>CM053783.1:740139412-740881912 GCA_028749045.1 Cupressus sempervirens | reverse complement strand
GTAATGAAGGGGAGGAATATGGGCTTTTGGGGAAAGAAAATGTGGAGATGGAAACATACATTTTTGAGGAGGAAGAAGATAATTTTGAAATAGTGGATATACTATATGGGGGAGTCTTGTAGATTCTGTCTTTGTTGCTTTTTGCAAAAAAAAATTCCTTGCTTGGCTCAAAAAGATAAAGATTATCAAATCAACTATAGTGAGATGAGTACCTTGTTTACCCTTGTAAATAATAAAATAGAGTTTGATTCACTTCTGCCTTTGTTGCTTTTTGGAAAAAAAAATTCCCTACTTGTCTCAAAAAGATAAAGATTATCAAATCAATTATAGTGAGATGAGTACCTTGCTTTCCCTTGTAAATATTGAGAAATTTGATAAACCAAGGGAAGCTATAAGACTGGTTGACTGTGATGAATCTATTGACAATGATGTGTTCATTTCCCTTCTTGATCATGAGACCAATGGTTTTGAGTGCCAGTTAGAAAATTGATAAAGATTTCTAGGAGAATAATGAAATGAGGATGGTGAGAATCCCTTTCCTTCACATTATGGATTATGATGAGCTAAATGTGAAAGTCATAGGAGATGACATTAAAGGCATTCCCATTGACCCTCCCTATGGATTCTTGGAGACTACAAAAACCATTTATTTGTATTTCTCAAATTGGAGAAATGGTTCTTTCACTTTGTTAAAGTGCTAAAACTCAAATGCAATGGGGCTTTAGATGGAAAAATTGTAGAATTGGAGATGAAGAGTAGAGAAAAGGAAAATGGGAAAGAAGAGCATGGAAATTAGGAGGCCATATAAGATTTGAGAAACATGCTTTGTCCAAATCAAGGAAAGTACAAAGGATGTCTAGGAAAAGTGTTAGGGTTTACACAACTCTTTGGTTGATTCCTTAAATAGTGTTCTAAATGTCATGAATTAACATAAGGAAATTAACCTAGTCATAGGTATGGAGGGACAAAAAATGGATGCCAGAGAGGCTAGATCTAGAAAAACGATGTGCTCCAATATTAAAAAAAAAAAGAGGAGTAGGTTTAGATTGAAAAAAGAGACATTAAGAAGGTCATCGAGTAGATTAAAGGATTCAACACTAGCTAAAAGAAAAGTTCAAATATTTGGCCTTACTTTCTTCTCTTTGTGTTGTTATTTCTTATTTTGTGTTTCTTTAGCTAGTAAGTTAGCCAGTTTTTGGTTGCATATTTTTTAGTGTTGGTTATTGCCAGGCTGGGTTGGTTGTGGTTTTGGGTGTGTCTACTAGTCAGAATATTTTTCTTTTTGAGGACTTAATGCTTTCTTTTTTATGGAAAACTTTGGGGGTTTCAGATCTGCTGTAAAAAAGCCTTAATCAAAAACTTATATTTAAATCTTATATCCAAGGTTGATAGTTTGATGTAGGCTTCAAATCTTGTGGTGTGATAGAAATCTAGTTTGACTTCAAGATTGAGTTTTTTTTTTTGTCAAATCACAAGCCTATTTTTGGGATTTTATTTGTTTTCACCATAGTACAATTGGCTTTTTAAATGTTAATGTTTCAAATAAGCATAAAATGAGGCTTAATCATTTCATTTGATCCTTTATCCAATCCATTATTCATTCAAGAAAATAAATTAACTTGAAAACAAGAAGGATAATTACATATTTAAGTAAAAAATAGAATATTCTTAAAAAGACTCATTTCATTTCATAAATTGTGCATTTGCTTCTAGAAATATAACTTTTTTATTCATTGATGAAAATGGAGTTTTCATAATGGAAGAAAATATAGTTTTTTCAACATTGTAGATATATTTGAGAATTCATCTGTTCAATCATTAAATCATCCTTATATCCATGGATCTTCGATTTTACACTTTTAGATCTATTGTGCTTTTGGAGGAATCCTACCACACACATGTATTTATAGATACATCTTTGAGCATAGTGGATCTGAATCCATCAATAGAGGTTTGAAAAGTAAGGCACATATTTATATTTATCTTACCTTTATAAGATTTTTCATTTGAAGGTAATTTTGTAAAGGTAGGCTTGACAAATGAAAGATAGTCCTCCCCCTACCCAAAGATAAAAATTTATCATTCTTTTGTGTAGGAGTAAATTATTTGACATTTAAATTGAAAATTTTGGGATTACAAATCAATTATTTTCTATTTCTATCGAAGCTTGGGATTTGAATTTTTTTGTATGTTTATACTTGGTCATAGTTAACATCAACCTCAAACGAGATGATCTCAACCATCTAATTCAACACCAACCTTCTAATTCAAACTTTATGTGAGGCATATAAATTTTCAAGGTTTTTATAATCTAACATTTTAATTCTAGCTTTTACTTGCTTCTAGTTTCTTTTGTAATTTGAGAATTTTCAGATCTTTATTGATATACACTAATATTCCTCTAGGGGATGGTGATTCATTTTTTGTCATTTCATATATTTTTATTACATGTTTGAAAAGAGCTCTACATGTGTTGAGATATCATACATAATTTGATATTGCTTGCATTACAATTTATCAATCTAATTGGATTAGATCTATTCATTAAACATAATCAATTTATCAAATTATAATAAATGGAATTAATTAACAATAGAAATAGATCATTCAGTATACACATTAGAATGGTGGGTTTAGTATTTTCACTCCAAGATGCATTTTTGGTTTCTTTAATCTAGTTATGCATCTTCTTTCCCCATTATTCATAAAATGTAGAACAAAACTCCCAATTGATATTTGATGTTTGAGTAAAAGTACAAAGTTACATCACCTTTCAAGTTGACTTATCATAATGATTGAAATTGAGTATTTCTATCTAAAAATTTATTTTTTTCAAGAATATGATCTTGATAAATTTATTCTAGAAAAGTTATATATTGTCTCACACTTTTCCACTTGGAAATGTTTATTAAATGCATGTTTTATACTAGTTTGTATCCAATTACTTAAGAAATAAAATTATTTAAGAAAAATGATGTTTCAATAATTGTTATTATTTTTTATGATTTATTTTTTAAGCATATAAACACCATTTTAGAGAGCTCAATGTCAACAATATTCTCATATAGAGTTCATAGTGTTTTTATTAGATATAGGATATTGTTATTAAAAAGTTCTACAAGTATGTATTTTAATAATCAAGAAGATGTTGATTTTGAGAAAGCAAAAAATATTAAATCACATTTAAAAATATTTAAAACTATATGAGATTCTAAAAGAAAGAGTCCTCTTCTAGAATTTACAATTTTTCTTTTTGTTAGGATAGATTTGTGTTGAAAATTTTGGTGGGAGATGAAAACTATCGATTTCAAGTGAGTTAAAATTTGAATCATTATAAAATAGAAAATATAGGTCTAAAGCCAATCTTATTTTTTGATTATTCTAGATACATATGTTATTTATATGTTTATTTTCATATAGTTTCGTGGTTGAAACTAGACCCCTACTTTCTAGTATTTTTCATGTACTAAAAAGTTATCTTTAAAAAAACTAAAATATATCAATTTCTTATTCCAAAAAATTTTAAAATTTTATAATCCTAACTTCATCCATTTCTACACATTTTATTAGTTTACGTCATTCTCAAATTCTAAACAATAATATGAGTTTTATATCATTAAAGGTGAACAATTATACTTTTGTTAGCCTTTTCTTTTATAAAAGGGTGACACGGGTTTCTTCTTTTACCTATTTAAAATCTATAACCCACAATAAGATGGATGAAAATAATTTTTATGTAAAAAATTGTATATGTACCCATAATAAGCCAACAATATCTAAAATAGAAACTACAAGAACAAGTTATTAAAAGAGCCACCTAGAAGTTTCAAGCCTCAAGCATTACAATTTTTTTTTTGAGATTGCTATGTAAACCATTAATGTGTTTTACTAGGATTCCATAAGGTCACACATAGGATTTACATGGATACCATAACACAACCAAAAAATACTTTCCAAAAACTATGGAAGGTCCAAACAACAAAGCATGAATGCCACATACAATGCATTTTAAATCGCTTCCACAGTGCTAAAAATTAATCAGTTGCTCACAAAAGTATAATCTGCAAAACCACAAAATTCCACCTCTATAGGAGTAAACATTGCAAAAATAGATAATCCCTAGAGAAACAGTACCATATTAGATCTAAAAAAATCCACTTCTTCAAGAATTGTGTACACCTCAACATGATAAATACAAAAGAATATAGGAATCATATGAGTAGAAGGAACAAGGTGTAGCAACAAGTGAAGAGATGAAATAACATCATCAATGTTGCACGACATAGAAATCTCACTATAAAATTACCTTCTAGCCAAGAACCTACCACAGATACATGACAAAATTGAAATGCAAAATTAAGCCCAAAAAATTGAGGATAAGATGAAGGTCATGAACACAAAAACATAAAAGAACTCAAGATAGAATAATATTTAATGACTAGAAACCATGCAATGAAGAGCCTATCACTAGCTCAAAACCAAATATATAGGATAAAATAAATCCAAAAAAGAGAGAGGAAGGTTGAGGGTTAAGCACATACAATCCATTTGACTTTAAAATCTTAAAAATATAACCATGAAGCAAAGAAAAGGTTCGTAAAAGCTCAATTGAAATTTAATAAAGTCAAAGCCAAATATTGAATAGGGACAAAGGAAACACCTCCAAAGATGAAAGAAATAGAAAAGTAGTTTTGTGGAAAAAGGGGATGCCAACCTTCAATAGTGGCAATGGATATACTAATAAGAGCCCACTAACAAGTGTTGGTTTGCAAAAAAAATAAAACAACACTCTCCCAACTATAAAAACCCAAACATTCAAAAGAGACATTTTAGTTGCATAAAATCAAAAAACATATAAGAGATTTTAAAACCCATAAATATCCTAAAAATGTAAAAAGAGAGGTTTTATTCACACCACAAAAAAAAGGCCACACATAAAGAGTGACTTCATTAAACAAGAGCCTTCATGATGAAGACCACCCACTTCAACCTCAACATCGAATTTGCCACAAACACAGAGTTAGAAGAGGTTCTTGAGAAGAATATTGGAGGAGTGCCCCTATGAAAATATATAACTACTAGGTAGAACCCTCCAAAATAAAGAATGAACATTTGAAAGATTCAAGACATAACTAGTACACACGTTAGAATAGATTCAAAGAGGAGATTATAAAACAAAGAGAGAAAGCCCCAAAAGTCCGTCATATATGTCGTCTCCTACACATACGTCACCTCTAAATACCCAAAATAACGAAAAATCCTTGTATCTTACATTTCATCTATTGTTTCCATCCCCCTCTCCCAATTGAAAATCCTCTATTCATTGAGCTTTATGACTTTATGCTACTCTAAGTTAAAATCTTATAATGTGTTTGTGAAATCGAATTGAAAATTAGAAGTAATGAGGACAAAATATTACATAAATAATGTCAAATTTGAAAATACATTATTAAATAAAATTATCAAGGTGGAAAAGGAAATGATTTGTTAAAATGAAACTGTGTTTGCATGCATATTTTAAATGATAAGAAAAGGATAAAACAATATACTCCTCCATTTTAGTAGAGTAACAACTTAAAAATAGAAATGATAAAAGAGTGTTGTTTTCAGTCCTTTAGTTTTCCCCGATTACTAATTGATTAAAAAGTGAGTAGGAGTTGCTACCCAAAATCAGCTTAATGAATATGTACCGTTGAAGCCTTAAAGATAAAATTAATCTATAGGCATGGATGATTCTAGAAATTGAAATATAAGATTTTAAGAAATGTGGGTATTTAGTCTCCAAATTCTGGCTGCAATAGCATGGTACAAAATCATATTAAAAGCCAACGACATGTCGAACTGTGCAAATTAGTGATATTATTATTTTTGTTACATAATTCTTTTTATGAGTTCTGACTGACAGCATAGCTGCCAAGCAGAGACATAAGTCTGCAAACATACCGGTTCAGCAATGACAATTGACGAAGTAATTTTTGCTTTCCACTACTAAGCATAAGTCTATGTACTGACTTCTTCAGCCAAGAATAATATATTCATTTTGTTAGACTGTTTTGCTGACATGCCTGCCTATACAAATGTAGAGGAACTTTCCTATAAATCATTGTCCAATTTTAAATTATCTGCTGAAATAGGCACGGCTACATGACACTCTTTAAAATGACCAAAGGAGTCCGAAAAAGTTTATAGATATGTTTAAATCATACGATTGATTGGTTCGATCAGGTTGTGTAAATCTAGAATTTTTCTTTCTTAGAATCCAGTGAGATCAAATGGATACGACAAGAACGAACTTCCATAGTGAAGAAGATGATCCTTGAACAGCACAAAACTATCGGAATCATTTCTGTTTGTCGGGTTATGGGATTCTGCCAGTGGTTTGTTTCTACTCAGCGAATGGGATGCACATTTGATCCAATATTAAACTATTATATTTTTCTCTTTAAATGCACAATTTTATATACATTTAAATATGAATATACGGTCATACTTCTATAGCTACGAATCAAAAATAGAGCTTTCCTATGTTATATTGCATTTGTTGCTGTTTTCAATCTTAATAGAATGACATTATTCTATTAATCTCCTGGACAGTGTTTTCAACTGCTTTCTCTGGTGGAACAGAACTTTATTCCATCAAATCAAAACCAACATCATCATATCAAAGTTTAGCAGTGAAAGCCAGTAGCATTTTATTCGTACTGGTGTGCGGATAGAAGATTATATTATTTTCTGACGGAGGAGGTTATTTAATAACTCTAATACAAAATTTCTTGGTGGGAGGAGAATGAGACATTCGCATACTCATACTAATTTGTCGCAAACAGACCCACCTAATCTCAACGGATCGCATACGGCAAATATATTGTCACTTTTAAAAGGAAAGGGAAAATATATATTTGTAGACTAGAGGATAATTACAAGACTTCTAGGTATATCGTCACCAGCTTTCTCCATCAAAATACTGTCATTGGGAAAGTAAGAAGTTTTGAAGATGCTTCTGATTGTCGGTGTAACTTAAAAGCAACCATGAGAAAATGGGCCATATATTCTTTTTCCCTGAACAAAAGCTATCACGTGAAACTCACAATAAATCACTTTCATTAGGACGATGCTTTGAGTCAGAGTGACTGTAAAATGCACCACCTGTAGGTCTATATTATGGGTATTTATGATTACAACCAAGTTATCTTCAAAGATTTTACACGGGAAGCTCCTATATGATTTTTGCCATGTGTAAACAAAATTAAAGGTCAGCATACAACATTACACTTAGGTTTTTAAATTAAATTAGTTTGAGTAAAATCCATAAAGCAAAATTAGTGTACGTTTTCTTAGGTAAAATGTAGATATAGAATAAAGTTTATTAATAAATAGAAATAAGAGTTTACAAAGTAAGAGCTGTACAGAAATGAAGTTCAAGATAATCCTCCCAGCCACCCTTGTACTCTAAGAAAAAAAATAGTGGGAATTTCATGTCCATAGCATCATACATTAGGAAATCAAGTATTGTGATGTTTGGTGATACTAATATTTAATGTTATTTTTTTGAATCATTATGGGAAATACAATGTAGGAGCATGTCCTATAAGTTAGTGATCAACATTAATCTAAATTATTTTCTATTTTGTTTTTTCTAGTTTTTGTTTGTCTTTAGTTGATTTGACATTCTTCAAGGTTTGCACAACATTCAAATGTCATTGCAAATGGTTGAGTAGATATGTATACAAAATGTGAAAGAATAAATAATGCTAATAAATTCTTTCACAAGATACCTTAATGAAAACATTGACTAAAATTTATTTATATAATATATTCAGTTAGAATGCATTGCAAACTTTATACTAAATACAACAACTAGGCGTAAAGTTATGTTATAAAATCTTAGCGAGTGTCCTTTTTGTTGTGATAAAATGGGGTCTTTAGAGCACACCAAGTATTGAACAATAAACATATTTGGTTAGAAACTAGTACATGAATATCCATATATGCACGTATCTAAGTAATCACACATGCAAATTATGAAAGTCTAAAGAAAGCTAAGGAAATGTCTAATGAAATGTGATGGTATGGAATACAACAATTGCACAATAGGAAAAAAATAAAATATTGAAAGGTTTACACACTCTAAAGAAAATGAATTTATTTGTATACAATAGTTATGCATCTTTTCCAACATATTCCTATGTATAAAGAGAAGAATAGTAGACATACATATTGATCATTGAGGGCTATGTTTGAAATGGATTTGTTGGAATGGCTTGAGAAACCTTTGAGAAAAGTAAATGGTAGATGTAATGCCCAATTCCTTGCTTGTCTATTTTTAAGAAGGAAATTATATTTATTTTAGTAACGAATAGAGAGATAAAATGAAATGTGTAGAACAAGACGAATAACATTGGAATTTTAATAGGCATATAAGGCACTACAAATCTAGGAGGAATATTGTGGTAGAATCTGTGTGACTAAAGAGGGGTATCGTGGGTTACTCAAAGAGAGTAGATAGCTGATGTTAGAAGATCATATATGACATTTAAATTGTGAATGTAGGGAAAGAATAAGTGGAGCTTCAAATACTTCTAAGAAACTAGTGAAAGGGACACAATTTTGTTATTTATCTTTTGCCAAATGCATTGAATCATAAAGATGTAGTAATTAAAATTGTGATGAGTATGTTTTCATACATATGGCTTTATCAGCTGAATTTTCAAAACAAAAATATTTTCTTTTGTTTTTATCTTTTTAAGAAACAAGTGTATTTTCCATTAATTGGTATAAAAGAGGGGATTCCTATGTGCATAAGAAAAACATACAATGCAAGGTAGCTTCATAGATGATTGGTGGGTAGAAGTTGGAGTCGTTGACTTATCAAAATAATTTCATATTGTTATTGTAGTTTTTTAAAAGTCCTATGTAATCAAGAACTAAGAGGGACATGCCTTCAAATAAGGGAAATGTAGTAAGATTTAAAAGGGATTTTGATGTACTAGCTATGTATGGAAGAGAGGTCTATAATATTGAAACATGTGATTACTTGGAAAATTAGATGAGAAGAGGGAAAAAAACTATTGAGGCTTCATGATTAGATTGATGTTGATGATTCTCACACTTAAAATGGAGAGAAATAAAAGACAAATAATTTTATTTGAAAGAGAAGTGTAGAAGATCACCGTCCTTAAACATCACACAATAAGGAGAAAATTAAGCTTGGAAAAAATAAGTACACTTTGACTACTTAGCAATTATAGTGCTAGAATGAAGCTTAGTGCGTGATGTTTACGCCATCTAGAGGAAGATAAGGTAAGAAGTATTAGAGGAGATAAAGAAAAAAATAAGAAAAATAAAATAATGGAGAGGATCCCACATGAAAGAAGAGGAGAACAAGGTTACAATGGACTAGCACACGTTGATCGAAAGCCACTTATATGATGATGATGAAAATGCATTACATGTTAAGGTAGAAGAAGATGAATTTAATATTTTTCATATGAAGGTTGAACAAGTTCTTGATCAAGGTAGTGTTCCTTTTGGAGAAGAGGTTGTGTGTATTGAAGTGGGAGCATTGTTTTATATAACTAACTAAGAGATACCTATGTAAGGTTTTTTTTTAGTGAAGTTTAAATGAGATGATGCAACCAAGTAGATTAATTTATGAGATAAGAGATGAATAGAAATAAATTTGGATGATATAATATATTTTTAGATCACACATACTTGCATAGAGTACAAAGGCAATTTCTTATTTTCTTCTGCACATTAGTTTGTTATGAGATAGAGAATGATCATAACATTAAAAGAAATTATTGGAGGATATGATCCCATGATGGATAACATTAAAGGAATACATTTGTGGAGAAGAATAATGGTGGTTTTACATCCACAAGAGGATTGGAGATCTGTTAGTAGATTTATGAAAAATAAGTGATGAATTTTCTTTTTAGATGCTTAAGGAGAAGGAAAACAAATATATTTCACCTTCTAAACATAGAAATTAAGTTTGTTGCAATTTTCTAGAATTCAAAAAGGATAGTCCAGCTATGTAACACCATTTTATGAGTCTTAATTTCAAAACTTTTATTAACCTATTTTTCTCATCTAGTGGCATCTTGTTAGATTGTGGTGACTGATCAGGAAAGTACTGTACATACTTCATAAATAGTGGGGTTCGGGGCATTGCCCCAAAAAAAATTTTTTTTGGAAGTAGCCGACATCGACATGGTAGCCGACATATTATGGCCGACATATGGCCGACATGTTATAACCCTAAAGCGGTTTAATACTTGTATAAAAAGGGCTTAGGGTTGGGTATTTTTGATATGTGGTGATACGAAATTGGTTCTTGCGGCGGTATTGAGCTGTAAGGGATTACGGATTGTAATCAGGTTGTAATCACTGGATTGTAATAAGATTGGACTTGCTGTTTGGTGGACGTAGCCCAGGGATTGGGTGAACCACGTTAAATCTTGGTGCCTTGTGTTCATTTCTGTGTGTTCTATTATTTTCTGTTATTGGTTATATTTGCATGTAGTTTTTATTTCTGTCTGTGGTTTATCCTAACAAGTGGTATCAGAGCCTAGTTGTTTCTCAGTTATCCTCTGCAGGAAAGTCTCACGGTTAAGTGGGAGTCTCACAGTTGAGTGGGAGCAATGGCAAATGATGGTAAGCTGAGGGTTGATAGGTTTAATGGGCAGAACTTCCAGTTATGGAAGATGCAAATGGAAGACTATTTATATCAGAAGGATTTGTGGAAGCCGTTGGAAGGAAAAGCCAAGAATCAGGGAACTATGTCAGAGGCTGAATGGGATCTTTTGGACAGAAAGGCACTTGGAAGCATTCGGTTATGCTTGGCACCATCGGTGGCATTTAATATTACAAAAGAAAAGACGACAGAAGATTTGATGAAAACCCTAGCGACACTGTATGAAAAGCCCTCCGCTTCAAATAAGGTATTTCTCATGAAGCGTTTATTTAATATGAAAATGGCAGAAGGTGGATCTGTTGCAGATCATTTAAATGACTTTAATACTATTACTAGTCAATTATCTTCTGTGGGTATCAATTTTGATGAAGAAATTAGGGCTCTCTTGATTTTGTGTTCTTTGCCTGAAAGCTGGAATGGCTTGGTAATGGCGGTGAGTAATTCTGTTCCTGGATCTAGTACCCTAAAATATGATGATGTGATCGGTGTTATTTTAAGTGAGGAAACTCGTAGAAAATCCTCAGGTGGATCTACATCAGGAAGTGCTTTAAATGCACAAAGCAGGGGCAGAACGACTAAAAGAGGAAGTAACTCTGGAAATCGTGGGAAATCAAGAGGAAAGTCAAAGGGGAGGAGGTCTCAATCGAGAGGACCAAATGATTGCTGGTACTGTGGGAAACCAGGGCACAAAAAGAAAGATTGCTGGACTCGAAAGAAAAATGAAGGAGATAAATCAGATGGAGACAAAGAGGCAAATGTGGTAAGTAACAAATCCGAAGAGGATGCTTTGCTTCTGTCTTTAGAGAGTGTTGATGATTCATGGGTTTTAGATTTTGGTGCTTCTTTTCATGCTACACCTCATAGAGGTTATTTCATTGATTATGTCCAAGGGGATTTTGGGCTTGTTTATTTGGGGGATAATGAACCCTGTCAGATTGTTGGAAAGGGAAAAATTAAGATTAAGTTGCAGAATGGGAATCATTGGCTACTACATGAGGTAAGACATGTTCCAAAACTAAGTAGAAATTTAATTTCAGTAGGGCAACTCGGTGATGAGGGTTGTGTAGTTACTTTTAATGATAAAAATTGGAAGGTTTCAAAAGGTTCCCTTGTAGTAGAAAAAGGTGTGAAAGTAGGCACCTTATATCTTTGTACAGGTCATATTGTTCCTTCTACTTTGATTGTTTCAGAGAAAAATGAATATTCAGGAACAATTACTGCAGATGAGCAGGGAGAACAAATAGCTGCTGTGGATTCTGATACAGCGTTGTGGCACAATAGACTTGGACACATAAGTGAGAAAGGTATGAAAGTACTTCATTCAAGGAAAGTTTTACCAGGTCTAAAATGTGTGAATATGGATTTCTGTGAAAGTTGTGTGTATGGAAAACAAAAGAGAGTGAGTTTTGTAAAGACAGGGAAGGAAAACAAAAAGGAGAAATTAGAACTTGTGCATACAGATGTATGGGGACCGGCTCAGGTATCTTCCCTTGGTGGCTCTTATTATTATGTTAAATTTATTGATGACGCAACTAGAAAAGTATGGGTTTATTTCCTTAAACAGAAATCTGATGTATTTCAAACTTTTAAGAAATGGAAATGCTTGGTTGAAAATGAGACTGGTAAGAAATTAAAATGTCTCAGATCTGATAATGGTGGTGAGTATTGCAGTCATGAATTTGAAGATTATTGCTCCACTAATGGTATTCGTAGACAAAAAACTGTTCCAAGGACTCCACAGGAAAATGGAGTGGCTGAACGCATGAACAGGACTATAATGGAGCGCGCAAGGAGCATGAGGTTGCATGCTGGGTTGCCCTTACACATGTGGGCGGAGGCTGTCAATACTGCAGTATATTTGATTAATAGAGGTCCCTCTACTCCTTTGGGCTGTGGTATTCCAGAGGAAGCATGGACTAGTAAGAAGGTGAGTTATTCTTTTCTCAAGACCTTCGGTTGTGAAGCTTTTGCTCATATAGACTCTGAAAATAGAACCAAGCTAGAAGCTAAATCAAAGAAATGTGTCTTTGTTGGATATGGCATTAATGAATTTGGTTATAGGCTTTGGGATTTTGAAAATCATAAAATTATAAGAAGCCGGGATGTCATATTCAATGAAAAAGTGTTGTACAAAGATCTGTTGCAGCAACATGAGAAGAAAGAAGATGATTATGTAGTGCTGGATGATACTCCAAAAGCTGATGTTCCAGCCATTCCTCATGATGTGTAGAGATAGGAAGAACAGAACATTGACGCTATCTCAAGCTGATTATGTTGAGAAGATGTTGCAACGTTTCTCTATGGAGAATGCTAAAGCTGTCAGCACACCTTTACCTGGTCATTTGAAATTGACTAAGGAGATGTGTCCCAAGACACAGGAAGAGGAGGATAAGATGTCCAAGGTACCCTATGCTTCAGCTGTAGGAAGTTTGATGTATGCTATGGTATGCACTAGGCCAGATATTGCACATGCAGTGGGAGTCGTTAGCAGGTATATGAGTCATCCAGGTTTTGAGCATTGGAATGCTGTCAAGTGGATTCTCAGATATTTGAGAGGAACATCCAATAAGTGTTTACACTTTGGGGGCTCTACTACTGATTTACAGGGCTATGTTGACTCAGATTTGGCTGGAGATATTGATACCAGGCGGAGTACTACAGGTTATGTCTTTACTGTTGGTGGGGCAGCCGTGAGCTGGGTTTCTAGGCTACAGAAGATTAATGCTCTCTCCACTACAGAGGCAGAGTATGTTGCTGCTACAGAGGCCGCCAAAGAGATGATATGGCTTCAGTTCTTCTTGGAAGAATTTCGACATCCTCAGAAGGATAATTTTTTGTTCACAGATAGTCAGAGTGCCATTCATCTTGCTAAGAATTCAGCTCTGCATTCTAAGACCAAACACATACAGTTGCGGTACCATTTCATTCGGTCAGTTTTGGAGGATGGACAGTTAAAGCTGGAGAAGATACATACCAATGAAAATCCAACAGATATGTTGACAAAGGTTGTCACAAGGGAGAAGTTGAACTCCTCTTCAGCTTTAGTTGGTCTTTTAGACTAAATGTGAATAAAAGAACAGCAGAGTCCAGGGTGGTTTGATCCAGTGGGAGCCCCATGCGGTAGTTGTATTGCTACAGGATCAGTCTCCAAGTGGGAGATTGTTATTTAGTGTGGAGCCTGATCAGTCCCCAAGTGGGAGATTGTTAGATTGTGGTGACTGATCAGGAAAGTACTGTACATACTTCATAAATAGTGGCCGACATATGGCCGACATGTTATAACCCTAAAGCGGTTTAATACTTGTATAAAAAGGGCTTAGGGTTGGGTATTTTTGATATGTGGTGATACGAAATTGGTTCTTGTGGCGGTATTGAGCTGTAAGGGATTACGGATTGTAATCAGGTTGTAATCACTGGATTGTAATAAGATCGGACTTGTTGTTTGGTGGACGTAGCCCAGGGATTGGGTGAACCACGTTAAATCTTGGTGCCTTGTGTTCATTTCTGTGTGTTCTATTATTTTTTGTTATTGGTTATATTTGCATGTAGTTTTTATTTCTGTCCGTGGTTTATCCTAACACATCTCAAGTTAGTTATTAATTCATATCAACTAAAAATAATTATATATATTTTTCTTTATTTTAAGTTTTCCTTACTTGATTGGTCATATATTTATCTTTCATGAATTTTAGGCTAGGTTGTAAGTGTCTCAATAGATATGTATACCAAATGTGGATGCACTAATAATGCTTATAATTTTTTTCACATGATGCCTTAATAAAATACATTACCACAAGTTGTACAATCATAAATTTTAGGAACCCTATTGATGAGTAATTTTTCATGACTATTTAACACACACGATAGTATGTTTTGATTTTACAATGCAGTATATGAAATTAGTTGACACTTTATCAACAACTAAAATTATAAATGTGTCAAACATTTAGTTGAGTCCTATTTATAGCTGTGATCCTTGATTATTTCTCTCCTTCAATAATTTATTTACCAATGTTGGCTCTAGGTTATCTTTTGTTTTAATGTAATCAACTATACTTAATGATCTTCCATTCAAATTATATCTAACATTTTTGGTTCATATTTCATGCATTGCTTATCAGAAGGGTATTTTCATCATCTCAATTTATGGTCCTAGTTTTATGGTCCAAAAATTTTCTATGTAGTTTAAGAGAAACAAATATCAACTTACTTTTCTAGTGGAGATCAAGGTTTCAAGATTTCTCCAATTTAATTTTCCTCTAAAAGTTCAAGAATATGTTTTCACGCATTCTATGTCATTTTATGGAAAATATTCTCCATGTATCATGCTTCTTTTTATCATTGAAGGAAAATTAGAAGATTCCACCATCAATAAAGAATAACATAGTGGAACAATTGATCCATGATCTTTCAAATATTCAGTTATTTTCCTTCTCAATTAAGTAGTATGGAAAATGACAACATTCACATGTGAAATAATATTCCCCCTATTATGATTTCTTTATTGAATTTTGGTGAACTCAAGGCCATTTCATATAAATATAATTCATCAAATTACAAGAATTTTTTGTATTTTCACATTATGATGTACTTCATTTTCTATATCCAAAATTTCGTATATGATAGTATCCATTTATTGAATTTAAAAGTTGATTCTAAAAGGGGGTTAAGTAGGTCAAACAACTCTCTACAACCTTCTTTCTTATTTTTCTATCTAGTAAACATGTCGCAAACCTATGTGAGCAATACAAAAAGTACATAATCTATCAATGAGAGTGCAAAGATAGTTAGCTTAAATAGCTTTGAATAGGATGTTTTGGCCTATATTTTCACCTTGGTTGAATCCTAAGAACTTATTGTGAAATTCCAATTTAAAATAAAAAATTAGGGTTACATTTTTACTATTGCTGAAGTTTTTTTGTGAAAGCACCTTTGGTCTTTATCCGTATGCATGTTTCCACTTTTGAAACCCTCCTTATTTTAAATAATGTTTCAAACTATTAAAAGGCCTTTTAAATTTTAAGGTGTGACCCTGGGACCAAAGGTTATCACTCGATCGCTAGTTTATTAAGTCCTTAAGTATTTTATAATGTGATTGTTTGACATAGTTAAATGCTTAGTGTTTGTTTGGTCACCATAGTTAATTGAAAATGGGTTAGCTAGATTGTAAAGGCATGACTCTATTTATAAGACGCTTTTGCAACTTCACACAATTAAGTATAATGTAAGAATTTCAAACAATGACCATGCCAAAAAGGTATTCACGCTCAATGGCTACCTTGTTAAGAGAAAAAAGATGGGACATGTGGAAACATCTAAAAATAGGTATTATGTTTAACATAAAGTTTATGGTGCAAATGTGTGACTGAGGTTAGCGAAGGCATTTACTGTTTCGCAACTTAAAGATAAAATAGTCAAAGTGATGGACTGGCCTGAGGATCTCTTTGTTCATGCAGTTGTGTGGCTAAGTTTAAATTTTGATAGAAGATCTATTATGATGTGAAACAATTAGTGTGGCATATGAATTGCTTGATCATCCACTCACACTATTAAAGTGATAATAAAGGATATAAGTTGCAATTAGGTTAAATGGTTAAGAGCCTTTGAAATTTTATTTGATCACACGGTCACATGGTTAGAAGGCATGTAATGAATTGAAGCTGTAACCTAGCTAGCAGATTTGATTGTGCAGTCAAATGGTTAAAGAATACAATTAGTAAGATAATTGTGAAATAACAAAGCAATCAAAATGATGCATGGGATTTTTGATCACATGATCACACAATTACACCCTTAAGGTAAAATAGAAGGTGTGAATTAGTGAAATAGTTAAGATCTTACAAAAATTCAATATTCACATGGGCATGTAGTTAAAGTAATGAAGATAAATGAAGGTGTGAAGTATCCATCACTCAGACCTAAAATGATAATGTTAAAGTCAAGCAGCAAGGGTAGGACTAGTGGGTTTTTCAATTTCATAGCCCATGAGACACGGTCAAATCAAAAGGGCACAAGCATGTGATGCAATAAAAATATGTAAAGGTTTATGCGATTGCATGGTCTCGTGGTCAAGAAGAGAGTATAAGATGTAAGCTAAGATGAAATGATCAAGACATGATGACAATGCTCACTTAGTCCCATTGTTAAAAGCATAAAGCAAAAGGGAAGTTGCGAAGTAGCAAAAAGGTAATTTTTAAGTATTTTCTATTGAGCAAGACTAAAGGATTAAGCATGAAGGATGCTGTGACCAAGGGTTTTGCACAATCACAGACATAAATAAGGGTTAGAATATAAGCTTTGTGATGTCATGAATAGCTTGGAGTTAACTAGTATTTACATGGTCAGAAGATAAGACATAAATAGTAAAATGACTATTATAACCTCATGATTACCAAAAATATGGGTACTATCTAAAAAGTGCTAAAAATATTTTTTTTAAATCACAGTATGAGCATTGTAAAGAAAAATTATAATACTTTTTTATTTTTCAAAAAAATTCATGTATGCTAACTTGAAGATACCATCACTGATATTCCTATGTTGAACTGCTATTAAAAGGTGATGTAATGGATTTCTAGTTACAACATTCACAAAGTTTCAAAGCCAACTGAGAATTGAGCACAAATTTGTTTAGAGAATTGAGTTGTAGAAGAAGTGTTTGAAGAAATTAAATTTAGAGAAAAATGACACAAGAAGTGGGCAACATGATAGTGCACGTGAATGTAGAAGAAGTTTGTTTGGGCATTGTGCAATCTAAAACAAATCTATCCAACCTCTATACTGAGGAATTGGTTTATTTCCTACCAAGATCATCAAATACCTAGAAAGTAAATTCTCATCTATTTAGATATACATATAGTTTCTATAGAGATGCAACCATGCCAAAAACTAATGGTAATGAGCTATTCCTAGTATTTTTACAATAACATTTTAGACAATCCACCAACTTGCAATCCTTGGAATAGAAACTTCGCAAACTTAATCATGTTAGAGGTGATAGTTGAGGTGATAGTGATTGATAGGGTTATGAGAACACATATCCCTAAGTCCAAAAAGGTAAAGGGTGAACTCCCCAAAAAGGTAGTAGAATTCATGCCCTTCAAAGTTTTTAGCAGATGCTTCTAGTATACTGTTTTTGGAATTGATAAGGTGATTGGATTGTATGGTGTGATGAATGCTCCTTGCTGTATATAACTCATCACCCTAGACATACAAGACATGCATCATAATATAGGGTAAGATTATGTGACCCATACTATAAATGTTATGAACAATGATATTATTTCTTCTTAGAGGAGAGAGATGGGGAATTTCAAATTCAACATAATTCATTATTTATTCATATCATTATTTATGAGAATATATTGTAAATTAGTTTTGATTTCATTGAAGGGACTAAGGAAAAGGGAGAAAACTTTTTGGTGTAGCTGTGAACTAGGCTATGACAAAGGTTTTACCCTTATTGTAGTTCAGTAGCTTTCTATAACGATTTTATTTTTCCAATTTCAAATAACAACATATTGATGAGATGATTTGTAGGGATATTATAATGTTAATTAGACCATTTGCATGCCCTGATGAGGATAGGAAGTTAGGCCATGAGTGGGAAAGTTTTTTCTTTTTAAAAAATGATTATAATAAGGGTTTATGGATGCCCCCAACCCCTCATGTTTTTCCTAAGTATATTCTAGAGAGAATGGGAGTTGTAGAATTCTTTTGCATTTAATATCAATGAATCAGGAGTACCTAGGGCCTATGATAAAAAAAATATGGTTTCTTTGTTCCTAGAAATGTGAAAGTAGGGGATTTTGTCATAGGTAATGATGCAATATAATAGATAGAAGGATTCATTAGAAAAATCTTATTTCCTTCAACTCATGGTAGGACCTATGATCCTAATGCCCTTGTTAGGCATGCCCTCAAGAAAATAAGAAGTTCAATATGCTAAGTAGTAACCCTTATTGGGAGGAGGATGTGACCATGAAGTGCTTGGAAATAAAGGACTATAGAGAGAGAACAATGAAATAGAAAGAGGACATGAGACTAGAAGAAGAGATGAAAAGGACAGATCCCTCCTTTAAAGGGTTTTATCATGGGGAAAGGTACTTAGGAATACATAATAAATGCCTTGAAAATTTTGATAGCATAATGTCTCAAGTCTCTCTTGAAATAATAGAAATAGCAGCATCTAAATCTCCAAAGCATGATGATATCATAGAGATACATGATGATGAGGACTAGTTAGAGAGTTTAGTATGGGCCCAAGATGGGAGAAACAAATGATAAATGGTTGATATTCTAGATAGGGTTAGAGAGAAAGCATTGCAAATTCTTCCAAGGGGGACAAAATATTTTGATGATATTAGACATAATTTCTCAATAATCTAGGCAACCCAAAATGAAAGAATTCCAAATAAACTTGATCCTAAAGCAAGGATGTTGGATGAAAGAGTAATCCAAGCTCATTAATTTATGAAGGATGATGACTCCATAAATTATGAGGAGTTCAAATATTTCTTGTTTAAAATCAGATAAAATCAACTCACTCTATAGTTTCATCTAGGAGACTAACAAGAGCAAGTTGTTGAATTCATATAGAAATTGCAGGAACATGACCAAAATGTTGAGACTCTCACTATTGATGAGGTTAGAGAGCTTGTAAAGAGAAGTGGGATGTTGCTCTTCCCCAGAATGGGATCTTAGCTCATCATTCATATTAGATCAAATAAGAATGTAAATAAAATATGTCTCATTTGAGGAGACTGACATTATTGTAGAACTATAGGGGTCTAGATTTATTGTTGACTATAAAACAATGACTATCTAGAGTATGGCTACTAAATCTGACAAGCCAACTTTCATGGAGGTCAAAGACTCTCCCCAAGGAAATGTGATATTTTGGAATGTCACTATGACATCAAGTAACCATAATTCACAATATGATGAGCATTTTTTTGTTGGATATAATGGTTAATTGTCTACTTTCTTTGATGTTACACAAATGTGATATCATTATCAGTTAGTATATGCCAAGCTCACTTGGGTAGTGAAGACAATTCTCACTATCTATCAACCATTCCTATGTTTTCCTAGTTCAGACGGTAATGTCTACTGTGTTCACTCGAGCGTCAAAGGAAATGTTGCAGAAAGTGAGTGTCAACCAAGCTTACTCAAGTAAAAAAGGAAAGTTGGATTGAACTAGTGCTAACTAAGCTCACTCGATTGCCAAAGGATTTTCATAAGCTTGTAATGTTAACCGAGGTTCTGTTGGTTAAAAAGGAAATCATTTCAAAGTTAGTCTCTATTGAGTTGGGTCAGCAAATGAAGGATTTTCTTATTTCTTTGTATTAAGATAAATTAATTTATCTATTCATTCCAGCCGACTAAGGTGATGAATATTGATTATTTTAAGTTGTATTTGAGCTAACTTGACAAAGTGGAGGATATAAGTATAAGGTCAAGTTGTGATTTCAAGTATGAATGTGAATGTGTGAATTGTGGTGATGTGATTGAATATCTATTGATGAGCAGAGGATTACAATTTGAAGGATAAGCATAATATCCTTGTGGTGCAAAAAAGCCATATTCGATCAAGAAGGATCAATTACAAGCTAGAACAAAGATATGAAATAAAAAAATTAGTTGCATTCAAATTAGGTCATCTTATTGTTACTCTCTAACCATTGTAGCAATTATCTAAATCTCCTAACAGAGTTGGCTTAACAACTATTTGCAAATACTCTAACAAGGTGGCAATTTCATTGAATTGTTCTCAAGAGCTCTAACAAGGCCACTCCTAATAGGGTGATTAAATCCTTTAATAGGTTCACACCTAATAGTGTGTTTTGTAAACTTTAATAGGGTTGGCTCCTAATAGGGCTCACTTTAGAAGAGTGAAAATTAGTAACTAGTTGCTATTGGTGGTTTTTCCCAAATTGGGTTTCCACATTAAATCCTAGTGTCAAATGTGTTCATGCTATTTTCTTTATGTTTTTGCAACTAAGTTAAAGTAATGGTAATCACTAATAACATCTAATGATCTATGCATCAATCATATATCAAACTAAGCCAGTTGTTACCAAGTTACAACATTCTGTATGTTTACCAAGTTTCAACAGTATTCAGTTTTCTATTTACATCTTGTACTGACATCTAAGGGATATGAGATTTATTTTTGTAGTATTTAATTCACCCCTCCCCTATCAGTTACTCCTCTTATATTTCCAACAATTGGTATGAGATTTTTGGTGTTTCTAGAGAAGGTTTGAAGGACCTAAGCTAAAGATCAGGATGTCTTATGAAAGAGAGATTCCCAAAATGAATAGAGACAATTTTGTAGCATGGCATGGACTAATGAGGTTACATTTGGCTACCATTAGTGATTCATGTTGCAAGCATCTTGATGCTGAATATAAGACTCCTACTAGAACATTATCAATTGAAGACATTACTGAAAAGAAGAATCATAATATCATGATGATTGATATTGCATTTGCTCTTAGTTATGCTAAATTAGATGAGGTAAATAATTAAAAAACTACTTTTGAAATGTGGAACAAACTAAAAGATATCTATGGAGGAGATGACAATGTAAGAAGAGCCAAAGAAGAAAGCCTTAGAGGAAAATTTTATCAAATGAGAATAAGAGAAGGTGAAAACATTGAAAAGTAAGTGGAAAGGATCAAAACTAGTGTAAGTACAATCAAAGAATTTGGAGGAGACATCAAGGAGGGAACTGTTGTAAGTAAAGTGCTCAGAAATCTTCTTCCTATTTATGCAATTAGAGTATCTACTACTAAAGAAATGAGATGTGATCAAACTAATATGATAGACTTGGATGCTCTAGTTGGAAGATTAACAACTTTTGAATTAAACAATTATGATAACTATGTTCCTACTTCAAAGAATATTGAATCTACATTTAAAGCTAAACTCTCACTCAAAGAAAAGGGTAAAAAGTCAAAATCTAGTCAATCAAGAAGTGAAGAATATGGATCATCAAAAGAAAGTTTAGACAAAAATTTTGAATTTGTTGAAGCCCTGCTTGCAAGGAAATATTCTAAAGGTAGAGGAAAGTACAAAGGTAAAGTTCCTCTGATATGCTTTTCTTGTGAATAAATTGGTCACGTTGCTACTAGGTGTCTAAACAAGGAAATCAAGGATGAAAAGAAAAGAAATAAGCATAAAGGAAAGAACTCCAAGAACTACAAGAGCTTCAAAGACAAAGGTAAGAAATCTTGTTTTATGGCTAAAGATTCACATAGCGGTGAAGATGAAATGGTATATATAGCTATGAAAGACAAATTTGAGGATGAAGGAGATAAGATGACGCTTGTCTCTCATGTTAGCAGAAATGATATATGGATTATTCATAGTGGCTACTCACATCATATGATTGGTGACAAAAAAAAATTTGAGCATATGGAATATTATGATGGAGTAGTGTAAGATTTGGAAACAATGAACCTTTTAACATAAATGGAAAAGGATGTATCTTGTCAACTAAAGAAATTTTATGTGACAATGCCTATTGGGTTGAAGGACTAAAGCATAATCTACTAAGCGTGGCATAGCTGAATAACATTGGATTCAAGGTAGAATTCATGAATGGGTAGGCTAAACTACTAGATGTGAAAGGAAATCTAGTTCAATATTGAAAGCAAACAAAAGGTAATCTATTTTATCTTGATCTTAGTGATTGCTCATGTTTTATTGCTCAAGTAGAGGAAAGATGGTTATGGCACAAAAGACTATTTAATGTAAATTTTGATAATTTGGTTAAGATGAGCATGCTTAGAAGAGTAAGAGGTATTCCTAGTTTGAAGAAACCTAACATGAGTCTATGCAAGAATTGCAAAATTGGTAAGATGGGAAAGACAAGCTTCAAGACCAAAGACTATCAATCAAAAGAAGTCTTGTAAATTATTCATATAGAATTATGTGGACCAATTCGAATAGAGAGTTATATTGGACAAAAGTTTTTCATTCTTTTTGTTGATGTTGTTGATATTTTGAACAAGATGGAGGTAGACATGAATAAAAAAGTTGTAGAGGTTAGAGCTTTAACTGATGCTAAATGGAATAAATGTCGAATTAAGCTAAATACAGTTAGAGAAGCCACCTAGCTAGATGAAGAATTGAATATTACCATCTAGGAGGTGATCAATTACATGAAGGTAATTTCGTTTGTAGATAGTGAGTAAACAAGAAAGGAAAAGTCAATGTAACATCAAGAGCAAGGACAATTATCTAACAAAGATACCTTATCATTCCATTTCACCTACTATGGGTATGCTTTCACTAAAACCAAGTAATTTCATCCTAAACAACTAGATTTGATAGCTATTCTAGTTTTTGCTATCTCCAGCATCCGTTTTGTAATTGTTTTGTCTCATATGAAAAAATTGTTGACTCTTGTTTTTGAATATGTGTTCTCCCATTTGAAGCTTGATTCAATCCATATTCTTTAAAACAAATTCCAAGATGTGGAGTGAGGATCCATGAATTTTAGCCTGAGCAAAGCCTTCTTCATTTTCTAGAGTCAAACCATGCATACTGTTAATTTTTCTCCAAAGATAGAATGAAGAAAGTTAACATTTGCTTCTCTACTTGAGTTGTCTTCTAATTGGAATTTTCATTAAATTGTATACATTTCAAAAAATTAATACAAAATGTAGAAAGTTGGATTTTCATTCTAGATCTTGTCTCTTCTTTTATCTCCATTTTATACTTTGAGATTTAATAAAAATGGTTCATTGAATTTCAGTAGTAAATCACTCTAAGTTATATCTCAATTTACTTTTGCTAATAATCTAATGGGTTATGTAAATTCTTAATATAGATTGTAAGAATTCTATGATTTTCATTAAATATTTTGATAAGAATGAGATCTAGAAATGAATACTAATATCCTTTTCACAAAGTGTTAAGATAGATTGAGAAGTAGATGTAAAAATACTATGGGATAATAGCCCAATAGTTAAGACAGTGGTCATCCTTGAAATTGATCTATGTTTGGAACATCTCTATAGCATAAATCTTCTATATATCAATCATTTTATTGTTTTCTTGTTGTAGATCTAAAAGGTAAGAATGTACTTGATTCACGAAATTCTATGATTTGATAAAATATCCATTTATCATCTCTTTTATAGTTCTATAATTAGAATAAAATAAGGTAATCATTTTTTATTTTGGAATTCATGTCGAGACTTTAAATTTTAAAAGATATAAAGATTAAATTCCTAGGTATATTTCCTAAATTCCATGTAGTTCAAAGTGGAGAAGACATCAAAGTCTTATCAGTTGGTCCTCTTATTATGTTCCCCAGAATGCCCATTATGGTTTCTATATAACACCTAGGTATTCTAAACCTTAAAGAGGTTGTTAAAATTCAGTCAACTCAGAAGCCAAACACAATGCTCATGGAGATCTCCAACTAAAAATAGGATGACTAAGTAATATTTTCCCTATAAAGCTATTAGAAATAGAGGTTTTCTTGGCACATAAATCTAATAGTGATGCATTATATTTGGAATTTACAATTCAGAAGATTTACTTCTAAGAGGCGGGTTGAATCAGAAGTAATAGTATTTAACCTCTAAAACTTTTAACTAAGGGGTCAGTGCAAGAAGTTGGGTCTCACTTTTGGCCAAAAAGTGGAAGTGTTTTTCCTATTTTTGAATTTTTCTATCAATTGATGTCAAAATTTCAGTTATTTAGAGATTGAATTAAAAAAAACTCTAGGAATAAAATTTTTAGTGTTCAGAATCTAGTTTTTGAATATGTAATTTATTTGTGTACCCATATGATAGATTATTTTATTGATATGGATCTTTAAAAATCACTTTTTCAAAATTCTTATTTCAAGACCATACCATGCTCGTGTATGGACACTATAATTTGACATAAATAAATGAATTTTCGCAAATCCTTTTAAAGAGACTTACCTAATACACCTAAGATTGATGAAAATATTTTTCCTTTATTTTTTATTGAATAATTTTATTATTATTAATTATTAATTGGCTATAAAGGTAAATTTTTGAACCTCTCATGTATTGACCACATAATTTGATCAAAATCTCACTTTTTTCAAAAAAAAAAAAAATTATCATCAAAACAATTGTATGTAAATTGATGACATATAAATTAATTAAAGAAAAAGTATAAAATAAAAAAGTTATGAAAGTTTTATTGAATGTCACTTTTCGATGTTTAGGAGATCATTTTTATTAATAAATAATGGAAAAATAGCAAATAAACTAATAACACTATAAAATTTACATTTTTGGAATTAGAATAGTAAGACCTATAATGGATTTTGTCTCATCAAAAAATTCAATGGGGACGACTATTAAAAATTATGACAATACCAAAAATTGTTGATTAAATGCCTTAGAAAAGAAATATATCATAAAGACATGGCTTGGTGGGACCAAGCCTATGCCATGCCTGTCCTCAAGGCAAAACCCCATGCAAAAGTTGGGTGCCATACCAAATTCCTACTCATGTCTCAAGAATCGGGCACACAATTTGTAATTCAAAAATTGGGTGCCCAATTGCTTTCAACCGTTGTACCCAATTATTTAAAAATTGGGTACCTGATTCTTTTTAAAATTAGGTACCCAATTTAGAAATGAGTACCTGATTTGTAAACAGGTACCCGATTTTTAAAGAATCGGGTACCCAATTTTTAATCATTCGAGTACTAGTTTCTAATGTACTTGTTGGGCCCCAAAAGCTACCCCATAGACCGAGTTTCAATGATTGAAATGATTGAATAATAGTTTCGATTTGCAATAGCAAATTTTGTCTTGCTTATTCTATTTTTGTGTCCTCTTATACAATTTGCAAGCTACTAATTCAAATTCAAAATTGGTGCAAACATGGGATCAAAAAAATGAAGAAAGAAGAAAGCAAAAGTTCTGATAGATGAGGAGATTGCAGCAAATAAAGACAATGAAGCACAATGTCAATGAGAGAGAAGATAGAGAATTAGAGACTTGAATAATGTTTCAAAGGTGAAAGACATTGAGGATACCATGATGGATGAAGAGGTCAAAGAAGAGAATTCAATACAAAAAAAATTAGGTGCACAATCTAATCATGCATTCAATACAGGTGTGTATCCAAACCCTCGAATTTTCTCTCATGATGAAATTGGTGATTTTTTAGAAGCAGGTTATGATTTAAACAATTTAGATTTTCTTCATGAGAAGCAATTGTCAAATGATCATGCACATAAAATTCCAATTGAAATGCATGCCTCGAAAGAAATACCAAGAAAATTTGAAAATGATATTCAAATCCCAAATAATAGTGAAAATAGTAAAGTGTCTGAAAAGAAAAATTGCATGACTGTAGACATAGAAACACCAACTATTGAAAAAACATTTCAGAATGATAGTAAAGTGTCTGAACATAATTTTCATATTCCTAATGATGTGTTAGATAATCTTGAGGGATTGGTTTCATGGAGACAAATTAGGACACATGCTAATAGATTGTATAGGAAATTTTTTTTTTGTAATAGAAAATTTGGGTTTCAATGTCAGTTAATGTTGCAACTAATTAAAATGTCTAAAATGCGAAAAGTAACGAGAAGGTTGGGAATGTATGCAAAAACCAAGAATAAAATTGAGTCTTTAAAATAAGTTGTATCCACTGTTGCTAGTGTCTTTGATGTTATCAGAAAGAAAAGTCGGTCTAAAGATAAGAATCTAGCACGACAAGCAATAGCAACAACTTTAGTTAACAAATCAACATCTGAAAAAAGATTGATTAGCAACATAAGTGGATATCTTAATGTGAATCGTAAGAATTTAGAAAGAGTTGTAAAGAGAAGGGTTAACTTTGAATGTGATCCAGCAAATATTTTATGGACTTCTAGTGGTAGACTCCCGAGATGTGATATGAAACTTAATAGTGAAGTTAAAAGTTTGATTGAAAATTTTTGGCATGATAATACAAGAGTATCTCCTAATTCAAGAGATGTTCTTAAATTGAGAATTGAGTCAAAAATACATGATCCACATCCTAAACACCTTTTGGACATGACTCAAATTGAATTGTTTTAAAATTTTGTAGATGGTAAGGTATTAAATATTACCATTAGTCAAAGATGTTTTGAAAAGTGTAAACCATGGTATGTAAGGATTAACAAGGAAAGAATCACATATTTTTGTAAAACTCATATTCAATTTCATTACCATTATGATTTATTTCGATCTATATGTGGTACCATGCATAGTAAAGAAATGTTGCAGGAATGTGGTATAAAAATACTACTTCAAACTATAAAAGATTTCATATCAAGTTTGTTTTGTAAGTCACCTAATGATCAAAACTTTCTTTTCAATGCATTTCTTTTTGGTCCATGTGATATGTGCATAAATCTTGCTTTGTTAGATGAATGTTTACATGAAAGTGCTTTGACTACTTTTGGACAACAATTAGTTGAGGTAAAAGGTTTCAAAACTATTGAATATCCATTGAAGGATGGGAAGATTGGAAGAAGGTGTGATCTAGTTACACATAAAGTTAGTTGTCATGCATTTATGGATGAGTTTAAGAGTGTGATCATACCAAAATATGTTAAAAACTCTCAATATTCTAGATGGCTTGATGGAAAATTTCACATATGTAAGAATAAATTTCCAATTGGTACTATACTTCAATTGTTAACTTTGCAAAGAACTACATGCTTGCACCGCAAGAAGAGGTACAACCACAATAATACAATTTAGTGCAAGTGACAATTTATGTTCATATAGTTTATAGGCATGCACCTGATAGTATAGAGGATGATCGAAAAATATTGAGAGAGTAACATTTTTATATAAGTGATAATAAACTCCATTCATCTGAGTTTGTCCAATATTGTTTCAAGATCTTTTATGATAATTTAAAAGAGAGACAAATTCAAATGACATAAGATTGGATATGGTTATATAATTGTACAAGACAATTCAAGAATGCTAGAATGTTCTATTGGTTGAGTGGGACACATAGGCAAACTAACATCCAACATGTGTGGAGTTTTCTTGAGGCTAGACATGGTAAAGGAGAACATGATGGTGCTAGTGCATGCATGAAGAGAGCCCTTAGTAGAGAGCAATTAAAATTTGAGGAAAAAGGTAAATTAAAAAATGCACATGAGATTGTCGAATGGTGTAACAAATATTTATACACGAGATCAAGTCAAAACTATACAATCAAATGTTTCTTCTACCTAGTTGAAGAAAATAATATCCCTTCAAGATATGACTGTGATACAATTAGTGGGTCGCCTAAATGGCATTCATTTAGGAGTTTAGATTCTAACACTTGGACCATATGGACTAGGAAGCTTGCTTGTTTTTGTTAATTTTTTCTTGCAAGTGAATCCAAAGAATGTGAGAATATAGAATGGGTTGAAGATTGGCAACAAAGATCATTAGCACCCATTGAGATGCATTTTGAAGATGATATAGTAAGTGAAGGCCAGAATGTTACTTTTGCATTAGACTTGACTATGATCATATTTCAAACCTCATAGAACCTGATATGCACAATTTAATTAGATTTTTTTGTGATCTCATGGTTTAATTTATATAATCTACATATGTACACTCATGTGATTAAAGTGTTTTTGTGCTTTATCTTATCTTGTAGGACATGCTTATGCTATTATTGCACCTAGTGATAATGATGATCAGACTGAGTATTGGCTAGCTAGATGTATGGAACCTAAGAAAAAATTGACATGTCATCAAGTAGATGATGATGGTTTTGAGTATCCAATTGGATCTATCATTGTAGCTGGCACCTAGCTATGTAGATACCTAACAAGAAGAAATGGTTTTCCAGTATTTGAAGAATACCAAATTGAAAAGAAGATTTTACACTATTCTTATTTGGTTGTGGCAAAAAATATCAAATTAGAAAGATACAAAGGGAGACCTGCCAATAAGTTATTATGAAAAATTTTAAATGACAAGCACGAGACAATCATAGATGCATTGCAAAAGAGAGAGGATGCAGATGGTACAGTGGGGATGACTACATTTAAATCAAACACATGGAAGTTTTTTCATTATTCTATTATTTTTATATATATGTACTTAGATAATTTAATTGCATGTATGTTTGTGTTGTCAATACCAATTTAGAGAACTTATATATACCTCTTATTCAGGTATCAATTACAATTTATACAAATTTAAATGTTAAAGTGGATTGAACATCAACATCTTGTGCAATTTCACATAGTAAGTGCATACAAATTACACATATATTTACATAGTTTGGATACCTCATATTAATTTATGTGTTTATTAACATGTGTTTCTTTTTACAATTTTATTTTACAGGACCTCATTTGAAGAGATGTGTTGAACCAATTTTATATTTTGAGTTCACTTCTATAAATATATCATTGACATTGTCTTACATATATTGTGATATATGTTGTACAAACTAATTTTAAAATGAGATTTTACTTCTATTTGAAAGTTAAAGGTATGCACTTGATAAATTATAAATTAATTGTAAATTTAAGTAATGACCTCCTATTTTGTTCCATTACTTTTAAATTCAAGCATGTTTAAATTAATACTTTTTTGAAGTTTCAAATTACTATTGATTGTAATATTAAAAACAAGTCACTTGTACATGATAATTTAAAGATCATTACTCATTGTATTGATTATATGTTATTGTTATGTTGATAATTGACATGTATGTTTAACCATGTTAACCATGTTAAGTGAGAGGGAGGGAAGGATGAAATAGTGAGAGAGTCCAAGAGGTTTCCAAGAGGTTTCTAAGAGGTTTTGATGGATTATAAGGGTTCCTAATGGGTCTTAAGGGGAGATGGGGAGTCCTACCAAGTCATAATGTGTGTTATAGGTTAAATAATAGGTCTTAATATATCTTAGTAGGGTGAAAAGGCGTTATTATGTAATAATGAGTCTTACATTACCAAATGACACATAAGGACCTCTTATGATACATTTCTAGTTATTTTTATCAATATATATGTTAAGGGGATCTAGTGAGTCCAACTAGTTCATTATGTTTGTTATAGGTTATAATAGGTATTGATATAATTACTAGCACATAATAAGTATTGTTAGTTAATAATGAGTCTTACATTACCAAACAACACATTAAGATCACTTATGATACATTTTTAGGTATGTTATCCATACATGTGTGTCTTAAGGGGACATAGGAGTCCTAATAGGTCATTATGTCTATTATAGATTATGATAGGTATTGATATGTTTACTAGCACATAATAGGTATTGTTAGGTAATAATGAGTCTTACATTACCAAACAACACATTAAGATCACTTATGATACATTGTTAGGTACGTTATCCATACATGTGTGTCTTAAGGGGACATAGGAGTCCTAATAGGTCGTTATGTCTGTTATAGGCTATGATAGGTATTGATATGTTTACTAGAACATAATAGGTATTGCTAGGTAATAATGAGTCTTACATTACCAAACAATACATTAAGATCACTTATGATACATTGTTAGGTATGTTATCCATACATGTGTGTCTTAAGGGGACATAGGAGTCCTAATAGGTCATTATGTTTGTTATAGGTTATGATAGGTATTGATATGTTTACTAGCACATAAAAGATATTGTTAGGTAATAATGAGTATTACATTACCAAACAACACATTAAGATCACTTATGATACATTGTGAGGTACTTTATCCATATATGTGTGTCTTAAGGGGACATAAGAGTCCTAATAGGTCATTATATCTATTATAGGTTGTGATAGGTATTGATATGTTTACTAGAACATAATAGGTATTGTTAGGTAATAATGAGGTTTACATTACCAAACAACACATTAAGATCACCTATGATACATTGTTAGGTACATTATCCATACATATTTTAATCTAGTAGGTCAATTTTATTTGTATGAATCACAAAGCATAAATTTGATGTGATATTTATCCAATAATCTTTTTTATATCGGTACTAATGCTCTATAAATAGTTAAAATTATTGTTCATCTACCATATATACTTACAAAATGTGTCATATGTTCATGAATAAAATATGTCGAAATAAAGAAAATGGTTTGAATACTTAAAACATGGTGAAACATAATAATATATACTACATACACAAGCATGATAAGAATTAATAAAAATATAGTACATGGTCTAACATACATCATAAGATGATCTATGAAGTTAAAAAATACATATATAATACAATTTTAATTGTCCTAACAAAAAGTGTATACATAATAAACAATATACATCATAAAAACACAATCTACAGGTGCCAACAAGACCTAATCTATCTGATTAAATGTCCTCTTTACTCCACGCGAAGAGGAGTTAGATGGATCATCATGTGTAATATGAGCCATCTCATCATGTGGGACACCCTGTGAGGTAGATGGATCACCCTATGTAACATGAGGCACGTCTCATCATGTACATGCTTAATTGAAAAGGGTTCCAAAATCTAGCTTGCAAATAAATTAAATATTCACTACATAATAAAATAAATACCACACGAGATGGGTGTCCCTTAGTAATGGGAGGAGGTGCACTATGAAAACTACCAAATGCAGTAGTGGTGAGGTCTTGTAATTTACAATACGTACATTTTTTAAATTTGATTTTAGAGCATAATGAACTATAAATTATGTACATATATCACAATTCTAATCTCAAAGGACGATGTAGGTACCTCCATCTGGCTAAATCCTATGCTCTTAGCAACACTCATGGTGACATAGTCCTAAAATTATGGATACATAAACATTTAGTCAAAATTATATATACATGAATAATTACAAAGTATGCAAACTAAAAAGTACATAATTTGTACACTACATTTTTTATACACTATAAATTTAACATGTATATATATGATACCTGAGTAGAAGCCAATGTCACAGATCTGTCTACAAGTATGCTAGCATGATGATTATAAGATGGAGTCGAAAATAGACTATATTGAGGCCTGTATGGATGAGTATGATATGGCTCCTATTCGTAAAATCAAAACACATAAAATATATATGTACATGTGAGTCAAAATTGTTCAGATTATAAGTTAAACACAATGTACATACATAAAAATAGTACAAATTATTTGTCTTCAGTCAAAAGTTCGTCCTATATGTACTTGAGGCTATGCCTCAGTGGTAATTGGAGTAGGGCTTGTACTAACATCAAACTATGTAGCTATGGACAATCCTTACAAAATCAGATAAAAAGAACATATGAGCACATGTTATTAGTTCGAATGTACATTTTTATAGTGTAATTCAAAGTGCATACTATATAAGGGATTCCAACTTCTGTAGGTCTCAAAAAAAGAGTATACTACTTCCTAAGAGGAACAATATCATCCATCCTCTGTTATTTCAAAAGTACAAATTAATATGGTTAATAAAATTACACATGTATGTAGAAAGTAAATAATTATGTGTACTTTATATTTAAATTAAAATTAAAATTTTACCTACTGCTCTTGACTCTCTCTAGGCTCTCCAGACTGCATGAGGTCAACAAATGATGACACATCTATCTCATCACTACCATCACCATGGGTAGCATATACATCATCATCAAAACCAACACGCTCAGCATAATGGTTACCATGTGTTGCACCAGCATTGCTCTAGGGGCCTGTGCATATGCCTCCATAGCTAGTACAAATATGTCAAAGTGGAGGAGTATGTGTCACCTGCATCCACTGCTGCACTAAATTGCCTAAAAGGGCACTTAAATGGGTAAGAGCAGATGAAACTACTCAATGATCATAAGGAGCAGGCACAACAACGGTAGGAAGAGGTACAAGGGGCTGAGCTTTCTTGTAGTTTCTCGTTCTATCACTCAACTTTTCCCCAGGCTTATCATGAGGCATCCCTCCACCAACCCCCTGAAATGCTTTCATATCAAAATAATTGGATTTCAAACCCAATTCAAACTCATCCCATAGCTTCCTAAGAAAGTACATGGGCACCTCATGGTTAGCGTGTGGTGGATGGTCAAATACCATCCACCACCGCTCCCAAAAATGCGCTACTATATGTGGATGTGTACACCACCTAATAGAAATGTGAGGCTACTTCTCATTAATTTCATCACTCATCTTAGGGTTTACAAAATAAATTTTAAAATTCCCTTTACCTATATTGACGTTATGGACCTGTCTATATGATAAGCTATCAGAATAGAAGGCACTCATGCTTTCCCTCCATAATCTAAATGATGTATGGAGTGAATCATGCCTTGCATGCTATCTGCAAGATGTAGTAGGTGAGGAGGGGGTGAGTTTCATGTTAGATAGCCTCTATATCATGCATGAGGTCATTAAGGTTATGGCTCATTCTCTCACGGAGCTCATCTATGGTGGGTGGTGGAGGTGGGGGTGGAGGCAGGGGTGTGGGAGGGGGAGGGGGTGGTGACGGGTCCATCAAATGTAATTTGCATATATGTTTAAACAACATAAACAATGAAAAAATTACTATTTAATAAAATTTAAATCTAAAATATCAACTAGATATAAATGCGCATATCTTTATTAAAATCATATCAATTAAATAAATAAAGTTAAATAGTTAAGTAAAATTGAACATTAAATACTCAATTTAAATCTAATCATAAAATAATACTCCAAAAAAGTATATCTAGGTTAGTTCAAGTTTTCTTTTCTTAAAATAGGAGCCACCTAGCTAATTTTGCTTTCATGTACACTTATTTTGTGACACTAGGGGATTGTATTCTCATTATGGATTATATGTTCATCTCAGGATCAAACAAAATTAAGATTATGGCAAGGTTATGGCTTACAATTTTATTATGTTTACGATTTTCATGGTGGCATTTGAGCTAGCAAGGTTTACTATTATGATGAATACTCACTTAGGATATAAAGGTTTAGGCATCTAGTGGAAAGAGAAGTTATTCACTTCTCTAGATATATTCTTAGGCATCCAAGGGTGTAGTCCCTCCTACTCACACTGATGTTCCACCTCCACCTCCTAATGGTGAGGGAGGGTTATTTAATTAGATGCCTGATTTGTTCTTCTCTTCTAATTTTTTTATGATGTATCATTTTGAGACCTTGATATCAATGTTTAATTAGTTTTAGGATTAGGGTTCAATTTGCTTTACTGTTTGATTAGGTTTATTCTTAGGTTTCAATTAGGACAAGAGTTAATAAATTGAATTAAGTTTTAAAGTGCTAAATTTGGTTTTAGATATAGAATTATAGTTAGAGCTTTTAGATTAAAACCCAACATTAATTAAAAATGTAAGGTTTAAATTTTGCTTTAAAGTGTTGAACGTATTATTGAGTTAGGTTTAAGTTTAGCATGATTTGGTTTAGTCTTAAGGTCAATGTCTAATATAATCATTCAACATTGTAATAAATACATAAACTAAATACATTTCAAAACATCTAAAATAATAATTTTTTAAATGAACATTTACGAAACTATATTTTAATTAACAGATACAATAATCTAAACATATACTCATTAACAATGTAAATTTATAATTTTACGTAAATTAAAATTGAAAAAGAAACAATAAATTAATGTACATATAAAATGTAAAACTGAAAAAAAAAAAGTAAAATAGTACAAAACATATTAAAGTACCTGGTATATCGAAGACTAGCAATAGGGGGTGGACGGTAAAGCTAAAAATCGGGCTCCTGTATTTGTCTCTAATCGAGGTCCCATTTTTGATGTCATGAAAATGACTTCAAAAATGCCAAAATTGGGGGTTATATTATTTTAAAATTCAGGTACCCAATTTTTTTTAAATCGAGTACTCGATTTGAAGAAAATTGGGTACCCAATTTATAAAGCAATCGGATGCCCAATTTTTAAGCACCTTGGACACCCAATCCGAGTTTTAAAAATTAGGTACCTGATTTTTAAATCCTAGCTCAGGTTCCCGAAGCATGAATTTAGAAACAGTTATCTAATTCTAGAAAAATTAGGTACCCATTTTTTAGAAGTACAATTTCGCCGATTTGACTTCCATGGAATTACAACCAAACTTCTTACAGTCACTATAAGATCATTCACATGCATTTACCATATCTAACTAAGCATGAAAGTAAAGACATGCATGAAAATAGATAACACAAGATTGTGGTCACCCAGAAACCCTCCAAAATGAGAACGTAAAACTAGGGTGGGGATGACACCCACAAATTATCTGTACAACAATATGTAATTGTTTAAGGTTAGAAAGTTTGACCACTTCCAGTGGTCTACCCTATGAAAGGCATGCCCTGTTAAAGGCTTTACACTCTATTAAAAGAGACCTGGTTAAAGAATTTGCAAACACTCACTTTTACAACATGGTTGTTAGACCAACCTATCTCCATAGGATTTTGATTCCTAATATAATGGCTAGAAAGTATTAAAATGTGTTGACCTATCGACTTATAATCTTTAATTGCTGATTCTAGATCCTTTTTCTACTCAATATGATCTGATACTTCAAGATCTGATATGTCTTTGCTCAAAGTGCTAACCAACTAGATTCTGCAGTGCTACTCTTCCTCTAAGTGTTTACACCCCTCTGAACTTTGCTAGCATTCTCCCATATATCTTTCTTACACAAATGAATTATGGGGTATCAACCTCCTTTTAAAAGCTTTGAAGACTTAGTGTTAGGTATGAATCTATGATTAGTATTCATCCATCTTTCCTACTCAAATCTTTACACTTTTCCTATTGGTTGCATGCTTTCTCCATTTTTCTTATTGGCTACATGTTGATCACATAGGTAATGTAAAATATTCTATCTTATCTTTAAGATCCATCAAGATTCATCTTAAGTCAGCTAAAAAATGGTTTACATCTGAGTTTGTGAAGGCACAAGCTCATATGTTGATTCTGTGTTACTCTGCACTTACTGATTACTTATGCTTGACACATATAGGAATTCTACCTCACTTGGCTCCTATAGTAACTCTATCTCACTTGGTATCTATACTTTGCTTCCCACCTATAGTGACTCGACATCACTTTCCACTTGGTACTTTAATCTTGCTCAACACTTGAAGTTCTCTCGACACCTATTGAATTTATGACTCAACATATATTGTAGCTCAGCATCTATATTATACTCAGCATCATCTTGGAAATTGGTTAAGTGTGTTGACACTCAATTGTCAAAACTAATTTCAAACCAACAATCTCCCCCTTTGACATGAGTATCAAAAACACTTAACTAAACATTATGGATTTGATCTCTAATGAATATAACATACATCTTTATTTGCATATGTACAAAACTTCAAAAACTTGTTCAAAATTTTGTAGAAGACTGTATACCTCTAAAAATTGTAACTTCCCCTGAGTTGATGTGCCATTTCTATATTTAAAATTCCATAAGCTGAATTTGTCTCATGCTATTGCCATTTTTGCCTTCTCATTCCTTTACTTTTGTTTCTATTTGCTTTGTGTCTGCTCCCCTTTTCACACATTTCCTTGTAGTGTTTGTATCGTTTTGGCTTTATCCTTATCACTCCTCAAAATTAAAAATTTGATTATCTCCACCTTTGGGTATTCTTTCTCCTTTGGGTCCCATTTATTATCTCCCCCAAATTATTATGTCTCCCCCATTCTTATTATCTCCTATATTTATTATAGCTCCCCCTTTTTGACACTTATGTCAAAGGGTCTTAAGAAAGAACTACTGCAAAAAAATAATATCATCCAAAGGGGTTAGGAAGAAAAAGTTAGTGTGAAAAAACAAGGAAGAAAAAAATTAATGCCGATGATAAACTATGGAGAGTTTTAATGAGAGTCTTAATGATAGCTGGCCATTACCTTATTGGACAATATAATCATATAATGATGTTCCATCTAGTCTTAATTACAATTTAAGGAACAAAGAAATATTAATCCAAAGGGTTAATTATAATCTTCTTCTCTATACTAATATATTTTTTATGAATATAAGATAATCTTGAGGATTATCTCGATTTGGATTTTCTTTGATATATTGTTACCCGTTAATGTTCTTTGTTGATTATTATGATGGAATTGATAAATTGGTTTCAAGTTAATTACTATTTTTAGACAAAATTTTTTAGAGTACTCAGAATTATGAGAAACCAATACAAGCATTAGAATCCCTAATAGTGTTTTAATGCTCAAGATTAAGAATTTAGGGTGATTGATTAAAAAGGCAATGCAGAGTTAAACCATCAAGTGTTTTGTATTAGGATCTATTGAAATAAATCATCTACAATCAAGAAGAGAAAAAAATAAATGTCTTGAATATTTAGTAATATGAGTGATAAATCCTAATCTAGTTTATGGACTAAATCAGGTATCCAAGTCCAAACACAAAAGAATGAGCCATTCAAAGTGACAAAGCCCAAAAACCCACATCTGTCTTGAAAATTAGATACTCAGCATAGAGAAAGTAAATAGTATTATCATGAATAGTATATTTACATAAGAAAGATAGCCATAATCTACTGAAATTTTTATTTTCCCTAATCATAAAAATAATCTAATCACTACTCACATTTATAGAATAATAGTGGAGTACAGAAGGATCTAGAAAACTAGGTGATGACACCAATTACATGCAACTAGATGATTATTCATACCACTCAGAATCATAATCAAAATGATGCCGAAGATCATGATATCTTAGGGTGATAGATTCATATACACTAAGAAACATGAGTTGACATTTACATCAATTGGGATAATCATGGGACCAAGCACCAAGGGCAATTTCTATAGAGGTCTAGAACTTATCATAATCATCTCTAACTAAACTTGATTAAACAATAGAATATTTTCTCCATCTGTACCTTTATTTGCTAAAATATCAGCTTCTGGATTACCTTCTTTAAATATATGTTTAAATCTTAGTTCTTCCAATTTTTCCAAAAGTTTAATAGTTTTTTCTAGTCTAGAATTTAGTATCCAATTCAGAGTTCTTCCTTTTCTAAGCACATTTTAGATGATTTGTAAATGTCCTTCGATTATAATTTTCTTGATTTTCATTCCAATACAATGTTTTAGACCTTCATGTACTACTTCTAATTCTGCCATGTTATTAGAGACTATTCCCAAAGGCTTAGCAATTTTTATGAAGCAATTTCTAGATTACTCCCTGATTATGCACCTTAGTCCTTTCTTTTCTAGGATTACCTCTAAAGGCTTTATTAAAATTGAGTTTCTTCGAACCTTTTAGTGGGGGTTCCCATTTTCATTCTTTTTTGGCTACATTATTACTAATTTTGTAAATGAGGAATGGATTAATTAGATATTTCCAATTCTTTTTAATTTCGACATCCCAATCTGAGAAGGAGCTTTCTTCTTTTGTTGTTTTCTTGATGTTGCAGTTTATGACCTCTATAATGTTAGCTTCAATCTTATTGTAGAGAGATGTTAGATTGAGTTCTTCATTCTTAAAGATTCATCGGTTTCTTTCCTTCCATATCTCCCATGCTAGGATTGTTGGAGCAATATTCCAAAGTTTTCTATACACTTTATTATTTGATATTTTTGCCACCCTATTAGATGGCCTTTCCATTTTTTTCGCAGAGGATCTATCCAATTTAGTTTTAATTTGAGCCATTACCAATATTCCTTAGAAAAATTGTATTGGTATAGAAGATGCTCAATAGTTTCTAATTCTTCTTTATAGTGAATGCATGTTGATTAGCCTTGAAATTCCATTTTTGTTATTTTGTCTACTCTTAGGATTCTATTTTGGGAAGCTGCCCAAAGAAAGATACTAGCCTTGGGTAAACCTAGTGGGTCTCAACATAGATTTATAGGGATATTTATTGATTTCCATCTTTGTGAGTTTGTAATTTGATTGTATCCCTCCTTTATTTTGTAGATTCCATCTTTAGTAGTTGGCTAGATAAGTTTGTCCTCCCTATTTTTGTGGTTTGTTGGGCACTCTCTAAGGATATTTTCTAAGATATCCTAGTTTGTAGGGTTGAGATCACAATTTTCTAAGGATTTCCATTTCTAGGGGGTTTCTTCATTAGATGGATCCAATTGGATATAATCTTCTAGCTTGGTACCCCAAATGGTTTGCAATTGAGTTTTGCATTTTATGTTATGTTAGATTGGTTGAAGGGGGTATACTCATTCCATGAATCTTTCTAGAATAGGGCTTTATCTCCTTTACCTATATCCCAACTAGTGTATTTATGATGCAGTGCAAGGCCAAAGAACACCTAAAGGAGATGTCCTAGCCCCTAGCAAATAACCACGCAGCAGAAACACAATAGCAAGAATCCTTAATGCAAGATTTGATAACAAATCACAACTCTGTATTATAAAATAACTATTTACATGCAATATGCCTAACTATAAAGGCTTCCAAGTTAAGGCCAAATACAACAACAATTAAAATAATAGTTCTACAAGATCCTTCAAGATCCAACTCAATCCAACCTAGCATAGATCTGTACCATAACAATAATTTGGTAGAAACCTCCAAGATATCAACTTGTTCTCGCAAGCCACCAAGAAACCTCCTCATTTCTAAATCACAGCCACTAGCTCTTCTCCAAACTTTATCCAAGATCCAAGTGTAAACTGCCTCACATTCAGCTCGCTCTGTCCACATACTCGCAACTCCATCACAATATTGTTGTAAAGTGCCTCACAATTGGCACTCTTTTTACAGACTCAGGAAAATTCACTGTTTAGGTACTCCCAAATTTGCTACTCCCAAATCACTTCTCGAAAAATTACTCCAAACTCTAAGCTAACACACCCTTTTATACTTGCCAAAATGGCTTAAAGAAATTTTTAGAACATTAAAAAACAAAAGAACAACCCAACAACAATTAGGACACATCCCAAGGTAAGATCTGATCATAAATGACATGATCAATATAAATCCCGCAAGTTAGCTCACACCAAAAATGCAAAAAACATGTCCAAAATGCTAACACTCAACATAAATAGGACAACTCAATGCATGAAGAGTCACTCAGCACACTTTATTCAACTTGACACACACTATAGAACAAGATGGGATAACACGATAACCTGAGTGTCAACACGATATGGGATAATGTCAACTTGCCTTAGACAAGAAAATTACTAGCACTCAATAATTTTTGTAACTGAATAGCAACCGACAAAATCAGTAGGATCACGAGATGGCTAGGATGCTCATGCATCAATTTAGTATTTAAAGGATGACATTTTACAAGAAAATTCCATGTTGTAGAGCCTCTAGTAGGGTTCCTAGTTCTTAATAGCAGTGTGCTATCTGATGTGTTCAAATATTTATTGGGCAGGTCTAAGGGTGCCCTCAAGTGCACCTTTCCCGAGTGAACTACAATGTCTGATAACTTTTTGCCCTACAAATATTATTCTTACTAGTACATTCATTATTATCTATTTATTAAGTATAGAATTGAAGTGAAACTTATTTTTCCTTTGGATTATTATTAACAAACAAATAAATTTATATTTAAGAGTTATAATTAATTTTAAAATTTTTACAATATTCTTATGGAACCAATATTTTACATTTATACCTTTTTTCTTTTAGTGAATATTGTCATAATATAATATGTCTAAATTCAAATAAGGAAAATAAAGTCTAAAGAGAAATTTTATTTTAGATAAATTTGAAGAATAATATATTTTATTTATCTCTTCTACTTCACTACTAGATCAAGGGCCCATTTAGAATAATAGATATTTATTTTATTAGAAAAGTAAATAGCATTTTTTTATTAATGTCAAACTACATTTTAGTTTGATTGAACTCATCTAATCATAATATTGAATTTAATTTTTATTATATAAATATTATAAAATTATAATATAACTTTGTCAACATTGACAAATATTAAATTTACTATTTTCTTATTTTCATTACTGGGTAAAATTACAAATTTGTGTCACCTTTCAGGTTGACTTATCAAAATGGTTGAATTTGAGTATTTCTATCTAAAAACTTGTTTTTTTCAAACATATGATCTTGATAAAATTATTCTAGCTAAGTTATATATGGTCTCACACTTTTCCAATTGGAAATGTCTATTAAATGCATGTTTTATACTAGTTAGTATCCAATTACTAAAAAAATACAATTATTTTAGAAAAATGACATTTAAAAAACTCTTACTATATATTATGGTATTTTTTAATAACATATAAACACCATTGTAAAAAACTCAATCCAGGAATATTCTCATATAGAGTTCATAGTGTTAAAATTAGATATAGTATATCGTAATTAAAAAAATTCAACAAGTACATTTTTAACACTTGAGAAGATGTTCATTTTGAGAAAGAAAAAATATTAAATAATATCAAAAAAATTAAAAATTATATGGCATTCTAGAGAAGAGAATCCTCTTCCAAAATCTATAATTTATCTTTTGGTTGGAATAGATTTATTTCGAAAAACGTGGTGGGAGATGAAAACTATCAATTTGAATCATTATAAAAGAGAAAATATAGATCTAAAACACATTTTTATTTTTGATTATTCTAGCTACATATATTATCAATAACATAATCCAAGATCAAAGGGAAATGAGTTTATTTCCATATAGTTTTGTGGTGTGAACTAGACCCCTAATTTCCAGCATTTTTCAGCAACTAAAATTTATCTTTAAAAAATAGGAAAATATATAATTTCTTATTAAAAATAATTATTAAAAATAATTATTAAAAATTATAATCCTAAAATTCATCCATTTCTACACATTTCATTAGTTTACTTCATTTTAAAATTCTAAATAATAATATTAGTTTTATGTCATTGAATGTGAACAACTACACTTTTGCTAGCCTTTTCCTTTGTAAAAAGGTGACACAGGTTTGTGCTTTTATGCTACCATTTATCTATTTTTCAATCAATTTAATATTTATCTATATACTTAATTTTTTTGAATATGTAACAAGTATATTAATTTATTAATAGAAAAGCACTATTCGTAAAAAAAAAATATAACAAGCCAATGTTTAAGGTCAAAAATTTTATTTGCACATGAAGGTTTTAGGGGCACAATCTCAGTATGTCATGTAATGGAAGATGGATGGTCAAAGTCTCCAGATGGTAGTCAATGGCTCTTAAATAATTACAATAGTTGATAACATCAAATAGGTCTGAGCATTCAAGAGTGTAAACACCTACAACATAATGTTAAAATAGACATTCATTAACTGCAATAATGGTAAGCCATTTAATTATTTACTAAAAGAATTTATACATAAATGAATAGTTAAAATCCTTGGAAATACCCTCTTCAAAGAAAATTGGATCTATAACCATAGTCTACTATAGAGAGTGGAATATACCAATGTGTGAAAAATGGTTACTTTGTCTAGACATTATTCATTCATGGATAAAGGATTGGGAAAAATCATGTCATAAGCCCATTGTAGATGAAATCATGGAAATTAATTTTATGGTACACTTGTACTAGTAACTATACTTGTGCTTTGTTGCCCTTGACTAGGCCTTGGAGCTTCTACTAGTTGCTCACTCTGATCGTCTACTGGAAAATATCTAGACCTTCTAAATGCCTTGTCCTCCATGAACTTAATATCATGTCTGACAATAATTCTTCTTGTCTTGGGGATAAAAATCCTATATGCCTTTGAGGTTTCACTATACCCAACAAAGTACCCCTCTATGTAGTTTGATCTAACTTGGTACATGTATCTCTTGGAATATGATAATATGCCAAACTTCCAAATATTCTAAAATGACTAACATCACGTTTCTTACATGTGAAAGCTTCCTCTGGTGTCATCCTCCCTAGTGCCTTGTGTGGAATATTGTTTTGAATGTAGACTATTGTACTACATGCCACTACCCATAAGTAGCAGAGCCTATCTTTGTCATGTAGCATAGCTCTTGTGACCTCTGATATAGAACAATTTTCTCTAAGCAACTCCATTCTACTCTAGATTGTAAGGAAAATTCTAGTCTCTCTTGATTCCTTCTCTCGTAGAGAACTCCTAGAAGTTATTTCCTTTGTATTTGCCTCCATTTTTTACCCAAAATTTTTTTATCTTCCTTCCTATCAAGTTCTCCACAAGAGCCTTAAACTCTTCAAACTGAGTGAAAAGCTCATCATTGCAAGTCTTCCTAGAGAAATCATGGAAAATGTAACATAGTATTCATATTCTTTGAGGGATTTTGTCAAAATTGGTCCACATACATTTGAATGTAGTAGATCAAGAATACCCTCAGGTTTGGTGTCACTCCTTGGAAAAGATACTTTCGCAAATTTCCCCAACAAACATCTCTTACATACATCATCCTACTTTGTGCTCACCTCTGGAACACCTGTCACCATCTCATGAAGAAATTTGAGAGCTTCATCATTAATATGGCCCATCCTCTTATACCACAACTCTCCACGATCTCTAGGATTACTATTTCTTATGAGTGCCTTAGGAGTATCAAATTGCAAACTATAAAGGTGACCACTCCTAACTCCAATAGTTATGGGTGATTTCCAATCCTTCTACTTAATCAACACATGTCCCTCTAAAGAGTACATTATACCCCCTATCATAAGAACATATATAGAACAATATTCATACCTAAGCCTGGCACATACAACAAATCATGAAGTGGAATTATTTTTTTATTCTCTCTCTAAAACTGAACAATCCATGTCCCAACTAGGTTAAGTTTGGACAAGTTTCCCATAGAAATCTAGATATTGGTGGTCTCCTCCTTATAACTGGAAAAGTACTCTCTAACTCCTATCATATTAGATGATGCCACACTATCTATATACCAAACAAACTATGAGGTTGAACTCACCATACAAGCTATAAGTGTAAACTCATCTTCCACACTACTAGAGAGTTCTTCTATACTTGCTAAAGCTGCTGCCTACTTCTTTGCATTCTTTCTTTCTGGGAAATCACTACTTTTAGTGACCATAATCATGATAACCAAAGTACTTGACCTTCAAAAGTTACTTCTTCTTCTCATTTTTTGAATTTGATCCTTTGCTAGACCCCTTCTTTTCTTTCCCTTTCCCTACTAGGGAAACATTTTCTTGTTCCACCTCACATTTCTACCTATTGTTGGGCCCATAGAAGCTGGTTTTAGCATTTTGAAGAAGATGCATAATGGCATCCCACATCTTCTTTTTCATATCTAACTCTGAGGTATGTGGAACAATATGATCCTTGAAACCATCAAGGATTATCCTCCACACCTTGGCATCTTCCTTCTTATATGCTACAAGTTGTGTAGGATCTATAGGTACAACTACGATAGTGGTAAGATAATCCTTGATACTATTCTCTTCCAACAATAAAGAAAGTCAAGCCTTCCACACACCAAAATTTGAGGCACCATCCAATCTATCATGAACTCTCAAACTAGTTGAAGCCATCTCATGGGATTAAAGTAATATAAATCCAAAGAGATCAATTTAGGTTTCATAAACCCTTAATTTAGGTTCTACCCTTAACATTGCTCTGATACCATGTGAAAATTCCTATTACAATCACTAACTATTAATCTCCTATCTTAAATGGTTATTAAATAGCCGAAAATAAATTCGTGACTAATATAAAAAAAAAAATAGGACTACAACTTCACCAATAAAATATGGAAATAAATTCACAACACAAAGAAGAAAATATTTTTAGACAAATCATCCCTGGAAAAACCCCTAAGGGAAAACTAGTTCTATAGATGAGGAATTATATTAACTTTAGCATATCAAGAGATACAAAATTCTTTACCTCTCAATGGAAAAACTCAAACAACCTGTTAATTTCTCCCATTGATATTCCCTTGTTGTTATCCCTAATGCTATCACTATGCCCTTGCTAACACTACAAATGCTTCTACAAACTTCTTCTTCTCTGAATACCTCCCTGATCCCGTTCTATACTACTCCTATTGGAAAACCAATGGCCGAGATTGATTCTCAATCAACTATCAAGAGTAAAAATAGCTTTAAAACTCTATCCAAGTTGGTTTCTAGTTGATTGCAAAAGCAGTCAACTAATTAACAAATATTTGTCCCTAATCTAACCAATTAGTTAGGAAAACAATTATTTTCTAATTAACTACATATGGATGAAAAATTGTTCAAGCTACAAAAAATAACAAATTGTAGAATAAATTATGGAAATTAAGCTTACGGCTTGCCTTTTCTCAATAATAAAATACTATATTATTTTCCCTCAAGGTTGATAGGTCTGCCAGCCCAATTGGAGATGATATTTCCTATGCATCATGATTAAAATGTAATTTACCCAATTTAAGAAGTAGAGCCTTATTACTTGAATATGTCTAAAAGAGTTTTAAATTATATTTAAATCATTACTATAATATTCTTCAAATCAATGTGATTGAATGGTTGGATTGGATTGTTTAAGTCTAGTACCTCTTTTGTGAAGAAGCAAATGGATACGAAAATATCCTATCTCCATAGTGTGGGGGATGATCCTTCAAACCATATAACCATTTGAAAATGAAATCATTCCACCATCACTAAAGAAGAACATAGTGGAACAACTGATCCATAATCATTCAAATATTCAACTATTTTTCTTCTAAAATAATTCCCATGCAAATACACAATCTTCATGAAATAATATTTCACCTTTCATGATTTCCTTTTTGGGAGTATGGTGAATTCAAGGTTATTTCATAAATATAATTGATTAAATTATAGAAATTATTTTCATTTGCACATAATGATATACTTCATTTTCTATATTTAAAATTTCATATATGATAGTATATATATTATTGAATTTAAAAGTTGATTCTAAATAATTATCATCACAACCCTAATTGACTAAGAAATTGGCGACTTTGTTCCCCTCTTGATATATATGTGATACCATGCAAACTTGGAATGAATCAATTAATTGCCAAATCCAACTCAAAATATAAGATAACTTCCAATTGACGGAGGATTTCTTGACACATAAATTTATAATTAGCATAGAGTCACCTTCTATATGAATTAATTTGCACCCATTTCTTTTGGATAGAACCAGACCTTTTAGTAATTCAGTCATTTCTACTCTATTATTCATACCACAGGGAATAGAACAAGCTTTTGCTACTATGAGATTGCCTTGATAGTCTCACAAGCATATCCCAATACTTGACTTACTTGGGTTCCCCCTTGAAGAACCATCAAAATTAATTTTAATAAAGTATTTTTCATTGTGAAATTGACCAAACAACACTCTCATGCCTTTCCATGAGTTAAACATTTTTCCATCCCAGAACGTGATATAAATCTTCCCTTTACAAGTTGAAAGACTAGCATTTACACATTCAACCACTAATTTATCAATACCCTCTTGAACATGCTTAATCATTTTACTTTCTTTGTGAAAGATTCTCTTATTCCTCTCCCACCAAATAACCCACACTAGCTAAGCTAAAATGCACCTCCATAAACGTACAAATAATGAACTCATATACAAGATTGGCCACGACTAAAACAAGTCCCACATTTTGCTAGGAAGTGGCATACTAAGGCCCAATTTACCAAGAACAAATAGCCAACACTCATAAACATAGGAACATGTTAACAGTAGATGATCTGTGGTTTCCTCATAGTCATTGCAAAGAACACACTTAAAAGGTTGTGCAATTGCAAATTTTGATAACCAATCACTAGTGAAAATTATATTTTTCAAGGCCAACAAAGCAAAGAAGCCTACTTTCTTGTTCTAACAAAATGAGAAGTTACATTGTATAGGTTTAACACTGCCCCATTGCAAAAGTAGCTTGTATGCTTCTTTTATGTTGTATTCACCATCCTTTGCACCTACCTGAATAAGATTGTCCTCCTTCTAAGAGAAAACAACCTCTCTCTTCAACAAAATTTCCTCTAACATTTTTTTCTTATCCTCATCAATGGGCAACTCTGAGGGTGCCCTCAAGTGCAACTTTCATGAGTGAACTACAAAGTTTGATAACTTTTTGCCCTATAAATATTATTCTTAATAATACATTCATTATTATATGTTTAGTAAGCATAGAATTAAAGTGAGAATTATTTATTCTTTGGATTATTATAAACATGCAAGTAAACTTATATTTAAGAGTTACAATTATTTTTTAAACTTTTACAATATTCTTATATAATCAATATCTTACATTTATACCTATTCTTTTTAGTGAATAATGTCCTAATATAAGATGTCTAAATTCAAATTAGGAAAACAATCTTAAGAGAAATTTTATTTTATATACATTCTAAGAATGATAAATTTTATTTATGTATTCTACTTCATTACTAGATCAAGGGCCCATAGACAAAAATAAATATTTATTTTATTAGAAAAGTGAAAATCAAATTTTATTGACATTAAACTACATTTTAGTTTGATTCTCATCTATTCATAATAATTAAATTTAATTTTTATTGTATAAATATTACAAAACTATAATATAACTCTTTCAACATTGATAAATATTAAATTTAATATTTTCTTATTTCTATTAGCATTTTTGTTATTTTTTAATTCAATTAATTTAATATATATCTCTATAATTAATTTAATTTAATTTAATTTAAATTAACTTAATAAACTATGCAATTAAAATATGAGAAGTATGTCGAAAGGCCCTTGGTCTACAAGTCTTGCTGAGTGCAAAGGCCCGACATCATAAGAAATGAGGTTAGGATCATGCCTAGAGTGATTTTGATGGTGTGGATGTCCTTGACTTTAAATTTTAGGTCCACAATCTCAGTATGTCATATAACGGAAGATGGTAGTCAAAATCATTAGATGGTAGTCAGTGTCTCTTCATCGACTACTTAAATGAAGAGTTAAAATCCTTGAAAATACCCGCTTCAAAGAAAATTGAAGCTGTAACTATCGTCTACTATAGGGAGTGGAATATACGCGCGTCAAAGGTGGTTACTTTGTCTAGACGTTCTTCATTCGAGGGTAAAGTAGGTGGCAAAATCATATCATAAGCCAATTACAGAAGAAATCATGGAAATTAATTTTATGGCTCGCCTTTTCTCAACAATAAAATACTATACTGTTTTCCCTCGAGGATGACAGGCGCGCCGGCCCAAATGGGGATGATATTTCCTATACATCACGATTGAAACGTAATTCACCTGATTTAACATGTGGAGCCATTTTACTTGAATACGTCTGAAAGAGTTTTATAACATATTTAAATCAATACTATATTCTTCTTCAAACCAATGTGATTGAATGGTTCGAATAAGAACATATCCTATCTCCATAGTGTGGAGGATGATCCTTCACACCCACATAACCATCTGAATCTTATTTTGTTCCGAGTCTATCGGATTAGATTTCTGATCAATCAAGCGGCTTGTTTCTTCTCAGGATATAAGATCCACATTTGAGCCAAATATTAAATTAATTCCTTTTACTTCTTTCGTACATGACTTTATATACATTCACAAGGAAACATAAATCATTGTTGTATTTTCAATAATGGGAATTAAGGGTTAAAGCTGATTTTCAATCTTAATGGAATATCTAATAAAGAATATCGTCACTCTCCATTACATCTAGTTTCTAATAAATCAAAATTAAATTATATATATATAAAATACTTTTATTAAACTCTCCCTTCTGATTCTGTTCATAGATCTTGGTCTTTTGAACAATCAGATATTTCATTTATTGACATGTACATCCTTTCCAGTTTCTTTATCTTGTTTAACACAGCATCATTCCATTAAGAGGAGGACCGGGGAAGCCCACAGGAAATATTTTTTTATATTGTGAAGAAGGAGGTGAATGAATAACTCTTATACAAAATTTATTTGGGACGAAGTGAAAATCACATACTGTAACTGTAAACAAACCCATCTTATTTCTAAATATCACATACTTTTAAAATGCTGTAGGCACCATCATCACCCGTGAAGGACATTTCCCATAAAAAAAACCCATCTTTCGTAACCCAAGAAATTACAAGCTCCTTCCGAATTTAAGCATACTTTTGATGAAATTATAAGACTAGATGTTGTATTACCCATGCATACAATAAAGACAACTTTTTGCTGGGAATCTCCCAACTCATTTTGCAATATGCATGGATCACTAGATATAGGTTTATCTATAAAATAAGTAGTTAAAGGTTCTTGGAAAAAGTAGCGTAATATTTTTAATATTATTATTTGATATTATATTTGAGTTTCATTATAAAAATCAATAAATGTTTTAGATGATGACATTAGACAAGGATGCATAAAGAATAAGGGAAAATAAAATATAAAAGAGGAAAAGACAAAATGTTCTGTCATGAAATCAATACAATGCATTTGAAAAAAGACTAATGGGAAATAAAAAGAAAATATATTAATATAAAATTAAGTAGTGGAAGTAGTGTGTTGTTATAAAAAAATAGTGAAAGTTACATGGTAGACATTGAAGGTAACCATAAATTGAGAAGGAGAAAGAAGAGACCAATAAATCAATGAGGATAAATAATGACAAATAATAAAAAAACATAATAAAGGTGTAGATAAAGTCATCAAAATTTGTAAAATTAATTAAATAAAAGACATAATCTATATGAATTGGTATCGCTTTAGGTTTCACTATTTAGTTGTTTTAAAAGTTTCATACAATCTTATTACTATGAGCTACATATTTTTATATTTACTTTAGAATTAAACTTGAACATATTGTGGATGAAGCCTTATAATGTAACAATACTCAAGTATCCTATTTCAATTTGAAAAAGAGGGGTAAAAATTTATTAAGGCAGAAAGGATTACAACAAGGAGAACTCAATAAGGAGCTCTATCCTGAGCAACAAGTTCATCAAATTCTTGTAATAGCTCAAGTGAAAGTTGCCCCCTATCCATAATATTTCAGCCCCGAGCATGACTAGAAGTGCATTTGGCCAAACAATCAATAGCTCTATTTCATTCATAAGGAATGTAAGTAAACCTAATGAACTCAAGAGAGATACAAAAGAGACAAGTCTGATTAACAAAAGTAGCTAGCTTCCAACTAACATCCTCAAGCTCCTATGAGGAAAAAGAATCCAACACCACTTGGAAGTCAAACTCATAGATAATCTTGTGCCATCCCCACAAACAACACTGTTTCAAAACATATAAAATAGCTTGAGCCTCCATGAGATTGTTAGTATGGTCACTCTTATGGACATAGAGAAATAATTTAACTTCACCAGAAATGCAACAAGCCACTCCCCCAATACCAGTAGGGCCTGGATTCCCTCAGAAAGTGCCATCAGTGTTATTTTTCACAACTCCATGAGGAGTCATCCAATGCCCCTCCCAATTCACCCATCCTTTCCCTTATTGTTGAGGTTGTTTGGGCACTCTTTGATACCATTGAGCTACAAGCCCATCCTAAAGATGACAATTAAGGGGATTGCATATATCAAGATCAACAAGATCCATACTCGATTCTAGCACGCACTTCACATGAATAGTTTCCTCAAGACAATGTGAGATCTTCCACCAAAGATGGATAAAACCAAACCAAACATCATGGAAGATTCGACAATTCCTCTCCAGCCAAATATACCAAAGAATGAAAGATAGGCCAGCAATCCAAGCATCATGAAGAGGAGAAGACTTGGAGGGAGCACTGACCAAGCTGGCCCAAAACTTAATCAACATGGATGTATGCCTACATGAACAACCCCAAGCACTCCACCAAAGCTGCCATAACTCTATAGAAAATGAATACTAGAAGAAAATATTGGAGACATACTCCTCCCCATTACCATAGAAAGCACAATAAGAGGGGCCTTGAAATCACCACCACTTGGGAGTCAAACTCATAGATAATATTTTTCTATCCCCACAAACAACAATGTTTCACAACAAATAAAATGGCCTAAGCATCCATGAGATTGTTAGTAATGTCATTCTTATATACTAAGAGAAAGAATTTAACTTCACTAGAAATGCAGTGAGTCACTTCCCCAATACTAGTAGGGCCTAGATTTCCTCGAGAAGTCCATCAATGTTAATTTTCACAACTCCATGAGGAGGAGGCCAATACCTCTCCAAATTCACCTATCCTTTCCCTTATTATTGAGGCTATTTGAGCACTCTTTGATACCATTGAGCTACAACCCCATCCTGAAGATGAAAATTAAGGTGATTGCATATATCAAGATGAACAAGATCCATACCCCCATCTAGCACACACTTCACATGAATAGTTTCCTCAAGAGAATGTAAGATCTTCCACCAAAGATGGATAACACCAAACCAAACATCTTGGAAGATTCGAGGATTCCTCTCTAGCTAGATATACCAAAGAATTAAAGATGGACCAACAATCCAAGTAGCATGGAGAGGAGAAGACTTGGAGGAAGCATTGCCCAAGCTAGCCTAGAACTCAGGCAACGAGGAAGCATGCCTACATGAACAACCCCAAGCATTCCATCAAAGGTGCCATAACTCAATAGAAAAGTAGCTCTAGAAGAAAATATGGGAGACATACTCCTCCCCCTTATCATAGAAAACACAATAAGAGGGGCCTTGAAATCCATGTTTATAGAGATTATCCCATGTAAGATAGTGGTTGTGAGCCACTAGCCACATGAAAAAATTACACTTGGACTAAGAAAATTTATTACAAACTTGTTTCCACCAAGGGATCTCAATAACCCCAAATAATTATCTAGTTATCTCTTGATACCCAACAAAGACATGATATTTACCAGACAAGGCACCTCCCCAAGCCAAAACATCTAGTCCTAGCAGAGAGGAACACTCCTAGAGGCCAAACCGAGAAGGCTCCTGATGATCAACCTCTGTGCCTCTAGGAGAAAAATCTGAATAGTGCTTCCATCTGTAACCAACAAAATGTCCAAATTGATAAGGAGTCTTGTAATGAGCCACTTTATCCCATCCAGCAACATTAAAAAAATTATAGAGAGTCTGAATATGAGGGTACATGGATAATATGGATGGGAATCCATCCCAAGCATTAGACCAAAACAAAGCCTCGGAGCCTCCCTTACATATTCAAAAAAGACTTTTCTTGACTAATAGAGCACCATTCTTTAGAGTATGTTAGACCATAGACCAACGACTTTCAAGAGGAACTACAAAAATAGAGCAAGGATCAAAACCACTAAAATGTTTATGCTTGATAATATGGGCCCAAAGTTGATGTTGTCCATAGCAACATCACCAATAAATCTTAGCAGCACACACTTGACTACTCAAGAGAGTTGATTGAAGACCAAGATCACCCTCCTTTTCAGGCCTGCAAATAGTCTCCCTACTAATCAAATTCCATTTAGTGCTACATAAATTGCCACTCCAAAAGAATTGTTGAGAAAAAGAATCAAATTCCCTAAGAAAGTAAAGAGGAGCAGCCTAAACCATGCTTTTATAAGTAGGAAGAGCTTGAATAATAGATTGAAGAAGAGTAACCTGAGTAGCAATAGAAAGACATAAATGATTCCAATGATTTACCTTTTCTTGAAGATTGAAAATCAAATTTTTCTAGAAGAGTTGTGGCTGCCTAGAAACAATAATAGGGATTTCACAATAAGTCAAAGAAAGTGACCCAATTTGAATCCACAAAATATCAATAATCCTTTGCTAAATAGAATCAGGAGTGTTACAAAAGTAGATGGAATATTTTTGCTCATTAATTTTTTGGCCTGAAGCTCACAAATAAATATCTAGAGAATATCAAAAGGCTTTAGCTTCCTTCATCCTAGTAAGACCCACAAGACAAGAATCATCAACAAATTGAATGTGAGAAAGAGTAGGTAAACCATTACCCCACCTCCACCCTTGAATAGAATTTTGGGACAGTTGATACTTAATGAATCTTCCCAAGCCCTCAACCATCATAATGAAGAGAAAGGTGGAGAGAGGGTCACCCTAGGAAAGACCTCTAGAGGCATCAAATAGCTAGTAAGGTTGACCATTAAGAAGAACTTAAAAAGAGGCAGAAGTAACACAACTCATAGTCCAACTCACTTAGTTAGAATTAAAGCCAAAGGTTAGACGAATATTCCTTCAAAAGCTCCCCTTAACTCTATCATAGGCCTTAGCCATATCCAGTTTAACAAACATAGATTGCTCCCTTGAACTAGCCATAGAGTGAATAGCCTCAGTAGCAATAACCACCCTATCCAAAAAAATTCTTCCAACAACAAAACAACCTTGTTCCTTTGATATAATAATGGGTAGCCATGTTTTAATTTTCTTAGAAATCAACTTAGTATTGACTTTATAAACCATATTACATAAAGCAATTAGTCTAGAAAAATCTAGTTGATTAGCCTCCCCTCTTTTTGGAATAAGAGTCAGAAAAGTAGAATTCAATGCCCAAAGTATCTATTTACGAAAATAGGATTCCTTAACCACCTCCAAAAAAACATAATTAATGATGTCTTAGAATTCTTGATAGAATTCAACTAGAAAGCCATCAGGACCTGGAGCCTTTCTCTTAGGCATAACAAAGACCACCTCCTCCAACTCTTCTAAAGAGATTTGTCACATGAGATAATCATTCATTTCCTCGGTAATAAGGAAAGTAATGGAAGACAAAATAATATTTTCTTCATTATCAACATGATAAGAGTCCTCAGAGAGGAGGGTAGGAATTTACTGAGCAGCCTCTTGGAATAAAGATGGCAAGAAAGTTAGTTGTATACATTCAAAATTAACCAATGAAGAAATATTGCTCTAGTTCTGATGAGATTGCACAATTTTATTGGGAAAAAATAGTGTTCCTATGACCTTCCTAGAGCCAATCAACTCTAGCCTTTTGCTTCCAAAAAATTTTCTATCAAAGTTCCCATTCTTCTAAAATTGTAGAAGCTAGGGATTTAGCCCTTCTAAGATCCTCTGAGAAACCTCAATGTCTAGTTTGCCTAGTTATGGCATCAAGATCTTCCTGAGAAAGCCTCTTCATAGAGTGAAGGTTCCCAAAACATTGTCTATTCCATATCTTGAGCTGCCTTTTAACATATTGAAGCCTTTTAGAAAATGAAAACATAGCAGTACCATAAGTAGGAGCATCATATCTCCACCAACATAAAACAAGATCATGAAGAAAGAAGCAACAAAGTGACATCAAATGGAACTTAAAAGGTGGACAGTTCAGAAAAAAAGCCCAAGTATTAGAAAATTTGATTGGCCAATGATGAGAACCTCTGAAGAGGGAGTAAGGGTTCTGGACTAACCAAAAAACAAGAAACAAGAAATCTATCCAAACATTCTGAGATAGCATCAACACCTTTCCTTTGATTATTCCAAGTATAGAGACCATTAGAAGGATTAACATAAGAGAGGTGCAAAAGTGCTATGTGCTGATGAAGAAGAGAAGAAGAAGACCGCAATCTAGCCAAACCTCCTTGCTTCTCCTCCAAACTTAAAACTAAATTGAAGTCTCCCGCTAACACCTAAGGATGAAAAGGGTGATAATTTCTAACACACTAAATATTCCTCTAAAGTTCCTCCTTTCCCAAAAAATCAATAGGTGCATGCACATTAGTAATCATTATTACCTCTTCTGAGTCCAAAGAAGAAGCCACCATAGAGAGAGTTGAGAAAGAAGACACCTAGCCAAGGGGAGAAACTTTCTATAGATCCCAAAAGATAGCCAAACCACTAGCACTTCTAATAGCTCCAACACATGGGAATTCGTCATGAGGTAAAATACTAGATGCATATTGGACCATAGACTCCATAGAGAGATTAGTCTCTTTAATACAAAAAACATTAGTAGAATGAAGAACCACCAAATTCTAAATAGTATTTTCTCCATGGATGTTATTCAACCCCCTACCATTCCATGAGAGAATAATCATCATTGAGTAGAATGGGGAAAATGAGCATCCAAAGGTTTCGCTATCATAGACTCTAACAATAGATCTCTTGTGAGTTTAATCTTCCCTTAGTTTTTTTTGCACCCACACCTTAGAGGAGTAAAGGAAACACACTTAAAGGGTTAATGCATCAACCCCAAGAGGAGAAGAGACCCCTTACGCTTACTAGATGCTAGCACATCCTTAAGCAAGTATGCCAGAACAATGTAATTATCCTCTAGCACCATAGGTGTCACTAGAGCATTTGATACAAGAGCTATAGGGACTTCACTATTTTGGTGTACCACAACCTCGGATTCCCCACAAGTGTCATGAGGTGAAAGTCCCTCATTTGGTAAAATTGGGTCAGAAGAGATACTAGGAGGAAAACCCTCATCTAAAACCATACTATCCAACACCTCATTAAAACCCAAATCAGATTTTCAATCTTTCATAGGCCTCTTTTGACCACACCCCTTGCCTCATGGGCAAGTAGGGGTAAGTCCTGTTGGAAATATTCAAGATATGATACGTTACTGAGAGGGGAGGGGTGAATCAGTAACTTCAAGACTTTTCTTTAAATTCTCCACAAATCCATATATACTACTGCACACATTAGTATTGAAAGATAAAACATTCATCACACAAAAGAACACAATGTTTTGGTGATCCAAAAAACTTCCAAATAGAAAGTAAAACTAGGGTGGGGATGGTACTCACAAAACTTCACTATTGTAGCACAAAGTTGGCCTGTGAAGGCTTACATTGACCACTTCTAGTGATCTGCCCTATTAGGAGCACAAAGGACTGCTAGGTCCACCTTGTTAGAGGATTTACAAACATGTAATGAAGTATGCACTCAGTTAAGAGATTTATACAAAGAATGTTAAGTCTACTTTGTTAAAGGATTTGGAAATTGATTCACCTGTTAGGATGAAGTAGTGGATCTACTTACAACTGATTGGTGATAAGATCCTTTATGCACCGATCACCTTATGTGATAGATATGACTTTTTTGCTTTGTATTGACCTTGTTGCATTCCTTAAATTGTTGTTGATAATCCTTTGCATGCACAAAAATAATACTTCATACTACTTCAATATAATGATATCTTACAATACATCTTATATATATACCTTTGCAATTTACAAAACTACAAGGTCGGCCAAAAATACAAGTTAACAACTCATTACAAAGTCAGCCCAATAGTAAATAACTCGACTTCACTAAATTGACTCAATGACCTTCTGATACTTAGCATCCACTACATTACATGGCATCATCATGCACTTGGTATAAGTGAAGGCTCGGTCCATACTGATCACTCAATGTACTTCTAAATTTGGTGACCACTAGTGACTTGGTAGATGTAGTGTAACTCAGTGGATACTGCACGCTGAGTTTACCTTGCTTCACTTGGTAAACACTACTTCTTCTAATGCTCGATTTACACTATATTTCCATGATACAAGCTTACTACTCGGTAGACATTGTGAAGCTCAGTAGACATTGCTGGTCTTCACATTGCCTGTATTCACTTGGTAGGCACTGTTTGGCTTGGTGTAAACTATTGGACACTTCGAAGCTTCGTTAACAGTAGAATGCTTGGAGAGTGTAGGAAAGTGAGTGCTGAGCTCGGTAGCTATACTAATATAGATAAGTGTTGTCACTAATGGCAATAATAGCTTAATGCCAACAAAATTCATCATTATCCTACATTTGAGTCTTTCCATTTCCTATAGTATCTGGTTGATTCTTCCCCTTAGTTATATTATCCATCTAAGCTTGTCCTTTCCCTACAACATCTACCACATGAACACCATTGCTAGTTGTAGCACCATCCACTCCTTTTGAAGTCAAGTTGTGAGGACACTAATGCTATAAATTACCATACTCATGACATATCTAACATAAAAAAGGGAGGGATTCATGATCTAAATGCTAGACCTAGGAAGAAGCCTCAAGATAAATTTCCAAAGAATATGATAATGATTTATTCAAATCAATTTCAACAACAACTCTAGTAAAAGAAATAAATTTTTATCAATGGATTGATGGACAATCATAGTTGTCTTTCCTAGTGAAGCAACAATTTGACGGAGGATGTCTTCTCGCCAGAATTCTAGGGAAGGCAAGGCAAGCACACCCAAACTATCACTTTTGAAGGGGGAGTCTTAGAAAAATTAAATCTTGAATGCTAGGATTTGAGAAATATCCCCACATGATTGTAGAAATAAGGCCCTCCTTGAAACACATAATGATGATAAAAAATGCATGAGAATTAAACAAAAAATAAGCTATTCCTAGCCAGCATGATCTTCATATCTCCATCCACCTACCATGAGTGATAGATCCATTCCTCAAGAGAAGATAAGGAAATCTATATTCTAAGGAATTTTCATATCAAAGCATGGTTAGTCTAATATTCAATGTCCTCCATCACTGTTCTTGGAGGGATAACTAGAATAGGGTGATCATGGCTATGCAAAAAGCAACCATTAAATTTTTTCAACTTGGAACTCTCCCTTGAATTAAATGATTTAGATCTCATCACATGTATAGTTGGTGAAGAACCATCTATCCTCACTAATATAGAAGAAATCAAAGGCCCTACCATGCAAACAATAAAAATCAAAACCCAGAAATGTTTGCAAGTGTTCTCCAAAATTTAGAACACACACAAACTTTGTCCAACAGTCATCAATCCAAAAATAATATGAAAGAATATCAACAAAATTACAAACATCAAACATAGGGATAGGGATTGAGCTCTAGCCTCACATGCATTTGTCACTGGCCATCGCAACAACTTTTCCTTATTTTTTGGTTAATGTACTTGGAGAAAAAAATTGATTTTATCAATTAAAAATACTTTGGGTGAAAAGTCCAGTCCTATACCCCAGGCCAGCAGAGTAGGTACTTGGCCTACAACCTTTCTCCACTATGAAGGAGAGTTAAACCTATGACCTCAAGGAATTAAACCTCAAGGCATAGACCAACTCACCTACAAGTGGTAGCTCAAGTATCCTATTTAGACATTATGCATAGTGTAGAAAATGGTGACAATGAGATCAAGAAATTTTCTCCATAACATATCTAATAACATATTGATTAATATGTAGGATTTTTTATTATAGTAAAATAATGTTTTTATGATGCTAGAAATCCAACACAAAGATTTTTTGATAGTGATTTAGAGCCTCATAAAAATAAAATGTTGCAATAGATATAACATCAAAGGACAAAAACCAAAATGTAGGAAGAAAAACATAGTATAATATCTTTGTTACAATCTATCTCCAAACCCTACGAACGATCTACATCTTAACTCATTGCAATTACCTCCTAGACATAGAGATCAAACCCTTTTTGAATGACATCCAAATCAAAACTTTGGATTTTATATGGCTTCCAACACCATAGCACAAATGCAACCTCAACCTATTAAGCATCAAATTATCAGCTAAAAACTTATCCATTGGTTTAAATAACACACCTAAATGAATTTGAAAGGAGTTTAAAATGAAACCCCAAACCAACAAATTATAGGAATCAAAGAGTTAGAAGAAGAAAAAATTGGATATCTTAGACAATCAAAGAGAAAGGGATCCTATCTCAATAGGATAAGTGACAATGGAATATTTCCTATAGCAAAAACCACCTTAGTTTTAGAAATAGAGAATAGTTGGGGGTGGGGGTGGGGAATTCTAGTATACCAACACTTTTTTCCAACCATATATTTTTGCATTCAACCATATACTTGTATAAATGAATGAATTGAAAAGTAAAGTACATAACATAATGAATCTCATAACAAAATTATTTTTTAACTACAAAATCCCTAGATAATGGATAACCCTTATGGGGATGGTACCCACAAGATAATGTACCAATTTGAAAATACTTTGTAAATTGTGTTGATCATATTATAAGTCTATTATAAGCATTTAGTACATGAGCCCTTGTTAGAGGACTAGACCTATTTAGAGGCTCCAACCTTGTTAGGAGATGTATTACCATGGATCTCACTATCCATAGAATGATATATATAATATATACAATAGCTATAGATAGTATATTGATATCTTCAATATTTAATTACTCCTTTGTGTACCTCCCATCCAATCATGCCAACAAAATAATTGATCGCATCTAAATCTTAATACATCAGTATACTATCATACATAAATCTCATATAACATCATTATAGCATAGTTTTACTTCAGATATAAAATATTTCTTCTGATAGACATGTATAACTATTATGTCTAGTCAAGCTTCATAAAAAAATATTTTAAATTCTTCCCCAAATATTATCAGAACTTGCTAAAGGAGGGATAACATCTAGGATGATATTCTTATGTTTTCAAGTAATTAAATTAACAAGGTGATTCAATTTCTTAGGCCAAATTGCTCATTTTTTGACACATACTTTGTTCTCTATGATAATAGCCCATCTTCATGTTTACCATAATGATGTAAGAGAATCCTAGGTGTAAGAGAAATCTTTCATCACCCAAAAATATTTTTTGTTTTCAGCCTTTTATATTTTAATAAGGACTAGTAGATAGGGGGTTGTTATTTCTTAGAACTTGCTATTTTTCGTAACATTTTTGTACAAGCTCAAAATATTCTCATTTCCTAAATGAAGGTTAATTCCAAAATTATAAGCCTACCATAAAAATCTCATTGCTCTAGCTGAAGTATCAAAGAAGTTATTGTGGTTTTTTGTGGAAACTTTTGGAGAAAAATCATTGAACTTAGTTTTGAAGGCCTCAGAGGCCCCAGAAGAGGTTTGAAAACTTGGTGAAAGGGTGCTTGCACAATTTTGACCATGTAGATCATGAGCTGACATTTCTAAAAAGTTGTTATAGTAGCCAATTAGAGAAATGGTTCGAGAGTTATGGTCTTCCAATGTTGGCATACCCAAAATTTCTAAAATAATTGTCAAAGATATATTAGGCCAATTCTTTATGTATTGTTAGGGTCTGTTGGCCCTAGGTGTTAAGTTTAAATGTCTAGTATTGGATACATTTGTCTAATTATATGTTGTCTTTGATGTTACACAAATGTCATATCAGTTATCATTCAGTGTCTACCGAGCTCAATTGGTCAGCAAAGAAAATTTCGAAGTCTATCGAGCATTCTTGGACATTAATCTGCATAGACAGTGTCTACCAAGCTCACTCAGGCATTGAAGGATTTTTGTGGCAAAAATTAGTGTTAACCAATATCTCATCAGTAATGAAGGAAAATCAGTGTTAATTGACCTCTCATGATTAACGAAGGAAAATCAATGTTAACCTAGCTCTCATGGTTAACAAAGGAATGTTAGTGTTTACCAAGTTCACTTGGTCTTCAAAGGATTTTATAGAGCTCACAGTGTTAACCAAGCCTCTATTAGTTAACACAAGAAATCATTTATGGAACAATGTTTACCAAGTAGGGTTGGCCAATGAAGGATTTTGTTACTTTGAGAAATAAAGTTTAATTATTTGAAGTAATGTTTGTAGCCAACTAAGGTAATGATTATTGGTAATTATAAGTTGTAATTGGGCCAAATTGATAATCTAAAAGGTATATATGAAAGGTCAAATTGAGAATTCAAAAGTATGGATGAGCGAGCATGCAAGTGTATTGATTATTTGGAGAAGGAAAGTGTGAGCGAACTTTGAAGGATGGTCAAATATCCTTGAGGAGCAATAAAGTTATATTTGATTAGAAAGGATCTAGTAAAGAAAAGTAGAGATTTGTATCAACAATTCAGTTGCATCTCATTCAAGTCATTTCATTGTTACTTTCTCACCATTGTAGCAGTGATTCCTAAATCTCTTTGCATAGTTGGTTTAATAGCCATTTGTAAATCCTCTAATAAGGTGACAATTCCATTGAATTTTTTTAAGATCTTTGGCAAGGTCACTCTTAATAGGGTGATTAAATGTTCTAACAAGGTCACACGTAACAATGTGTTTTGTAACCTTTAACTAGGTTGGCTCCGAACAGGGCTCACTTCAGAAGAGTGAAAATTAGTAGCTAGCTACTTGGTGGTTTTTTCCATATTGGGTTTCCACATTTAATCTGGTGTCTCATGTGTTCATGTTATTTATTTTATGGTTTCGTGTTAATCATTGTGAATGTTTAAGATTTGTAAAAGTTAACATACACTGTATTTACCAATTTACAACAATCTTTAGTATGTTTATCAAGTGATAGTAGTAACTAGTTTTATTAGACATATAAGGGATCTATGGATTTTTATTTTTGGTAACTAATTCACCCCCACCACCTGCCCCTCCCACCCCCCAGTTACTTTATCTATATTTTCAAAAATTTCTATCAAATTTTTTGGTGCTTTTAGGAAGGGTTTCAAGGATGTAAGATAAAGATCAAGATGTATTACAAGAGAGAAATTTCAAGGCTTAAAATAAATAACTTTTTAGCATGGCAAGGACTGATGAGACTTCATCTGGCTTCCATTGGAGATACAAGATTGAAATACCTTGCTGAAGAATATACAACTCCTTCTGGTACATTATCTATTAATGCTATTGCTAAGAAGAGGACTCATAACACCATGATGATAGACATTGCATCTACCCTAAGCTATGAAGAATTTGATGATATCAAGGACTACAAAACTATCTTTGCTATGTGAAACAAGCTGAAAGATATCTATGGAGGTGATAACAATGTAAGGAGAGCCAAAAAAGAAAGTCTAAGAGGACAATTTGATCATATGAGAATGTGAGAGGATGAAAACATTTCCAAATATGTTGAAAGGGTCAAAGAAGGTGTTAGTGCAATCAAAGCTTTTGGAGGAGATATCAAGGAAGAAACAATTGTAAGTAAAGTTATTAGAACATTACTTCCCATTTATGCAATTAGAGTATCTACAATTCAAGAAAGAAGATGTGAAGCGAATCATAAGATAAATTTGGATGCCATAGTAGGAAGGTTGACAACCTTTGAGCTAGATAACTATAATAATTATGTTCTAGCTTCCAAAAACATTAAATTTGAATTTGAGGCCAAGCTTTCACTAAAAGAAAATGGCAAGAAAATAAAGGACGCTCAGTCAAAAAGTGAAGAAGAATCAGAAGAAAGTTTTGACAGTGATCTTGAATTAGTTGAAGCTCTACTTGCAAGAAAATATTCTAGAGGCAAAGGAAAATACAAAGGTAAGGCTCCCCTAATTTATTCGTCATGTGAAGAAATTGGTCATATTGTAGCTAGGTGGCCAAACAAAAAAAGTAAGGATGAGAAGAAAGGTCATAAGTGCAATGACAAGAAAGATTTCATATCATTCAAGGACAAAGGTAAGAAAATGTGTTTTATGGCTAAAGATTCTGATAATAGTGAAGATGAAACTGTTTACATTGCTATGAAAGATGAATTTGATGATGAGGAGGAAGATAAGATGGCACTTATCTCTCATGTGAGAAAAAATGATACATGGGTCATACATAGTGGTTGTTCACATCATATCACTAGTGAAAAAATAAAGTTTAAACATTTTGAAGAATATGATGGTGGCAATGTAAGGTTTGGAAATAATGAACCCTTTTGAATAAGGAAGAGGTCAAATCTCGTTAACCAAAGAACTTGTATGTGATAATTCCTATTGGGTTGAAGGACTAAAACATAATATGTTGAGTGTGGCACAAGTAATTAATATTGGATTCAAGGTGGAATTCATGCATGGAAAGGCAACATTGTTGGATGACAAAGGAAAGCTGATTGGATCAGGTATACAAACAAAAGGTAACTTGTTTAATCTTGATCTTGGTGACTGTTCATGTTTTATTACTCAATTTGAAGAAAGTTGGTTATGGCATAGAAGGTTATGTCATTTGAATTTTGATAACATGGTAAAGATAAGTATATTTAGGAAAGTAAGAGGCATTCCTAGTATAAAGAAACCTAATGTTGGTCTATGCAAGAATTATCAGATTGATAAGATGGGAAAGACTAGCTTTAAAGGTAAAAACTATCAGTTTGAAGATATTTTGGAAATCATGCATACTGATTTGTGTGGACCTATTGGAATTGAGAGCTATACTAGAGAAAAGTTCTTCATTCCTTTTGTTGATGAGTACTCTAGAATGATGACTATTATGTATCTGAGAGAGAAGTCAGAAGCATTTGAGAAGTTCAAATAGTATTTGGATAGAGTGGAAAAATAAATAGGGAAAAGACTAAAATGCTTAACATAAGACAGATATGGCGAATTCATCTCCCATGAATTCAATGACTTTTGCATTGAAAGAGGAATCATAAGATAGATATCAGCTCCTAGAACTCCCAAGTAGAATGGAATAGCTAAAAGGAGGAATAGATCTATCATGGATTGTGTAAGGACTCTAATGATTGAAAAGAACATTTCTATCAAATACTAGAAGGGAGCTATCAACATTATAGTTCATACCTTGAACTAAGTAGAGTTGATGAAGGACTCATTCAAAACCCCCTATGAGTTATGGTTTGGCTATAAACCCAATGTAAGTTATCTAAAAGTATTTGGAAGTAAATGTTAAATTTTGAAAGAATCTAGAAAAGGAAAATTTGATGTGAAGGGTGATGAAGGTATATTTTTGGGATATTCATGCAAAAGTAAGGCATATAGATGTTCGGATTTTTCTACTCACAAAATCATAGAAAGTGCACATGTGAAAGTTGATGAGTTTGCAGAAAGGATTGAAGAAGAAAGAAAAAAGGAACCAAAAGATTATAGCAGATTTTTTTTCATTGGACTTGATACATTACCAAACACATCTATTAATGAAAAGACTTCATCTCCCAAGTCTTCCTTAGTCACCAGGTTGCAAGAAGTTCAAACTGAGTTGCTGGAACCCGAGTCTGATTCTAAAGCTACTGAACCAATGCCTATCAAGTCAAAGTAGCTAGAATATTAATTTGAAGTTCAAGAGGCAAGGAACCTATATTAGCCAAGTATGTCAGGAGACATCATGCACTAGATCAGCTTATTGGAGGCAAATCAAAAGGTACTATGACAAGAAGTAAGCTAAAAGGTACTTGTTTAATTGTTGATTTTTAACCTAGAAATGTCAAACATGCATTGGAGAACACAAGTTGGATTCAGGCTATGAATGAAGAGATAGAACAAATAGAGAATAATAAAACTTGAACTCTTGTACCTAGGCCTAAAAATAAAAATGTGATTGGAACAAAATGGGTATTTAGGAATAAGTTGGATTAATATGGTAAAGTATCAAGAAACAAAGCTAGATTGGTATGTAACGGCTACTCTCAAGAAGAAGGAATTGATTATGGAGAGAATTTTTTCCTATTGCAAGATTGGAAGGTGTCAGGACCTTACTTGCGTATGATGGACATAAAAGATTTAAGGAATATTAGATGGATGTCCAATCTGCATTTCTCAATGGTATTCTTGATGAAGAAGTCTATATTGAGAAACTTGAAGGTTTTGTTGATTCAGATAAAAATGACATGGTCTACAAATTACATAAAGCATTCTATGGTCTAAAACAAGCCCCTAGAGCATGGTATGAGAGATTGCATAGCTACCTTATTTAGATTGGTTTTCAGAGAACTAATGATAATGGAAGCTTGTATATTAAAAAAGGACCAAATAAAAATATTATTTTGGTAGAAATATTTGTGGATGATACTTTGTTTATAGGGAATGATTATCTATGCAAAGATTTTTTAGAGCAAATGAATGAAGAATATAAATTTTTTATGTTTGGTGAGATTAAGTTCTTTGTTGGTCTTCAGATACAATAGAGAAAGAATGGTATCTACATTACTTAGTCTAAGTATATCAAAGAGATACTCAAGAAGTTTTGTATGGAAGATTTTAAACCAGTTGGAACTCCCATGTGTACCAGACTAAAGCTTAAAAAAGATGATGATTCAAAAGAGGTAGATCAGACATTATATAGATCAATGATTGGAAAATTATAGTAAGTAGTTCATACAAGACATAATATTGCTCTTGCAGTTGGTATAGTGGCAAGATTTTTAGCAAAACTTAGAGAAAATCACATGATGGAAATTAGAGGGATCTTGAGATACTTGAAAGGCACTGAAGATTATGGATTGTGGTATAAATTTGGAGGAAATTTGGACTTAAAAGTGTTCACTGATACTGATTGGGTTGGAAATTTGGATGACAGAAAGAGTAGAAGTGGTGGGTTATTCTTTCTTGGAAAGAGGTTGGTATCTTGGAAAGAGGTTGAAGATCTATCAATTGATGCAACATAGTCAAGAGAACATTTCATATGAATCAATACTTAAGGTACATTGTTACACATTTGGTATGTGTTGTCTTTGGCATGTGTTGTCAAAGAGAGAGAATTTAGTATCATATATTTCTGAAATTTGAATTAACGGAGAGTTTTTTGTGTGGAGAAGAAGCTATGTAATTCCATCACAGAGGAAGTTTACTGCATTAGTGCATTTTGTGGCATAAAATCTAAGAAGGGAGAAATTTTCTATCAAGAAAAGATTTGTTTTCAAATATCATTGTGCTATGCCATGTGTTGCCATTAATGCCAAAAAGGGAGATTGTTGGATACAATTGTCTAATTGTGTGCTACCTTTGATGTTACACAAATGTCATATCAGTTATTAGTCAATGTCTACTAAGCTTAGTTGGTTAGCAAAGCAAATTTTAGATTCTACCAAATATTCTTGGACATTAATCTATGTAGACAGTGTCTACTAAGCTCACTTGGGTGTCAAAGGTTTTTTGTGGTAGAAATCAGTGTTAGCTGAGCTCTCATGATTAACAAAGGAAAATCAATGTTAATCAAGCTCGCATGATTAATGAAGAAAAATTAGTGTTAACCAAGCTCTCATGGTTAACGAAGGAAAGTTAGTGTTTATCGAGTTCACTCAGTCTCCAAAAGATTTTGTAGAGTTTGAAGTGTTAACCGAGCATCTATTGGTTAATATAGGAAATCATTTCTGGAACAGTGTTTACTAAGTAGGGTTGGCCAATGAATGATTTTGTTACTTTGAGAAATAAAGTTTAATTATTTGTAGTAATGTTTGTAGCCAAGTAAGGTAATGATTATTGGTAATTATAAGTTATAATTGGGCTGACTTGATAATCTCAAAGGTATATATGAAAGGTCAAATTGAGAATTCAAAAGTATGGATGAGCAAGCATGCAAGTGTATTGATTTTTTGGAGAAGGAAAGTGTGAGAAAACTTTGAAGGACGGTAAGATATCCTTGAGGAGCAGTAAATTTATATTTGATTAGGAAGGATCTAGTAAAGCAGAATAGAGATCTATATCAGCAATTTAGTTGCATCTCATTCAGGTCATTTCATTGTTACTTTCTCACCATTGTAGCAATGATTCCTAAATCTCTTTGTAGAGTTGGTTTAAAAGCCATTTGTAAATCCTCTAACAAGGTGATAGTTCCATTGAATTATTTTAAGACTTTTTTCAAGGCCACTCCTAATAGGGTGATTAAATCCTCTAACAAGGTCACACCTAACAGTGTGTTTTGTAACCTTTAACTAGGTTGGCTCCTAAAAGGGCTCATTTCAGATGAGTGAAAATTAGTAGCTAGTTACTTGGTGATTTTTCTCATATTGGGTTTCCACATTAAATCTGGTATCTCATGTGTTCCTATTATTTCTTTTATGGTCGCATGTTAATCACTATGAATGTTTAATATTTGTAAAAGTTAACATACATTACATTTACTGAGTTACTGCAGTCTTCAGTATGTTTATTGAGTGATAGCAGTAACTAGTTTTATCAAACATCTAAGGGATCTATGGATTTTTTTTTGTGGTAGCTAATTGACCCCCACGCGCCCCCCTTCCTCACCCTCAGTTACTCCATCTATATTTCCAAAAGTCTAGAACCTTCCTAGGCAACATAAAATTATCTTTTTGAGAAAGGCCCAAACATTGTCTAGGACAACTCTAGGTGGTAGTTCACAGTTTAGTCTTATAGATTACTATAATGAAGGTAGGGTAAAAGTAAAAAGTTGTGTCACCTTTTAGGCTAACTTATCAGAACAATGGAATTTGAGTTTTTATATCTAAAAAAAAATTTTCTTCAAACATATGATCTAGATCTAAATTCATTCTAGGTAAAGTTATTTATGGTCTAACACTTTCCAATTGAAAATGTGTATTTAATACATGTTTTATACTAATTTGTATCCAATTACTAAGAAAATTAAATTATTTCACAAAACTGGTGTTTCAATAACTCTTACTATTTTCTGTGATATTTTTTAATAACATATGACGACCATTTTATAGATCTTAAAGTCAAGAAAAATTTCATATAGATTTTATAGTGTTTTGATTAGATATAGTATATGGATATGTGTAGGATCATGGTCATCCAAACTATGCTCTTAAGTGGCAATACACAAATTAGAAAATCAGGGTTATGTGAACTTGACGTGCAATTTTTTACTTTTTATTAACTTTATATCAAAAATTTGAGAGAAAAAATTCTCTGGCAAATTGAATCTAGCTTCTAAACTACTAAGACTTATCTCAAAGAAATAAAAATTAATTGGTCTAAATTTTGAATTTTAATGCAATATTACAAAAAATTTAGAACAAAAATAAGAAGTGGACGTATGTCTGACCATTTTAATCAAAATCAAATGATAATATTTTTTAATAGTATTCTAGATATAAGTTTTAGTCTCATGCCTAGATGTGACACATATTTTTGGTTATTTTTATTTTAAATCTATAATTAATAATTAATTTTTAAATTTAGTATTTTTGAATAAAAAAACCCTCATGTTTGACCACCTTAACTAACTCAAAACTTTGCAAAATTTAATTTTTCATTTTTTTCCCTTATAGTACAAGAAACATAGAATGTGATGCATCTTTTGGATTTAAAAAATGTTGTACCATTTGAAAGTTATAGTTATTTTTCAAGTAGTGTGTCAATCAACACTTCATACATAACTCCATTAGAAAATAAGTAATAATTACTTACTAAACTCATAATTTGAAAAACCTTACATTTATGGAAAGATAAGAACATTCTTAAGAAACCCTTTTCATTTCATCAAATTTTCAGGAAAAAAAAAAGTTGTCAGCTACATGTTTGAAGTGAAAATCACCTAAAAATAGGCCAAAAGCACATTTCCAGGATGTTTTTAAAGTTGACCATATAGGTTTGGTATCAAAAGATAAAGTAGACCTTATAAAGATATTAATTGTTTTCATTTAGTATCAGTGTGGGTGGTAAAAAAGATGGAATAGATTTTGAAATGGTTTGAGATATTTCAGAACTACAGATTTTTTAGATCATCACTTTCTACCACACCATGATCCTGCACATACCCATATTGTAATTGAAAAATTCTATGAGCACTTATTTTAACAACTAAAAAGATGTCAATTTTGACAAAGAAAAAAATCATAAGTCATATAAAAAAATTTTAAAATTATATGATGTTCTAAACAAGAGAGTCATCTTCTAGAAAATATAATTTTTGTATTGATTATAATATATTTATTTTGAAAAATGTGGTGGGAGATGAAAACTATCAATTTCAGGTGAGTTAAAATTTGAATTATTATAAAAGAGAAAATATAGGTCTAAAGCTAATTTTTAGTCTCAAATGTTCTAGGTATGTATGCTATCTATAACATAATCTGAGATCAAAGTTAAATAAGTGTATTTCCATATAATTTTGTTGTGGGAACCAAACCCCTAATTTTTAAAATTTTTTAGTAGCTAAAAAATTATGTATAAAAATTAGGAAAATGTATCAATTCTTATTCCAAATAATTATTAGAAATTATAATCCTAAAATTCATCCATTTCTAGACATTTCATTAGTTTACTTCATTTTCAAATTCAAAATAATAATACCAATTTTATGTCATTGAAGGTGAATAGTTATACTTTTGTTAGCCTTTTCAATTACAGAAGAGTGACACACGTTTGTGATTTTACCTAGCAGTCATGTGGATTAGCATATTGTACTTTTGAATACTATAATTCCACATTTGTAGTGATAATTGTAGACACCTAAAAACCTTTAGAAAATAATGTATTTTTATTTTCTAAAAAATTCCTAATGACATCATCATTTATTAATTAAATAATTATTTAATTAATTAATTTATTTTTATGCCATTAAATCCCTTTATCTTAATTAAAAATATTTAATTAAGGAATCCCTCCCAAAAATGTTTAAATCTTATTTAACTATTATTTCCTTATTTATTAATTATTTAATTAATAAATTGACCAAAAAACCCAAAATAAATAAAAAATATATTTTTTGCCCAAAACTTGGCCAATTTCCTTAAGACCACTAACCTCTTCCAAAATCTTCTAATCCTTTTTTAATTTTAATTAAAGGCCAATCCCATCATTTTGTACCCCTAATCCCAACTCAAAATATTTAATTAAGATTAAATATTAATCCTCATGTTTATTAAAAAAGTTTTAATAAATATCTCCTCAACCCAAACCCTTGAAATAAATAAAACTTTATTTACTTCCTAAAAATCTAATTTATCCTCATCCTAAGAAGTTCTAGATTCTTCTAGAAAGTCTTCATCCACATCCTAGAAAATTCTAGACTATTCTAAAAAGTCTTTATCCTCATCCAAAGTCTAGACTCTTCTAGAAGATGTCTTTAAACCTAATCCTAATCCCCTCCTAACCTTGTCACATTCCCTAAACATGGGTTAAAACTTACTAACCCAAGCCAAAGTTAACAAATATCTCCTCCTTCACCCACCCTCATTAAATGTCATCCACTTGCCTATCCCTAAGCTAATCCTAAACCAACCTAATCCATCCTCTAATCATTTGCACAAGCCTAAGCAAGCTTAAAACCCTTCTAATCAAGCTCAAGTTGAAATTGCTTTCATCGCCCTCAAAATATCTCAACCATAAAACTTTATGAAGCCCACTAGGCCATAAATGACTCTTTCAAGCCCTTTTATTGCTCTTACAAGCCATTATGAGGGTCTTTATGAAGATTTTATCCCTTGAGCCTCCTTTTTTGACTCATCCTTCCCCTTTCCTCCATCCTCTCACCCTGTGACATGTGTCACTCCCTGATTGGCTGTAAGGAAGCACAATCTATGTGCTCTCCTCTCAAGCAATCTAAGCCCCTCATGAGCTTTTTCCCATCCTTGCATCTTAGCCCTCAATCCCTCAAGCCTCTTGCCTATAAATTGGATCCTTCCCCTTTGCAAAATAACAAAATTCATGAATTAAAGTCATAATGCCATTTTAAGAAGCCATTTTACATCAAAACCATACACTCACACCCAAATTCCAACTCCATTTGAAGCCCTTTTTGAAGCATAAGCTTGAGCATACATCCTATCTATTTAGACAAAGCCACTCAACAAGAGAGCTTCTCATTGAGAGAGTCCATTAATGACTCATATTCTCAATTGAGAGTTCATCTTAGTCTATCTTGAAGTTTATGAATTTTGTTTAGTTTGTAGAAGCCGTATTTAAATTTGGTTTCTATTAGCATACTAACATTGCTCATATACATTTTGGCATGCCCGGTGGGACCCCGCATGGGTCATTTTCATTAGCTTTTTTAGTCAAGTTTTGTATGTAATTTGCTAATTTTGGCTAATTTTGCTTGTTTTTGTGATTGGTAGGATTGTATAAATTGGTTTTGTAGGTCCCCATGAGCATGAAGAAGACAAAGGAACTCATAGTCAATCTCATAGTGCTTGCAGATTTTTCAAGCTTATAGGTGGACAAAGCACTTGGAATTCTTCTTCCTCTTCTTGTCTATATTCTTCTTACTCCATCTACTTCTTCTTCTTCTTCTTGTGGGAGATCTTGGCCATTTTTTTTTAAGGAAGCAAAATCATACACACTTCTTTTTAGTGCTTAAAATAACCCCCAAATCATACTTAAATCCATTAAAAACTAAAAATTTGCAGAAAAAAAAAAAACATTTTAACAAGTGAAACTAAACCAATCCAATCATTTGCATCCTTGCAACATCAAGGTTTTAGATGCATTCATGCAAAGTTAGGAACACTTCATTTTTGCAAATTTAAAAAGAACTTCAAGTTTCCATTTCAAAAGGTTTAAAATCAACACTAAGTGCACACTAAAATCTAAGTTAAACTCAAAGCATCAATCAAGGATAAAATGAACCTCATTTGCAAATATTTTTAAGTTCTTTTAAAAATCACATGAAAACTAAGAATCCTAAATGGTTGCCAAAAATTGTCCTAAAAGATTTGTTATTTTTTCCAAACAAATACAAATGTCTTGTTGCAAAATCTTGAATGTTTCTTAGGTTTTTCATGCATCAAAACAATCTAGGAATATCATTTTTGGGCTTAAAATATGCAAACTAGAACACAAAATCTTGAATGAAAACCAAAGTCTAAAGAGTCATTTTCACTTTTGAGTCCAAAACAATCTTCAATGATCTAAGGTTAAAACAAAGCACTTCAAAGTTCTTAAAACAACACACAAAATCTCAATCTTGAATGCTCAAAGGTAAAAAACTTGAATGTTTAATCACTTGTCTTTGAATGCATGTTGCTAAACACACTCTTGAATGTCATGGATTAAAATCAAAGTTTCCTTAAATGCATGATTAAAACAAAAAATCCAATGTTGAATGCCAAGGATCAGTTAACCATTGCAATATCAAACACTTCATTTGGAGCTTCTAAAATTGAACAAAACAAATCTCTTTTCCACATGCAATTTAGGTAAAGTTTGATTTTTGGACATTTAAGAAACTTTGTTAAGTTAAATACAAATTTGCAAAAATCAATTTGAGTAGTTCCTTGGACTCACCTCTTTTCTAATCACCCATCAATTCAACCATTGGTTGCAATCTCAGCGCCATTTATGGGGATGGATCTACTTGAAAAAGGTGTTAAATGTTCCGCAATCTAACTCACTCACTTGATCTTTGAACATTTTCTTTAACTTTATCAAAAAATTTAAATGACCAAAACTCTAGATTAAATCAATCACACTTCAAGTTTGGGCACTAAAATTGAACAACTATTGACATGGAGGGCCTCCGGGCACGCGCTTGACAAATCGAGTCTCACACATCTTTGCTTTGGGCTTAAAACAAAATCACACCAACTCTTGAATGCTTTAAAGGAAATTAATCGATACTTGACGTGGAGGGCCTCCTGGCGCGCGAGGTTTCTTTTGTTGAACCTAACTCTTCTTCTTGTTTGCATTCTTCGATCGATTTACTTTTGTTGGTGCTTCAAGTTGGAATTGAACATTTTCTCTTAAACATGAGTTCTTGCAAAGTCTAGATTAGCACACATAAGAGTCAGTTGGTAAAAGAACAAGTGTGTTTTTTTTTTTTAGCCCAAGGTCATCCAAGTCCTCTCTCCCCTTGTCATCTTTCGAGGCCATCTTGGGTGCATAAGATTAGGATCCAAAATCTTGTTTCTTTTTAGGAGGCCTGCTTGGGGATTTCGTCACCCCTTGGACGACCTCAACTCCAGCATTCTGGCAGAGTATAAATATCGGGAGGTGAATCCAAAGACACCTCTCTTGGAATCAAGATTTCTTTTCACTCGGGCTAAGCCTCAAGGAACTTTATACCCTTGAGAAGTAAAAGAGGAGAAGTGGGTTACCACTCCTCTCGGCTGTGTGACATCTTGTTAGTTTCATCTATGGATTTGGGCCTCACGTACCTTTGGGTATATCGAGGACTCCCTAGCTAAACCAACTGTCAGCCTTGTAGACAACCATCTAGAGTGTTAATGTGTTTGAAGTGACTGATCAAAACATTTGTAAAACATACACACTCCTCAGTGCAAGTATCACATTCTGATAATCAAAAACTTCTATCTGGTTGTTCCTATCTATTGCTTGCTTTTTTATTTTTTGAATGAATGTTTTCCAAACTTGGTCAATCCTAGCTTAGGGTATACTTAGCGTAGTCACTGCCTATTCCAGAAGTTGAACAAGTTGAAGCAAAATAATCGAGGTCTCTCAAAGCCAAGCAAATTCAAGAATTGATGTCAGAGCAACCTAAACCCAAATAGAAGTTCCACAAAGTTAAACTCAAACCATCTCAGGCATACCAAGAACTTTCAGCCAAGAGAAAATAACTAACACCAAATCCTCAAATTTCCAAACTCCACAAAGCAGAGGATAAAGCTATTGATGAAGCACTTCAAGAGGCCTAGTTAGAGCGCACCATCAAATTTAGCCAACATCCAGGAGTTAATCCTGCTTATGCCTTACCAACTAGGCATGATTTCTATGATTAGACACCCTTGTTTCTCCACACCTTCTTGGATAAGCTTCACCTTAGAGTCATCTTTGTAGAAAAGTCAGCCATCTTAGGTTATCCCCTTAAGCATTATTAGCTCATCCATCTCATTTAGGACCAAACCATCTAGCCAACAATCCAAAATCTTCACATCGAAGCCTTCAAAAATTGTTGTCACCTTGCTAAAAGTTTGCCATTCCTAAAATCTTTCAAAACCACCAATCTCACCAAGGTTATCCCTTTGATAAAGCTTTGTCTATGGTAATCTAGATTTGCCACTTGTTATCCCTCATCACCTTGAGCTAAAGGTTGGGATCCACGAGTGGTCAATCTCGTGTTCTTCCTAAAGGATCATCAGTCTATCCTTAAGTTCACACAATCACCACCAAGCTTGCACATAGGAGAGCAGACCTTTTGTTCTTTGGCAACATATCTTTAAAGTTAGAATCCCCAACCCAATCTTCCCTAGGTTTTTTCATATAGCTTTGCCTCAACCTAGAAAATCATTTGCATAGAAAATCCTTCCTCCCATTTGCATCCACCAGCATTTGTTGCATCTCATCCCTAGGAGCATTTTTCATACCACCTGTCACTCACTTAGCCAAGAAGAAAGAAACAATGGAGCCCTATCATTTGGATCAAACAGCCTCACCCCCCTTGAGCACTCAGCCATCCTTTGGCCCAGAGAAAGCTATGCCATCATCTACTGACATTGAAGCTTTCATGAACCAACTAGGAAATGCAGTATTGGTAAACGCCATTATAGACAAGAACAAAGAGACAATCATGGCTAATTTTCGAAGGGACAATGTAGGAACCTTTGACTTTGGAAGACCCCCTCCATTATCAGATCCATCTCACCCATCGTTTGGGTAGCTGCCACTACCCATAGGCTCTTATGATACAAATTATCCTCAATATATGCCAAAAGAAGAGCCTCTAGCCAATCCATATGATCCAACAAACCCAAACATACCATCATCCACCCAAGTTGAAATCTCCATGCCGCAAGCCAACCCAGCCACCACCACTCTATCCTTGGTTCATACCTCTCCGCTCCAAAACCCCTTTACCCAAAACACCTCACTGTTCACGCCCTTCACTATTGCTGTTGCTGCTCCCCAACCCAACCTTCCAAATCCACCCATCTCCCAAATAAATGCTAGCATCTTTGGCCAACCTCAGCAATATACAACAGGGATGCTGCCCATGGGGCCAAATAATCAACCTTTCATCACCCCCAACTTGTTCACCACATCCCAAATCACAATCCCATCATTTCTATTAGGTCTTGGGAGCTCAACACCATCAGCCACAAATCCACAAGCTACTACCCTCACTCCACAAAGCTATCAAACCCCACAAGCTACTACCAATGTTCTACCCAGCTCTCAAGTGACCCAAGCTCCCGCCACCACTCTACTAAGCTTCCAAATCTAGCCACCAAGCTATCAAACCCCATCAATTCTATTTCTTAGCTTTCAATTCCCACCACCTCCACCACCAACTAATCCATTACCTCCTATTACCAACTACTTTTCAATGCCACTTCTAGGAGGTAACCCACCAATCCAACCAACCACCAATTATTTGCAGGTACCATCCCAAATGGGGGCGCAACCCAGATACCTTGGTCAAACCCCACAAGCCCCCCGATCCTTTCCCCAAGCTTCACAACCATCTTATACCTTACCTCCACAAAGCAATTCATTTATCCCATAGCTAGCTTATGTTCCTCAATCCCAACCTCAAATCCCATATCAACAGCAAGCCTCGCAGCACATGCATCACTATTCACCACCTCCCCCTCAGCAAACCGTCATCCACCATGCAGCTTCCCAAACAATGTACAATCCCTATCATCAAATCCCTTACAGCCATCCATATTCAGTGGCCCCATCTAGTGCATACCTACCTCAAGGCACTCCTACATTGGGGGTACCCCAGCCATCACCCATTAATTCAGAATGGAAAGCCATGAAAACAACTTTGAAGAACATCCAAGAGGGAAATGATCCAAAAAATTTCAAGTTTGAGAATGTGTGCCCTTAGCCATTTGACAGAGCCATTACCATGACACCATTCCCCAAGCATTTTGAGACACCCAAATTTGACAAATTTAGAGGAAAAGGAGACCCTATCACACATATCAAAAAATTTTACATGCACTGCCAAGAAGTGGCATACGATGATGTCTTCCTGTTGCGTCTCTTTCCCAAAAGCTCGGTTGGACCAGCTCTTGAATGGTTTTATAGAATCCCCTATGGCACAATTAAAAATTTTGCTGAATTATCTAAGGCATTTGTAGCCCAATATGCCCATCTTGTTGAAACAGAGCTATCAATAGTTGATCTTGTCCACACCAAGCAAAAAGGTGGAGAAAGCCTTCCCGAATATCTGCAAAGATGGAAAACCCTTACCACCCGCATATCTTGCACCTTGCCAGAGCGCCATTGTGTGAAAATGTTTATTGATAATGCCCATCCTAGCTTGGCTCACCACATGACCATGAACTATTTGCAAACCTACAAAGATATCAAAGAGAAAGGAATGATCCTTGAAAAAGGACTCATTAAAGATGGTGTGGTCAAGATTTACAAGGAACTCAACCAAAATCAATCATATTCCAATGACAAATCTAGGTATTGGAACAAAAACAATCATGTTGCAACAGATGGCGTCAATGACACCAGACATGTGAATATTGTTGGTCCTTCTCACAACGAGTCCAACCCACCCTATCGACCAAACAATCAGCAAGCTATCAGCTACCAACAGTGGAATAACCACAGCTATCAAAACCACAATCCAAGACCAAACTTTCAAGGGTCTAGCAATCAAGCTAATGCCATCAATGTAGCTGCAGGACAAAAGCCTAGATTCCAACCTACACCTAGAAACTATACACCCCTTGGTGAGCCATTAGATGTCATTTTTGAGAAATTAGTCAAGGAAAACCTCATCAAATTTCCTCCTACCCAGAAAATTGACCCAAGCCAATCCAAAGTTGCATGGTACAAAGACAATGAGTATTGCAAATTTCATAGGGTAAAAGGTCACACTACCCTCAGATGCATGAAACTTAAAGACTATGTGTAGGACCTCATTGATCAAAAGGAAATCACTATTGGTGCCCAAACCTCTCCCAATGTAGGCTTACAGATCTATCAAAATGCTTTTCCTCCTCACAACAATCAAAATCTTGGAAAAGCACCTATCCAAACCAACAACAACAACACCAACAACCCTCAGCCAAACCAATAGCATGGGAAGAACAATGACCACACTTCATCCTATATAGACTATGGTAGCCTTATAGGTTGTATATCCGAGAAAGAGCCTTCTGTCAATGTTATCAATATCCAAGGACCAAACAATGAGTGTGCAGTCACCACTCAAAGAGCCCAATTTAACATTGCAAGCCCACCCGTTTCACCAGCACCATCAGCTCCATCAAAAAGCCAGTACAATATCTTGGAACACCTTGGGAACATGTCAGCCCAAATCTCCATTTTAGACCTTCTTCGCACTAGTCCTGTGTACAAGAACATCCTTGACAGTGCTCTCATAGAATCCCATGTCCCTTCTGATATCAATGCTATTGATTTTTGCAATCTTGTTGGACACCTTTCATCCTCATGTGCCCTATCGTTCAAACCCAGCGACATACCCATGGTCAAGCGAGATCACACCCTTCCACTTCGCATAGCAATCATGGTATCCAATTTTGCCATGAAAAGAGTAATGATAGATAATGGATCAGCCTTGAATATTTGCACCCTAAAGTTCATAAAACAAGCTGGATATACTGAGGCAGATATCATCAGTGAAGTTATCACCATCAAAGCTTATGACAACTTGGAAAGAACCACAGAAGGAAATATTTTGCTGCCAATCAAGGTTGGGCCAGTCATCCAAGAAACACTCTGCCATGTTATTGATCTAAACCTACCATTCAACATCCTCCTCAGTCGCCCATGGATTCATGCCATGAAAGCTGTTCCATCCACTTACCATCAGTGTGTCAAATTTCTGCATCAAGGCACTGAGGTAACCATCCATGCCGATCCAAAACCCTTTGCTTACTGCAATGTAGTTGAAGCTTCATATACAAACCATTGCCCTGGAATTGATATTGACACATCCATCGCCAGCTCATCCCACACTTGTAATGACCCAAAAACCATCCTCGCCTCTACCCTGTCTATCGTGAAGATCAATAACAAGGGCTGTGGAGAGTATAGTCTATCGAATGCATTTGTTGTCAAGGCACTCCCACTTGATCCACATGCCCATGGACGACCGACATATCACAAAGCTAAGGAGATTCCACCTCCTCAATACAAATAGTTTGGCCCAACAACCTTTGTATCCTCGAAAATCCCTCTTCATGAGGAGCTCACTCCAGATATCAACAATTGGTTGCATAAGGATGCACCTCAAAGGAATCAGGCACGCCTTGATCACTTCAGGCAGAAGTATCCCCAACAACATAAGCTTATCACTGACAAATGGAACTATCAAGGTGGTGGTCTAGGACCAAAAGAAAGAGGCATGTAGTGGCCCATCAATGCACACAAGTGGGAATCGAAGTTAGGTCTTGGCTTTGGCATACCCACAACTAAGGGCACCAATATGGATGGTCATGCTTTTTTGAACATTCACCGTGACCTTGTCAAAATTGAAGACATTCTTGAGGAAGTTGAAAAGAGAGCCTACGATGATATCCTAGACCAAATCTCCCTCGGAGACTCTGTTCTCCAAGAACTATCCATCCACCTCATTGACCTACTACTCGCCCATCCACAACTCATAGATTGGGACCAACCAAGTGTCATACACATTGATGATTTCACATTAGAGGAAGCAATTCTAAGATTCATGGGAGCTAAAACACCTCACAAGAAAAAAAAGCCAGATTCTGCCTATATCTACAAGCTAGATCCCAAGGGGTATTTTGGAGAAAATCCCCAACCTAGTTTCGATACACCCAAAACTGGAACTAAGGTGAATCTAAGACTAGCTAAGGTAGCGAAGAGAACCCCTCAGCAAGAATATCAAGAGCCACGAGTAGAACATGAGGATTTAGCATTACCTCCTCAAGATAATCGACCAAAGATATCTTCTATTCTAATTGAGGGTACTAGGGAAGTCAACATCGGTTCTTCAGAGATCCCTAGGCTTGTTCACATTGTTGCATCCCTATCATAAGACCAAGCTGATCTCCTCTTTGAGGTCTTAAGAGAGAACATTGGCTAATTTGCATGGTCATATTAGGACATGCGAGGGCTTGATCCAAAGCTTGTAGTTCATCATCTTGCAGTCAATCCACAGATCAAGCCCGTTAGAAAAAAGCTTAGAAAAATGCACCCCAAGGTGGCATTACTAGTCAAAGCTGAGTTAGAAAGAATGTTACTGCTAAGGTTATCTGACCTATCGACTATTTAGAGTGGATCTCCAACATGGTCCCCATCACTAAGCCTTCTGGTGACATCGAAATCTACACTGATTTCAAAGATCTTAACAAAGCTTGTCTAAAAGATGATTTTCCCTTGCCCAACATAGATATGATTGTTGATCTTACAGCTGGACATGAAATTTTGTCCCTCATGGATGAATTTTCTAGGTATAATCAAATCAAGATTGCAGAAGAGGATCAACATAAGATAGTATTCACTACCCCTTGGGGAACCTTTTGCTACAACATGATGCCTTTTGGCCTAAAGAATTCTAGGGCTACCTATTAAAGAGCTATGATAGCCATTTTTCATGATCTCATCCATAGCATTTTGGAGGATTATGTGGATGATATCTTGGTCAAGTCTCATACCTTCATGGATCATCTTGCTGACCTGGAGAAAGTCTTTGATAGGTTAGCCAAATATCATCTCATGCTAAATCCCAAGAAATGTGTCTTTGGGGTCACATCTAGCAAGATTCTAGGCTTTAGAGTTTCTAAACGAGGTATAGAGATCGACCACAAGAATGTCAAGGCTATCTTAGACATGCCTCCTCCCCAGATACTGCGACAGCTTCATTCTCTTCAGGGAAAGCTTCAATCTGTTTGGTGCTTCATCTCCCAGCTTGTAGATAAGTGTACACCATTTTCACATTTACTGAAGAAGGATGAGAACTTCAAGTGGAATCCTTTATGTCAGTGCAGCTTCGACCATCTCAAGCAGTATGTCATCAATCCCCCTATCTTGGTTCCACCAGTTCCTAGTCATCCCTTGATTTTGTACATATCAGCAACACCTACTGCTCTATGGGCACTTCTAGCATAGCTCGATGACTACAACAAAGAAAGAGCCATCTACTACATTAGTAGAACCCTAGTTGGTTATGAACTCAATTACACTCCTATGGAAAAAGCTTGTTTGGCAGTTTTTTTCTCAACTCAAAAGCTTCGCCATTACATGCTAAGTCATACCATCCAACTAGTCTTCAAGATTGACCCTCTCAAGTATATGCTCTCCAGAACAACACTTATAGGCTGTTTGGTCAAATGGGTTATGCTCCTTAGCGAATTTGACATCCAATATGTGGATAGAAAGGCAATCAAAGGGCAAGCTATAGAAAATCACCTAGCTGATGCACCTCTAATAGATGCTTATCCATTGATCACAGAATTTATAGATGAGCATATCTGTCTAAGTGAAGAGCAATCCCCATGGAAACTTTATTTTGATGGCTCATACACATCTCATGGATTAGGGCCAAGAATATTGTTGGTCACACCTCAAGGAGATTACATTCCAAAAGCCTTCAAGCTACAATTCCCTAGCACCAACAATATAGTTGAATATGAGGCCCTCATAGTAGGATTAAAGATAGCTGCAGAATGGAACATTGCTGAGCTACAAATATTTGGCGATTCTTAGCTCATCATCAAGCAAGCCCTAAATGAATATCAAACCAAAGATGAAAATCTATTAGCCTACAAAGAGCTAGTTGATTAGCTAACCCAACATTTTACAAAGCTTCATTTTACACAAGTACCTCGAATATAGAACAAAGTAGCCGATGTTATGGCTACTATAGGCTCGCTCTTGGAAATTCCCCAAGCAGCTACACAGTATGAGTTTTTAGTGGAGCAGCTCCTCACACCTGCCTATGCGAATGAGGATTCAAACCGTGTTTGTATCTTGGTTGGTCCCCAATCCCCATGGTACCATGAGATTCACGCTTACCTTAATGATGGTATCATATCCCCTCACCTCACACGTACCCAATGCCAGAACCTCATCCAAAAATCATCCCGCTATGTTATCATAGCCAATACCCTATATCGTCAGGGTTATCACGATACTCTCTCTCAATGTTTAGACCAAAATGAGGCTGTGATGGTGTTAAAGGAAGTACACTCTGGACTTTTCGGTGCCCACACGAGTGGTATTGTCCTAGCATGACAAATCCTTAGAGCAGGCTACTATTGGCCTACCATTGAAGAAGAATCCTATGACTTTGTCAGAAAGTGTCTCCCATGTCAGCAGCATGCAAATCTTGTGCACGTTCCAGCACAGGATCTACAGCCTATTGCACCACCTTGGCCTTTTTCTTGTTGGGGCCTTGATCTAGTTGGAACTATCACACCCCTCTAATATGATGGACATAAATGGATAATAACAGCTACAGACTATTTCACTAAATGGGTGGAAGCAGTCCCCCTAGTCTCAGCTACAGGAGTTTAGGTCTCCAAGTTCATCTTGTACCACATTATTTTCCGCTTTGGCATCCCATCCACCATCTTCACCGACCACGGAGGTAACTTTGAAAATTTCATCATGGAAGAATTATGCACTTCGCTCTACATCGATCACTGCTTTTCTAGCCCATATTTCCTACAAGGTAATGGCCAGGCAGAGGCAACTAACAAAACCCTCCTCAAAATCCTAAAGAAAGTTGTCAATGATTTTGGCCGTGATTGGCACCTACAAATAAATCTAGCCCTATGGGCCTATCGAACTTCCTTCCATACATCCACATGCACAACTCCATACTCCCTAGTCTATGGTGCCAAAGTGGTACTACCTATAGAGGTTGAACTTCCCTCCTTGCGCATATCTTTGCAAGGGAAAATATCAGAAGAAGAATATAGAGTAGCTCAGCTCACCCAGCTAGATCTCTTAGACAAGAAGTGACAACAAGCCTACGATCATCTCACAGTCTATCAAACTTGTCTCAAAAGGAATTTCAACAAGAAGGTGCTTCCACGATACTTTCATCCAGGTGACATGGTCCTTAAAGTAAACATGAAAGTCCAAGCAGATTGAGAAAAGAAAGGCAAGTTTGAACCTACATGGCTTGGTCCTTATGTTGTCACTACTTCCTTTGGCTTTAGAGCCTATCAACTATCTACACCGGAAGGAGAACTCTTGAATGATCCTACTAACATCATTCATCTCAAGAAGTTCTATGCTTGAAGATCCTTGGTATACCTAGCTTTTGAAAAATACGAAAAAAAATAGTAAAGGGAAATAAGCATCCAATGGTTAAAACTTGGCAATTCAAGCACCTTGGATAGGTACCTTGGTGAAAACGTGGTAATTCAGGTGCCTTGTGTACTAAGACTAATCCATTATCTATCACTATCCTATCCCTCATCCATTCATCCACCATCCCATAAAATACCTACTTGTTCCCTTGGTGTTCCAACCAAATATCCAAAATCTAATGGAGCTTGTAAATACCTCCTATACAGCTTGTAAAATCTTGTACAAAAGCTTGTATTATACCTTGTAAATCTTGTACCATACCTTGTATATCCGAATCTTGTCCAAATTTTATACCATATTCCAGCCTGTAAATAATCTTGTATCCTAGCTTGTATATTATCACATGCACACACAAAACCCCATTTTCACTTAAGCTCTTTGCAAACCATCTACCTATCCACCTATCAAGGCCAAACATTTCCATCTCACAAAAACCAAAACATGAACAAACTTGTACATTTGTAACATATCTTGGTCCATCAGCTTGTACATCCTCTTTAGCTCAGTACCATTGTATCTATCTAGCATTCGTGTCAGTTCATCCTTGATCAGCATCTTGCACCCATCGCACATCTTGGGTAGCTATTCCAATGCATCCTTTAGCTAGATTTCCTATCACCAAAGTGTTATCTTTCTTAGTTCAGCTTGCCAGACGCATCACTCATCCAAATCTACCAGCTTAGGTGCTCTCCGATAGGTCCTTGTAGGATATAGCTTTCCTCATGTCTGATCTTGGTCCGTTAGTACCTCGTCCTACCCATCTCGTTGGCAAACGGTTCTCTTTTGGATTTTCACTTTCTTTTGATTTGGACTCTTCCTTGTTGGGTCTTGAAATATATTTTCCAAGCAATCTTCTTGTTTCCTCCTCAAGGTTGCCACGATCTTCCATATCATGGTATATTGCGAATGGGGCAATCAGAGCGTAAGGTCTTGATCATGTCTTTTGTTTGTTTTTGTTTTCTGCTTGTGGGTTACCCAGTGTCGGTTCCATGCTACTTCCTTTACGAATCATGTGTGATGCTGGGGAAATCCTTGCGTTTTTGTTTTGATTCAGTTCGTCAGTCCTTTGGACAGTTGGTGAAAAGGCCTTGATGTTCTTGGTAACCTTGGCAATTAACCAACAGTCCTATAGGAAATTTAGTGCTCAACTACATGGTGGTACTTCTCTTTGAAGTATCCCCTCTCTCAAAAAGCTTCAATGGTTTTCCTTCATCTCCATTGTCCCCCATCCATATCGAGCATCCATCTCTCCTACCCCAGCTTATGCATCAATATCTCTTTGAATCACTCCTCACCTTTAGCTTTAGGGATCCACAATCCTAGTCTTAGGGATCCACCAATCCAAATCAATCCACCAAGCCTTATCTTTCGAGATCCACAATCCTAGTCCTAGGGATCTCCGAAACCCATCTTCTACCACTCTAACTCTTTGAAATCCTATTGCATCAGCTTTTTAATCCCCTCATCCATCTCCCCATCTTGGATTCCTTTTATAGTGCTCCGCTCCTTCGTCCTCTGCAATCCTTGAGATCTTATGCTTGCTTCCTCTTGTGCCTCCGATTCTCCTTTACCATTCTCCCATAGTGAGAGTTTGAGTTAACTAAACCTCTTCTCTTAAGCCAATCTAAGTCTTCTTGCTCATCTCAAATTCTTGTACTTTTCAAGAAGTCGTCGAGCCTCACTTTCTCTCCCCGCCGCCTTCTTGAGGGGGCATCTTGCAGTCCATTCTCTCCTCTTCTGCTCTAGCCTTGGGCATCTCATTTTCTTATCTTTGATGCCATACCACTTGCGGCATCACATCAAAGAGGGGCAAAATGTAGACACCTAAAAACCTTTAGAAAATAAAGTATTTTTATTTTCTAAAAAATTCTTGATGACATCATCATTTATTAATTAATTAATTTATTTTTATGCCATTAAATCCCTTTATCTTAATTAAAAATATTTAATTAAGGAATCCCTCCCAAAAATATTTAAATCTTATTTAAATATTATTTTCTTATTTATTAATTATTTAATTAATAAATTGACCAAAAAACCCAAAATAAATAAAAAATTTATTTTTTGCCCAAAACTTGGCCAATTTCCTTAAGACCACTAACCTATTCCAAAATTTTCTAATCCTTCTTTAATTTTAATTAAAGGCTAATCCCATCATTTCCTACCCCTAATCCCAACTCAAAATATTTAATTAAGATTAAATATTAATCCTCATGTTTATTAAAAAAGTTTTAATAAATATCTCCTCAACCCAAACCCTTGAAATAAATAAAACTTTATTTATTTCCTAAAAATCTAATTTATCCTCATCCTAAGAAGTTCTAGACTCTTCTAGAAAGTCTTCATCTTCATCCTAGGAAATTCTAGACTATTCTAGAAAGTCTTTATCCTCATCCAAAGTCTAGACTCTTCTAGAAGATGTCTTTAAACCTAATGCTAATCCCCTCCTAACCTTGTCACATTCTCTAAACATGGGTTAAAACTTACTAACCCAAGCCAAAGTTAACAAATATCTACTCCTTCACCCACCCTCATTAAGTGTCATCCACTTGCCTATCCAGAAGCTAATCCTAAACCATCCTAATCCATCTTCTAATAATTTGCACAAGCCTAAGCAAGGTTAAAACTCTCTTAATCAAGCCCAAGTCAAAATTGCTCTCATCTCCCTCAAAATATCTCAACCATAAAACTTTATGAATCCCAGTAGGCCATAAATGACTCTTCCAAGCCCTTTTATTGCTCTTACAAGCCATTATGAGGGTCTTTATGAAGATTTTATCCCTTGAGCCTCCTTTGTTGACTCATCCTTCACCTTTCTTCCATCCTCTCACCCTGTGACATGTGTCACTCCCTAATTGGCTGTAAGGAAGCACAATCCATGTGCTCTCCTCTCAAGCAATCTGAGCCCTCCATGAGCTTTTTCCCATCCTTGCATCTTAGCCCTCAATCCCTCAAGCCTCTTGCCTATAAATTGGATCCTTCCCCTTTGCAAAATAACACAATCCATGAAGTAAAGTCATAATGCCATTTTAAGAAGCCATTTTACATCAAAACCATACACTCACACCCAAATTCCAACTCCATTTGAAGCCCTTTTTGAAGCATAAGCTTGGGCATACATCCTATCTATTCAGACAAAGCCACTCAACAAGAGAGCTTCTCATTGAGAGAGTCCATTAATGGCTCATATTCTCAATTGAGAATTCATCTTAGTCTATCTTGAAGTTTATGAATTTTGTTTAGTTTGTAGAAGCTTTATTTAAATTTGGTTTCTATTAGCATACTAACATTGCTCATATCCATTTTGGCATGCCCGGTGGGACCCTGCATGGGTCATCTTCATTAGCTTTTTTAGTCAAATTTTGTATGTCATTTGCTAATTTTGGCTAATTTTTCTTGTTTTTGTGATTGGTAGGATTGTATAAATTGGTTTTGTAGGTCCACATGAGCATGAAGAAGACAAAGGAACTCATAGTCAATCTCATAGTGTTTGCAGATTTTTCAAGCTTATAGGTGGACAAAGCACTTGGAATTCTTCTTCCTCTTCTTTTCTATATTCTTCTTATTCCATCTACTTCTTCTACTTCTTCTTGTGGGAGATCTTGGCCATTTTTTTTTAAGGAAGCAAAATCATACACACTTCTTTTTAGTGCTTAAAATGAACCCCTAAATCATACTTAAATCCATTAAAAACTAAAAATTTGCAAAAAAAAAAAAGCATTTTAACAAGTGAAACTAAACCAATCCAATCATTTGCATCCTTGCAACATCAAGGTTTTAGATGCATTCATGCAAAGTTAGGAACACTTCATTTTTGGAAATTTAAAAAGAACTTCAAGTTTCCATTTCAAAAGGTTCAAAATCAACACTAAGTGCACACTACAATCTAAGTCAAACTCAAAGCATCAATCAAGGATAAAATGAACCTCATTTGCACATATTTTTAAGTTCTTTTAAAAATCTCATGAAAACTAAGAATCCTAAATGGTTGCCAAAAATTTTTCTAAAAGCTTTGTTATTTGTTCCAAACAAATGTCTTGTTGCAAAATCTTGAATGTTTCTTAGGTTTTTCATGCATTAAAACAATCTAAGAATATCATTTTTGGGCTTAAAATATGCAAACTAGAACACAAAATCTTGAATGAAAACCAAAGTCCAAAGAGTCATTTTCACTTTTGAGTCCAAAACAATCTTCAATGATCTAAGGTTAAAACAAAGCACTTCAAAGTTCTTAAAATAACACACAAAATCTCAATCTTGAATGCTCAAAGGTAAAAGACTTGAATGTTTAATCACTTGTCTTTGAATGCATGTTGCTAAACACACTCTTGAATGTCATGGATTAAAATCAAATTTTCCTTGAATGCATGTTAAAAAAACAAATCCAATCTTGAATGCCAAGGATCAATTAACCATTGCAATATCAAACACTTCATTTGGAGCTTCTAAAATTGAACAAAACAAATCTCTTTTCCACATGCAATTTAGGTAAAGTTTGATTTTTGGACATTTAAGAAACTTTGTTAAGTTAAATACAAATTTGCAAAAATCAATTTGAGTAGTTCCTTGGACTCACCTCTTTTCTAATCACCCATCAATTCAACCATTGGTTGCAATCTTAGTGCCATTTATGGGGATGGGTCTACTTGAAAAAGGTGTTAAATGTTCTGCAATCTAAATCACTCACTTGATCTTTGAACGTTTGCTTTAACTTTATCAAAAAATTTAAATGACAAAAAATCTAGATTAAATCGATCACACTTCAAGTTTTGGCACTAAAATTGAACAACTATTGACGTGGAGGGCCTTCGGGCCCGCACTTGAAAAATCGAGTCTCACACATCTTTGCTTTGGGCTTAAAACAAGAAGTTAGAAAACAAGAATAGTGAAAGAGGTCATGGTGAAAGATCTGGTAGACGATCTTATGGAGGTCGTAATGATGATCACAAGAGTGAGGATGAGACTTAGAAGTAGTAGTCAAAACTAGTAGGGGAACAACTCCTATTGTTCCCATGATTAGACAAGTAGAGATTAGAGAGGAAGAGGAAAATGATAAGGATATGGAAGAGAAGGCTTCTCTAAGAAATGTTTCACTATGCAGAAGAAGGGCATCAAGCATTTAAATATTCCCACCACCATGGAAGGATAGATCAAAGAAAGAAGGCCAAACCATAGTTGCACATATTGATAAATATGCCAAATCATCACATTCTAAGGATGCTGAAAGAGGAGAAGACCTAGTTAGCAAAAGAGTCTTGCTGAGTGGCGAGAATGAACCTGATTAGAGAAAGAGCTTGTTTTGCACAAGGTGAAGATGTGAAGATAAGTATTGTGATGAAATCATTAATGATGAAGGTACTAAAAATCTAGTGTAAGAAATAATGGTCACAAAGATGAAGCTGAAGAAGCAGAAACACCAATTTCCATATTATATTGCTTCAGTGCAAGATGACCACAAGGTCATGGTCAATGAGAGGATCTAATTGAAGTTCAAGATTGGAAGCTACCAAGATGAGGTACTTTTTTATATCACACATATGCATAGATGATATATGTTGCTAGTTAGGCTATGGCAGTTTGACAAGGATGCTATATATGATGGGTGAGAAAATACATACACTTTGACAAAGGATGGAGTGAAGCATAAGTTGAAGTAGTTCAAGGATAAAGAAGAAAATCAGTGTAGTGCTTCTAGAATATGTATTTTTAATGGAAAAGAGTTTCTCAAAGGTATGAAGCATGAGCATATGTATTTTTCTATTATTTCAAAAGACAGTAAAGAAGAATTAGAGGAAGTACCTACAAAAGATGTAGATATGTTGGGAGAGTTTTCTAATATTGTAACAGATAATGTACCTGATGGATTACCCCAACTGAGGAAGATCGGTTACTAGATTGACTTGGTTCAAAGATTTAGCTTTCTAAATAATGTAGTGTACAGAATGAAACCAAAAGATAGTGAAGAGTTGAATAGGCAAGTTAATGAGTTGTAGTAGAAGGGGTTGATTTAAGAGAGTTTGAGTCCATGTGATGTACCAACCATATTAGCACAAAAGAAGAATGGAGAATGGAGGATGTGCAAAGATTTTCATACTATCAACAAGATCACTATCAAGTATAGATTTCCATTTCCAAGGATGGATGATATCATGGACTATTTGAGTGGACCTGAGTATTTCACAAAGATAGTTTTGAAGATTGGGTACCATCAAATTTGTGTCAAAGAAAGTGATGAGTGGAAAATTACTTTCAAGACAAAAGAAGGACTATACGAGTGGTTAATCATGCCTTTTGAGCTAACTAATGCACTGAGAACTTTCATGAGGCTCATGAATCAAGTAATGGTTGACTTTCTAGGTAGGTTTTTCACTAGTTACCTAGATGATATTTTGATCTTTAGTAAGACATTGGAGGAGAATTTAATTCATATTTGAAAGGTGTTTGATAAGTTGAGGGAAGAAAAGTTGTTGATAAACTTGAAGAAGTACAATTTTGTAAAGAAGGAGTTGGTGTACCTAAGATTTGTAGTCTTAGAAGAAGGTTTAAAAATGGATGAAGAGAAAGTGAAGGCCATCCTTGAATAGCCTACTCCAAAAGAGTGCAACAAAGGTAAGATTTTTTCATTGATTGGCTATTTCTAATAAAAAGTTCATAAGAGGTTTTAGTAATATTTGTGGACCCTTGACTAAAATAATGAGAGGGGATAGGAAAGAATTTAAGTGGACTGTAGGAGCAGATAAGAATTTTGATATGTTTAAACAAAAAGTTATTGAGCAACGTATTTCAGCACTTCTAGATTCTAACAAGGTTTTTCAAGTAGACTGTGATTCTCATTGTACTGCAATAGGAGTTTTTTTGAGCCAAGAATGTAGACATGTTGCTTACTTTAGTGAGATGTTGAATGATAAAAAAATAAATTATTTTGTTTATGATCACAAATTTTATGCTATAGTTCAAGCATTGAAGATGTGGAGACACTATCTTCTTCCTAAAGAGTTTTTTTTGTATATTGATCATCAAGCTTTGTAATATTTGGATAGTCAAGGAAAATTAAACAAAAGGCATTTAAAGTGGGCTGATTTTTTGTAGAGTTATACATTTGTTTTGAAACACAAGAGTGGGAAGCCTAAAAAAGTTGCAGATGCTTTTAGTAGAAGCCAAATTTTGCTGACATAAACATGGATAGAGGTGGTTGGGTCTAAGGAACTGAGTACTCTATCTATAGGATACCAATTTTGGTGAAGCGTCAAAGGCTTGTATAGAACTTGTTACACTTGATAGGACAATGTGGTGGGATTTCATGATCTAGGATAGTATGTTGTTCAAAAGAAGCCAATTGTGCATTGCCAAAAGTTCAATGAGAGAGAATCTCATCAAGGAGAAGCATAGTGGACGATTTCTTGGACATTTTGGTAGAGATAAAACCATATCTTTAGTTGCTGAGAATTATTATTGGCCACAGTTGCAACAAGATGAGAAGAAGTTTGTACAGAGTTGTAGAGCATGTCAGATGCATAACGAGTGAAGAAAAATATTGTGTTGTATCAATCATTACATATACCATAGAAGTTGTGGGAGGATGTCAACATGGATTTTGTTTTTTAATTATTGAGGATGCAACATGGGCATGATTCTATTTTTCTAGTGGTTGATAGGTTTTCAAAGATGGTACATTTTATTCTTTGCAAGAAGACTAGTGATGTTATTCATGTGGCAGATTTATTTATATGAGAAGTGGTGAGACTACATGGTCTGCCAAAGATTATAGCTTCAAATTGAGATACCAAATTTGTTGGGTATTTTTAGCATACATTGTAGAAGGAAGTTGAAGAAAGATTTGAAGTTTAGTTCATCACATCATCCACAAACTGATGGACAAAAAACGGTTGTGAATCATAGTTTGGAAAATTTTCTAAGATGTTTGGTTCGAGACAAACCAAAAGGATGGGATCTAATTTTACCACATTCAAAATTTGCATATAATAATTCTTTCAATAGGAGTACTAGTAAATCACCATTCTAGATTGTATATGGGAGTAGTGCCAAAAATACTTTTGAATTGCAGTAGTTGGATAAAGGAGAGATAAGTAGTGCTGAAGCAGAAGAATTTACCTAACATTTCAAGAAAATCCATGACAATGTGGGGAAGCAAATCATAAAGATGAATAAACAGTAGAAGGCTAAGGTAGATGTGAAAAGGAGATATAAGGAATTTTAGATTAGAGATGAAGTCATGGTTCATTTGAGAAAGCAACATTTTCTACTGCATACATATAATAAGATGAAGATGAAGAAATTTGGCCTGTGCAAGATAGTGAAAATGCATGATGCTGGAAATCTTTATGAAGTGGAGGTTCGTACAGAATTGAATATTTCATTAGTATTTAATATTTCAGATTTTATAGAGTATTATGAAGGTGATGATGGAGATGAAGTTAGAGAACTGTAGTGGTGTATTCCAACAACTAGTTCGGCTACAAAGGAGATTGAGGAGATATTGGACACTAGTGTTAGAAAAAGCATAAGGAATAAAACTTATGAGAAATACCTTGTCAAATGGAAAGGGAGGCCAATGGAGGATTCATCATGGCTAGCAATGGAAGAGGTTCACCATCTTGTTTTTCCTCTACAGACTTGAGATGTGACAGAATCACTTTGATGTAGGAGCATCCTAGGCTTTCTTGTACTCCTACATATTGGAGTAGCATACCAATGGTTTCCAATTTTTTTTTTGTCAAGCTATTTAATTGAGGTCGAGTTACTGTAGCCAATATTGGAGGCCAAGTTTTTGTATCTTATAATGGATGTTAAATCACTATAGCTTGTAGTGGAGGCCAAGCTATTGTAGCTCCTAATGGGATTTGAGTTACTGTAGCTCTTAGTGGATGCCAAGTGAACCTTTTGGTGTTTAGTGTTCATGTTGGTACCAAGTTTTCCTGTATGTGCCATGTTCTAGCATTGGTTTTGGTTCTATTCATGAAAAGTTGTATGTGAGCTGACTTTTGGTATTTAATTTATGTATGGGCATTTAATTTGTGTTTTTTGACTTGTGGCTCAACATATATTTAATATGAGGGATTTAATTTAGTTTAAAATGCACTAGGCTAACTTGTGGCTTAGTTTGGTATAAGTAAAGGGTTTCATGGGGTTTTTAGCATAGCTGGAGAATTCATTCATTTGGAGGAGTGAAGGGGATTGTGTAGATGTGAATTTTGAGGAGCTAGGGTTGTAGCTTGAGAACTAGAGGAATTTCTTAGTGGACCTGAGGGTACAAGTGTGGATTTTCTTGGTAGTTTTATCGAGTTGTGGATCTGGACTAGTTGGAATCAAGTTTGTAAGTGGATCTTGTTGGATCTTAAAAAATTGTTATTATAATTATTATTTGTATTTGGCCCTATCCCAAAAGGCCTTAAAGCTGGGCATATTGCATGTAATTAGTTTTTATCTATGAATAATGACCTGTGATTTGGTATCAGATCTTGCATTATTGTTTTAGATTATATTGTGTGGTTTTTTGTTGGGGTTTTGGAGATCTCCTTTGGGGATTCTCCTTCCTTTTACTATGTAATATGGTATTAGAGAGAAGGTTTTTTCTAAATTTTTTGATGGATCACCAAAGTTTAGGTAGTTTGCACTAGGATTTGTAGAGAAGGTTGATATTGTGGAGTTGATTGATTTTTGGGATTAGTGGATATGTTGTTTGGGGTTTGCAAAATTTTTGGAAGATACCTCCAAAATGATTGGACCCTAGGGTAATAGATGATCTTAGTGATGTTGCAGAAGAACATGTCTCATAAAAGATTCTTAGATCTTATATTGCATTGATGAAGAGTGACATGATTGCTGAAATTGTTAGTGCTTTAGGTGGTGTACCTATTCATGTGGGTACTAAAGGTAGTTATTAGGAAGTTGATGAAGACTTTGAAGTCACTAGATCTAGTGTTGAGGATAGAACTAATCATGTGGAGAGACATATTGGAACTAGGGTTGGTCTATTTGCTAGAGCTAGATCCCAGTTGAGGCTAAAGCATAAGGTGAAGGTTTCTAATTTCTTAGGTACTTTGACTCCTAAATACTTGATTGATTTGATTAGTGGATTGGGAGGGTACTTTGAGCTTGAGGATATTGAGGATCCACTTAGACTGAGGTTGGCACAAACTAATTTTAAAGGACATGCTTCTCTTTGGTGGAAAGAATTACAAAGAGACAGAGAAGAGGAAGGTACAATGAAGATCACTAGATGGAGATTGATGTTGACTAAGTTGAAGGCTAAGTTCATTCCTACTAATTATGAAATTGATTTGTTCAAAAAGGGTGCATAATTGAAAAAAAAAGAAATGATTGTCAAAGATTATACCAAGGAGTTCTATGAGTTGACTATTCAATTCGGTGATATAGATTTGTCAAAGGAAAAGGGAGCTTGTTTCATTAATGGTTTGAGATTAAATATTCAAGATTAGGTTGGTGTGTTCAATATTTCTTCAATTGAGGATGCTTATTAGTATTTCTTGAAGGTAGAGGATAAGTTAGAGAGGCAAAGTCAAGATAATTCTAGAGGGAAGGAGAAGCAAGATAGCTTGGCGCAAGCTAAACCGAGTGTTGAAGGTAAATCAAAACCTTCTAATCAAAATAGAAGAATAGGTGGAGGTGGATTCAGAGGTAATTATTTGAAATATAGTAAAGAAGGGCATAGATCTTTTCAATGTTTGATTGGTAGGACAACTATTATTGTGAATGAGGTTGTAGAGTCATCCTGAGAAAGAAGAGAGTTTGTTGGCTTGATGAGTACTACTTGGTTAAAAGACACTAGATTCTTGTCAGTGGACTAGTTTGTTTAGGACTTGTTGTAATTGCGGTGGTAAAGTCTGTAAGGTGATTATCGATGGTGGTAGTATGGATAACCTTGTTGCTGAAGACATAGTTCAAAATCTTGTTTTGAAGACAGTGAGACATCGTTATCATTCTAGGATTTGTTTGTTACAAGGTGAACATGCTTTGGATGTAAGGAACCAATGCCTTCTTGATTTCCGAATTGGGCAGTATAAGGATCAAGTGTTATGTGATATTTTGGACATGAATAGTTTTCATGTGTTTCTTAGTAGACCTTGGATGTATGATTGTAGGGTTATGCATGATTGTTTCAAGAATGTGTTTACTGTTGAGAAAGGCAGAAGGAAGTTTTCCCTAATTCCTTCACAAAATGAAGAGCTTTGTAGGAGAAACCTAAGTATTGGCAGTTGAGTTGAGTCAAAAGATTCTGAGAAGGTTGGACACTAGTGTGGAAAGTAGACCTATAGTACACCTAAGATGGATGTGAAGAAGTAGAAGAAGATGATGTAGGAGCATCTTGCATCCAAAATAAAGGGGAGACATGTTGAATTTTTTTTTTTTTTTTTAAAAAAAATTGTGGAGGAGAGAGAAAGTGACGAAAATTAGAGGGGAAATAATAAAAAAATAAAAAGGAGAAAAGAAAGGAAAAGAGGATTTTTATTTTCGAGGTACATAGGTGGCATAAATAGAAAATTAAGAAAAATAGTTGTCATTACATTTATCGAGGTGTGTAGGTGGCATCTTAGAAGCTTGTGGAAAGTTTCTTAAATCTTGCATTTAATATTTGTTGTGATCCATAAAGGAAATGTAATTTTCTAATTGGGCCACATGGTGGTGCTTAGTTGTAATTCTAGAAGGTTATGGGAGTTTTAGAAGATTGTGGATATTGTGTAGGTGGAATTCTAGAAGGTTGTGGATAAGTCATGCATTGGGTGGTAAGTGCCTATTTAAGCAAGGCATATGACCAGTTCTAATCAAACTCAAGGAGTAGAAGCTCAAGAAGAAGGTGAAAGCTCAAGGAGAAGCTTGAGAAGTGGAAGCTCGAGGAGTAGAAGCATGAGAAGTGGAAGCTTGGGAAGTAGAAGCTTTGGAAGGAAAGCTTGGAAAGCTTGGAAGGCTTCAAGGTGTTAAAGAGAAGGAGGAAGTGAAGAGTGATTTTTCCTGAGTTTGTGGATAGAGCGTCGAATGTGAGGCAGTTTACAGCAGGATTATGGTGGAGTTGTGAGTGTAGATAGAGCGTCGAATGTGAGGCAGTTTACACTTGGATCTTGGATTAGGTTTGTGAGAAGAGCTAGTGGCTGTGGTTTAGAAACAAGGAGATTTCTTGGTGGCTTGTGAGCAAAAGATAAGATCTTGGAGGTTTCTACCAGAGTGTGGATCTAGACTAGCTTGGATTTGGATTAGATCTTGAGAGATCTTGCAGAAAGGTTATTGTAATTGCTATTGGATTGTCAAGTATAATAAAATTGCTTGGGAAGTATTTTGTCATCTGTTTGTTTCCTTATTGTTGCATTCTTGGTTGTGAGTTGGTAAGGGTGGTGTGGCACTTTATCAAGTGGTATCGGAGCATACCTTCGTCAGTGGTATCAGAGCATACCTACATTAGTGGTATCAGAGTAGACCATCATCAGAAGAACAAGTGAAAGAGTGTAGAAGTTGAAGATTTGGAGGATATGTATGTAAAGGACTAGTTTGGAATTTGTGTGTTGAATCCTAGAAGATGTTCTTCTAGATACTAGAACATATTTTTTAACCTAGGGTTTCTGATATAAGAGCATCCCAAGCTTTCTTGCAATCCTACATGTTGGAGCTGACTACTAGTGGTTTCTAATTTTCTATTACTACCATGTTGTTCAGTGGAGGCTAAGTTACTATAGCTAGTAGTGGATGTCGAGTTATTGTAGCTCCTAGTGGATGCCAAGTTATTGTAGCTTGTAGTGAAGCCCAATGTACTATAGTTCCGAGTGGGTGCCATGTTACTATAGCTCTTAGTGGATGCTGAGTGAACCTATTGGTGCTGAGTGTTCCTATTGGTGCCAAGTCTTCCTGTATGTGCCGAGTGCCAATATTGGTTTTGGTTCTATTCATGATGAGTTATTTGTGAGCTAAATTTTGGCATTTTATTTATGTATGGGTATTTAATTTGTGTTATGGCTGAATTGTGGTTCAACATATATTTAATGTGAGGGATTTAATTTAGCTTGAAATGCACTAGGCCAACTTGTGGCCTAATTGGGTATAAGAAAAGGGTTTTGTGGAGTTTTTAGTGTAGCTAGAGAATTCATTCATTCAAAGGAGTGAAGGGGATTGTGTAGATGTAAATTTTGAAGAGCTAGGACTATGACCTGGGGACCAAAGGAATGTCTTGGTGGACCTAAGTGTAGAATTATGGATTTTCTTGGTGTCCTGATCTAGTTGTGGATCTAGACTAGCTAGAATTGAGTTTGTTAGTAGATCTTTTTGGATCTTGTAAAAAATTTATTGTAATTGTTGTTTTTATTTGTCCTTAACTCAGAAGGCCTTATAACTGAGCATATTGCATGTAATTAGTTTTTATCTATGAATAAAGAGATGTTATTTGGTATCAGATCTTAGACTATTGTTGCATTTTTGTTGTATTCAACCATGTGCTTTTTTGTTGGGGGTTCAGTCATCTCCTTTGGATATTCTCCTACCTTACATTCTCTCACACTTCTCAAATTACCCTTGGTATCTTATTCAGAAGCATCTTGGGTGTAAGAGAAATCTTGCATCATTCAAAATTATTTTTTGTTTTTAGCCTTTTCTATTTAATAAGGACTAGTAGGGGGTTATTATTTCTAGAAACTTTTGTATTTCTAGAAAGTTTGTGATACAAGCTCAAAATGTTCTCATTTTTTATATGAATGTTTACTTTAGAATTATAAGTGTACCATAAAAATCTCATTGCTCCAACTTAAGTATTAGAGAAGTTATTGTTGATTTTTGGTGGAAAATTTTGGAGAAATATCATTGAACTTAGTTGTAAAGGCCTTAGGGGCCCTAAATGAGGTTTGAAAAGTTGACAAAAGGGCACTTGCACCATTCCAATCCCATAGATTAGGAGCTGGCATTTCCAAAAAGCGGTTATAATAGACAATTGGAGCAATAATTTGAGAGTTATGGCCTTCCAAAGTTGAGCTACTTCAAATTTCAAAAATAATTGTCAAAGATGTATTTGGCCAACTTTGTATGTATTGTTAAGGTCTGTCTGCCCTAGGTATTAAGTTTGAATGTCTAGAACCTTCCTAGGTGACATAAAATTGTCTATTTAAGAAAGGCTCGAATATTATGTAGGACAACTCTGAGTGATAGTTCATAGTTTAGTCTTGTATATTATTGTAATGAAGGTGCCCATGTGGGTTAGAATATTGTACTTTTGAATTCTATAATTCCTCTTTTGTGTCAATAATAAGAAATCCATCTTTTGTTCTCACGTTTGTTTTTGTTTCTTTATTTTTGTTATGTGTTTATGGTATTAAGGGGAGCACCCTTCATCACATAAAAAATATAATGAAACTATTATTTGAACACTAATGATCGTAATTATATCATCTATAAACTTCCTTCAACCATATTACAAAATTGTGACCATATGTATTATGGTAGTGAAACTATTGGACTAAAACTATACATCTCAAAACTATAATCTAAACATAGGAAATTTTCATATGAACAAAAGAAAAAGAACTTCATACAACCTAATCAGCATGTATTTTTTCCATTAATAAAAACATATACACACACTTATTTTCTAACTTTCCAAAAAATCCCCCCTTTCATAGTGATGGTAAAACATAGTTAAAAAATGGCTAGCTGTCACAAAAAAAAAAACTTCAAAAATAAATCCAAAAACCTTTATTATATAAAAAACTTCCATTTTTATTTTGATTATCACAAATCGTATTATACTTCCTTTATTTTAGGTTATACTTTGAGTTTATAGAATTTACAAAAATATTTTTCACTACTCTAACTCTGCCTTTGACATTAGTAGCAAAGTGACTAAATTAGGTGCAAGTCAAAACTTATCGCTCCAAATATTTCTTCATACATACCTTAAGATATTTGTAAATATTTTCATCAAGGTTTCAAACTATTTATCCCAAGATTTATTCTTACTATCTACTATTTATAGTATTCCACAAATAAGATATAACATAAAATTTTCTTTCTATATAAGTCATGTGGCTACAATAACTCATAGGTCTTCTTTGAAGCCTTCATTAGCTCTAGCTCCTTCTACATCATCTCAAGTTTGTGTGATAAGAGAATTTGCAATAGTGTATGTACCTATTTTATACCCACTTTCTCCCATTCTACAAAATCTTTACTATGTTTGTATCATCTTAAATTGGATGCACTTCAATGTAAGACCTTTTAGCTCCTCTTTAGCATGTTTCACATTCCATGTTAATATCTTTAGCGCACACCTCACATCTTTTCTCTTCTTTCTCTTATGTGAAACTGAGATAGGACCTAACCAATCCTCCTTGATTTTCCTCAATCATTGAATCGAGACCTAATAAGTGAGCACACTCTCTTCATAGGAACCCAAAACTCTAGATTAAATCTCAAGGTGATAGTCTAGGATACATATTCTATGATTGAACCTCTACTAGTCTAGAATCTAGACAAGAAGACCCTTAAGGTAATCCTTCTTGACTAGGTCAACCTAGGTTGACCAAGTCCAAACTAGGTCAACCCAAGTTCACCTAGAATAGATAGGGTTGATCTAGGTCAACTTGGTCTAGTCTAGGCTAAGAGAGGTTGACATGGTCACCATGATTTTGGGATTATAGTTGTTTAACACTCCTCTTAAAAGTTTTCTTGTGCAGTCAATCACAATGGTGTAGGAGCACCTATACCTCCACTCTCCAAAGAATTCATTATGAAAATTTCTTTATGAGTTTCATTCAAGAGCATTCATGCCTAAGATTTGTATACAATGTTTAGAAGTAGTTTTCATTTCAAAAAAGCCTACTTGTAAGGCCCAATCATCATTATTGTTCTATAAACCAAAGGTTTTTGACAATGGTTAGTACACACATCATAGTCGTAGGATAGGATAGGATAGGATAGGTGTGTCCTTAGGCTTCTAAACATGTTTTAGGTCCCTAGGGCACTAGAGGAAGGTCCTAGCATGATCAAAGTTTGCATGTGTCATCACTTAACACAGAGGATCCCTTCATTAACTTACTCACCTTAGTTAGAATAGGAGTTCTATTGTTACCAAACCCAACTCAGTTAGTATAGAGTTCATGATGACATTCCTTTGATAATTGACTGAGCTTTGTCAACATTGTGTCCAAAATCAGTTATAATCAAATGCTAAACACATATAGGAAATTCTCTTTGATGCTCGAGTGAGCTCAGTTATCACTGAATGCTCGGTAAAGGCTTGATAGTTTATGAAACCATTTAAAATTTTTTGCTAATAGTTTTCTAGTGGTAATAACCTTTGAAAATTGGTTGGATTATTTGGGAACTTCTTTATATAGCCCTTTCAATCATGTGGAAGACATAATATAATGTAATTTTGCAATTTGAAATCAATAAAACTCCCCACTTTCCTTGTAAAAGTGTTTGCACAGACCAGTATGGATTGGAACAATAAAATTAATGAATGGATCAGCATCTAGGATGACCTAATAAGGAAATGGATATTTTTGAAGTGTTGAAAAGATATGAGTCAAAAGATATAAAAACATCTCTCTTGAGTGCGCTAGAACCCTCATTCCATTGGTAGTTTTTGGAAAAAAAAGCCCTAACTTTCTTTTCCACTATGGAAATTCCATGCCATTCAATAAAATCCAAGTTAGATTGGTGTACTATATTATTCCACAAGGATAGGATATTTTTATTGAGTTCCCTATTTTTTAACCCAACCCTAGTGCAAACATCTCTACATGTTTAGTTAATGACATCACACATTGAAGTGTTAGAGAAACTTTGGGGATGGATAAAATATGTCTAATGGTGGATTGTGATCTCTTATAGATCCCTCCAAGTATCCAAATTAGTTTTTCATCCTATATGATAGAATAGTGTGGAATTCCTTCACAAACCTAACTAATTAGGCCTACTAGGACTGGTTGTTGTATTTAGGGTTTGGTGATAATCCTACTGTTTGGGAGTTTGAAGCTTTGAATTTTGAAACAAATTTCAAAAGAGTGTCAGAATATCTACCTTTTTTACAAGTTCTTTTGGAGAAGTTTCAAACTAAGTCCCAATTTCCTCATTTGTAGGGCTAATAGAGCTATTAGGCCTAAAAGCCAAAATTGTTGTTTGGCTCTTGGGCATAGTATAGATTATCACAATCAATCATTGTGAGATTGATAGATGCTCATGAACCTTTCCATCCCCTTATAATACATAGGTTCCCATTTCAAGTAAATGCCAAGTATTTGGTTGTATTTTTCTAAGAGACCTAGAATTACTCTAAAGGAATGCCTAGTTCATGTTTTGTTTGCAAGATTGTGTGAAGGTGTAGAGACCTCTCTCGAGCCCATTTTTGGGTATAGAAGAAATTATAAGGAAACACCATATCAAATTTTCCAAATCAAGGGAGAGCTTTGGATCAAGTGGTATCATGGAAACTTAAAATCCCTTAGTGTAAAAGTATATTAATACCATGAATGGAGAAGATGAAGGCACATTGTCTACAAGGATGACCAATACAGAGATAGTGAAATACCTTAGAGAGAAAAAAATGAGGTGAGATGAAAAAAGGAACAAGGAGATACAGTTGATGAGCAAAGAGATGGAAAATTTCTTTAGAATAGAAGTGGCAAAAATTCTAAAGAATTTAGACAAGGGAGTGATGAAGAACCCCTTGAGTAGGAGGAAGAAGAATGGCCTATTGATCAGAGGGTTATTATGAAGAATCAAAAATCTATGGAGAAAAGAAATAAGGATGCTAAGCTTGATTTTCCTACATACAATGGGAAGATAGACCCAAATGCTAAAACAGATTGTGTAGATGCCCTAACTAGCTTCTTTGATTGTGAATACATCCATGAGAACCAAATGGTAAAGATTTCAGAGTCTAAGATCAAAGGCTTTGCACTCACATGGTGGAACATCACTCAAGATGACAGGGTGAAGAACAAAAAGAATCTAATCACCACATGGAAGAAGATGGTGATCATACAGAGTGTTATATCCCTAAAGACTATGAAGTCCAAATGCATAAGAAGAGGATGAGTTTAAGACAAAAGGAGATGGATATATAGATATCTATACTAATGAATTTTAGAAATTGGTGATGAAATCTAATCTTGTTGAACCTAAAATTATGAAATTTGGTAGATATATGCAAGGAGTAAGGATTTCCATTCAAGACAAACTTATTCAAGGTTGAAGAAAAATTCACAAGGATAAATGAACAAGGTGGTAGAAACAAAGAGAAGAATCATAGAGGAAAAGGAAACTATGGAGGAAGAGGAACATAAAATAAGAGGCCATACAGAGATTCAATTAAAGAGAACACCCAAGGAGAACATAATTCAAGATGTGGATACAAAGGAAGGAGAGGTAATGGAAGATGCAAAACTGGCAAAAGGCATAATGGATAGATCAAATGCTACAATTGTAACTAGATAGGTCACTATACTAACAAGTGGCCTGAGAAGAAGAATAATCAAGGAGAGAGAAGAAAAAATATTGTTCAAGAAGGTGATGATGATAATGCAAGAGATTATAATACTAAAGAAGGGGCTACCTTATTGATGAAAATAACCTTGATCCAAGAACCTATTCCAGTGGAACCTCCTCAAAGAAAGAATCTCTTCAAGACCAACTGCAAGAACCATGGAAAGGTATTCAAAGTATTAATTGATTCATAGTTCTACTAAAAATCTTGTATCTAAAGAAATGGTAGGCAAACTAAATTTTGAGAAAATACCCCACCCAAATATCTCTGATGTATCTTGATTGACAAAAGGAAAAAAACCCTTATAAATGAATAGGCTTGGGTAGATTTTTTAATCAAAGACTACATGGATAGTTTCCTTTGTGATGTTATAGACATGGATATCTATCACCTATTGTTAGTGTTTCCATGGGAGTATGACCTAAAAGCCAAGCATGATGGTGTGATAAAAAAGTATCAAAGCAATCAAGGTGGTCATAAGTATAACCTACTCCCTCTCCCTAATCCTCACCAAGAGAAACCTAAGGATAGTTAGTCATCATGGAAGGAGAAAAGGAAATGATAAAGACCATACATGCTTCTAAGATAGGGTATTCCCTAGTCCTCAAATAAAAACTTAAAGCAGTACACAAAGAAGTACCCAAGGAAGTATATGGTATGTTGCTGAAATATAAGGGAATAGTTGCAAGGGACATACTTGATGAACTCCCACCATTAAGGGACATTTCACAAAAAATAGGCATCATACCAAATGCTTCCCTACCCAATAAAGCTACTTATAAACTCACTCCTGATTAGAATGAAGAGGTTTCTAAAGAAATCAATGATTTGTTAGAAAAAGGACTCATACAAAAGAGTCTAATCCCTTTTGTACAACCTAGTGTTTTGGCCTCTAAAAAGGATGGAAAATGAAGGCTATGCATTAATTCTTGGGAAATAAAAAAAATAACAATTGGCCATGTGTTCCCTATACCTAGAATTTAAGATCTATTAGACCATCATAGAGGAGCATGCTACTTTTCAAAGATAGGCCTTAAATTGGGCTATCATCACATTAGAATAAAGCTTGGAGATTATTGCAAAACAAAATTTAAAACCACTAAAGGATTGTATGAATGGCTTAGAATTCCATTTGGTCTTAGCAATACTCCCAGCACCTTCCTAAAGCTAATGATGTAGTACTTCATGACTTCATAGGCAAGTTTGTAGTGGTCTACCTATGACATATTGATTTTCAATAACACCAAGGAAGAACATATGAAACAATTAAAACTAGTCCTCAAAAGGTTACATGAGAAGAAACTATTAGCATGAATGCTAATGCTATGGGGGAACATTATAGAATAGTGTTATCACTATGTTTTTCATTGATGGCAACATAGCAATAAGTTTGTATAAAATTGACAAAGTAGCTGACTGATATTTTTCATTAAAGACATCACATTTTGTATCTACTTATGTGAAGTTACCAACATATAGTACAACATGTATCTAACATGTGGGAAAGTGTGTAGAACCTAAATCGATAGTGCACAGAAGATATTATTGATTTATAGAGAACCGTAGGAAAACAAAGTAGTGGAAAAACAAATTTTGGTATATGAAAAATTTGGAGCTTTGTACTTGGAATGAAGGGTTGTGTAGTTAACTAGAGGAAGTACACTAACAACTGATGATGTCAACACATGCTTAGGTATGGAGGTCACACATGTTGAAGTTTTTGTATAACTGTGAGCCAACAACACTACTTAAATCTGTATTTCATTTAATTAAATATGGAGCGAACTCAAATTAATGTTAAGTGTATGGAGCCAACTCAAGGGATTAATGATTAAGTATGATATAAAGAAAAGATGTTTTCTGAGCTTTAGAAATAAGAAATTGAGATTGGAAAGAAGAGATGACTTACGAATTGTGAAATAAAAGAGCAGAGTAATCTACTAATGCATGTAAGTGACCTTAAGGGTCACTAATGAGTTCCAAATTTATTTGCATGTTCTAAAGGTGAAGAAGTTTGACATACTAGATAGAGAAAGAGAAAAGATATTGTTGCTCAACTATTATTCTGAAAGGAATAATATTGAGATCAATTGGATAATGGGTTCATTGATCTGATCTTGAAGTTGTTTGCATAATGGGTTCAGCTACGTTCTACAACTCCTAACAGGGTTGACAAAACTCCTAACAGGGTTGGAATCTCTCAACATAGATTCAAAGTCTCCAAATAGGGACTCCTTGTACTAAGGATTGTAACAAACTACTAATAGGGTCTATCCTCTAAAAAGGAATATATAGATTAGTACATTATTTTGTAAGCATCATTCTCACTGGGTTTTTCCCTTTGATCAAGGGTTTTCCTTGTCAACATATTTGGTGTATTTGTGTATGTGCATTTCATTGTGATTGTTGTTTACTTTGGTTGACTAAGAATTGTTTAAAATTGATATGTAACTTATTCACCCCCCCAACCCACCCCCCCGCTCTCAGTTATATTGCTAAACTACTATTTCTAACAATTGGTGTCAGAGCATTAGGTCCTTGAAGAGAAGTTTAACAACTTTGGGAGATCCATGGAAAAAAATTCAAAAAGGAAATTCCTAGATTTGATGGCACAAACTACAATAGCTGGAAAGATAAAATGAAGACTCACCTCTTGTGCATGGGTCCAAGTTATTGGCTTGTAACCAAGATATCTAAGAACATTGCACAAGAAGACAATCTTGAAACCTACACTAAGGAACAAAGAGAAGTGTTTATGTGCAACATAAGGAAAAGAGACACAATATTATCAATATTACCATAAAGTAAATATAGTCAGGTAAAACAACTTAAAACATCTCATGAAATTTGGAAAACCTTAGAGGCTAATTATGAAGGTGACACATATGCAAAGAGGGTTAGATTGAAAAATTTATATTGTACATTACGAGATGCTAAAATGATGAAAGATGAATTTGTAAGAAGTTATGTTGGAAGAATATTTGAGATTATTGTAGGAATCATATCTCTTGATGGAAAGAAATCTAATGATGAAGTAATATAGAAGATCTTGAAAAGTCTAACACCACCCTTCAAGATAGTAACACAGATTATTTGAGTAATGTTACCTTGCACCACTAACTTCACCAAAGAAACATTACTTGGGAGATTGGAAGCTGAAGAATTTGATCTGAAATAGTCTAGAGAATTAGCAAATGTAGAGACAACATTTAGTGCACTAATCATCAAACCTAGTTTAGCAAGGAGCACAAAAGCTCAAGGAAACATTACTAGTAGAAACAAGTCCATTGAAGGAAAGATCCAAGAAGGAGTAGCTCTTCTTTTGGAAAGAGAAAAGGATGGTAAGAATATCTTCAAAAGTTGAACATGTAATAAGTAAGGTCATTATGCATCTGAGTTTCCTACAAGAGAAAGAAAGTTTAAGGGAAGGTTCAAGTCTAGAAGATCTAGAAATTGTTTATATGCTAATGAAGAAGAAGAAGAAGAGGAATCTGATAAAAATGTGAGTGAAGATGAATTAGGCTTTGTAGCTATTAAGGAGGATGATGTTGATAGAGAAATTAGAGAATAAAGTATGTTGATCTCACAAGTTGAAAAGAAAGATTGGATAATTGATAGTGGTTGTTCACATCATATGACTGGTGATATGAGAAAATTTTCCAAATTCAGAAGCCATGATGGAGGATTTTTCAGAGTGGGGAACAATGTAGCCTATCATATTATAGGAATTGGATCTATAACAATTGATGGGAAAACATACAGTAATGATGTTTATTTTGTTGATAGACTGAAGCATAACTTATTGAGTGTTGGACAATTTATGGACAAAAGCTATCAGTTGCAGTTTAGTTATGACACATGCATTATCAAAAAAAAAGAAGGGAAACTACTTGGTATTGGCACAAAAACTAGAGGTAATGTATTTTAGTTAAACTCCACTAAAATAACATGTTTAGTAGCAAAGATTCACAATAGTTGGTTATGGCACAAAAGATTTTATCACATTAAATTTGATAACATTGTAAAGGCTAGTAATACACTTGTTGTGAGAGATTTACCCAAGATCACTAAGCCCACTGACACTATTTGTAAGGAATGTATTTTAGTTAAGCAGAATAGAGTCTCTTTTCCTAGCAAGCATTTGTGTACTACACAAAACCTCGAATTGGTTCATACAAATTTGAGTGGTCCTACAAGAACAAGAGTATTTTATGGAGAAAGGTACTTTAAGATTTTTGTTCATGATTTCAATAGAATGATGTGGGTAGCTTTTCTTAAAGAAAAATTATGGGCATTTAAGACATTCAAGATATTCAAAAATAAATTTGAGAATAAATTTGGAGTTAAAACAAAAAGCTTAAGATCAAACAGAGGAGGAGAATTCACCTTTCAAGAATTCAATATATATTGTGAAGAACATGGTATCAGGAGACAACTATCCTCACTCCATACAATCGAGCAAAATGGGATCGCTAAAAGAAGAAATAAATCAATTGTCGAAGCAGCAAGAGCTATGTTATTTGAGAATGATGTACCAAAAATCTTTTGGAGATAAGCAATCAATACAACAGTATATACACTAAATAGAGTGTAGATTAGGAAAGGTATGGACAAAACACCCTATGAATTATGGTTTGGTCACTCACCATTAGTCAAGTACTTCAAAATATTTGGAAGCAAATGTTACATCAAAATTAGTAAGTTTGATCCAAGGAGTGATGAAGGTATGTTTCTTTGCTATTCATTAAAAAGTAAAGCCTATAGATGTTTCAACTAGAGAACAAAAACTATAGTAGAGTGCACAAATATGAAAAAGTTGATGAAAAGTTTGGTACCAAGGAAAAGATAATGGATTATAACTTAGATGAAGATGATTACACTAGAATGACTAATAGAAGTAATGAGTTATTTTTCAAGACTAACAACAACTTGCAAAATAATATGAAAATTGAAGATGTGAGAGAAGAATAGAATGTAGTACCTAAAATAAAATTGAAGCAAAAACTCCTACCCCAAATATAAGCATGATAAGAAATCTTCTAGCTGATCAAATAATAGGAAGTAAAGAAAAAGGAGTAATGACAAGGAGCAAAATTAATGAAGAACTATGTTTGATATCTCAAGTAGAACCAAGAAGTGTAGATGAAGCAATCAATGATGATGAATGGATTAAAGAAATGGAGGAAGAAATCGAGTAGATAATGAGGAATGACACATGGGAATTGGTTCTTAGACCAAATGACAAAAATGTGGTAGCAAGAAAATGGGTATTTAGAAATAAAACAAATGAACATGGAGAAGTAATAAGGAACAAAGCAAGACTTGTATGCAAAGGCTATTCAAAAAAAGAAGAAATTAACAATGAGGAGAGATATGCACCTGTAGCAAGCATGGAAGAAGTTAGAATGCTTCTAGCATATGCAACAAATAAGAATTTTAAAGTGTATCAAATGGATGCCAAGTTAGCATTCTTGAATGGAGAGCTTGAAGAAGAAGTTTACATTGAACAACCAGAGGATTTTCCTTTGACAAAAGAGGACATGGTTTTCAAACTAGAGAAAGCATTGTATGGATTAAAACAAGCACCTAGAACCTAGTATGCAAGATTGGACAAGTACTTAGCAAAGCTTGGATTTGCTAAAGGAACAACATATAGTAACTTATACTTGAAGAAAATAGAAGATGGTTTGCTAATAATCATTGTATTTTTTGATGACATCATTTTTGGTGGAAATGATGAAGGCAGAAAAAAAATTCAATGCTTTTTACAATTACAAATTGTTCAGAGAAAAGAAGGTGTCTTTATTTTTTAGACCAAGTATTTGAAAGATTTGCCAAAAATATTGGGTCTAGAAGATTGTAAACCTATTGGAACTCTTATGGTAACTAGTCATAAGTTATTAGGCAAGGATGAGACACCTACTATTGAACATAAAAGATATAGATCTATCATTAGAGGATTGTAGTATTTGACTCATAACAGACTAGATATAACTAATGCAGTTAGAATGGTAGTAAGCTTTCAAGTTGATCCTAAAGAAAATCAATATGCAGCAGTATAGAGGATATTTAGATATCTCAAAGGAACATCAGATTGTGACATTTGGTATGACATAAGCAATGACTTTACTCTTTGTACTTATATAGATGCTGACTCGGTTGGAGATAGAGATGATAGAAAAAGCACCAATGATGGAGCATTCTTCCTTGGAGGAAGACTCATTTCTTGTCTCACCAAGAAGCAAGATTGTATCTCACAAAGTATTGCAAAAGCAAAATATGTTGCAGAAACAAACAACTGTAATCAATTCATATGGATGAAACAGATGTTGAAGGATATTGGAATTACATTCATAGAACCTATTATCATTTATTGTGATAACACAAGTACTATTAACATGTCTAAGAATCCTATTTTGCATTCTAAAACTAAGCACATAGCAATAAAGTATAATATGGTAAAGGAGAAAGTCACAGAGAAATAAAATAGACTAGAGTATGTCAACACTAAGGAACAAATTGCAGATATTTTCACAAAGGCCTTACCAAAGGATAGATTTGAGTACCTGAGAGTTATGCTTGGGGTTATGCCCCTACCTAGCTTAGAGTAAAAGATATAGAAGTGCATTAGTCCAAGGCACACAACACCATTGTTAGATTGGACTAAATGTTGATGCTTTCCAAATGTGGGAGTATCTATGATGAACAAATCTAGTTAAGAACTCTTGGCAATAGGTAATTGGCTTATAACAGTATCTTTAGACTCTTGTGTTGTTTATAGAATTATATGAAAAGGTTGTTAAGAAATAGACTGGCTTGTGATTTTGCTAATAGATTATTATATATTCAATTTTTGTAAGGTACTTTTGACATTGATGTTAATGGGGGAGAGAGAGAGATATGAAAAATAGTAGAAATAATTTTCACTATGAGGGAGAAGTGTTGCATGAAGCAGATTTTGACTAATGAAGAATTTTTTTTGGTATTCTTGGAACTAGATTTTTTCATCTATGTTGCCATCAATGCCAAAGGGGGAGATTGTTAGCATGAATGTAGATGCTATGAGGGAACATTACAGAACAATGTTATGATTGTGTTTGTCATTGATGACAACATAGCAATAAGTTAGTATAAGATTGACAGAGTAGCTGACTAAGATTTTTGTATTAAAGGCATCACATTGCATATCTACTTAAGCACAGTTACCAATATATAGTACAACATGTATTTGACATGTGGGTGAGTGCACAGAACTTGAATCAAAAACATATAGAAGATATTGGTCATTTATAGAGAACTATAGGGAAAAAAAGTAGTGGAAAAATAGTTTCTAGTATATGACCAATATGGAGCTTTGTACTTGGAATGAATGGTTGTGCAATTAGCTGGAGGAAGTACACTAACAACTGATGACTTCAACAAGTGTGTGGGTATCGAAGTCACATGTGTGGAAGGTTGTGTATAACTTTGAGTTAATATCACTAATTAAATGTGTATTTCATTTAATTAAATATGGAGTTGACTCAAATTAATGTTAAGTGTATGGAGACAACTCAAGGGATTAATGATTAAGTATGGTACAAAGGAAAGACATTTTCTAAGTTTTAGAAATAAGAAATTGAGATTGGGAAGTAGAGAAGACTTGTGAATTACAAAATGAAAGAGTAGAGTAATTTTCTTGGTATCCTTCAAATTTTTCACACAATAGTTCACATAGTACATAACACTTGCTTTTCTATCATAGAAAGCATACTTATCTTCCTACAATAAGATCTTTACTTATACCTGACATTTTCACAAAATTATACTCAGTCAGACTTCATGTATTCACACACTTGACATAATAATGTTGACATAGTCAGCTCATCACAACTTAGTAATTATTTCATAACCAAAATAATTCCTAAGGCTGTACAATCAAATTCATTGTCATGCTTTGTTATACACTGCTAAATACCCACATCAGTATTTAAATCATAACTCACGTCATACTATCCATACATATCTACATGCTAGCACCCATCAACATGATAGTATCATGATTTTTTTCTTAACTATGCATGGGCTAAGTCTCAATGAGTCATTTGTATTCTTAACATTTGTACATTGTGCTACTGCAAACTATCTAACACTTAGAAAAAATTTTATATCTAAATGCATGAATGGAATATTAAATGTATGTTTCCATAAATGACAACCATTAAGACATATTTTTGACCATATTTTAAAAAATATTACCCTTTGGAATTGATTGAAACATTTGGGAAAACTAGTTAAGTCCCACAATGTTGTATTCATAACAAACGAAAAAGATAAAGTAACTACATTGATACATACATAGGCTCCTCCTTTCATATACATGTATATCTATACAATTTTCTTCTACATAATATTCTCCCCCTTTGAAATCAATGGAAAAGGTGTCAAAAATTGTATCCACAAAATTTAGATGTTTTACTGGTGATCAACCTGCAGGTCTAGAATGACAATCTACATATGCAACCTTTAGTCATTCTATATTTTTCTTCAAGCTCTCCTTTACTGTCTCTAAGATACTCATTCATGTGCAAAGTGTATAGGGTGCCACTTCAACTACACTCAAATTACTGTAGGAAAACTTGTCATAGGAAGCCTTAGCTGCAAAACATTCCTCAAGTTGTCTCTGCAAAATGTTGAACTTCGATGACAAAATTTCTCTAAGATTAGAGAATATTCTTGCAGATTTCTCTTTCTCAGATTCCAAGTCTTTGATCATTCCATGAATCTTCTCCACTTCTACTCCATAGTCTACAATTTTGGATTTTGAGAGTTGTAACTTGATAATGAGTGTTTCAAGCTCAGTTGTCTTACCTTTTATCTGACTCTCATGGTCTACAAGGTAATTGTATGACTATGCACACTGTCCATAAAAAACTTTTCCCTTATCAATGTTCTTTCTCAATCCCTTGATATTTTTACCAAGTGCCTTCAAATTATTGCACACATTCGTACAAATTTTTTTGAATAGAGTTGCATCATGAGTAACTTGAGCTTGCACTAAAGCTACTTCTGCTAGGGTTGCCAATTCCTTATCAAAGGTTTTCACCAACTCCATGGTCATTGACTACAAGTCTGGAATAGCTATAGTTGTAGTAATTTTCCTCTAGATCCTATCCAATATTTTAGTTAATGTCTTCTTCAAAGAATTTATAGATTTATTCCTCTCAAGTAACTTAGTCAAGGTGCTCATCAGGCCTTTCTGATCTTCATCATTAGATGGAATAGATATTGTTGTTGATGTTCTAGCTGATGTTACTACTAAAGCTATAGTAGGAATAAGTGTAACTACCTTTTTCTTCTCTTCCTCTACTCTCTTATTTTCCTTGGCATCCTTCTTTACATCCTCTTTAGCTTTCTTCTTCTTCTCTTGTTCTTCTTTTCTTTTGTTTTTCTCTTCTTCTCCTCTTTTCTTTTCTTCTACCTCTTTTCTTTTGTCTTCTTCTTCTTCTAGTTTCTTCCCTACCTATTCTCTTTGTATCTTTTCCTTCCTCATTGCCTCTTCCTCTTTCTTCTTTACTTCTTCCTCATCATTAGAGATAGAATAAGCAATAATATTTCCAACAATGAATTGGTCAAATACTACAAAAGAATTCTCCTTTATATGTATAGTTATGTGTGTAATATCCACTTGCATGGATTTAGTACCCATAATGATGTGAGGTGGTGAAAGTGTTTGTTGTGTCTCATCTTCTTCTTCCTTTTCACTATAAGCTGTATATGCCCATGCATACACTAGACTATTAGCCTTTGTCTACACACTTACCTTAGGTACTGAGGGCATATATTTCATTCTTGTCTATCTTCCTCATAATTGCCTCCCATCAGAAGAATTTCTCGTCTTTTCTTTTTAAAAGGGTTCAATACCCTTAAAAACTCTTTTCAATTCCTCTTTGGATCCATCATCACATAGTTGCTTTATTGCAGTCATCCTCATAATCATATCCTCTTCCAACACTCTCTTCTTCCTCTTAATCAACCTATTGTATAGGTCTTCAAGAATTTTATTTTGTATATTCTCAAATTTCTTCTTCTTCAATATCATATTTATTATGATAGCATTCTCTAATTCCCTTCTATCTATATTACGATACATACTATAATATTTATTTAATTATACAAAATTATCATCATTTATTATTTGCATATTTAGATTTTCTACCTTGGTTTTCCAATCTTTCTTTCCTATTGATGTCATTTCTTCTTGCACATCTTGTTCAACAAGTTTATCTTTAGCTTCATCTTTAGAGCTTTCTAAATTTCTCATCTACATTATTTTCCTCCTCTTTTCTAGTTTTCTAGCAATCTACTTGACCAGTTTCTTGGCTCATGGAACAAGTTCTTTCTTAACCTTTACTATTCTTCCTAATTTTCTTTGCATAGTAAGTGCTTCCACCTCTAGCTGCCTCCTAGTTTGTTCATGTCTTTTTCTCACTAGTTTCACTTGTGTAACTACTATATATGGTGCAATAAGAGCTTCCATACATGGTTGTATCATTGTTACTTCTTCTAAAGGTCCTACCAAAACAATGGGAGTTGCTACTAACACCTACTTTTGACCAATGGCTTTCATCTCTAGCACAATTTCTTTAATCTCATTGAATTCTTGTCTTGTCATGCTATATTCCTTAAGAATGGAATGTATCTCCTTTTCAACCTTTTTCCTACCTTCTTTTCTATATAGTTCAGACAAAACTATTCTTGATCTCTCCTCATAGGTTCTCCATCTAGGGCACTTTGTGTCCGACTTAGATTCAATCATGATTTTTCCATAACCTTCTATGAGTTCTGTGCTCATTTCATTACTCATAGGCTCAAAGAATTCAACTCTGAGAATCACTACTTCCATGTAGGTGTTGTCTCCTTGTTGCTTCAATATCATCATCTCTAACAATTTCTAACCTAAATCTATAGCATTGAGTAACCAAATTCATTGTGCACTCATTGATGTCCCAACTTATCAATTTGTGAAAATTTCATGAAGCATTCTAATGATCTTGCATAAGTTATCCTTTCTTCCTTCAACTGTCATTACAAAAGATGCATGAAGAAATCTAGCTGGTACTGAGTTGACCCTTGATCCATTTTTCAATTTGTACCCCAATATCGTGGCTAACAATATTACTCCTCTATCTTAAATAGGTTCAACCTTTATGTTCCTTCCATTCAACTTCATCTTTAGGTTCATCTCAACCATTTTCCTAACATTTATCTCATTTCCTTCATTTCTTGAACTTGTGACCTTGTGAATTAGGTCATTTTTAATGACAATCTTCTCATCTCCTAGCCAAAACATATCATCATGTACACTACTCAAAATAATTTGGGTCTAGTCATGATTATCAAATTTTGTGTAAAACATATACTTCACCAAATTTAAATTCTCAAGGTGTGCATACTTAGACTTCAAGGGTAGGTCATTGTTACACATCTTTCCAGAGTCTTGATGAATTTCATCATTACATATGATCCTAATCTTATAGTAATTGTAACTTCATATATCTTTGACATGTAACACATTTTCTAGAACTTGTCAAAATGCACCCATCGGTCATCCAATAAAGGTACAAACCAATTCTTCTCAAACTCATATCTTGGTCTATCACTTATACCATGCACTTTTGGACTTGTCATTTTTATTTTTAGAAATAGGTAAAACTTGGGGGGGGGGGGGGGGGGTCGTGAATCAGTATTCTACAAACTTTTTCCCACAATTGAATATTGTTAGTTACTCTATAATTTTCTTATGAAAGTAAACCAACAATGCTAAACAATAAATATAACTATGCACATAGATAACTCATAACACCATTATTTGTTAACTAGGGAAACCTTGACCAAGGCAAAATCCTGGTGGGGATGATATCGACTAGATGATTCACTAAACAATATGATCCTGATAAGGACATTGACCCTTATAGGAATCTATGAAGTATATATAGTGTCTCGAGTCCATGTTAAGAGACTAGGCCTTACTGGAAGCCTCAACCTTGTTAGGAGTTAGTAGAAAAAATATAATGGATGCAACAAGAGCCCACTACACTAACATGCAATAATACATTTTAGTTCTTCACAAGAATAGATATTCATACAATACTTGTTATTTGTTGTACTTCACACTTTCTCTGATCATACAAAAGAGTTCACATCACATAAGGCTCACATATCCTTTATATTGTTCACACAATAGTTCACATACCATTTAACACTTTCTTGTCTATCATGGATAGGACACTTATCCTTACAAGATAAGATCTTTACTTACACCTCACATATTCACAAAATTGTGCTCAATTAGCCTTCATGTGTTCACATGCTTGACATAATAATGTCCACATAGTCATCTCATCACAACTTAGAAATTATTTTGTAACCAAAATAATTCCTAAGGCCATACAATCCAATTCACTTCTATGCTCTGCTCTAGATTGCTAAATACCCGCACTTGTATTTAAATCATAATTTGTGTCATATTGTCTATACATATTTGTACACTAGCACATGGGATGATGATACTATCATAAAGCTATCCTTAACTATGCATGAGCTAACTCTTAATGAGTCATCTACACAATTAACATTTATATATTGTGCTACTGGAAACTATGTAGCACTTAGAAAATTCTTTATATCTAAATGCATGACTGAAATACAAAATGTATGTTTCCATAAATGATAACTATTAAAACAACTTTATGACAAAATTGCCAACAAATAGGTCAATAGAAAAGACACCATTCCGAGTGAACTATGAATTTCATCCTAGAGGAGTCAAAGAATTATGAAATCTACCTACTGACTTTAAGGTTAGTGCACGAGGTGAAGAACTATCCACATGCATCAATCAAATTCATGACCAAGTCAAGGACACTTAGGATTAGAATATTTCAAGGTATAAGGCATAGGAAGACAAGAAGAAAAGGCATGTTTCTTTTAAAGAAGGAGATCATGTGTATGTAGAGGACAGACTAAATTTTAGATGGAAAGGATTGGACCCTATCAGATATTGCACAAATTTGGAGAAAATGCATATGAAATCTCATTGCCCGCAACCATTTCAACTTCTCCTATATTCAATTTTGGGATCTCATCCATTTCAAATGTGATGTCGGATCTAAATATTTTTTTCAGGATACTGATGATGTACGAGAAAAATGGATCAAAGACTTACCACCTAGCCAAACATTTCATTTGGAGAAAATTCTGCATTCTGATGTATTCAAACAAAGAAGGAAGAAGAAATGAATAGAATACTTGTTTGAATGGAAGGGTCTTCTTGATATTGATTCTACATGGATGAGTGAAGAATGAATTGCAAAGAATGACACTTATATTTAGCAAATACTCTGAAGTGGGACATGAGTTTTTAAAACAAGGTAGTATCGTATAGGAGGACTTATACCTCCACTCTTCAGGGCATCAATGACAACAAGATCTTCACAAGTTTTACTCAAGGGAATTCATGCCTAAGAGTCTTATACAACTTTTAGAAGTAGCTTTCATTTCAAATAAGCCTACTTGTAAGGCCTATTCACCATTGGTGTTCTATAAACCAATGGTTTTTTACTCTAGTCATTAGGCACATCTTAGTCCTAGGAGAGGGTAGGTGTTTTCTTAGGCTTCTAAACATTCTTTGGGTACCTACAACACTAGAGGATGGTTGTAGCATGATCAAATTGTGGATGTGTACTTAATTAACAAAGAGGATTTCTTCATTGACCGACCCAACTTGGTTAGTATACAATTCATGTTTATGTTCCATTGATAATTGAATGAGCTCTATCAATACTATCTATGAACTTAGTTATAACTAAACACTTGGCACATACAATAAACTATCTTCGATGCCTAAGTGATCTTAGTTATCACTAACTACTCAGCAATGGTTTGATAATTTATGACAACACTTAGCAAATTTGTAAAATGTTGTCAATTTTTTCTAATAGTCTCCTAATCGTCATAGCCTTTGTAAAATTGGTTTTATTATTTGAGGAATATCTTCATATAGCCTTTTCAGGTGGGTGGAAGATAGAATAGAATGTAAATTTTCAATTTTAAATCAATACAACCCCCTATTTTTCATGTAAATTGACTATTATACATGTGTGTACTAATTGGTGTGGATTGGCACAATAAAATGAATAATTAGATCAGCATATAGGATGATATAAGAGGGAAATTTGATTGGTTTGAAGTGTTGGAAAGGTCTAAGTCAAAAGAAATAAAAACTTCTCTCTTGAGTGCACCAAAACTCTCATTTCATTGGTAGTTTTTGGCAAAAATGCTCTAACTTTCTTTACAACCATGGGAAGTCCATGTCATTCAACAAAATGAAAGTTAGGTTTATGTTCTATAGGATTTCAAAAGGATTGGAGATGGGGATTGTATTTCCTATTTTTGCAACCCATCCCTACGACAAACACCTATATGTGTTTGGTTCAACACAATAGGCATTGAAGTGTCAGAGACACTTTGGGAAGGGATAAAATATGTTTGTTGGTTGATTTTTATCTCTTAAAGAATCCCTCCAACTATCTCAATAGGTGGTTATTCCTAGACAATAGACTAGTGTGGACTTCCTTCACAAACCTAACGAATTAGGCCTACTACGACTAGCTACTATAATTAGAGTTTGGAGATCATCTTAATATTTGGGAGTCTAAAGCTTTGGATTTTAAAAAAACTTCCAAAAAAGTGTAAAAACATTTACTTTTTTACTAGGTCCTTTGGAGAATTTTCAAACTAAGTCCCAATATCCTCATCTGTAGGGCTAATAGAGCTATTAGGCCTAAAAGTCATAATTGTTGTTTGGGCTCTTGGGCATAGGATAATTTGTCTTAATCCATCATTGTGAGATTGAAAGATGTTCAAAAAGCTTTATATTCCCCTTATCACCCATAGGTTCCAATTTCAAGAAAATCCCAAGTATTTGGTTGTATTTTGCTAAGATACCTAGTAGTACTCCAAAGGAGTGCCTAGTTGATGTTTTATTTGTAGGATTGTACAAAACTGTAGAGCCCTCTCTCAATCCCATTTTGGCATACAAAAGAAATTGCAAGGCCAAACCACATCAAATTTTCCTAATCAAGGAAGATCTCTACATCACCAAATGTTGTAATTTTACTATTATTATGAAAATCCACATTAAAATGACATCCAGTCCCTCAATTTTACCTAACATGAAATGAAATTACATGACATGAGAGGAGCACAAATTAAACAAGCATAGAAACTCTAATCTGACTTAGAAAAATCACAAGGTGGAAACAAAGGCTAGATTATTATTCTTCATTTCAAGTGGGGCTATCATTCTTCAATCAAGTATTCAAAGGAAAAAATATTAAACATGAAGTTTTAAAAGGATCTCAAATATGGTTAGAGTACTTTATTCTTGGGGGATTGGTATGATTTGTAATTCATTCTTTAGATTTTATTCTTTAAACCCTCATACATTTAAATACATGCACACTGACATGCTAGGGTTTTTCTTAGGAAGTAAATTCTTAGCATTTTAGCATCTTTATGTACTAGATCTACAAATTTTGGGTTATGCACATACACACATACACACAAAAATTTTCCTAACGACTACTCATGGATGTGGAAACTGCCAAAATAATAGAATAACTAAGGAAAGCCACTTTATAGACACCCACATACACAAATTTGTTACAAAATTAGAAGTTATTCGTATAAACAATTACAAAGAAGTTATTCTACAAGATATTTTTGGAGTTTTCAATTTTGAAGTTATAGATACATCAACCTGGTTGTGGGTGTTGAAAAAAATTGATCAATTATTAATTGTCTTTGATGTTACACAAAATTTCATATCTTTACCAATCACTATATAACGATCTCATTCAAGTGATGAGGATAGTTTCATGTGTCTATCGAGAATTTTAGTCTTTTCAAAGGTTAGACAACAGTGTCTACTTAGTTCACTTGGGCACCAAAGTGAAGTTCAAAGAAGTTTAGTGTTAACCAAGTTCACATAGTTAACAAAGGAAATTTTGGATGGAACCAGTGTTAATCGAGCTCACTTGGTTACCAAATAAAATTTATAAAGTTTTAGTATTAACCATGTTCACATGGTTAACACAAGAAAATGAATTTAGAGCTAGTGTATACCAAACTGGGTCAGCTTACAAAGGATTTTCTTGATTTGGCATATTGATTTTAATGGATTTTTTTTTAGTTATTGCAAATTAAAGAGATGTAAATTGTTGTTATAAGTTGTATTCAAGCCTACATGACAATGTATATCATAGAAGGATAAGGTCAAGTTGAGGATTCGATAAGAGAGAATGTGTGGAAAATAAGAAGATGCTTATACAAAGTGAATTGGAAGGATAAGATGAATATCCTTTTTGGGCTGCAAAGATTAATCTAATAAGGAAGGATCAAGTATTCAAGCCAGAATTGAGATTTGAAATTGGAAATATAGTTGCATCAACAATCAAGTGATTTCATTTTTACTCTCTAACCATTGTAGCAGTGATCTAAGTCTCTTCATAGAGTTAGTATAACAACTATTCGTAAATATTTTAATAAGGTGGCATTTCTATATTGGAGTGTCTAAAGACCTCTAACAAGGCCACCCCTAACATGGTGATTAAATCCTCTAACAGGGTCACACCTAATAGTGTGTTTTCTAACCTTTAACAGGGTTGGCTCATAACAGGGCTCAATTAAGAAGAGAGAAAAATAGTAACTAGTTTTAAATGGTGGTTTTTCCGAAATTGCATTTCATTGTTAAATCCATGTGTCACTTATGTTCATGCTATTTTTCTTATGTGTGTGAGACTAAGTTAATTGAGGTTAAGAAAACTTAACATCTTAAGATATGCATGTTTAGTATTTTCTAAGTAATACTTGATATTATAGTGCTTGTTGAGTTTCAACATATTGTTAGTGTTAACCAACTACCTATGTATTAATTGTGTGGTAATCATTTCTATAGATTTTATGTTTTGTACTGATATCTAAGGGATTTGGGATTTATTTTTTTTGTAACTAATTCACCCCTCCCCTCAAAGTTACTGCTCATATATTTCCAACAATTAGTATTGGATATCTTGGTCCTTTGAAAGAAAATTTCAAGGACCTAAGAAAAATATAAGTATAACTTATAGAAGAGAGATTTCCAAGTTGAACAAAGATAACTTCAAGGCATGGTAGGAAATTATGAAGCTACATCTTGAAACCATAAGTGATTCAAGTCTAAAATATTTGAATACCCATTATAAGGCTCCTATTGGAACTTTGACTACGGAGGATATTGCTGAAAAGAAGAATCATAACATTATGAAGATTGACATTGCATCTACTCTTAACTATGTTAAATTTGATGAAGTCAAAGGGTGTGCTACTACTCATGAGATGTGGACCAAACTAAAAGATATCTATGAAGGTGATGATAATGTGGAAAGAGCCAATGTAGAAAGCTTAAGAGGTAATTTTGATCAAATGAAGATGAGGGAAGATGAAAACGTTGTAAAATATGTTGAGATAATCAAAGCTAGAATAAGTGCAATCAAAGACTATAGAGGGAAAATTGACGATTTCATAGTAGTAAGAAAGGTACTCGGAACCCTTCTTAATATCTATGTAATTAGAGTGTCATCTTTTTAAGAGATGAGATGTGATCCCAATAATAAAATAAACTTGGACTCTAGTGGAAATCTTGATAGCATTTGAGCTAGATAACTATGATAATTATGTTCCTAGTTTGAGCAATCTCTAGTCTGCATCTAAAGCAAAGTTGTTACTCAAGAATAAATCTAAAAATTCTAAAGGCAAAAAAATCTAAGAGTGAAGAGGAAAATAATTTTGACAATGATCTTGAAGCCATTGAAGCCCTTCTTGAAATAAGATATCACAAAGGCAAAGAAAAGTACAAAGGTAAAATTTCTCTAATCTATTTTTCTTGTGAAGAAGTTGCTCACATTGATGTAAGATGTCCAAATAGAGAAGACAAAGAAGAAAAGAAGAACAATAAATAAAAGGCAAGAAAGACTTCAAAAACTAAAAGGAACAAATCGAAAGGTACATGCTTTCTTACTAAATTTGAACCTAGAATAGTCAAATATTCTTTGGATAACGAAAGTTGGACTAAAGAAATGAACGAAGAGATAGAATAGATAGAAAGGAATAAGATTTGGACTATCATCCCTAGATCCAAGGATAACAATGTAATTGGCACAAACTGGGTTTTCAGAAATACCCTAAATGAAGATGGAGAAGTTTCAAGAAACAGAGCAAGCTTAGTAAGAAAAGGCTATTCTCAAGAGTATGGTATTGATTATGGTGAAAGTTTTTCTTCTATTGCATGAATATAAGGGTGTTAGGAATCCGCTAGCTTATGTTGCACATAAAGGATTTAAAGTGTATTAGATGGATGTGAAATTTACATTCTTGAATGGAATTCTAAAAGAAGAAGTCTACATAGAGAAACCTAAATGTTTTGTAGATCCTAGCAAAAAGGATATGGTTTGTAAACTACACAAAGCATTAAATGGTCTCAAACAAGCTCCTAGAGCTTGGTATGAAAGACTTCACAATTATTTGATAAAGATTGGTTTTCAAAGGACAGATGATTACAACAACCTACACATCAAAGAAGGACTACATATTATTATGTTGGCATAAATATTTGTTGATGATACATTTGTTGGATACAATTGATTAATTATGTATTGTCTTTGATTTTACAAAAATATCATATCATTATCAGTCGGTATTTTTCAAGCTCACTTGGGTAGTGAAGTCAATTTTCTATCTCTACTGAGCATTCCTGTGTTTGCCTAGTTCAGAAAGTAGTGTCTACTGAGTTCACTTTGTCGTCAAAGGAAAATATGTGAAAGATGAGTGTTAACTAAGCTCACTCAATTAATGATGGAAAGTTGGATGGAACCAGTGCTAACTGAGCTCACTCGGTTGCCAAAGGATTTTCATGAGTTTGTAGTGTTAACCGAGATCCTATTGGTTAACAAAGGAAATCATTTTTTATTTAGTTTCTACCAAGTTGGGTCAACTAATGAAGGATTTTTTTTTTTGACATTTTAAGCTTAGTTGATTTATCGATTGATTCCAGCCGACTAATGTGATGGATATTAGTTATTCTAAGTTGTATTTGAGCTGACTTGAAAAAGTAGAAGATATAAGTATAGGTTTAAGTTGTGATTTCAAAGTGTGTGAGAATGAGAAAGCATGAAGATGTTATTGAAGATTTAATGATGAGAAGAGGAAGCGAATTTGAAGGATAAGAAGAATATCATTGTCGAGTAGCAAAGTGATATTCAATCAGGAAGGATCACATACAAGCCAAAACAAACATCTATAATTAGAAAATCAGTTGTATCTAAATTAGGTCATCTCATTGTTACTCTCTAACCATTACAACAGTGATCTAAATCTCTTAACAGAGTTGGTGTAACAGCTATTTACAAATCCTCTAATAAGGTGGCAATTCTATTAAATTATCTCAAGACCTCTAACAAGGCCACTCCTAACATGGTGATTAAATCCTTTAATAGGGTCACACCTAACAATGTGTTTTGTAACCTTTAACAAGGTTGGCTCCTAATAGGGCTCACTTTAGAAGAGTGAAAATAGTAACTAGTTACAATTGGTGGGTTTTCCCATATTGGGTTTCCACATTAAATCCTAGTGTCAAATGTGTTAATATTATTTTCTTTTATGTGTTTGCAACTTAGTTAAAGTAATGGTAATCATAGATAACATCTAAAGTATATGTTAAGCATTTACTGAGCTAATTCAATTATTATTGAGTTACAACATTTTATGTGTGTTTATCAAGCTTCAACAATATTCAATCTTTCTATACTAACATCTAAGGGATTTGGGATTTATTTTAGTATTAATTAATTCACCCCTCCCCTCTTAGTCACTCATCTTATATTTCCAACAATTTCTATCATATTTTTTGGTGCTCGCAGAGAAGGTTTCAAGGACCTAAGCTAAAGATTAGGATGTCTTATAGAAGAAAGATCCCCAAATCGAATAGAGACAATTTTGTAGAATGGCAAGGAATCATGAGGTTACACTTGGATATCATTAGTAACTTAGGATGGAAGTATCTTGATGCTGAATACAAGACTCCCATTGGAACATTATTTGTTGAAGACATTTCTATAAAGAAGAATCATAACATCATGATAATTGATATAGTATCAGCTCTTCCTTATGCTAAATTTGACGAAGTCAAAGACTACAACATAACTTATGAGATTTGGATCAAACTAAATGATATATATGGAGGAGATGACAATGTAAGAAGGGATAACGATGAAAGTCTTAGAGGTCATTTTGATTAGATGAAAATGAGAGAAGATGAGAACATTGCAAAATATGTGGAAACGATAAAAGTAAGTGTAAGTGTAATCAAAGAATCTGGAGGAGACATTCAAGAGAAAATAGTTGGAAGAAAGGTACTTATAACTCTTCTTCCTATTTATGCAATTAGAGTATTTTTTATTCAAGAAATAAGATGTGATCCAAATAATAAAATATATTTGGATGCTCTAGTTGGAAGATTGATAACTTTTGAGTTAAATAATTTTGATAACTATGTTCCTAGTTCAAAGGTTATTGAATTTTTTTTAAAGCTAAAATCTCACTCAAAGAAAAGGGTAAGATATTAAAGTCTAGTTAATTAGGATGTGAACAAGAAGGAACATCAGAAGAAATTTTAGATAGTGATCTTGAAGTTGTTGAAGCCCTACTTGCAAGGAAGTATTCCGAAGGAATAGAAAAGTACAAAGGTAAAGTTCCTCGAATCTACTTTTCTTGTGAAGAAGTTGGTCACATTGTTGCTAGTTGCCCAAATAGGGAAATCAAAGACGAAAATAAAAGAAATAAGCATAAAGGAAAGAAGGATTCCAAGAATTACAAGAACTACAAGGACAAAGTTACAGAATCTTGTTTTATAGGTAAAGATTCATATAATAGTAAAGAGGAAATGGTATATATTGTTGTGAAAGATGAATTTGATGATGAAGGAGATAAGATGGCACTTATCTCTCATGTTAGCAAAAATGATATATGGATTATTGATAGTGGCTATTCACATTATATGACTAGAGACAAAACAAAATTTGAGCACATGGAATATTATGATGGAGGTAGTGTGAGTTTTTTAAACAATGAACCTTGTAACATAACAAGAAAATGATGTATTTCATTAACTAAAGAACTTGTACATAAAAATTCTTATAGGGTTGAAAGATGAAGTCATAATCTATTAAGTGTGGCATAGTTGAATAACATTAGATTCAAGGTAGAATTCATGAATGGAAAAGCCAAACTATTGAATGGAAAAGGAAATATGGTTGGATTTGGCAAGTAAAGAAAAGGTAATCTATTTTATCTTGATCTTAGTGATTGTTCACATTTTATTGTTCAAGTAGAGGAAACCTGGTTATGGCATAAAATGATATGTTGTTTAAAATTTTAAAATCTGGTTAAGATAAGTAAACATAAAAGAGTGAGACATATTCCTAGTTTGAAGAAACTTGATATGGTCTATGCAAAAAAATGTCTAATTGGTAAGATGCGAAAGACTAGCTTAAAAAGAAAAAACTATCAATCAGAAGAAGTCTTAGAAATTATTCATATAGACTTATGTGGAACTATTGGAATAGAGAGTTAGAGTGGAGAAAAAATTTTCATTCTTTTTGTTGATGACTATTCCAGAATGATGGCTATAATGTATCTAAAAGAAAAATTAGAAGCCCTTCAAAAGTTCAAGTGGTATTTGGCAAGAGTATAAAAGGAAACTGGAAAGAGATTGAAATGCTTAAGATAAAAAAAAGGTAGTAAATTCATATCCAATGAATTCAATAATTTCTACATTGAAAGAGGAATCAAAAGACAAGTATCAAGTCCTAATACACCACAACTGAATGGTATAGTTGAAAGTAGAAACAAATCTATCATGGATTATGCAAGAACCTTGATGATTTAAAATGTTGCTCTGAAATACTAGGAGTCTATTAGCACTACATTTCATACCTTGAACATAGTATAGTTGAAAAAAAGATTCAAACAAAACACCTTATCAGCTATGGTATGGCTACAAACCTATTGTAAGTTACTTGAAAGTATTTGGGAGAGAATGTTATATCTTGAAAGAATCTAGAAAAAGAAAAATTGATGTAAAAGGTGATGAAGGCATATTTCTAGGATACTCCTATAGAAGTAAAGCATACAAATGTTTGAATTTGTCTACTCATAAAATTATAGAAAGTGCACATGTTAGAATTGATGAGTTTCTAGAAAGGAGTGAATAAGAAAGGAAGAAGGAACCAGAAGATTACAAAAGATTAATTTGCTATATATCTAATACCCTACCCAATCTATCTAAAAGAAAGGAAGCTTCATCTCCTAAGTCCCTAGAATACCCAATAGTTATCAAATTGTAGAATGTGAAACCTAAGTTTTAGTATAAAGGACTCGAGTCACACTCAAAGGCTACCAAGCTAGTTCAAACCAAGCTTTATGGACCCAAATCATAGATAGAAGGACCTGAGCTTGAAATTGAAATTCAAGATGAAAATGGTGGAACTTGTTCAAAGAAAAAGAGCCTTTGCCAAAAAAAAATGTTAGAAGGTATCATGCACATGATCGAATTATTGGACAGAAATTAGACGGAACAATGATAAGAGGAAAATTAAAAGGTACATGTTTACTTGTTGAATTTGAACCTAGAAGTGTTAAGGATGCTCTAGAAAACAAAAATTGGACTGAAGCAATGAATGGAGAAATAGAACATATTGAAAAGAACAAAACTTGGACTCTTGTTCATAGACCCAAGGATAAAAATGTAATTGGTACAAAGTGGGTATTCAGAAATAAGCTAAATAAAGATGGAAAAGTTTCAAGAAACAAAGAAAGATTAGTGTGCATAGGCTATTCTCAAGAAGAAGGTATTGACTATGGTGAGACTATTTCTCCTATTGTAAGACTAGAAGGTGTTAGAACTTTACTAGCATATGTAGCACATAGAGGATTTCAAGTATATCAAATGGATGTTAAATCTGCATTTTTGAATAGAATTCTTGATAAAGAAGTCTACATTAAACAACTAGAAGGTTTTGTAGATCCTAGCAAAAGAGACATGGTCTGCAAGTTACATGAAGAATTATATGATCTCAAGCAAGCTCTTAGAGCTTGGTATGAAAGACTTCATAATTACTTGATACAGATTGGCTTTCAAATGATAAATGATAACAATAGTTTTTATATCAAGGAAGGACCAAACAAGAAGATTGTGTTGGTAGAAATATTTTTTGATGATACTCTATTTACAAGAAATGATGACTTATGCAAAGCATTTTTAGAAGAAATGAGTAAAGAATTTGAGATGTCCATGTTTGGTGAGATAAAATTCTTTTTTGGATTGTAGATATTGCAGAACAAAAATGGTATCTACATCACTCAATTTGTGTATATCAAGGAGATACTAAAGAAATTTGGAATGGAAGATTCAAGACCTGTTGGAACCCCTATGTCTACTGGACATAAGCTCTCAACAAATGATGATTCCAAAGAAGTAGATTAGACCACATATAGATCAATGATTAGAAAATTTTAGTATGTAGTACACACAAGACCCAATATTGCTCTAGTAGTTGGAATAGTGGCAAGATTCTGAATAAATCCAAAGGAGAATCACATGATGGAAATTAAGAGAATCATGAGATATCTAAAAAGTACTGAAGAGTATGGTTTATGGTATAAAATTTGAGGCAACTTAGAGTTGAAAGTATTTATTGATGCAGATTGGGCAAGAAGTATTGATGATAGAAAAATAACTAATGGTGGAGCATTCCTTCTTGGTAAAAGACTAGTGTCTTGGACAAGAAAGAAGTAAAATTTTACATCTCAATCCACAATAGAGATAGAATATGTAGCAACAATAGTTAAATTCTCTAACATTGTTTGGTTTAAATAATTGTTGGAAGGAATGAAGATAGAGATCAAGGATCCAATAGTCATATATGGTGATAACACTAGTGCAATTAATTTATCAAAGAATCCACTAATGCATACTAAAACAAAGCACATTGCTATAAAATATCACTTCTTAAGAGAACTGGTGCAAGAAAAGGAAGTCAAATTGGAATATATTAATACAAAGGCACAGATTGTAAGCATATTCACCAAGTCATTACCTAAGGATGCATTTTTGTATAAGAGGTAAGCTGGGGGTCATTCCCCTATCTGAAATTCACTAAATAAATTTTAGTGTTGCATCAACTAGAACCTATTAAAGATCAATCAATTGGTGTAGAACTAAAAATGGCATATTGCAGATGAATTACTACTTAAGTTACATTGGTATTTACAAAATTATTGTCTTTGGCATGTGTTGTCAAAGAAGGAGAAGTTAATTGTCATATCTCCAAGAAATTTTTGAACCAAAATAAAGTAAGAAACTAAAGAGGGAGAGTTTTTCCAAAGAAGGAGAAGTTTGCTGAAAAAGGGAGAAATTTTTGAATGAACTTGGTAGCAATTGTTGCATATAAAGAAAGAATCCAATGAAAAGAAAATAGTTCATATTGATATAGGGAGTTCTCAAAAAACCAATCCAAAATTTCATTGTGCTATGACATGTTATGTTGCCATCAATGCATAAGAGGGAGATTGTTGGATACAATTGATTAATTGTGTATTGTCTTCAACTTACACAAATGTCATATCATTATCAGTCAGTATATGCTAAGCTCACTTGCACAGTGAAGATAGTTTTTTGCATCTACTAAGCATTCTTGTGTTTGCCTAGTTTAGAAGGTAGTGTCTACTAAGTTTACTTAGGCATTAAAGGAAAATATGTAGAAGATGAGTGTTAACCAAGCTCACTGAGTTAACGAAGAAAATTTGGATGGAACCAATGCTAACCAAGCTCATTTGGTTGCCAAAGGATTTTCACAAGTTTTCAATATTAATGGAGCTTTTTTTGGTTTAAAAAGGAAATTATTTCTGAGTTAGTTTCTACTGTGTAGGGTCAGGTAATGAAGGATTTTATTATTTTGACATATTTAGCTTAAGTGATTTATCTATTGATTCTAGCTAACTAAGGTGATGAATATTAATTATTTGAAGTTGTATTTGAGCTGAGTTAACAAAGTGGAAGATATAAGTATAATTTCAAGTTGTGATTTCAAAGTGTATGTGAATGAGAAAGCATGAAGATTTTATTGAAGGTTTAATGATGAGAAGAGGAATCAAATTTGAAGGATAAGCAGAATATCCTTATGGAGTAGCAAATCTATATTCAATCAGGAAGAATCAGATACAAGCTAGAATAGAGATATGTGATCAAAAAATTAGTGGCATTCAAATCTTGTCATCTCATTCTTACTCTCTAACCATTGTAGCAGTGATCTAAATATCTTAACGTAGTTTTCTTAATAGTTATTTGCAAATCCTCTAACAAGGTTGTAGTTCTATTGAAATGTCTCAAGACCTCTAACAAGGCCACTCCTAATAAGGTGATTAAATCCTTTAATAGGGTCACACCTAATAGTGTGTTTTATAACCTTTAATAGGGTTGGCTCCTAACAGGGCTCAGCTGAAAATAGTGAAAACAATAACTAATGGCAATTGATGGCTTTTCCCTAATTGGGTTCTCACATTAAATCTTGGTGTTAAATATGTTCATAATATTTTATTTTATGTGTTTGCAACTAAGTTAAAGTAATGGTAATCATAGATAACATCTAAAGTTTATATTTTAAGCATTTACCAAGCTAATTCAATTATCACCAAGTTACAAAATTTTATGTGTGTTTACTGAGCTTCAGTAGTATTCAATTTTTTTGTACTAATATCTACGAGATCTTGGATTTATTTTAGTAGTAACTGATTCATCCCTCCCTTCTTAGTTACTCCTTTTATATATCCAGCAACATCATTTACTTGAACTGATCATTTATGCATATTCATTTCAAAGAAAATAAGTATGGAATTTAATATGTCAATATATGGAGAAATCAAATTCTTTTTTTGTCTTGCAGATTCAATAGAAGAAAGATGTTTCCTACATTTCTTAATCTAAGTATATCAATGAGATACTAAAGAAGTTTGGAATGGAGGATTCAAGAATAGTTGGGACACCTATGTCTACTAGACATAAGCTTTCTAAAAATCATGATTTCATGGAGGTTGATCATATCACATAGATCTCTAATTTGAAAATTTTAGTATGTAGTACATACTAGGCCTAATATTGCTCTTGCAGTTGGTATGGTGGCAAGATTTTTACCTAATCCTAAAGAAAATCATATGATGGAAATAAAAAGAATCATGAGGTATCTAAAGGGTACTAAAGATTATGGATTATGGTACAAGAGAGGAGGAAACTTTGATCTAAATGCCTTCACTAATTCAAATTAGACAAGAACAGAACTAGTGGTGGATCATTATTTCTTCATAAGAGAATAGTATCTTTGAAAAGTAAGAAGTAGAATTGAATCTCTTAGTCTATAATATAGGAAGAGTATGTGACAGAAGTAGCCAATTGTTCTAATATTGTTTGGTTCAAACAACTATTTCAAAGTATGAATGTAGAAATCAAGAATCCAATGGTTATCTTGCGTGATAACACCAATGTAATAAATATATCAAAAAATCCTATGATACATTAGAAGACCAAATATATTGCAGTAAAATATCATTTCCTAAGAGAATTGATGCAAGAAAAAGAGGGGAGATTGGAATATGTTAATACTAAAGAACAAATTGCAAACATATTCACCAAGCCATTACCTAAGAATGCATTTTTGTATATAAGAAGTAATCTAGGGGTTATTCTTCTATCTAAATCTCACTAAATAACATTTAGTGATGCATCAAGTGAGTATTCTTGAAGCTTAGTCAAATTGATGGAATAATGAAAGGGTAGATTACATATTAATCTATATATTAGGTGTATTGTAATTCACTAAATATTGTCTTTGGCATAAGATGTCAAAGATTAAGAGTTTTTTGTGTCATATGATAGAAATTTTGTAAAGAAAGAGTTTGCTATGTTAGAGAATTTTTTCTAAATATTTAAAGATGTCAAAGAGGAAGAGTTTAATGAAACTTGGAGAATTTTGTTGACAAAGGGAGAAACTGAAGTTAGAGGGAGAGATTGATGTTGAAGGGTCTTCACACTGATAGAAGGAGTTCTCATGGATGATAATTAGAATTAAACTAAGGATATTATCCTTACTTTTATTTTTTAGATCTAAAATTTCATTCTACTATGACATGTTGTGTTGCAATCAATTCCAAAGAGGGAGATTGTTGAAAACAAATGATCAATTATATATTGTCTTTGATGTTATACAAAATGTCATATCTTTACTAGTCAATGTATGACAATCTCACTTAGGTGCTAAAGGTAGTTTCTTTTATGTGTTGAGCATTCAAGTACTTTCCAAATTTAGATGGCAGTGTCTACCGAGTTCACTTGAGCACTAAAGAGATGTTTTCATAATTGTAGTATTAACTAAGGTTACTCGGTTAAGAAAGAAAAAATTGGATGGAACCAATGTTAACTAAGCTCGCTTCGTTAGCAAAGGAAGTTTACAAAGTTGTAGTGTTAATCAAGTTCACTTGGTTAACACATGAAAATCAATTTAGACTTATTGTCTATCAAGTTGGGTCGACTAACAAAGGACTTTCTTTCTTTTTCCATATTGAGTTTAATGGATTTGTTTGTTGGTTATAGACGACTGAAGAGACGAAGAGTTATTGTTATAAGTTTTTTAAGCTAACTTGACAATGTATATGATATGAGTATGATGCATGTGTGGAAGATCAGAAGATTCTTAAAGGAAGAAAATTGGAGTGAAGCAAAATATCCTTGTTGGGCTACAAAGATTAATTTGGTCATGAAGGATCAGGTATTCGAGCCATAATTGTGATATGAAATCAGTAATATAATTGCATCAACAATCAGGTCATTTCATTTTTACTCTATAATTATTATAGCAATGGACTAAATATCATAATAGACTTACCCTAACAGTTATTTGTAAATCATCTAACAAGGTGGAATTTCTATATTGAAGCATCTAAAGACCTCTAACAAGGCCACTCCTAATAGGGTGATTGAATCCTCTAATAGGGTGACACCTAAAAAAAATTTTGTAGCCTTTAACATTGTTGGCTCCTAACAGGGCTCACTCGAGAAGAGTGAAAACCAATAGGTAGTTGCAATTGGTGGTTTTTCCCAAATTGGGTTTCCACATCAAATCTTGGTGTCACTTGTGTTCATGTTATTTATTTTATGTGTATGCATCTAAGTTAATTAATTTTGATCACATGTAACATCTAAAGATCTACATGTCTAATATTGTCCATGTAATATTTAATAGTATAATTCTTTTTGAGTTTCAACATATTGTTAGTGTTAACTAAGTGCCTTTGTGTTAATTTAGTGATAACAGTTTCTACAAAGTTTAAGTTTTATACTAACATCTTGATCTGGGATTTATTATTTTTGTAACATATTCACCCCTCCCCTCTTAGTTATTCCTCTTATATTTCCAACAATTGGTATTAGATTTTTTGGTGCAACAAAGAAGGTTTCAAGGACCTAACCTAAATATCAGGATGTCTTATAGAAGAAATATTCCCAAGTTTAATAAAGATAACTTAAAGGCATGGTAGGAGCTTATGAAGCTACATTTGGCAACCAGTAGTGATTCAGGTCTAAAAATTTTGTATACATAGTACAAGGATTTCAAAAACTAAAAGGAAAAAATTAAAAGGTACATATTTTCTTACTGAATTTAAGCCTAGAATAGTTAACAATGCTTTGAATAATGAAAGATGGATTGAAGCAATGAATGAAGAGATGCAAAAAATAGAAAGTAATAACACTTGGACTCTTTTTCCTAGACCCAAGGATAAGAATGTAATTGGCACAAAGTGGGTTTTCATAAATAAGATGAATGAAGATGGAGAACTTGCAAGGAACAAAGCAAGATTAATATGCAAAGGTTATTCGGAAGGTATTGATTATGGTGAAAAAATTTCTCCTATTACAAGATTATAATTTGTTAATACCTACTTTCTTATGTTGCACATAAAGGATTTAGAGTGTATCGGATGGATGTGAAATCTACATTCTTGAATGGAATTCTAGAAGAAGAATCCTACATAGAGCAACCTAAAGGCTTTGTAGATCTTGGCAAGAAGAACACGGTTCGTAAACTACACAAAGCATTATATGGTCTCAAAAAAGCTCCTAGAGATTGGTATAAAAGACTTCATAAATATTTTATGAAGATTAGTTTTCAAAGGACAAATGATAACAACAACCTATATATCAAAGAAGGACTAGATAAAAAGATTGTGTTGGCAAAAATCTTTGTGGATGATACATTGATTACTAGAAATGATGATTTGTGCAAATATTTTTTAGAGGAAATAAGTAAGAAATTTGAGATGGGTATGTATAGGATCATTGTGTGCAATAAAGTGGTGATATGAAAAATATGTATTTGTAAAATTCCTCAGAGCATTTTAAAATCTAGTCCAACTTTTTCCCCACCTATCTTCATGCTAAATGAAAATAATTAATACTTTATAAGGCCCACTATATCTCTTGATACCAAACTTATATGGTCAAATTTTAAAATGTCAGGAAAATATATTTTTGGCCCCTTCTTATGTGTTTTTTATTTTAAACATGTAGTTGACAATTTTTTTTCCACTAAACTTTGATGAAATGAAAAGGGTTTCTTAAGAATGTTCATAACTTTCCATAAATGTAAGGTTTTTCAAATTACAAGTTTAGTAAGTAATTATAACTTATTTTCTAGTGGACTTACATATAAAGTGATGACTAACACATTACTTGAAAAATAACTATAACTTTTAAATGGTACAATATTTTTTAAATCCAAAAGGTACATCACATTCTATGTTTCTTCTACTATAAGGAAAGGAGAAGAAAAAATATTTTTTATAAATTATTGAATTAGTTGAGGTGATCAGATACGAAAGATTTTTATTTCAGAAATACTAAAGTAGAAAATTAATAATTATTTATCTATTTAAAATAAAAATACCAAAAAATATGTGTCATGTCTAAGCATGAGTCTACTTCTTGTATCTAGAATATTATTAAAAAATACTGTTATTTTATTTTTATTAAGGTGGTCAGATATACATCTAGTTCTTATCTTTGTCTTGGAATATTTGTACTATTGTATTAAAATTCAAAATGTTGAAGAATCAAATTTTAATATTTTTAAGATAAGGCCTAGTAGTTTAGAAACTAAATTCAATTTCCTACAGATTCTTTTCTCTCAAGTTTTTATATAAAATTTATAACAAGTAGAAAATTTTACATCAAGTTGAGATAACCCTGATTTGTTGATTTTTTATTTCCACTTAAGAGCATAGTTTGGTTGACAATGATCTTGCACATACGTATATGTCAATGTTTGGAGAAATTAAATTCTATGTTGGCCTACAAATTTAGTAGAGGAGAGATGGTAAATACATTACTCAATCTAAGTATATCAAGGAGATACTAAAGAGGTTTGGAATGGAGTATTCAAGACCAATTGGAACACCTATGTCTACTAGACAAGCTTTCCAAAAATGATGATTCCGAGGAAGTAGATCATACCACATATAGATCTATGATTGGAAAACTTTAGTCTATAGTAAATACTAGGCCTGACATTGCTCTTGCAATTGGTATAGTGGAAAGAGTTTCAGCTACTCCTATAGAAAATGATATGATGGCAATAAAAGAATCATGAGGTCTCTAAAGGGTACTGAATATTATGGTAGAAGAAATGAGGCAAATTTGACTTGAAAGACTTCACTGATGTAGATTAGGTAGAAAGTGTTGATGACAAGAAGAGCACTAGCTGTGGAGCATTCTTTTTTGGTAAGAGACTAGTGGCTTGGATAAGTAAGAAGCAAAATTGCATCTCCTAGTCTACAATAGAGGCAGAGTATGTGGCAATACCAGTTAATTGTTCCAATATTTAGTGGTTCAAACAATTGTTGGTAGGTATGAAGGTACAAATCAAGGATCTAGTGGTTATCTTTTATGATAACACCAATGCAATCAATATATCAAAGAATCATGTGATGCATACTGAGGCCAAGCATATTGCAATATTTAAATGTCCATTCCTGAGAGAATTGGTGCAAGACAAAGAAGTGAGATTGGAATATGTGTATACTAAAGAACAAATTGAAGACATATTTGCCAAGCTATTACCTAAGAATGTATTTATGTATTTAAGAGGTATGCTAGGGGTTAGTCCCCTATCTAAACCTCACTAAACAATATTTAATGATGCATCAACTAAGTATTCTTAAAGATCAATTAAATTTTTGCAACAATGAAAGGGAAAATTGTCTATGAATCTTTAGATTTGGTACATTGAAATTCACTGAATATTGTCTTTGTCATAAGATGTCAAAGAGGGAGATTTTGTTGTGTCATATCATTTAAATTTTGTAAAGAAAGAGTTTTCTATATTAGAGATTTTTTTTTAAAATATTTGAAGATGTCAAATAGGAAGAGTTTTATGAAACTTGGATATTTTTGCTGGCAAGGAGAGAAACTATAATAAGAGTGAGATATTGAAGTTAGAGTGAGTTCATACTAATAGAGGGAGTTCTTATGGATGAGAATTTGAATGAAACTAAGGATATTATCCTTACTTTTATTGTGCCCTAAAATTTCATTATATTATGAGATGGGTTGCCATCAATGCCAAAAGGGGAGATTGTTGGAGAAATTTGATCTATTGTATATTGTCTTAGATGTTACACAAAATGTCATATATTTACTACCCATTGTACGATGAGCTCACTTGAGCAATAATGACAGTTTCCTATGTCTACCGAGCATTCTAATGTTTGGCAAGTTCATAAGACAATGTCTACTGAGTTCACTCAAGCACAAAAGAGAAGTTCACATAAGTTCAATGTTAATCAAGCTCACTCAATTACCAAAGTAAGTTTATGAAGTTGCAACATGTTAACTGAATTTACTTGTTTAACTTAGGAAAATCATATAAGAGTTAGTCTCTTCAGAGCTAGGTCGGCTAATAAAGGATTTTCTTGTTTTGGAATATTGAGTTTAATAGATTTGTTTGTTGGTTCTAAGAATTATTGTTATAAGTTGTATTAAAGCTGAATTGACAATGTATATGATATAAATATAATTTCAAGTTGAGGATGCTTAGAGAATGTGTTGAAGATAAGAATATTATTAGAGGAATTGGATTGGAAGGATAAGAAGAATATCCTTTTTGGGTTGGAAAGATTAATCTAATTAGGAAGGATCAAGTATATGAGCCAGAATTGAGTTTTGAAATCAGCAATATAATTGCATTTTTATTCTCTAACCATTGTAGTAGTGAACTAAATCTCTTAACAGAGTTAGCCTAACAAATATTTGTAAATCCTATAACAAGGTGGCATTTTTACATTGAAGTTTCTAAAGACCTCTAAAAAGGCCACTCATAATAGGGCGATTAATCCTTTAATAGGGTCACACCTAATAGTGTGTTTTGTAACCTTTGACAAAGTTGGCTCCTAAATGGACACACTTCTGAAGAGTGAAAAAGAGTAACCAGTAGCAATTCGTATTTTTTTTCCAAATTGGGTTTCCATTTTAAATATTCATTTCACTTGTGTTCATGCTATTTATTTTATGTGTATGAAACTAAATTAATTAATTATAATCACAATTAACATCTTATGATCTGCATGTTTAGTATTTTCTGAGTAACAATTGATATTATAGTGCTTGCCAAGTTTTTGCATATTGTTAGTGTTAACCAAGTGCCTATGTGGTAACCAAGTGATAATAGTTCTTGTAGAGTTTATGTTTTGTACTAACATCTAAGGGATCTAGAATTTATTTTTGTGGTAACTGACTCACCCCTCCCCTCTTAGTTACTCTTATATTTCTAATAGTTGGTTATCATTCAAAGTTTATCTAGTCCTTTAGTCTTGGATTGAGAGGAGTATTCATGGTTTTTTTTGATTTTTTCATTTTATTCCAAGATCCGTAGTCAAAAGTTCAAGAGTAGGGAAAAATTGTTTTTCTATTGGATATCCTTATCAATATGATCATACTCTGATGTCAAGGATTTGGTTTTTTATTTGAAAATATGAAGCACTAAAATTATGAGTAGAACCAACTAGAGATGAGAAACTGTGAATGTTATATATGTCAAGGTTGGATTTGGAAATAAATTTTGTACACAAGCTTTACTATGGAATCATTATCCCAATATTCTCATCGAATGTGAAAAAAATTAGATTCTTTCAGAGTTTTTCCACTATATTGATGAGAGTGGCTACACCAAAACTGCCAGATGCTCACATAGAAATATTTGCAGATTTGATATGAAAATGTATGGTGGCATGCAATCACAAGAAAGAAGAATATATGAGAGGAATATATTAAATAAGAGTATGCACACATAGAAAAGGACTAATTTGAAAGTGGTCTACATGTATGTTGAAGAGAGACTACATTTTATTGCAAACACAATTAGAATCATGTGTTTGGAATCTTGTAAAGGAATGCCTAGATAAAATACAAATGGGAACAAGTTTTAGAATTCTTTATTTACAATTATGGCCATTCATGATAGTTTTGTAGGAAGTAAATATTTGAGGCCCATTTTCATAATGGAACTACTTCTATAACCTATCTCATATGGTGATGTACTGATGGTTGTGAAACACTAATCAAAGACAAATTATTATTTTTCTTTTCCCTTATGATTTGAGCATTCAAGCATAGGTGCTACTGAATGATTATGTGTTATTAGCGCTAATTCACAAAGCCATTAATTTTTAAAAGATACAATGGGAATTTTCTTAAGGGTCAATGATATTCAAAGGACATTGATCAAATACACTTGGGCAACATTTTTCATATTGATTGATATATGGGGATATTTTAGAAAATGTGATGAAAACTATCATATCAAGATTGAAAATCAAGATGGGGAATATTTTCTACATATTGAAATAGTATGAAGATAAGGTTCTACTGAGAGCTAAAGGGTCAATGATTTCATTTTTATTTAGATGCGGTCGATAATTTATTTTTGGCACAGATTGGGAAGTTTTGATTTCTTTATTTATCCCACATTGTTTATGATGTGGGCATGTACTCTATTTTTATACAAGAATGTTCACACATTAAGTGTACAAAGAATACTCGTCAAGACAAAGAATGATTGTGTGGTGGGACTGTGGCTAGTTTGGTAGGTAAGAAGTGAAATTTTGACCAAGCATTTGTCATATGTGATGATGTAAAAGTTCTAACCAACCTATGAGAAGGTGCCACATGACACAAAGTTTGAGGCAAAATAATATGGAAGACACTTGGTAGGTGATGTCACAATAGATGGGTGAACGAAAATGTGATAACTGGTATGAACTTTGAGAATGTTGACTTGACAAATTGGATAGATGGTGAGCATCTACTAATTCTCCATGAGAGCATACTAGAATTGAGTAGAAGAATAGTGTTTTCACGTAGCAATGGGACTTGATGGTGATGACTAGATAGGGGTTCTAGATGGCCCAATGATGATTCATCATAAGAAAAGATGTTTAAATAGTGATGAAGTGTGGTTCTTTCATGTGGCATAGAGGGTCTCAATGTCCAAAAAGAAAATGATGACATGGAATCTAAGTGGCACCTAAGTTTTTAATGATGTGGCGATGTTGACAAATCAAATGATGATACGTGGTAGTTCAATGCATAAAGTGATGACATTACTGACCAAAACATGGCAAGTTCTATCAGTCATGCAAGATTTGTGAAAACATCATCACAATGTAGTGTGATTGTGCCACATTGTAGGGGTATATGAGTAGCACCTGGTGACATGTCATACTGACGAGGATCTGAACATGAATCAGGGAGCACCATGTTATGCTGATGTGGAAGGCCACCAAAAAGTAGTAATTTTTTTTTGACTCAGCAATGATTAGGATTGGAGGATCCAATTAGATGATGACACATGTCACCTAGGGGGTTGATTAGTTGACCTTGTTTAAAATAGTAGAGGGATTTTGAAAGGTAGAAATTTCAAATGAAATTTGATGTTTTATTTCATAATTTGAATGCAAATTTGAGAATAAAAGGAACCTTAAATTCTTTATGAGCCCCATGCATTTTTTAAATAAAGTTGTCTCACATTATAATGTTTAGACTTCATAATAAAATCAAAAATTTCTGAATGGGGTGTACACTTTTCTATCTAATACACTTGGTTTTCAAATGGAGGGTTACCTACTAGACTCTTCATCAAACATAGGACTACTATATGTATCATTGGAAAGATCTCAGGATGAACATTCCAAAGCTACAATCAAAATGAATGCAGGTGTTAGTTGTAAATAAATTATTCAAGCTTTTTTCCCAGTAGATTTTATCCAATGGATTTTTGCTCCTAGTTGTTTTTGGTTCAATGATGAGAACTATAGATTCTTCCTTATGAGTCTTCCATCTAGGTAGGGACAAAACTTCATGAGGTTTTTCACATCAATGTTATTTCTCCTTCTTATCAGTTTGGTGAAGTCTTAGTAGTGGTTTTAGTAGCAGATCTGATATTTTCTCCAAGAAGTGGTTTTCATCATTTTGGAGCAATGTTTTCTACTTTATTGCAACTATGAGGAAGATTTGATCTGGGTTTCGGTTTAAAGAGGTTTTCCTTCAGTAGTAATAAAGAATCAAGAAGGTAAGTGGCATGATTAGTTCAAATCTGACCCTTCTTACTTCTCCTAATTATTCTCTTTTTGTTTCTTGGTGCAAGGGTTGGTTCAAGTCTTTTGGACAAGTGTCCATAGCTTTAATTCCACCATTTTCTTCAATATTTTTCTCTCTTGTTTGAAAAAATATTGAATTTATAGTGTTATAGTTCTTGTCTATTTTTTGTTTCATAGGTTATTTCATGTGCCGTGAATGTTTTTTCCTCATAAAAATGAATATAAACCAAAAAATGAAGTTAGTGTCATTGTGATTCTTGTCTCCTATCTATATTGTTTGCGATCCTTTGTGATTTATAGGTTAAAAACATAGATCCTAGTTGTAGCTAATTTTGGGTTGTATACTTTGATGTATTTTTCTATTCATTAAAAGAATCAAGTAAAATATGATATGTGTTGATAGGGTTGTAGATTTCATGGAAGGATATGACGACTATGAGATTCATTTTGAACATTGATGTTTGATTTACAAGGTGAATAGATAGATCCTAGTATGTTGATGTATTTTGTACTCTGTGAGATACATAGTGGATTAGGCATTGATTTTAGTTGGACGTTGTGTAATCTTGTTGTTTCATATCTAGGTTGTGCTGAAATCAACAATTTTTCCACTCATGTTGCAGAGTTGAAAAAGATAGCCACACTTATCTTGCCAATCTTATAAGTTCGGTTATTAACTATTTGATGCCATTTTCATTGCATAAGTATAGAAGATTTAGGGTTATTATCTACTTAATATAGATTTAGATTTATGTTTTTGTATTGGTGACATATAATAGTATATAGCATTTACCAACCTAGGTTTTGCAAAGACTGAAGTGAAGAAGGAGATTAGCCTTATAGTTGACCCAATAATTAATCAAAGTGTATCTATTATTGGAAATAACTTCCCTTAGATGTATTTTGATGTTAGCTTCCTGGTAGTTAAAATCATTATTAAATGAGGAACCAATAGTAACCATAAGGGAGAAAGAATTTTCCAACACATGATAACAACAAGAGGATAAACTTCAAGAACTCTTTTTTTGACCTTTACACAAAGAGATTGTTGGTGTAAATATGTATTTAATATTTAAACTTTCTTAAGTTCACTTAGGTTAATGCATTATTTTATTATTTTATTTTGTGAGACACTTAGGAGTTTGTGCACATTTTTGAGTTGTCATGTTGACAACATAGTTATTCACACTCCCTTTTTAGCACATGTTGTCTACAACATTGATTTGCATGTTACGCCCTTGTAGGCTTATCCTCTCATCATCGCACTTAATGGGGGATAACCCATATTTTGTGGACATGTGCCTAGTTGTATGACTTCCCATGTAGCTAATTTTGAGGCATTCTAGATGTATCTTAGAGGCCTTTATATATAGGCACTCCTAGTGTACTCTTGCAAACACATTGAATGAATATGTTGTCATTCTAAACATACTCTCTTTTTTTGGTCTACAGTTGTGCATGTGTTTTAGTTTTTAGTTCTTGGGTGAATTTTTTCCTAAGGTAAGTTCTTAAATGGTATCAAAGCTATCGGATTTTTTCTTCACATAGTTATTTGAGACCATTGTTGCTTTAGCACCTCAGCTCAAATATGGAGTACTACAAAAATTGGGTGTGTCTAGAGCCAGATCTGATCTCACCATTATGTATGGAATGCTAATTCGGTGAAGATCAACTATAAACTTGGCTACCTTAGCCCAAAGTTGACAATGAGGCAAATTTTTTTGCAAATCAGCACCTAGAGGCCCTGATTTGAAGTTTGGGAATGGTCATTTGTAGATCTCATTAATTAATTTTTTGGATCTATCATTCTATTCTTCTTTATTTTCTTTTTTGAAATATTTTTTTATCCAAGGCAGCCCTGCAAAGAATTTTTTTTTGCAAGTACTAGGTTATCAAATCCTAGCTGTGTGTAGAGAATATTCCACTACAATTTGGTAGATTTATTATAGTATTGGCAAGCAACATAGTCAAAATCTAGCCACATAACTTTGACTACACTTATCGATGGAATTTTTGGCATAGCCACAACCTACCTGCAGTGCTCCCCACCAGCCCAGCCACATAAGGGTTAGCAGGCTCTTTGTTTCCAAACCCATGGTAGAGAAAATTTCAATAGCACTCAAAGAACATTTCCCATGCATGTGTGATAATAAATGCAAACATTTGGCACTTGCTTCAATGTTTTGTGGCAACATTTAAAAAAAATCTAGGCCACGATTAAATTCTGACATGATTGCAAAGTCTGGCCCCATGCATTAGATTTTCCAGCCATCACTTTGTATTCACTAGTCCATTTCTGATAAACTTTGATGTAATCAAAACTTCCTAGGGAAAATGTTGTTGAAACCCCAGCCACGCATTCTTGTGCCTAGTCCACATGGCAGTGACAAATCTGTGACACACGATGATTCCTGCAGGCACCCACGACCTTTGTACACATCACACCCATGTACAGTGTACTCTAACCATGTGAATCAATCACACAAAGCCATGTCACCTAGTGTTGACACTTGGACCCTTTATATAGTTGTTAGTTGTGTGTAGAGTTGCCTTTCCTTTTTCTGAGGACCTCCTTCTTCTCCATTACCTATTTTTATTTGAAGTCTTTTCCTCACCATTTATGCGTTCACTACTCCTTGAAATAGTTGGTTGAAGTTGCAAGCTTCTATGGTTGTGATCTCTTCCTTTGAACCACTTTGAACCACTTTGAACCTCGGTTCAAAGTAGTTCAAAGTAGTTCAACCAAAGATTTTCATACTAATGCTTTTTCTTTGGCAGGAAATTTTCCTTATGTGGTAGCTTTCTTTGAAGCACTTTGAAGCACTTTGAATCTAAGTTCAAAGTAGTTCAAAGTAGTTCTTGATTAGAATGATTGGCGATAATTTATTTCCAAAATATGGTGCACCGCCTTTTCACAATCAATTAAGGGTCTTGTCAGAATATCAAGAGTTAAAAGATTTTTCTCTTTTTGTGAGGAGAAAGTCATCATCATTAGAAAGGGAGAATAGATCTTCGATTTGAGGAATGATCTACTATTGTGTGAAATCAATCATTGTTAATTTATGTGATAAGAGAAATCATTAAATGAAAAGCTCATGCAGTGATGCTTCGAATGTGCCAAGGTTGATATGAGGTGATATGTCATCATGCCTATTAATTATCCAATACATCTACATGGAAACCTCTCCTTTGATAAAACCATTCAGTGGCTTTGTAAATTATTTTGCAAAAAAATGATTTCAAAGAGAAGGATTTGTTAAGGAAGATAGAAGTTATTTAATTTTCAACGGAAAGTAGGTGAGAGTTTAGAAATCTTTTTTTTATTCTGCAAATCTGTTGTTTTCAAAGGATTGTCTACCAGAGGTTTTGCTTGTTTTGTTGAAAATGAAGTCAGTCTTGCACTTTTTTGGCAATGCTTCTAGCCTTGAATGTAAGAGACCAGTGATTTGTGATACAAAATTAGAAGGGGTGAGTGTGGAAAATCTGCAAAAAAAATTTCTTGAGAATAACAAGGAGATTAAGGGATGCATGGAAGTGTTAACAAGTAGGTTAATTGAAGCCATTGCCTTTCCTCCTACTTTCGTAAGCCCTGAGCTTCTGCAACTTTTCATTGACCATTACAATGTAAGGAGTAGAAGCATAGTAAGTGAGAATGGAAACACAATACTTTCCATCTCAAGGGAAACCATTTCATCTATTTTATAATTAACAGAAAATACCTTTGCCGCATTTTCACCTACTCAAGCTTTGGCCGAATACCAAGAAACCCCTAGCATTCTTCGAAACACCCTTGCCAAAAAATGGACCGAAGTTAACTATGGAGGTGGGTCTAGGCTACCCAAAGTCATTACTAAGGATCACATGAAACCTCATATACATGACCTAGTTGTATTATTGCACAGGGTGAAGGGTTCAACTAATGTATATTTATTTGAAGAGTGGATGTATAAGTATATTGAGATTATCTTGAAGGGCAAGCAATGGATGGATTGGGTGGAGATCATTGCCAATTCCTTGAGGAATCAACTCAAAAGGGTCAAAGAATCTCGTGAGGATTTTTATATGGCCTCGTATTTGACTTATTGTATTGCTTGTACATGTGATATCATTACCCTTCCAGATGGGGTATGGAATGAAGAGATAACCATCTTCCAGTATTGTCCCTTGTTGCATAAAGACAGAGTTTTAGAGGATTTTTGTAAGGTGCATGATGTATTGTATGGAAGTGTTTATTTGACTCTAAAGGGTGTTCAGATTCCATGACTTTCTTCTAAATCGCAGAAACTAGTTCAACAGTATGGGAATCACTTCATTCAATTTCCTAGGTTCACATACTTGAGAGTTGGAGTGTTTGAAGATGAACCTCTGAAGTTACCATGATATGCCCTTGATTATTTCATTTTAGCCGAATTATGCAGACTGCTTTTCTCTGTCATCAAAGATAATATTCCTTAGGAGAATTGGGAAATGGCTTTCCCTATCACATTGGGCTTCTTAGTCTGTACTAATATGAATAATGCTTCCATCCTCAGAAACAATTTGTTGGGATTAAATCTTGGTTTCTACCACAGGAGGAGAAATTTTGATAGTAAGGGATATGCAGCTCTAGCCCTTGGCCTTGAAGTCAACCCTTCAGATGCTCCTCATCTAGAAAACCTATGGAGAGATTGTGGAAACGAAGAAGAAGTCTTGAAGAAAGACCATTCTAGATTAACCTTACAGCAAATCAGTTCTTTTAGATTGAAGTTCAAAACACAGGGAATTATTGAAGATGGTTCATATCTAATTGAGCCCGGTTGGGAAGAGTCAAATGAGGCAAAGTTCCTAGCAGTAGACTGGAGCAAAGAGGAGGAAGATGAAGTTAATTTCAGAGCTAGATCTATATTAACCTATACAGATGATTGGCTATAGATGAAAAGAAGAGGAAATATCAATCAGTCTTCTCCTAAGGTGATTTCTTCCTCAGGGCCATTTCAATCTAACATTCCATTTTCTCATATTGCAGGTGACGCATTGATTCTAGATAAGAAAGTGAGATCCCCTCTCCATTCACAAGCTATGACTCCTAGGATGAGATCCCAATCCAAGTCCAAAGCCTCAAAGCAACCTAGTATTCAAAAATAGAAAATGACATCTCAAGGGCAAGATTAAGACAATAAATTTGTTTCTCTTGATGAAGCAGATGGTGATGTCCAATTCATTGAAGCCCTGAGAGTAGATCGACCCAAGTTCTTAACTCCAACTAGAGACACTCAGCTAATGTCAACCACTCCTACTGTTCCTTCATGGCTGTCGAATTCAATCATGTTTCCCCACTTTTCAGCATATACAAGTTTTGCAAAGTGCAAACTAAACTGAAGTCACGATTTTTCAAGTCAGGTCCATAGGTCTTTCTTCTTTAGGTGCTAAGTTTCTCCATCGGGTTTTCATTTTTTCCCTTCTCCCGTATCACATATCACCTAGGTGGGTATTTTCTTCATTGTCTTGAGTCTTAGGGGTAGTTTAGAGAAATCCTCAATGGAGATTCTTGATTTGTGCTACATCATTCAATTTTCCTACAGCCCATTTAATCTGGAATTAAAGAAAATAGCATCGGCAAAAAATCAAGTTCTGGCTTCTCCTCAGTAGGTTTTCGCACCCCAAAGGCAAATTTCTGCAAGACTAGTAATGGTATTGGTAAGCTTCATCAAAGTAGAGTGAATCATGCTAAGAAAATATCGTTCAATTGATGTCATGATTTCATAGCGAGAGCCATTTTAAACTTGGAAAATGATCAGGATAAACATTGGTAGAAAACTAGAAAAGGGCTTCTTCATAGAGGACTTCAAAGTCAGTTCTTAGTTTTTTGAAGATATATATGTAAAGGAATTGAGAAAACCAATGGGCCCCACCCCTCACTTTTGAAGTCAGCTTCATGTTTTTCAAAAGCTTAAAATAAAGTGAATAGAGAAAACGAAGTAAACAATGGCTTTGGCAGAAAAAAAAGTTTCCTCTTATTCATTGTAGGTTTTCACACCCAAAAGGTGAAACTCTACAGAAATCTATAAATGCTATCCACAGGGTGAAACAGGGAAAGAATAAGTAGTGTCAGAAAACTCAAAAAGAACTTCTCTTTTGGCGGACTTCGCACCTCAAAGGAAAATTTCCACAAAGGCCCAAATAGAGAAGTAAAGTAACTAAGCAGGCCCCATTTTTCTCGCAAAGCTTCTCTTATGTTCCCTGAAGGTTTAAATAAGGTACTTAAGGTAGCAAGGTAAAAGTGAAAGCTTAAAAGGAAAATTGGAAATCTGTTTCTCCACTGCGAGTTTTTCTACCCTCAAAGGCCATTTTCCGCATTTCAAAGAAAGTCATTTCTGCAAGCATGGTAAGTATGTGATTTGGTTGTAGATTATTTTGGGTGAGTAAATTGAAGCAAATTAGTGGACTGATAAGGTTTTTGCAAGTAGAATTGACCTAAGTAGATTTTTCCCAAGGAAGTACTCTGTTCTTGTCTTTCCAAAAGATGAATGAAATGGGAAGTAAATAGGTAATCAATGAGAGTTACCGTTGAGCCAACCAAAATAGTGAAAAGACAAAGTTAAATCTATTTGAACCTCTGCATCCACCAATCCAATAGATTTACCCTTAATTTCGCTCATGTGGCATGATTTATGAAATTCAATGGGAAAATCTAGGTTATTTTATAAAGAGGGAAGTAACAGATTTTCAAACTCCCATTTCACTGTTATACTATTGTACTAAATAGTACTTTCAAGTATTTTTCAAATTACAGAGTTCGCTCCTTGTATCAATTGCAATTTTTTGAGCTGTTGCTATCATACATCATAGAAAATGACAAAAAGATTCATGGGTTTCGATAGTTTGGGTGGAAGTAGGTCAGAGTGGTCAACTTTCACAGATACTTCACTCCACTTATATGATATGCAAGACTTTCAAAGGAGGTTAAGAGCAGAGCCAATTCATCCCATAATGGAAAAAATTTAGGGAAGCAGATTAGTTGAAGCAGTCAGGTTCCTTGTAGTAGTACAAGCCCTGAAGTTGATTCTAGAATGTATCAATCGTTACAACCCGAATACAACACAGATTCTATTGCCTAATCAGACAGTGTTAATTTCAATCAATTGACAATCAGTAGTGAATTTCTTGCAAATTCCAGAATGGGACGAGTTCTTTGATTTGATGATGAGTGGAGCCATGTTCGAGTACTCTTTGAAGAAGATGGTTTGGAGGAAGGAAATCATGTAGTCTTGGTTTCAGAAGCCAAGGGGAGCTAAGAGTAAAGTCCCTAAAACTCTTTTCGGCACGGACCTCAAACCAGAAATTGTTGACATGTTGGTTATATTACATTGACTCAAAGGTGAGGTAGAAGCTTTTAATTTCGTAGAACTGTACTTCTTTTTGGTGCAAGTTATTTTCTTAGACACACAGTATATTGACTGGGCGCATAAGGTCAGTGAACAACTTTCTAAGGCTCTCAGTGCAGCTATGTTTTATAATTGTTTTTATATGTGCTCATTCTTGATATACATGTTGGCTTCTCTTCAATTGTGGCTGGGACTTCCTAGAATTGAGGATTTCCCTGAAAATGTAAAAAGTTATGAGTTTTATCCATGCTTGCAATTACAGAATAGTTATGCAGAATACATCTGGGTAAATGATGCATTCACCATGAGGATTTGTAGGGAACTACAGGGACACCCGGAGTGGAGATTCAGTCTAGAAGGGATGGCAGTCATCAGCCAATTTGGGAGTTACTTCATCCAGTTCTCATCATTTTCTTATTTGCATCTTGTAGCATTTGACGGATTCCCACTGAAGCTGCCCAGGTATCCAGATGATATGATCGTACTCGTGGAGATCATGAGGCAAGCAGTACAAGTGAACATGTTGAGCGCCAGTCTAAAGAAGAAAGGGTATGAATTCCCTATAAAAGTTGGAGCATACAGTTGTGAAACCAGATCAGATGCAAAGAATATACTCAAAGCATTTGAGAGTAAATACAAATTGGAAGAGTATGAAGTAGTAAGGCCCCTGTTTAACCCTAATGGATATGTCAGGGATGTGCTCCAGATTGGAAGCGTGATCAAACATGTAACAACCATGGAAGATTATTGGGAAGATTGTAAGGATGAGCTAGAGAGCCGAGACTGTGCCTTTACCAGATTTACAATTGATCAAATAAAGACATATGGAATAAGTTTAGATGTGGAAGGGTTGGAGGATGATGGTCAAAATATGTACAATAATACATATTTGACAAAATTGAGGAATGCAACCGTTAGCTCTGAACCATATGTTGACATAGAAGAAAATTTCGATGTCATGATGGCAAGAATTATCAAAAGAATTGGGAAGTGGGTTGAATGGACAGCTAAGAAAGGTCAAAGCAAGAGCAAAGCTACTCAAGCTTCTCCAATCGCAGCTACTCCTACTTTATCTCAAAGTGCCAAGTTCCCAGTGCTACTGCCATAGCTACTCAAAGACTAGCCCAATCTATGGGAGGAGGTGATCAACCCCCAGAGAAGCATGTTCCAATAGTTCCAACCTATCAAGGTGGATTGCTACAAGTCATTGGAATTCAAGTTGAAGCTGAGAAGGGAACGGAAGAGCAGAAAGATGGATCCCCTGCTCCAGTCTCACCTCCACACGCTTCTTTACCCCCATCTCCCCAAGCTTCTCCAACTCCATCTCCTCATGTCAACCCTGTCTTATCCCCTCATCATAGCCCTACACCATCTTTAAGTGCTCCCCTTCTAAATTCCACTGGTTCTCCTATTCAAATAGTAGAGGTCAGAGATGATAAAAGTAGTAGTAGTGAATCTATTGATTCTGATGAAGTTGCAAAGAAAGCTCGAAAAGAATAGAAAGCTCTAGGTTCATCTCGGCTTCTTTCTTGGGATCCAAAGACCCCTTTTTCTACAACTATAGCAACAATGACTCTAGTAAAGAAGAAGATGTTCAGCATTGAGTCACTTGGAACAGCTTCCAAAGTGATTAGTATAGAATCTTGGCTCAAGGATACTTTGGAAAAGAAGAGAAAAAGGAAAGGTAAAGGTGTTCCTTTGAAAGATGTTGTATCCCAAGCAGTTCGCTAAGGATCTGCCATGGTGAAAGCTAAGAAGCAGAAGACTTTATCAATTCTAGGACAAGGTCTCAAAATAGGGCACTTAACTCTAGAGGTAGAGAAACCAAACAAGGCAGGGCGAATTGAACATATGATGCCAGAAGACTTCACTCTGCATTCAATTGATCTCGAAGAAGCTAGGCATGATACAAAAGTAGGCCTATGGAGATTGAGTAACAAAGTAATAGAGGAACAATTGGAGGATCTCAAATTTTTAAAAATCAGAATGAAAGCAAAGATTGAGGAATTAAAAAGATTCATTAGCAAACTAGTCGTTTCATTGGTAACCATTACTGGTGTGCTTGCTAATGAGAACCCTACTGCAGAAGAAGTGCAAGCCTTCATCTCACAACTCCAAAAGGATAGACATTTTGGCCAAATCAAAAAGGAATGGATTGAGAAGCTCAGTATAGATGGAGCTATTCTGATTGATCAGATTGGAAATGTTATACTTCAATTAGAAATTGAGAAGGATAATATCACTTCTAATAATAACAATTTATCTACAGAAAAGGCATGGTGTGAGGAATGTGTTTCTCTCCTAAATATGGTCATTCAAATCAAGGCAAAAGAGGCAATTGAAGCAAATATTTTGAAAAAGGGGACTGAGCCTCTGCTCAAATGGCTTTAGAACATGCAGTTAAAGCAAGAAATGATTCAAGAGGCAGAGGAAGGACTCAAAGAAATAAAGGAAAAGGTGAAGAAGATCCAAAATAGAGCATTTGAGATCATGCAAGGGTTACACATAGATCCACAAAGCAGTGGGCAAGGAAAGGCTCTCATTGGGATAGAGGTAATGAAGGATAAATTCTCTACATACTTGAATCATCTATTTGGGATGATTTCAAGCAGTCAAAATAGAGTGCTAGAATTGCAAACACTCAGCAGATGCGTACATGTGGCTGCTGGAGAGTTGACAAGTCAGCTGGGTGCAGTAAAGGAATTGGCTCGGGAGCATTCAAAGTGGCTCTTAAGATTCACCAATGTACATGTGCCTAGTCATGAGGAGATGATCCCAATTATAGTGGCTGCCAGAACATATAGGACAAAAACTGAAAAGGGAAAGAAGTCTAAATGACTTATTCAATACTCCTTTTTTGTTTTCTAATGTAAATGTTATAAAGTTTTGTAAATATTTGAAATTTGACAAACTCACACCTTGCCATTTGTCATTTGAGAAGATGAACCGATTGATATACCTATTGTAACCGTCATCTCTCAAATCCTATATGTATGAAATTTAATGGTTAATCAAAGGTTGGCAAATTTTTGGTGTGAGATCCTTTTTGTTGCAGAGACAATTGAGAGTACTCAATATCAATTATTTTCTGTTTTGTAGAATTGTTGAAATTAGTATTTTCCTCAGATGTTTGGAATGGGAATGAGGAATAAATAGAGTTTTACTTCTCTTGTTCACAATATAGTAAGTGAATGTAATAAGAATTATTATTTTTCCTTCAAAGAGGAAACTTTAGTATAATTAATTAATAGCAGTAGCTTAGCTTCAAGTTTTCATAGTTAGATATCTGAAGGTTTTGTGAATTCATAAGATTGTAAATACACAAAAATAATTAGATGCTTAGAACTCAAACTCACCTAAGTTAGGTCTTGTCTAAGTCTAACTTGGTTACACCTCTTCTGTTCTCGGGTCAAGAACATACCCCAAATTAGATAGGAAGAATAAACATAATTCATTGAAGATTATTCATATAGGGAGCTGTACCTACCAATTCAGAGAAAAATCGATAACCATAAGATGGATTTTCAACTATTGTGCATAGATATTGTTCATAATATGGGCATTAAGAGTCATAATTTCATGAAAGATAAAAGAACAAATCTATTTACCAATATTTTTTTGGTGACTCTGCTGGGGAAACGAATAGTTGCTTGATCAAAAAGCCTATGTCATGAGGAAAAATGGTACTGCCTCATGAAAACATAATCCCAGTGCTCCAACCTAACCTTGGTTTTCAAGATGATCAAGAGGATATAATTTCATCCCTTAACACATTTGTTTGGAGGCACAAAAATAAAAATGATCATTACCAGAATGCTAGCCAAATATTAGAGGAAGAAGAGAGAAGAGCTGAAGCTTTTGCAAGAGCTATTCAAAGAAGAGATATTTGGAGAGCAGAAAGACAAATAAGACAGTAAGCTTAGACCTAGCATCCTAGAACAATTTAGGTTCCTCAGAAGTACCAAGAAATAGGGTGGGCAAGATCCCACTTTTGACAAATTAACAGAGCTCGGTTTTCCTATCTTAGAAGTACCAAGGCGAAAAGGTGAAGGTAAAAGTCAGATTAGATCCCCTTCCCCTATTATAAATCAAGACACCAGCACTTTGTATTCCACTTGCTAGGTGCTAACACTTCACAGAGTTACCGCACCTCCAATTGTTAACTTTCCATTTTATACTGCTAGAACAATCATGGCTGCTCCATGGGCCACAACAACGAGGCCACTAGCACTAAATGCTTATCATCCACTCCTAGTTGGTTGAAGGAAAAACTTCCCTAAATTCTTAGGTGATGGGAAAGTCACAACAGATGAACACATTAAATCATTCTTTGTGGCTACCCATATATTGGGGGTGGGACATGAAGATATCACTGTAAGATTGTTTGTAGAGACCCTTATAGACAACGTAGCAGACTGGTTTTATCATTTAGCTAATGGTTCCATAATAGATTGGGACATGATGAGAACTAAATTTGAAGCCAGATTCAAGACTGTGGAAGATGAACATGCATTGCTAACGCAGTTGACTTCAATTAAGATGCAACCAACTATGAGCATGCGAGATTTCATTGCCAATTTTAATAAGATTAATAGCAGGATTCCTACTACTGATAGACCCACACTTGGAAATTTGAAAACTTTCTTTATTAGTGCTATGCCTCTAGACATCAATTATGATCTGAGAAGAGCATGCCCTATTGATCTAGCTGATGCACAAAAGAAAGCTATTGAATGCAAAGATGATCTAATTTCTACAGGAAAATGGAAACTAGAACTTTAAATTAAAGGGAGTTCTAGTAATGCCATGTCATCAGAAGAAATGATTCAGAAGTTGTCTAACGAGTTGGTGGCAATGAAAAATAAATTACTCAGATTCAATAACTCTTATCAATGGAATTACCGAAACTCACCAGGAAGAAACAATAAAAGTAGATTTCTGCAGCTTATAGGTTCACAACCTAGGCCGCAAATCAAATAGCACCAAAAAGGGGAAATATGTGCATCTTCCATTTAACCATAGATCATGACAGTGAGAATTGTTTGGAGACTGTTCATATGATGCAATTGCTATCTACTAACAAATTGAATATCGCAGCTCCGTGTTCAAAACCTGATTCCTGTTCAAACGGTGACTCTAGAAATTTATTTTTAGAATATGAGTCAGATTTTGAATCAAAAGGTGAATGTTACGCAACTATTGATGGAACCTGATAAAAAGTACTTACCTATGGACAAAGAATGAAGAATCAAACCTCTAGTCATACTCACAGAGATAACTTTGGTCCTTCTACGAGTAAGATACATATTGATCAAGGAACATCCACTTTACAAATAGGTAAGGACAATACATCTTTTGATTTCATTCAATTTTGTGAAGAGTCAAAGGTTCAAATCTCTACTATTGATTATTTAAAGTCACATCCTTCTGAACTAAAGAGATTAGTAGATAAATGTAAAGGAGGTATCTCGGACTTGAATCATAATGTGAATTTTGAAATTGAAGATGAAACCTTAATGTCTGGCTTGTTTAATCAAGAAGATGCTACTATTTTAGCAACCTCCCCTAGAAAAAAGCCTGAACCTTTTTATATCTCATTATATATTAATGGATGTAAACTTAGCAATTGTAAAATAGATTCAGGTGCATCAGATAATGTTATGCCATACTCCGTAGCCAAAGCCTTGGGATTGAATCTTACTAAAGTGCATGGGAGATGTTATTATATGGACACCAAACAAGTCCCTTTGCTTGGAAAAATTAAGGATGCACAAGTAGGTCTGGCCTCATATCCAGAAAAGAAACTCCTGTTAACCATTTTGGTAGCTAATATTCCTGCAAGTTATGAACTCCTTTTAAGAAAAAGTTTTTGCCAAGACTTTGGAGGAGAAATCAAGCTAGACTAGTCTCAAGCTATGATACCTATTGGTAATAAGAAGGTCAAGTTGGAAACTAAAGAAAAAGTGAAATTCACAGTCTTGAAATCAAATGATCCCAAAGCTCAAATTTTGTATCAGGAATTGGAATTCGGTAATTATATATTATTTACTGAAGATGATTCAGGTAAAAAAATGAACAAGAATCAAGTCGAGAAGGTTCCTAATGAAAACAAAGAGGCTTCTGACATATGGACACTCAAATTTGATGAAAGTTGTTCTTCCTCAGGTTCTGGAGCTGGCATAGTGTTGATATCCCCAGAAGGAGAAATTGAGCCCTTAGCCTTCAAATTGGAGTTTGGTAACACAAACAATACAATGGAATATAAAGCTTTAATATTGGGGATAGGTACTACAAAAGAAAGAGGGATAAAATTATTAAAGACCCAAGGTGATGCAGAGCTTATTGTGAGACAAATCAAAGGATAGTACTCCGTGAAGAATCATAAACTGAAAAATTACAGGAATAGGGTGTGGGATGGGATAGAAGGTTTAGATTCCTTCTCCATTAGAGCCATGCCAAGAGAAATGAATACAAAGGTTGACTCACTGGCAGTCTCTGCTTCCTTGTTACTCCCTCACCCAAATTTTAAGGATAAAAAATATCAAATTGAAATTATAGATAGATCTGCTATACCAGATAATATAGAGTCCTGGCAAGTCTTTAAGGATGATAAGAGTTTGCAACTATTTCTGGAAAATGATAAGGCCAATTTTGAAATTGAGTCTCATGAGGATGATGAACATAGAAAATGTAGTGAGATTCAACTGAAAAGAAATATTATTCCCCCATATTTTGTAGCTCTGAAAAAGTTATTTAATAGACATGATGCTTATGTTAAGCATAAAAGAACAGAAAAGGGACCAACCACAGGTGAATATGAAAGATTGAATATTGGAGATGTCCATAGTCCCAAAATGATTAATGTTGGAAAATGTTGTACTCCCGAAGAGAGAGAAACTACAAAGTGATTATTCAAAGAATATAGAGATGTCTTTGCTTGGAATTATGAAGACTTGAAGAGCTACAAAGGAGGAGAGGTGAAACATCAGATTCCTCTCAAACCAGATGCAGTACCTTTTCGGCAAAAGCAAAGAAATTATAATCCAAAATATTGTAGATGCCATTTTCTGAGAAGTTGATAAAATGTTAAAAGCAAGAATCATTTATCCTATGCATCACTCTACTTGGGTAGCCAACATAGTGCCTATAAGGAAGAAGAATGGAGAGATAAGGATTTGTGTAGATTTCCATAATTTGAATTAGGCATCTCTCAAAGATAATTTTGCTCTCCTGAACATGGACCATTTGTTACAAATAGTTGTAGGATCTGAGATGATGTCTATGCTCGATGGCTTTTTGGGATATAACTAGGTCGAAGTAGAAAAGAAAGATCAACATAAAATAGCATTCACAACTCCTTGGGGTACATTTGCATATCACAGGATGCCTTTCAAACTGATCAACACTGGAGCTACGTTCCAAAGATGTATGAGTGAGACCTTCGTTGATATGAAAGATCAAATAATAGTCATATACTTGGATGATCTTCCAGTGTTCTCAAAGAAAAGGAAAGATCATATGGAAGATCTTAGAAGAGTGTTACAAGGATGCAGGGAGCATGGAATTTCCCTCAATCCAAAAAAGTCAGTATTCTCTGTAACTGAGGGAAAATTACTTGGACACATAGTGTCACAGGAGGGCATTAAAATTGATTCTAACAGAGTAGAGGCCATCTAGAGACTAAGTTTTCCTATAAAAAAAATAGGGGTTAAATATTTCTTTGGCCAGGTAAATTGCCTTAGGAGGTTTGTTCCCAATTTTGCAGAAACTACTAAGCATATAATCAATATGATGAAGGGAAATTCAAGTTTTAAATGGAGTGACGAAGGAAAGTGGGATTTTCAAGATATAAAAACTACCGTTGCTAATGCCCCAGTGTTATGTCACGCAAATTACAAGCAAGATTTTATTATGTATATCTATGCTTCAGAACATATATTATCAGCTATTCTTGTGCAGGAGAATGGTGAAGGAATACAAGTTCCCATTGCTTTTATGAGCATACCTTTGAAAAATCATGAACTAAAATATTCCCAAATTGAAAAGTATGCTTATGCAGTAGTCAGGGCACTTAAGAATTTATGTTTCTATGTTCTACATTCACACTCTGTTGTCTTCATCCCAGACACAACAGTAAAAAGTGTACTAACTCAACATGAATTAGGTTGCAATGTCAGAGGAACATGGGTGGCAAAGATACAAGAATATGATATTGAGATTAAACCTCATAAGCTGATAAGAGGAAATGCTCTATGTAGAGCAATTGCAGAAAAAAAAACCACTAATGAATTAAAAGAATCGAATAAGAAGCAACTAGTACTAGCAATAGGTCTCTACGATTCATGGTTTGAGAACATTTCTTACCTCTTAACATATGGTGAATGTCCAAAAGGTTTGAATACAAAAAAAAGAAGAGATCTTAGATTAAAAGTAACCAAGTATGTGATTTGGGATGGCAAGCTTTTCAAAAGGGCTGTTGATGGTACATTCCTAAGGTGTGTGGATAAACCGCAACAAGAAAAGTTGTTGAAAGCATTTCATGATGAGGCCTATGGAGGACATTTCTCTTCTTCAGTTACAACTTTCAAAACACTAAGGCAATGCTATTACTGGCCTAGGATGTTCAAAGATGCATATGCATGGGTAGCAAAGTGTAAAAAGTGTAAAATGTTTTCTGGATGCCCTCAATTAGCCGCAATACCACTCAGACCTATTATCATTGAAGGACCTTTTCAACAATGGGGTCTTGATTTCATTGGTCCAATCACTCCTGCATCCACTGCTGGTCATCAATACATCATAACTACAACCAACTACTTCACCAAGTGGGTAGAAGCTAAGGCTACAAAGAAGACTACTTTTTGAGGTGGTATGTGAATTCATTAAAGAAAATATTTTGGTCAGATTTGGGATTACCATTAAATTAGTAATGGATAATGCATCCTATTTTTCTTCAATTGAGATTACTAATTTCTATTTTGACTTTGGGATCACTGTTAGTCATTCATCTGATTATTTTCCTCAAGGGAATGGCCAGGAAGAATCTAGCAATAAAAACTTGATCAATATTGTAAAGAAACTGGTGTCAGATAACTAAAAGAATTGGCACAAAATGATTCATGAGGCACTCTGGGTAGACAAAGTGACACCCAAGAGAGCAATTGGTATATGCCCTTTTGAATTGGTTTATGGAATTGAAGCTAATCTACCTCTACCATTAGATTTGGCTACAAGAAAACTCAGAACAATAATTGAAGATGATGTCTATAAGGATGGTTTAGAAAAGAGAAACATGTATCTGAATAAACTGGAAGAGGAAAGGAAGGAAATTGTTGATCATATCACACAGCACCAAATCCGAGTAAAAGAAATTTTTGACAAGAAAACAAGACCTCAAAAATTTATGGTAGGAGATATGGTGTTACTCTGGGACAAAAGAAAGGCTCCAAAAGGAATGCATAAGAAGTTTGACACTCTATGGAAAGGCCCTTTCAGAATTCAAAAAGCATTTGAAAATAATTCTTTCAAATTAGCATATGAAGATGGTGAAGAACTGCCCCTGACTTATAATGGTCAGGATCACAAGCTCTACCAATTTACAAATTGAAAATAGGTAACCCCTATAATGTACTATAGTTAGACTTAGTGTTGTGTGTGTCTTTATAGTTAGCTTTTCCTTTCCGATGTCTTTTCCTCTCTTTCCTTGTTTTGTTTTTTTTTGGTTGTGTTGCCGCCTTTTATTTTCCTTTGCAAAACCAGAGATTTTGGACTCCTTGCTTGGGTATACTCTACCCAAGTCCCTAATCAGAGCTAGTTGTTGCCCCTCTTTTCAGCATATACAAATTTTACAAAGTGGAAAGTAAACTGAAGTCACAATTTGTCAAGTCGGGTCCATAGGTATTTTTTCTTTAGGTGCTGAGTTTCTCCATCGAGTTTTCATTTTTTCCCTTCTCCCATATCACATATGGCCTGGGTGGGTATTTTCTTCATTGTCATGAGTCTTAGGGGTAGTTTAAAGCCATCCTTGATGGAGATTCTCAATTTGTGCTACATCATTCAATTTTTCGGCAGCCCATTTAATTTGGAATTAAAGAAAATAGCATTGGCGAAAAATCAAGTTCTGGCTTCTCCTCAGCGGGTTTTAGCACCCCAAAGGAAAATTTTTGCAAAACTGGTAAATGCTATTGGTATGCTTCATCGAAGTAGAGTGAATCATTCTAAGAAAATATCATTCAATTGATGTCTTGATTTCACAATGAGAGCCATTTTAAACTTTGAAAATGATTGGGATAAACATTTGCGGAAAACTAGAAAAGAGATTCTCCATATCAGACTTCAAAGTTAGTTCTTAGTTTTTCGAAGATATATATGTAAAGAAATTGAGAAAGCCAATGGGCCCCACCCCTCACTTTCAAAGTTAGCTTTGTATTTTCTGAAAGCTTAAAATAAAGTGACTAGAGCAAAGGAAGTAAGCAATGGCTTTGGCAGAAAAACAAGTTTCCTCCTATTCATTGTAGGTTTTCGCACCCAGAAGGTGAAAATCTACAACAATCTATAAATACTATCCACATGCTGAAACAAGGAAAGAATAAGCAGTGTTGGAAAACTCAGAAAGAACTTCTCTTCTAGGGGACTTCGCACCTCAAAGGAAAATTTCCACAAAGGACCAAATAGAGAAGTAAAGTAACTAAGCGGGCCCCATTTTTCTCGTGAAGCTTCTCTTATGTTCCCCGAAGGTTTAAATAAGGTACTTAAGGTAGCAAGGTAAAAGTAAAATCTTAAAAGGAAAATTGGAAATCTGTTTCTCCGCTACGAGTTTTTCTACCATCAAAGGCCATTTTTTGCATTTCAAAGAAAGTCATTTCTACAAGCATGGTAAGTATGCGATTTGGTTGCAAATTATTTTGGGTGAGTAAATTGAAGCAAATCAGTGGATTGATTAGGTTTTTGCAAGAAAAATTGACCTAAGCAGATTTTTCCCAAGGAAGTACTCTGTTCTTGTCTTTTCGAAAGATGAATGAAAGGGGAAGTAAATAGCTAATTAATGAGAGTTACCGTTGAGCCAAAAAAAATAGTGAAAAGACAAAGATAAATCCATTAGAACCTCTACATCCACCAATCCAATAGATTTACCCTTAATTTTGCTCGTGTGGTGCAATTTATGAAATTGAATGAGCAAATCTAGGTTATTTTATAAAGAGGGAAGTAACAAATTTTCAAACTCTTGTTTCACTGTTATACTGTTGTACTAAATAGTGCTTTCAAGTATTTGTCAAATTATAGAGTTCTCTCCTTGTATCAATTGCAATTGTTCAAGCTGTTGCTATCATACATCATAGAAAATGGCAACAAGATTTGTGGGTTTCGATAGTTTGGGTGGAATTAGGTTAGAGTGGTCAACTTTCACGAATACTTCACTCCGCTTCTATGATATGGAAGACTTTCAAAGGACATTAAGAGTAGAGCCAATTCATCCCATAGTGGAAAAACTTCAGGGAAGCAGATTAGTTGAAGCAGCTGGGTTCCCTGTAGTAGTACAAGCCCTGGAGTTGATTCTAGAATGTATCAACCATTACAACCCGGATACAAGATAGATTCTTTTGCCTGATCAAACAGTGTTAATTTCAATCAATCGACAATCAGTAGTGAATTGCTTGCGGATTCCCAAATGGGAGGAGTTCTTTGATTTGATGATGAGTGGAGCCATGTCCAAGTGCTCTTTGAAGAAGATGGTTTGAAGGAAGGAAATCATGCAGTCTTGGTTTCAGAAGCCAAGGGGAGCTAAGAGTAAATTCCCTAAAACTGTTTTCGGCATGAACCTCAAACTAGAAATTGTTGACATTTTGGTTCTATTGCATCAACTCAAAGGTGAGGTAGACGCTTTTAATTTTGTAGAATAGTACTTCTTTCTAGTGCAAGTTATTTGCTCAGACACACAGTATATTGACTGGGTGCATGAGGTCAGTGAACAACTTTCTAAGGCTCTTAGTGTAGCTAAGTTTTATAATTCTTTTTATATGTCCTCATTCTTGATATACATGTTGGCTTCTCTTCAATTATGGCCAAGACTTCCTAGAATTAAGGATTTCCGTGACAATGTAAAAAGTTATGAGTTTTATCCATGCTTGCCATTACAGAATAGTTATGTAGAATACATCCAGGTAAATGATGCATTCACCATAAGGATTTGCAAGGAACTACAGGGACTCTTAAAGCAGAGATTCAGTCTAGAAGTGATGGTGGTCATCAGCCAATTTGGTAGTTACTTCATCTAGTTCTCATCATTTTCTTATTTGCATCTTGTAGCATTCGATGGATTCACACTGAAGTTGCCCAGGTATACAGATGATATGATCGTGCTCATGGAGATCGTGAGGCAAGCAGTACAAGTGAATGTGTTGAGTGCTAGTCTAGAGAAGAAAGGGTTAGAATTCCCTATAAAAGTTGGAGCATACAGTTGCGAAACAAGATCAGATGCAAAGAATATACTCAAAGCATTTGAGAGTAAATACAAATTGGAAAAGTATGAAGTAGTAAGGCCCATGTTTGACCCTAATGGATATGCCAGGGATGTGCTCCAGATTGGAAGCATGATCAAACTTATAACAACCATGGAAGATTACTGGGCAGATTGCAAGGATGAGCTGGAGAGCCGAGATCGCACCTTTGCTAGATTTACGATTGATCAAATAAAGACATATGGAATAAGTTTAGATGTGGAAGGGCTGGAGGATGACGATCAAAATATGTACAGTAATACATATTTGACAAAATTGAGGAATACCCCCGTTAGCTCTAAACCATATGTTGACATAGAAGAAAATGTTGATGTCATGATGGAAAGAATTATCAAAAGAACTAGGAAGTGGGTTGAATGGATGGCTAAGAAAGGTTGAAGCAAGAGCAAAGCTACTCAAGCTTCTCTAGCTGTAGCTACTCCTACTTTATCTCAAAGTGCCACTCCTAGTGCTACTGCCACGGCTGCTCAAAGACTAGCCCAATCTATGGGAGGAGGTGATCAACCCCCAGAGAAGCATGTTCCAATAGCCCCAACCTATCAAGGTGGATTGCTACAAGTCATTGGAATTCAAGTTGAAGCTGAGAAGGGAACGAAAGAGAAAAAAACATGGATCCCTTGCTCCAGTCTCACCTCTACATGCTTCTTTACCCCCATCTCGCCAAGCTTCTCCAACTCCATCTCCTCATGTCACCCCAATTTTATCCCCTCATCGTAGCCCTACACCATCTGTAAGTGCTCTCCTTTTAAAGTCCACTGGTTCTCCTATTCAAATAGTAGAGTTCGGAGATGATAAAAGTAGTAGTAGCGAATCTACTAATTCCGATGAAGTTGCAAAGAAAGCTCAAAAAGAAGAGATAGCTCCAAGTTCATCTTGACTTCTTTCTTGGGATCCAAAGACCCCCTTTTCTGCAACTACAGCAACAATGACTCTAGTGAAGAAGAATATTTTTAGGATTGAGTCACTTGGAATAGTTTCCAAAGAGATTAGTACAAAATCTTGGCTCGAGGATACTTTGGAAAAGAAGAAAAAAAGGAAAGATGAAGGTGTTCCTTTGAAATATGTTGTATCCCAGGAGGTTCACTCAAGATCTACCATGGTGAAAGCTAAGAAGAAGAAGACTTTGTCAATTCTAGGACAAGATCCGAAAATAGGGCACTTAACTCTAGAGGTAGCGAAACCAAACAAGGCAGAGCGAATTGAACATATGACACCAGAAGACTTCACTCTACATTCAAATTATCTCAGAGAAGCTAGGCATGATACAAAAGCAGGCCTATGGAGATTGAGTAATGAAGTGATAGAGGAACAATTAGAGGATCTCAAATTGTCAAAAATTTGAATGAAAGTAGAGATTGAAGAATTAAAAAGATTCATCAGGCAACTAGTTGTTCCATTGGCAACCATTACTAGTGTGCTTGCTACTGAGAACCCTACTGCAGAAGAAGTGCAAGCCTTCATCAAACAAATCCAAAAGGATAGACATTTTGGCCAGATCGGAAAGGAATGGATTGAGAAGCTCAGTATAGATGGAGCTATTCTGATTGATCAGATTGGAAATGTTATCCTTCGGTTAGAAATTGAGAAGGATAATATCACTTCTAATCATAACACTTTAGCTACACAAAAGGCAAGGTGTGAGGAATGTGTTTCTCTCCTAAATATGGTCATTCAAATGAAGGCAAAAGAGGCAATCGAAGAAAACATTTTGAAAAAGGGGACTGAGCCTCTATTCGAATGGCTTCAGAACATGCAGTTCAATCAAGAAATGATTCAAGAGGCAGAGGAAGGACTCAAAGAAGCAAAGGAAAAGGTGAAGAAGATCCAAAATAGAGCATTTGAGCTCATGCAAGGGTTACACACAAATCCACAAAGTAGCGGGAAAGGAAAGGCTCTCATTTGGATAGAGGTAATGAAGGATAACTTCTCTACATACTTGAATAATCTATCTGGGATGATTTCAAGCAGTCAAAACAAAATGGTAGAGTTGCAAACACTCGGTGGATGCATACATTGTTGGAATTATGATATATTTGTCATCAGTCACAACACTTATTCAATTGTCAATGTTTATTGAGCTACTCACCTAGTCTACAGTTCACACCAAGCATTCAGTGGTTACCTTATAAAATCCACAAGTAAACAGTTGATATCGAGCAGATAGTAATTACTGAGTAGAACAGTGTTCTTCAAGTAGATAGTGATTACCGAGCAGAACAATGTTCTCTGAGTAGATAGTGATTACCGAGTAGAACAGTGTTCTTCGAGTAGTTAGTGGTTACCGTGTAGAACAGTGTTCTCCAAGAAGTTAGTGATTACCGAGCTTTACAGTATTTACCAAGCAGACAGTGCTCACTGAGTCATCAAAGATATCAGTGTTTACCGAGTAAACAAGTTAAATGAAGGAATTAGTGTTTACCAAGTAAAACAAGGTAAATGAAGGAGTCAGTTTTTATCGAGTAAACAAGGTAAATGAAGGAATCAGTGTTTACCGAGTAAAATAAGGTAAATGAAGGAGTCAGTGTTTACCGAGTAAACAAGGTAAATGAAGGAATCAGTGTTTACTGAGTAAACAAGGGAATCAGTATTTACCAAGTAAAGAAGGTTAGCAATGGATTTAGTTTCTACCGAGTGACAGAACATTCACCGAGTCACCAATGGTTACCGAGTTTCGAGCTACTTAGAATGATTAGTATGGACCGTGCCTCTACTCTTACCGAGTGCATGACGATGCAAAGTATTGAAGTGGATGTTGAGTATTAGAAGGTCACTGAGTCAGTTTGTGGAACCAAATTTTTCTACCACCTGGCCGACTCAGTAATGTTTGTTCACTTCTGTTTTGGTCGACCTTTCCAATGTAAATATTGGAATGGTATATATAATTTGAAACAATGAGATGCAAAAAAAAAATAAAAACATAATTGAGTATGATATGTTGCAGCAATTTGAGAAGAGGGAAAGCAAATCACTAGCAGAACAAAGGAATACAGCAAGGTCAACATTGATGCAGAAAAGATATATTTGTCACATCAGGTGATCAAAGCACAAGGATCTTATTAGCAATTAGTTGCAATTAGATTCATTGCTTCATCCTAACAAGTGAATCAGTTTTCTAAATCCTTTAACCAAGTACACTTAACAGTCTTTTGTAAATCTACCAACAGAGTGCATACTTCATTGTATGTTTGTAAACCCTTTAACAAGGTGGATCTAGAAATCCTACTTGATCCTAACAAGGCAGATCATCAGAAGTGATCATTGTAAGCCTTAACCGGGCAACTTTATACTGTAGTATTGAAGTTTTGTGGGTATCATCCCCACCCCAGTTTTACTTTCTAATTGGAATGTTTCTGGGTCACCAAAATCTGTGTGCTCATGTGTTATAGATGTTTATCTTTTCATGCATACAGTAGATTAGATGGATGAATGGTAAAAATATTATTATGCAGAAATTGAATTAAAGTTTTAGAGTTACTGATTCACCCCTCCCCTCTCAGTAACCTTGTTAGTCTTGATTATTTCCAACAATTGGTATCAGAGCTTTGTGGTTCTCAGGATAAAAGTTTGACAGCTTGAGAAAAGATCAAGGACAATGGAGATATTAGATCTGGAAATGGCCATGAATCAATTCAATGAAGGAAAAGAGCATCTTTCTCAATCCCTAAAAAGAAGGAAGGAACTTGCAAGACAAATGAATGATTATCAATATGTTGAAGAAAGGATTGAAGAACTTTTACCATCATACAATTCAAATGAAGCTAATGAAGCAATCAAGGAACTCCTAGCAAAGAATGGTTCTCTGCAGGAAGAAGTAAGAAAGCTCAAAAGAGAACAAGAAGTCCAATCCATCAGGTTATGTGAAGTCTTGGAATAGAGAAACAAGGAAAATGAAGACTTAGAGGTAAGAAATAATCTATCCCTTCAGCATGGAGATCTTATAGGACAACTATCTAATGCAAATGAAGAAATTATGATTCTAAGATCTGAGAATGAAAGTTTGAGAAATGATTTAATCACTGAAAGACAAATCAATCTAAGTTTGCAAAGTGATTTGAGATCTGAAAGACAAAACAATGAAAGTTTGAAAAATGACTTAAATGTTGAAAAACAAGTCAATGAAAGGATGATAAAATCTCAAGCAGATATGGATCAATTGAATTTGCAAAATGAGCAGAATCTTCATAGACAAAAAGGTAAAGCAGGCCTTGGATACAATGAAGAAGGAGAATCTTCAAAACAGGGTACTCAAAAGAATCAAAAACCTACTTGCAATCACTGTGGAAAGTTAGGTCATACATCTAACAGATGTTGGAGCAATGGTAAAAGAAAATTCAATGGTCAATGCTACAATTGCAATCAACATGGTCACAAAGCAAATGAATGCAAGGAAAAATCAAAGTTTGAGGGTAAATGTCACAAATGTAAGAAACAAGGTCACAAGGCATCTGAATGTAGATCAAAATCATTCAATCTAGTAGAACAGGTTATCAAAGCATTATTTGGTTGGGACTACAATACTTGGTGCAGATGTCACTATTGTGGAGAATATGGACACATTGGAATAAACTATGCAAGACATCACCTAAGGAAGAAAGATACTACTATAAGATGTTATACATGTACCAAACTTGGTCATATATCCAAGAATTGCATGAATATAGGAAGAATTGAAGATGGAAAGAAAGCCAGAGCTAACAACATTCGAAAGAAGATGAGACAACAGTGGATTCCAAAATCTACCAAGCCAGAAAATTCTAATAATGGCTATGTCACTCAAGAAGTGGGTGATTCCACCATTTCTAATTAGACTCATCAAGAAGGACCAGGGATTGCATCTTCAAGAAATTTCCTAAGCAGTTCCAGAATAGAGAAGTGCAAAAGACAAATCAATATTTTAGATATTAGAGCTATTTCACTATGATGCATCTACCGAGCAAGGTCAATAATGTGAAAGGTTTTAGTTTGTTTACTAAGTTGCAAGGTTTACCGAGTAAGTCAGTGACTATCTGAAAAACCCTAGGTCATCTCAGCTACCTTCATACCTGAACATTAATGGAAAATTTTTCATCAAAAGGGTAGAGTTTGATCTCATTTTTCACCACAAATTCAGAATTTACAGAGCAAAAAGTTTCCAAGAGTGCGAAAGAGAGTTCAAGCAATTTGAAGTGATTTTTCAGCCAAAAATTTGTCAAACAAAATCATTCACTCACCAAGAAGCAATGACATTTGCAAGAACCAGCAGTAGCAAGGCAAAAAGAGGCTCTAAAATTCTTGTAAAAGGAGTACAATGGAAAGCACCCAGCTTCAAGCTCGTTCCCACCGTAGCTAAATCGCTTGACCCTCATGGAGTTCAACCAAAAATTCCACCAAAGGTACTTCTTATAAATGACATTCCTACTCATTTCAAATGCATTGTTCAAGAAATAGGGACACTAGACATGGATAATGCCCTAGCTGAGTTGTGTGTGAACAGAACCGTAAAACCTGAATTCAAACATCTAGAAACCAAAGGTTTGACCCATATCCTGCATCTACCAAGGAACTTCCAAATGAAATGGATAAGATACATTTTAAGCCATGTGCATAATGGTCAGTTGTGGTTAGAGCAACCCGTCTTGATATCGAAGAAAATGATTAATAAGATCACGGGTTTGCCAATGTTAAGTAAATCAAAAACCACCAAAACCCTAAGTCAGGATGAACTTTAGAGGTTAACCCTAGCTGAATGGGATGGCAGAGGATTGAAACCTAACAATGTATCCAATGCAAAGTTAAGATTTGGACTCTATTTAATTGCATACAATATGTATAGTTCCAGCAGATTAAACAACATGCCCTGTGAGGCTGTAGATTTAGCCTATAAGGTTGTGAAGAAAAATATGTAGTTTGACCTAGCAGATGTGTTGCTTAAACAATTTAATAAAAACATGGATAGTATAAGGACCTCAAAAACCAAGTCTTATAAATTTTTTTCCTTTTTTTTTTGTTTATTTTTCTATGTACAAAAATTTTTCCCTTCAAAAGGTATAGTTGTATGGAGGAAAGATATTCTAGTTTTGTATCAAATAAATGAGTTTGTAGCAGAGATGGGTGAAAATTTTGATAGTATTATGGATAATTATTTTGAAGACTTCAAGGAGAGGATGAATAACATGTTCTGAATTCCTCCTAAGCTTGTTGAGGATTACAGAGATGATGTATGTTTCATGGTTGACTGTGACAAGGTATACATTCAGGTAGTCAGACCCCGAGTTGCATGGGTAAAACCTCTTCCTTATGAGGTAAATATTGATGAAACTAGAGACATCATAGAGGCACTAGTAAATGAGCTAGTAGACCCAAGGCAACCAATTTTTGAAACCTATGAAGAAGCTAAGGCCAGAATTGAGCTTGAAATTAAGCTACCACAAGCCATAAGCAAGGGCAAGAGGAAAATAACAAAATTGAAAACTTCTACTAGATCTCTTATGCTCATCGAGGGAAAAGGTGAAGATGAAGAAGGTGAAGAAGAAGGAGGAGAAGAAGAAGAAGGTGAAGAAGAAGGAGAAAAGGAATCTGTAGAGGAATAGCCAAAGAAGAAAGGTAAGGTAATCATTACCAAACCCAAAAAGAAGCCTACTGTAGTATTCACCTAAAGAACTAGGAAAGGTAAGCAGGAACCTATACTAGTTAGGCCTATACCCACATTTGAGCAAAGGCTCAAACAGTTGGAGGAAGGAGTTGGCATCACAAATTTCAAATCATTAAAATTTGAAACTAGAACTGATGTGGAGAAAATGCAGATTGAGGAACTAGTACTCAGCAAGATGGGTAAATGGAAATACTCCCCAGACCAGATTGCCCCTCAAATCTCAAAAGAACTACTGGAGAGATTGCAACCCAGATGGGAATTAGCCACCCAAACGGTAAAAGATATTTATGAGCAATCTCTAAAGAATCTTGAACCAAGTCTCATTGGAGCAGAAGTAAAAACTAAAATGAAAAACCATGAAGGTAAAATGATGATTAGATTCCACACTTGTTTGATTTTGATCAAAGACATTGTACATGTTGTAAATGATGCTACAAACATGTGGAAAAATATCTATCATCTACATAAGCCCAGTGTAGACCCAGTAGAAATCAAGGATGATGATAGCGATAGTGATGATGAGCTTGATAACACTCCATCTGTCACAGTCTCACTAGGAGAGCTGCATGCACTGATGGAAGATAAAGAGGAAGAAGACAAGGAAAAAGAAGCTGAAGAGGTAGATAAGGAGGAAGATGATCTGATGAAAATTGTAGCAACAGTTATTGCATCACTTCCTTACTCTCCACCTAAAACTATAGCATCATCAAGGTTGGAGTTAGCTTCAGTAGGTTTGGTCACATCTACATTAGATATATCATCAGCACCTGCCACATCTCAGCTCCAGGTATTATCAATGGAAGTGTCTACCACTTCATCTACTGAGCTGCATTCCTTTTCTACAGTTACCAAGCAAGCCTTCTCAGCTCCATCATCACCAACTGGAATAACAGTAAGTTTCACAATTTTGTCAATTTCAATTTGTTCTACAATCTTTTCAGGAATATCTGTATCTACTTCAAACCCAGTTAGTTCAGATACTGCATCACCGAGTGTATCACCATTTGTGGCAAGTACTTCAGTTTTTGACCCGACATATACTCCTATTGGCACTCCACCCTCAAGTATCCCAGTTTTTGCTGCTAGTCCTTCCATCTCTACCATTGTGTCTATTCCCAAGGTCAAACCAGTCTTCACAGAAGTCAAACAAAAGCAACCATTAAGACTTATGATCACTGGAAAGGAAATTCCTAAAAACATTGACCTAGACACTGAGATAGTAATTCCAAAGATTGACTATGAAAATGATACCATTGAAGAAATGAGGTATGCTAGTGAGCTAATTTGAGATGAAGGCTACGCAGAAGCAGCTAAGGTTTGAAAGGGATAAGGGATATAAAATAATTGAGAATGCCCAAAATATAATTAAAGAGGCTATAGGTGTTGGGTTAGATTCTACTCAACACATTTTGATCTAGTTAGAAGAGGGAGTCAATAAATTCAATGAGGATACCTTCGGTCAAGAAAAATTGATGGAGAAGGCAGAGAAGAAATTTGATAATAAGGTGCTTGAGCACATTGCTCAGCACATAGAAATGAAATAGGTTGAATTAACCTCAGTTTTGGCTAATATTGAAAATTCTTTTAATAATGTAACATCTCTTTTTGCTAAGCTTTGTGATGTTACCGAGTATACTAAGGAGATAAGAGAGCAATTAAATAAGATAGATGAGGATTTGAAGGCAAGTGCACAAAATCTGAAGCTTGACCCTAGTTCAACCTCATCTCATCACCTCAGAATCAAATTTTTGTTAGAAAAGCAAGCAGAATTGCTAAGAGAAGAGGCAAGGATCCGATCTACATTGCTAGATATTCAAACTATGATCCTTCCCATCATGGACACAATACAAAAACACATTGCCCATTCAAAAACATTGATCCATGACAACAAATTCTCCGTTGCAGATCATGTGATTGAACTTTCTGCAGAAGTTCAGATAGCTCTATCCACATGCAAAATCCTGCAAGAGAATTGGGATAAGAATCTACAACTCATTCTCCAAGTACATTCAGAGTTTATCTCACATTTTTTTGTTTCTATGTAAATGCATTCTTTTATTATTTTTTTTGGCATTATTTTCAAAAAGGGGGAGAAAGAGATACTTAGATAGAGTTATTTGTGAGATAAATGTACAAAAAGGGACAATGAGATATTGTAAATAAAAGTCATATAGCTCATGTAAATACCTTGTTATATTGTATGGGGGAGTCATATGTAAGAAAGTCATGAATATTTAGTGGAATTAGTTGTCAAAATGTCAAATATTGTATATAAGTGTTGGCTCATAAGTGTTTTTGTCACTAATGCCAAAGGGGGAGATTGTTGGAATTATGATATATTTGTCATCAGTCACAACACTTATTCAATTGTGAATGTTTACCAAGCTACTCACCTAGTCTACAGTTCACACCGAGCATTCAGTGGTTACCTTATAAAATCCATAGATAAATAGTTTATATTGAGCAGATAGTGATTACCGAGTAGAATACTGTTCTCTGAGCTGATAGTGATTTTTGAGCAAAACAGTGTTCTCCGAGTAGATAGTGATTACTGAGCAGAACAATGTTCTTCGAGTAGTTAGTGGTTACTATGCAGAACAGTGTTCTCCAAGTAGTTAGTGATTACAGAGCTTCACGGTATTTACCGAGCAGTCAGTGCTCACTGAGTCATCAAAGATATCAGTGTTTACCGAGTAAACAAGGTAAATGAAGGAATTAGTGTTTACTAAGTAAAAAAAGGTAAATGAAGGAGTCAGTGTTTACTAAGTAAACAAGGTAAATTAAGGAATCAATGTTTATCGAGTAAAACAAGTTAAATGAAGGAGTCAGTGTTTACTGAGTAAACAAGGTAAATGAAGGAATTAGTGTTTACCGAGTAAACAAGGGAATCAATATTTACCAAGTAAAGAAGGTTATAAATGGATTTAGTTTCTACCGAGTGACACAACATTCACCAAGTCACCAATGGTTATCGAGTTCTGAGCTACTCAGAATGATTACTATGGACCATGCCTCTACTCTTACCGAGTGCATGATGATGTAGAGTATTGAAGTGGATGCCGAGTATCAGAAGGTCACCAAGTTAGTTTGTGGAACCAAAGTTTTCTACCACCTGGCCGACTCAGTAATGTTTGTTCACTTGTGTTTTGGCTGACCTTGCCAGTGTAAATATTGGAATGGTATATATCATTTGAAACAATGAGATGCAAAAAAAAAAAAAAAAGCATAGTTGAGTATGATATGTTGCACAAATTTGAGAAGAGGGAAAGCGAATCACTAGCAGAACAGAGCAATACATCAAGGTCAACATTGATGTAGAAAAGATATATTTGTCACATCAGGTGATCAGAGCACAAGGATCTTATCAACAATAAGTTGCAATCAGATTCACTGCTTCATCCTAACAGGCGAATCAATTTTCTAAATCCTTTAACAAACTAGACTTAACAGTCTTTTGTAAATCTCCTAACAGAGTGCATACTTCATTGTATGTTTGTAAACCCTTTAACAAGGTGGATCTAGCAATCCTATTTGCTCCTAATAGGGCACATCATCAGAAGTGATCATTGTAAGCCTGAACCGGCCAACTTTATACTACAGTATTGAAGTTTTGTGGGTATCATCCCCACCCAAGTTTTACTTTCTAATTGGAAGGTCTCTGGGTCACCAAAATCTATGTGCTCATGTGCTATAGATGTTTATCTTTTCATGCATACAGTAGATTAGATGGATGAATGGTAAAAATATTATCATGCAAAAATTGAATTAAATTTTTAGAGTTACTGATTCGCCCCTCCCCTCTTAGTAACCTTGTTAGTCTTGATTATTTCCAACATACATGTGGCTACTGACGAGTTGACAAGTCAGCTGGGTGCAGTAAAGGAATTGGCTCGGGAGCATTCAAAGTGGCTCTTAAGATTCACCAATGTACATGTGCCTAGTCATGAGGAGATGATCCCAATTATAGTGGTTGCCAAAACATATAGGGAAAAAATTGAAAGGGGAAAGAAGTCTAAATGACTTATTCAATACTCCTTTTCTATTTTCTGATGTAAATGTTATAAATTTTTGAAAGTCGACAAACTAGCATCTTGCCATTTGTCATCTGAGAAGATGAACCAATTAATATTCCTATTGTAATAGTCATCTCTCAAATCCTATATGTATGAAATTTAATGGTTAATCAAAGACCGGCAAATTTTTGGTTTGAGATGCTTTTTGTTGTAGAGACAATTGAGAGTATTCAATATCAATTATTTTTTGTTTCGTAGAATTGTTGAAATTAGTGTTTTCCTCAGATGTTTGGAATGGCAATGAGGAATAAATAGAGTTTTACTTCTCTTGTTCACAATACAGTAAGTGAATGTAATAAGCATTGTTATTGTTCATTCAAAGAGGAAACTTTAGTATAATTAATTAATAGCAGTAGCTTAGCTTCAAGTTTTCATAGTTAGATATCTGAAGGTTTTGTGAATTCATAAGATTGTGAATACACAAAAAAAATTAGATGCTTAGAACTCAAACTCGCTTTAGTTAGGTCTTGTCTAAGTCTAACTTGGTTACACCTCTGCTATTCTCGGGTCAAGAACATACTCCAAATCAGATAGGAAGAATAAACATAATTCATTGAAGATTATTCATATAGGGAGCTGTACCTACCAATTCAGAGAAAAGGTGGTAACCATAAGATGGCTTTTCAATTGTTGTGAATAGATATTATTCGAAATCTAGCCATTAAGAGTCATAATTTCATGAAAGATAAAAGAACAAATCTGTTTACCAACGAATCAATAAGAAGTAGAGTCTATAGCCAATATCCACACTGGTAAAGGACATAGTCACTAGATACGTGGCCAGAGGTTCTAAGAAAAAGAAAGTAAAAATGGATGCTTGTCTCACCAAAGACCCGGTAATAGGAAAAATCATAGCAGAGGTGGCCACTAAGAAAGGGTCTAGGGAGATCGATGATGAAGGGTTCAAAGTTACTTCTTTTGAACTAGGTGCTATTAATAGGAATACTGACAACAATTTCTTTAAGTTTTTTGTTGACCACATGCTCACACAATCAGAGAAATATTCTAGAGAAAAGAAAGAATTAAAAGAAATGGTAGTGACAATGGCTGCATACATTGATTCGCTGATCAACCTATGGGCTGCTCGCATAATCCAGGTACCATAGCCTTTTGACCCAAACTCTGTTGAGAGCCAACAATTGATGAAATAGATGCAAAATGGAAAACTGCTAACTGATGCCATGAAAAATTGGGTGAATAACATAGTAGACCAGGGAAATAAATTTATTTCTAAAGTTACTAGTATATACTCCAAAGGTGAAGTGCTGCTAGGAGAGATTCAAACCTTGATCCTAGTATGGGAAATAGAATTAGCATGTTTCCAAGCTTTGGTTCTCCAGGTATCAGACGTTGAAAAAATTGAGGTTGTCAAATTCCTGAATGAAAATCCTATGAAGAATGTAGACCCCTGCACGCTTTTTATTCTAAAAAATAATATGAACTAGAAGGAGTCCATCTACAAAGAAACCATCAAAGAAATACAAGGCATTAAAAATAAGATCACATGAATGCACAAGGAACTGGTAAAAGACATGAAGATTGTCAATCCCACAGTCATCTTATAACTTGAGGAAGGAAATATGGACACTGAAGCATTAACCAAGAGTTTCACCAGAGAAGTAGAACAGATCAAAGACAAGGAATCATCGAAGGCTGATGATTTCACCTCATTGGCAAGCATCGAATCCATGTTGCATCTTAATGAGAAGCTAATGCCACATCAGAATCTGAAAGTGAAGTAGTACAGGTGGAAGAAAGATGCATGCAGAGCTTGATTAATGAGATTCACAAACCCATACTCCCATGCCACATAGGAATTCATATCCATGTTTCAGAGTTGGAAGCTAGTGTGCCAAACTATTGGAGAGGAGGAGAAAACTAACACAAATACTAGGAACTAAACTATTGCCTGTTGGCACTCTTTCTTTTTGATAACTACTTTCTAGTTTAATAACGATTTCTTGTATTAATTCGATAGGGCTGGGTTTTGATGGAGGCCCTTTGGATTTGAAAAACTATAAATGTTGGGGCATTGAACTATTTTTTTTTAGCAAATAAGAGATAGAAGATAGAGGTTAGATAGCAGCATTTCGATATAGATTTGATTTTGATAACAGTGATTGGTGATAGTATATGAATGTTTGGGCTTTCAAAGACTTGGTGCATTGAAGTTTGAATATACATATATGAAGAATTTCAAATTATGTTTTGAAACTTTGTGTTTAGAGTGTTGAATCATTATTACTTTGTGGATGTGATTTGGCGATTTGAAAGTTCCAGATTGCTGTTACTTGGTTGTAAGTTCTCTTAAATCTCTGTTCTTTTTTAGTGATGCATGTTGAGATTTTAGCAAAAATTCATTCTTTGGAGTGGGTTTTCTTTTTCATATCCGTTGAATCTATTCATCTTTAAGTAGTCTTTGATAATTACCTCACTACCCAGGAGTAGTTGAGAGACCCTTATGCACTTTCGAAGAAAGTGTGAAAATGGTTTTCAATTTATTGTAAATTTGGCAAGAGATTTGTACCTTCAAAATGTTTAGAGAGGAAGTGTAAAGTAAAAATAAATGCTTTCTCAACTGTAGTGAGTGATTCTGTTCTTTTGTAATTTTGGGTATACAGTAAATTTGATAAATTATTTGAAAGGACAAATCTATTCACCAACAGATTTTTGGTGACTCTGCTAGGGAGAGCCCCTTTTGAAAGAACCTTAACCCTTAGATGTAATGTATAACAATGGTTCTTCCACACAACAAGGTCTTCCCTATACTACAACCTAACCTTTGATTTGAAGATACTCAAGAAGACATAATTTCAGACTTAGCCGCAACCGCTTGGCGAGTACCTAGGAGTGGTCAACAATACCAACAAGTGTTAGTTGTTCTTAAAGGGAAGAAGAAAGAGTTGAATTGTTGAGAGGAGTGTCGAGAGTTCAAGCGGCGGCTGTTATGGATAGGTTGGCCCAGGCACCTGTAAGGCCTTGAACTTATAAGTAAGATAGAGTTAGCTACCCATAGATACACGAGAGGAGAAAGAGAAAAAAGGAATTCTTGATGAAAACTTTGAGCCATTGAAGAACCTAAAATTCTTGCCAAACTTTAATGATCCTAAAAAGAAGCAGATCAAATCTCAAAGCAGGCCTAGCTCTCCACCCAAACCATCTCCTTTCTCACCTTTAGTACAATCTTTGCTTCCATTGTATACTCTTGTTCCAGCCTACCTATCAATCCAACCCTTGCAAGTTATTCCACCTAACATGGTTGCTAATCAACCTTGTGGGCAGAACATAGGTCCATTAAATTTGGGTGTGAATCCCACAACACTTCCTAAAGGAGCTACTAAGGTTTTACCCAAGTTTAGTGGAGATGGCAAAATTTCAACTGATGATCATTTGAGTACTTTTCATTTTTCTTGTGTTGTCATAAGTGTCCCCACACAAGAAGTTGATGTGAGATTATTTGTGTGGACCTTGATCGATCTCGCTATTGACTGGTTTAACCATTTGCCTCATCATTTCATTACTAGCTAGGATGATACGAAGAATGCCTTTGAAAGTAGATTTAAAACCCCTAAAAATGAATGTTCTCTATTCTCTCAACTCAATCAAATGAAGAAAGATATGGATGAACCCATGAGAGATTTTGTGGCTAAATTTAATAGACTTGTCCAAAGAATTCCTAAAACATCTAGGCCTAGTGTCAAAAATTAGAAATCATTCTTTATTAATGTTGTCCTAATGGATATAAGTTTTCACCTCATTAAAGATGCCTGTGTTGATTTAGACATAGCTTAGAGGTTGTCTATTCAGTTGGAAGATGCATTCATTAATGCTGGTAAGTGGAAAAGAGACGTACATACCCCCAAAATTGCTTCATCTTCTACCCCTATAGGCCCATTTTTATAGAAGTTGATGAATGATATATCAATGATGAAGAGACAGAAGAACAAAATCCATAACCCATATTAGACCCCTTACTAGAAAATTCACAGACGGCAACAACCTCAAAATTTTGGTAAAACACCCCTATTAGCTGCCCCTCAAACAAGACTACCAATTGAAGAAGATCCAAAGGAAACAATGTGTTCATTTCATATGACTTCAGACCATGATGAACGCGAATGTCCTGATTGGCTAAATTGTATTCAACTAGCAAAAAATGCCATTGCAGCAGAGCAAATGACCAAAAATAAAAATGTAGAGAAGGGGGAGTTTGGTTCTTATTTCCTTGAATATGAGTCTGATTCAGAAAGAGGAGGCGATGTTTATACAACACTTTAAGACCCCGCTTGCACAATAATGACTAGAGGCCAACGGAATCAGAAATCCTACCCAAGAACTACCTCCAATGTATCAAATTCCAAAGGTAAAGAACATACACATGCTGATACAACAAAAACTATAGAACCAAAAACCTTGTCCAGAACGGAAACGAAAGCTAGTACCTCAACTTTTGATATTGTTGAATTTTGCAAAACTTCTTCCATATCAATTTCTCCAACTGAATACCTAAAACTTAACTCAAAGGAATTGGACAAGTTGGTTCAATATGTGAAGGGAGGTTCTACCACTAATGCACATGTTACAAATGAGGTTTTTGAGGATTCGAAAGTTGTTGACAAACCCATATTTGTATCTGAGAGAAACACAAAAAGCACTGAAGCCACTGCTAATTCTACCCAGAAGGAAATAGAGGAGAAAAAGCCTAATCCATTTTATCTATCTTTGTTATTAAATGGTCAGAAGCTTAGTAATTGCATCATTGAATCTGGAGCATCAGATAACATTATGCCCCAACTTGCCACAAGATTCCTTGGTTTGGAGCTCACAAAGACCTTTGGATGTTGCTATGCTATGGATGGGAAGCAGGTACCCCTGGTTGGTCAAGTGAAAGATGTGCAGGCTGTTCTTTATGCTTGTCCTGAAAAAAGAGTAGAACTTACTATTCTAGTAGCTGATATCCCAGCTAGCTATGGAATGTTGCTCAGTAGAACTTTTTGCAAAGATACGGGTGGGGAAATTAAAATGGATTGGTCAGAAGCATATATTCTTGTGGGAAAGAAGAAAATAAAGCTAGAACCTAAGCCCAAGCATAAATATACTGTAGTACCTTATGATAACCCTAAATCATAGATATTGTATGAAGAGTGTTAGTTTGGGAATTATATTATTTTGCTAGAGGAGCCATGCGGAGAAGAGATGGAGCCATGCAGAGAAGAGGGAGTGAGTTCTAAAGATTCTTTATAGACCCTAGAATTCGATGGAAGTTGTTCAAATTCAGGCTCAAGTGCAAGTGTAGTTCTCATTTCACCCTTTGGGGAATTTTTTCCTTTTTCTTTTAAGCTAGACTTCCATAATACTAATAACACTGCAGAATATGAAGCATTTCTTGTAAGTTTGCAAGAAGCCAAAGCTAAAGGAATAAAGTGGCTCAAGGCGAAAGGTGATGCTAAACTCATTGTGAAGTAGGTGAGAAAGCAATTTTTAGTAAAAAATGATAGGTTGAGGAACTATAGAAATTTAGTGTGGGATGAAATCGAGTCATTTGAAGCATTTTCTATTGAATTCATTCCTCGTTCTCAAAATACAAAAGTTGACTCTTTAGCTATCTCAGCATCATTACTACTACCACATACTAAATTCAAAAATGATGCTTATAGGATTGAGATGATTTATAGACCTAGGGTTCCAGATAATGTTAATCATTGGCAGGTTTTTAATGATGATGCACAATTAAAAGAATTTATAGCGTGCGCTAGCAATTTTGTTGAAACCTTCTTCGAAGGATCTGAACATTGTGGTAAGCCAATCGAGGAAGAATCAATGGAAACAAGGGAAGTGATCCAACTCTCAAGAAATAGGATTCCTAAAGGTTTGGTTTCCCTAGAACATCTTTTTGGTAGGAAAGATGATAGCTCTCTAAATAAAGATGTTAGTTCTAATTAAAAGGAACTTGACAAGATCAACATTGGAAATGCAGAAAACCCTAAATTGATTTCTATAGGAAAAACTTGTTTTGCAAGGGAGAAGAAGTAATTATCTAAGCTTTTAATTCAATAGCAGGATGTTTTTGTATGGGGTTACAATGATTTAAAATTTTTTAGAAATGGTGAATTTATGCATCATATACTGTTGAAACTAGGGGCTACCACCTTCAGACAGAAGGTCAGGAATTACAACCCCAAAGTTTCGGAAGCTATTTTTAAAGAAGTGGTAAAGATGTTGAAGGCTCATATAATTTATCTGATACATCATTCAACATGGGTGGAAAATATCATTCCTGTAAGGAAAAATAATGGAGAAATAAGGATTTGCGTGGATTTTAGGAATCTGAACCAAGAAAGCCTTAAAGATAACTATGCACTTCCTACTATGGACCATGTCTTGCAGACAGTTGCTAGATCTAAAGTAATTTCTATGCTTGATGGATATTCAGGATATAATCATATCAGTGTCGCATCAGAGGATCAACACAAGATATCCTTCATTACTCCTTGGGGTACCTTTGCTTATAACCAAATGGCTTTTGGTTTGATTAACGTTGGGGCCACTTTTCAGCGTGCTATGAACTCCTCTTTCAAGGACCTACAAGATAAGATAATTGTTATATATCTTGATGATTTGACTATCTATTCTAAAAGAAGGAAACATCATTTGAGGGATTTAGAAAAGGTGCTGGGAAGATGCAGACAGCATGGTATATCTTTGAATCCTAAAAAGTCTATGTTCTTCATGGAAGAAGGTAAATTGCTTGGGCATATTGTTTCCAAAGAGGGTATAAAAATTGATCCAGAGAGGGTGAGAGCAATACAAAAGTTGGTTCTGCCTACCAATAGAAGTGACGTAAAATCTTTCTTCGGTCAGATCAATTCCTTGAGAAGTTTTGTACTTGAATTCTCTGAGAAAGTGAAATATATGCTAGATATGATGAGTGAGAAACGTCCCTTCAGATGGAAAGAGGAGGATAAAAGGGCCTTCGAAGATATCAAAACAGCTATTGAAAGTGCCCCAATGATGGTGAGTCCTAACTTTGAAAAGGATTTCATTATTTATTGTTATGCTTCTGAACACTCTCTATCCAGTATTCTAACTCAGCAGAATGATGAAGGAGGTGAGGCTCCCATCGCCTTTATGAGTGTTCCTCTGAAGAAACATGAGTTAAATTATACTCCAATAGAAAAATATGCATTCGCTATAGTAAAGGCATTGAAACAATTTAGGTATTATATACTACATTCTCACTCTGTCGTGTATATATCTGAAACCCCAGTCAAAAGCATTTTAACTCAACAAGAGGTGGAAATGAATAAACAAGTATTTTGGGTGACTGAAGTCCAAGAATATGATCTAACTATCAAACCTACTTCTCTGGTAAGAGGGCATGGTTTGTGTAAATCGATAGCTAAAGGTAAAGATGCATCCCCTGATAAGTCTGAGGAAGCCCCTATAGTCTTATTGGTTAGCCTAACAAATGCTTGGTTCTCAGACATTGCATATTTTCTATCATATGGTGAATGTCCACCGAATATGAACCATAAAGAAAGATGGAATTTGAGGTTGAAAGCAGCAAAATATGTAATTTCAAATGATGTTCTCTATAAGAGAGGAATCAATGGGACCTTTTTAAGATGTGTGGACACAGAACAATAAGAAAAATTGTTAAAAGCATACCATTCAGAGGCTTGTGGAGGACACTTTTCATCCATTGTTACTACTTTTAAAATTCGCAAGAATTGTTTCTACTAGCTAGGCATGTTCAAAGATGCTTATAAATTCATGAAAAACTGTGAAAAATGTTAGCTTTTTACTTGACGCCCTCAATTAATAGCATTGCCGCTTAGGCCTGTGGTAATTGATGAACCTTTCTAACAATGGGGTATTGATTTTATTGGACCTATAAATCCTCCATCAAGTGTCGGACATATCTACATTTTAATAGCGACAGTGATACCAACGAAGAAATCTAACTCTCAAGTGGTGTGAGAGTTCCTGATGGAGCAAATTTTTGTCAGATTTGGTGTACACCAAAAAATAGTTTCGGATAATGCCACTTATTTTTCATCGAAAGAGATATCCCTTTACTGTTATGAGCATGGTGTATCATTGGCTCGTTCATCAGATTACTTCCCACAGGGGAATGGGTAGGCAAAGTCCAGTAATAAAAATCTAGTAGCCATCATTGAAAAATTGGTGTCTGATAATTCCCAAGATTGGTACAAAAGACTCTATGAAGCATTATGGACAGACCAGATTACACCAAAAAGAGCTATTGGGATGGCTCCCTTTGAATTAGTGTATGGGATTGGGGCCCAAATATCTTTACCTTTGGAGTTATTAGCTGCAAAATTGCAATCAGTCATTGAGTATCAATTCTTTAAGAATTCATTGGAAAAAAGAGTCATGTATATGCACAAGTTGGAAAATGAGAGATGTAAACTAGTTGACCATATCACAGAACACTAGATGTATATGAAACGTATCTTTGACAGAAGAGCTTGATCAAGAAATTTCCTTAAACATGATGAAGTACTCTTGTGGGACAAGAGGAAAGAACCAAAAGGGGCACATCGAAAATTTGAATATCTTTGGAAAGGTCCATTCTTCATTTCAAAAATTGTTGGTCCTAACACTTTTCGATTGAGATATCCAGATGGAACAAATCTACCTTTTACATATAATGGGTAGGATTTGAAGTTGGTCAAGTTATGAGTTTTGATGTCCCCCACCATGTACATAACAATTTTTTCATGTTTAGTCTTTTTTTTCTTGTCATTTTTCTTTCCCGTTCACTTAGTTTAGTTTTTGTCCCCTTTTTTTGAGTTCTCTGTGTATTCCGCATACACAGTCCCCAGTCAGAGCCCCTGTTAGTTGTGTGTAGAGTCACATTTCCTTTTTCTGAGGACCTCCTTCTTCTCCATTACCTATTTTTGTTCAAAGTCTTTTCCTCACCATTTATGTGCTCACTACTCCTTGAAGTAGTTGGTCAAAGTTGCAAGCTTTTGTAGTTGTGATCCCTTCCTTTGAACCGCTTTGAACCACTTTGAACCTCAGTTCAAAGTAGTTCAAAGTAGTTCAACCTAAGATTTTTATACTAATGCTTTTTCTTTGGCAAGAAATTTTCTTTATGCAGTGGCTTTCTTTGAAGCACTTTGAACCACTTTGAATCTAAGTTCAAAGCTATTCAAAGTAGTTCTTGATTAGAACGATCGGCGATAATTTATTTCTAAAATATGGTGTTCCGCCTTTTCACAATAAATTGAGGGTCTATTTAGAATATCAAGAGTCAAAAGATTTTTCTCTTTTTCTGAGGAGAAAGTCATCATCATTAGAAGTGGGAGAATAGATCTTCAATTTGAGGAATGATCGGATATTATACGAAATCAATCATTGTTAATTTATGTGAGAAGAGAAATCATTAAATGAAAAGCTCATGTAGCGATGCTTCGAGTGTGCCAAGGTTGATATGAGGTGATATTTCATCATGCCTATTAATTATCCAATACATTTTCATGTAAACCTCTCCTTTAATAAAACCATTCAGTAGCTTTGGAAATTATTTTGCAAAAAACTGATTTCAAAGAGAAGGAGCTCTTAAGGAAGATAGAAGAAGTTATTTTGTTTTCAGTAGAAAGTAGGTGAGAGTTTAGAAATCCTTTTTTTATTCTAAAAAATTTTTTTTTTCAAAGGATTGTCTACCAGAGGTTTCGCTTGTTTTGTTGAAAATGAAGTCAGTCTTGCACTTTTTCAGCAATGCTTCTAGCCTTGAATGTAAGAGACCAGTGATCTATGATACAAACATAGAAGGGGTGAGTGTGGAAAAGCTGCAAAAAAAATTTGTTAAGATTACCAAGGAGATTAAGGGATTCATGGAAGTGTTAACAAGTTGGTTAATTGAAGCCACTGCCTTTCCTCCTGCTTTCATAAGCCCTAAGCTTCTACAACTTTGCATTGACCATTACGATGTAAGGAGTAGAAGCATAGTAAGTGAGAATGGAAACACAATACTTTCCATCTCAAGGGAAACCATTTCATCTATTTTACAATTAACAACAAATACCTTTGCCGCATTTTCACCTACTCAAGCTTTGGCCGAATACCAAGAAACCCCTAGCATTTTCTGAAACACCCTTGCCAAAAAATGGATAGAAGTTAACTATGGAGGTGGGTCTAGGCTACCTAAAGTCATTACTAAGGATCACATTAAACCTCATATACATGACCTAGTTGTATTATTGCATAGGGTGAAGGGTTCAGCTGATGTATATTTGTTTGAAGAGTGGATGTATATGTATATTGAGATTATCTTGAAGGGTGAGCAATGGATGGATTGGGTGGAGATCACTGCCAATTCCTTGAGGAATCAACTCAAAAGGGCCAAAGAATCTCGCGAGGATTTCTATATGGCCTCATATTTGACTTATTCTATTTCCTATACATGTGATCTCACTACCCTTCCACATGGGGTATGGAACGAAGAGATAACCGTCTTCTAGTATTGTCCCTTGTTGCAGAAAGATAGACTTTTAGAGGATTTTCGTAAGGTGCATGATGTATTGTATGGAAGTATTTATTTGACTCTAAAGGGTGTTTAGATGCCATGACTTTCTTCTAAATCACATAAACTAGTTCAACAGTATAAGAGTCACTTCATTCAATTTCCTAGGTTCACATACTTGAGAGTTGGAGGGTTTGAAGATGAACTTCTAAAGTTACCCTGATATGTCGTTGATTGTTTCATTTTAGCCAAATTATGCAGACAACTTTTCTCTATCATCAAAGATAATCTTCCTTAGGAGAATTGGGAAATGACTTTCCCTATCACATTGGGCTCCTTAGTCTGTACTAATATGAATAATGCTTCCATCCTTGGAAACAATTTACTGGTATTCAATCTTGGTTTCTACCACAGGAGGAGAAATTTTGATAGTAAGGGATATGTAGCTCTAACCCTTGGCCTTGAAGTCAACCCTTTAGATGCTCTTCATCTAGTAGACCTATGGAGAGATTGTGGAAATGAAGAAGAAGTCTTGAAGAAAGACCATTCTAGATTAACGTTACAGCAAATCAATTCTTTCAGATTGAAGTTCAAAACACAATGAATTATTGAAGACGGTTCATATCTAATTGAGCCCGGTTGGGAAGAGTCAAATGAGGCAAAGTTCCTAGTAGTAGACTAGAGCAAAGAGGAGGAAGATGATGTTAATTTGAGAGCTAGATCTATATTAACCTATATAGATGATTGGTTATAGAGGAAAAGAAGAGGAAATATCAATGAGTCTTCTCCTAAGGTAATTTCTTCCCCAGGGCCACTTCAATCTAACATTCCATTTTATCATATTGCAGGTGACGCACCAATTCCAGATAAGAAAGTGAGATTCCCTCCCCATTCGCAAGCTACAGCTCTTAGGACGAGATCCTAGTCCAAGTCCAAAGCCTCAAAGCAACCTAGTATTCAAAAAAAGAAAATGACATGTCAAGGGTAGGATTCAGAAGATAAATTTGTTTCCCCTAATGAAGCAAATGGCGAGGTTCAATTCATTGAAGCCCCGAGAGTAGATCAACCCAAGTTCTTAACTCCAAGTAGAGACACTCAGGCAATGTCAAACACTCCTACTATTCCTTTGTGGTTGTCAAATTCAATCAATAAGAAGCAAAGTCTATAGCCAGTATCCACACTGGTAAAGGACATAGTCACTAGATATGCAACCATAGGTTTTAAGACAAAGAAAGTAAAAATGGATGCTTGTCTCACCAAAGACCCGGTAACAGGAAAAATCATAGCAGAGGTGACCACTTATAAACAAAAGAAAGGGTCTGGGGAGATCGATGATGAAGGGTTCAAAGATACTTCTTTTGAACTAGGTGCTATTAATAGGAGTACTAGCAACAATTTCTTTAATTTTTCTACTGACCACATGCTCACACAATCAGATAAAGATTCTAGAGAAAAGAAAGAATTAAAACCAATGGTAGTGACAATGGCTGCATACATCGATTTGCTGATCAACCTAGGGGCTACTCCCATAATCCATGTACCATAGCCTTTTGACCCAAACTCTATTGAGAGCCAACAATTGATGAAATAGATGCAGAGGGGAAAACTGCTAACTAATGCCATGACAAACAGGGTGAATAACATAGTAGACTAGGGAAATAAATTTATTTCTAAAGTTACTAGTATCTACTCCGAAGGTGAAGTGCTTCTAGGGGAGATTCAAACCTTGATCCCAGTATGGGAAACAGAATTAGCACGTTGCCAAGTTGTGGTTCTCCAAGTATCAAAGGTTGAAAAATTTGGGGTTCTCAAATTCTTGAATGAAAATCCTATGAAGACTATAGACCCCTGCATGCTTGTTATTCTGAAAAATAATATGAACTAGAAGGAGTCCATCTACAAAGAAACCATCAAAGATATACAAGGCATCAAAAATAAGATCATAGGAATGCACGAGGAACTAGTAAAAGACATGAAGATTGTCAATCCTACAGGCATCTTACAACTTGAGGAAGGAAATATAAACATTGAAGCATTAACCAAGAGTTTCACCAGAGTATTGGAATAGATCAGAGACAAGGAATCACCAAAGGTCGATGATTTCACCTCATTGGCAAGCATCGAATCCATGTTGCATCTTAATGAGAACCTGATGCCACATAAAAATTTGAAAGTAAAGGAGTATAGGTGGTAGAAAGATGCATGTAGAGCCCATTTGATGAGCTTGAAAAACCCATACTCCCATGCCATGCAGGAATTCATATCAACATTTTGAAGTTGAAAGCTAGTGCACCAAACTATTAGAGAGGACGAGAAAATTGACGCAGATACTAGGAACTGAACCGTCACCTATTGGCACTCTTTCTTTTTGATAACTGCTCTCTAGTTTAATAACAGTTCCTTGTATTAATTCTATAGGGCTATGTTTTGATGGAGGACCTTCGGATTTGAAAAACTATAAATGCTAGGGCATTGAACTGTGTTTTTTTTAGCAAATAGGAGATAGAAGATAGAGGTTATATAGCAACATTTTGATACAGATTTGATTTTGATAATAGTGATTAGTGATAGTATATGAATGTTTTGGCTTTCAAAGACTTGGTGCATTGAAGTTTGAATATACATATATGAAGAATTTTGAATTATGTTCTGAAACTTTGTGTTTAGAGTGTTGAATCATTATTACTTTTTGGATGTGATTTGGCGATTTGAAAGTTTCATATTGTTGTTACTTGGTTTTAAGTTCTTTTAAATTTTTGTTCTTTATTAGTGATGCATGTTGAGATTTTAGTGAAAAATCATTCTTTGAAGTGGGTTTTCTTTTACATATCAGTTGAATCTGTTCATCTTTAAGTAGTCTTTGATAATTACCTCACTACCCAGGAGTAGTTGAGAGACCCTTATGCACTTTCAAAAAAAGTGTGAAAATGGTTTTCAATTTATTGTAAATTTGGCAAGGGAGCTATACCTTCAAAAAATTTAGAGAGGAAGTGTAAAGTAAAAATAAATGCTTTCTCAACTGCAGTGAGCGATTCTATTCTTTTGTAATTTTGGGTATAGAGTAAATTTGATAAATTATTTGAAAGGACAAATCTATTCACCAACAATAGTCATACACAGTCATCATGTATAGTCAGTTCCACGCTGCAACACTAGCCCAGTCACCTCCACACATAGCGACAACTGTCACCCCATGTGGCATATAACTCAACTATGCCACATCATCACATGCTTATCTTGACATGTCACCCTATTGTACCATGCCATGTAAGCTTCTATACGCCACATCATCTGTACGTCTATACAACCCTACCATGTTAGCCCAGGGGACTATTTTTTCACTAACATCACCTTTTTGCTATTTAAAATTGGTGGCCATCTAACCTTCAAAACCAATCCTTTTACAATTGTTGTGATGGTTGTTTGACTATCAAATTCAAGATAGCTATTTTCCTTCTAAACCCTTCTCCATATTGATTTTTGAATTGACAACCTGACTTTGTGAGCCCATTTCTTAGTCATTCAGACTCTAATTTAGGTGTATTTTTTTTTTAATTGGGTAGAATTTCCTGATATTTCTAGTGCCGGTGTTATTTTCTAGTTTTGGTTCAAGGAATTTTTAGAAATTACATTTTATAGTGACTGTACCTGCATAATCCTACATTTTGCAACTTCAAATGCTTCGTATGAGCTCATCTAGTCACTTTTTTAGGTTCCATTTTTTTCAAAGTGCATTAGTTTTTGTTTACTTTTCAGATCTAAAGTTAGATTCTAGGTTTGTGTGGACTAAAATATCACTTTTAAAATTAGGGATTTTTCTACATTGTAAAGCTTTGATTACTTTTTATAATTGATGTACATCTAAGCTATAGTGTTTAGTGATAGATTTGGGCCTTGAAAGGCAGTTGTAAAAGCAAAATTAGAAAGTCCACTTTGTTTATTTTGACAAGTGGACCATTGTACATGCACTACTTATAAAGTGTCAAAAGCATCTTTTTTGTGGGGTTTTTTGATTGAGTGAAAAGGGGGGGAGGGGTGTGTTGTATTTTTGTGCCTCTCTTGTGTGCTCTTTTAATTTTCTGCATCATGGGTTCTTTTAAATGTCCACCTCTAACTTCATGCAATTATTCTACTTGGAAAGACATTACATGGAGTAAATTAATTGAAAAAGGTTCTAGTCTTTATGTTGATGGTATAATTACCAAACCTACTGATGCTAAAGAACTCATGAAATGGAAAAAATAAGAGAAATAGGCTTTAGGAATCATCAAGAGTTGTGTACATAGAGATCTCTTCTTTCACATTGCCTGTTGTATAGAATCCAAATCAGCTTGAGACAAACTTGAATCATTGTATGGTAAGGTGAATGAAGAAAAGAGATTTTAGATTGAGGATGATCTACTTCTTTTAAATCCAAATATTTTTGACACAATTCAAGATTACATCAACAAAGCCAATGAGTATAGGGCACTACTTAAAGATTGTGGAAATCCCATGAAGGATGAAAAGTTGATTCATCACATCTTGAAGAGGCTACCTTTAGAATATGCTTCCTTTTTTTTAAAGTTTTAATACTCATAGGTTGACCATGTGAACTGCTTATTAGAAGCGTACATTGATGCATTTGTAAAGATGTTGATTCTTAAACAATCTCACTTGATGAATTTAGGACTTCTCATGACACCAAAGACCAAAGCCTTGGTGGCTAGTGATGAGCACCAATCAAGTCAAGGAGGGAAAAGAAACAACAACAATCAATGGAAGCATAAATTAGAATCTAAGACACAACAATCCTCCTCATAGCAAGACAATTCTTCTCCCAACAAGAAGGGAAATAATGAAAAGAAGGACAAACATTTTTGTGCATATTGCAAAAAGACAAATCATGATGAGCATCATTGCAAGACAAAAAGAATTGATGAGTTGGAAAATCTACTCAGGAAGAACAAGATTCAAATGCTAGGTACTTATAAGGATTCAACTCCAACCTCTTCAAAGGGAAAAGGGTAAGCACTTATGAAAAATTCAAGTTCTTCTTCAGAATAGATACTTGACTCTGGTGCCTCCTACCATATGGGTTCTTCAAAGGGAGATTTTTCTTTATTGAAGCAATCAAAGGTACCACACATCTTCATGGGAGATGATACTAAAATAAAATTTGAAGGGAAAGGACATGTGGAAATGGAAAATGGGGAATTCAAAGATGTTATCTACATTCCAAACCTTAGCTTTAATCTCCTCTCATTTCACCAAATCACTCACCCTGGAGATAGTCATAAAGTTGAGTTCCTTCCAGATTCAGTGATGGTGCGTAGTCTTAGAGATGATTCATTAGTTGCAATGAGGAAAGTAAATCATGACAAGAGGCTTCATACCTTCTCCCACTTTGTGTCTAAGTCTCCTTCTCAAGCCTTTTTTACTCACTCACATTCACAAATCACTTCATGGCATGAGTGGTTTGGTCATCTTGACTTCCACTCTCTTCAGAAACTTTGCTTCAAACACATGGTCAAAGGTCTACCTAACATCAAATTTTCATCATGTTCAATGAATATGCATCTCAAGGAGAATTATGATAAAGGGAATCCTTCTTGAGCTCCATTTTTTCTTCAATTGGTTCACATGGTTTTAGTAGGACCCTTTGTAGTGACTTCAATCAGCCAAGGTTGCTACATCCTTACTTTTGTTGATGACTTTTCACAATTAACTTGGGTCTAATTCCTCCATCAAAAAAATGAAGTGGTTCCTAAGGTTCAAACCTTTAAGACTCATGTTGAACACAAATCAAGGAAAGCCATCAAGGTTCTACAAGTGGACAATGAGAATAGATATGTGGACAGAAGACTTAGAGATTTTTGCAAACATGAGGGAATCGATCTTTGAATCCACCAACATTTAGTCTACACAAGAAAAATGTTGCAGTAATAAGGATTAGGATTCTCAAATCCATGGAAAGTTGCATGATAAAGGCCAAGTCTCTTGATTCTACATTAGAAGTTGAAGAGATTAGCAATGCCACTCACATACTTAACAGGTCTCTTCATAATGCCTTAGATGGTAAGACTCCTTTTGAGGCATGGTGTGGTAGAAACCAAGTTGTCAGTCACTTTAGAGTCTTCAAGTGTCCAACATGGGAAAAATTATCTTCCAGGAGATGCAAGGCACTAACACCTAGGCCTAGTACTTTCATCAAATATGAAGACAATGCTAAATATTATGGACTTATGGATCTAGAGACTCATAATAGTTTTTGTGGAGAAGGATGTACACTTTGAGGAAAGTTCACCTAGCTCATCCTCTACTCCAATCTACACTTCATACACTATGGAGACTAATAGTGACATTAGTGATAGTGCTTCAATAGATTCAGACATGTGGGGTTCTATCGACAATTGCAGTGAAAGGTCATGACATCAGTCTAGTCCACTTGCTTATATTGCCACAATGAAAGTTCCAGCACAACATGGTACATGTTGTCTTCCAACTCTAGCTTCAGTTGATGATTACATGGTAGACATTGTAGATTTGTTCGTGTAGTCACACACTGCAAACTTGGGAGATAGTCTTGATGGCTTGCATTTTTTCTTTGATGAAGGTGATCCTTCTACAGTTGTTGCAAGGGCTCACTCTAATCCTCATGTCCATTCTCTACATGATCAATATTTATAGGTTGGCGTGATTGTGGATCCTTATGAACAATAGTTTTCAGAGGTCTCTTTGTCAGTTGAGGAGGCAGATGGTTCATTGGAATAGGTTCAGCAGACATCCTTGCCAGATCTACATTCATTCTTTTTAGCATAGTTTGAAGGGGCAACCATCAGTGTTAGCATAAGGATACTCGAGCAGGTTTCCAAACCACCATACATCTTCAAAATTGTACTTTTTCAATTGTTTCTTTCAAAAGGGAGGAACATCATTCTACACTCTTGGACCAACTTCTTCCTTGGAGCAGCATTAATTGACAAACATCCTTTATTTGGGGTGGGGGACTACCTTGTCCATCTTCCTCTTCTTTCTTGTGGGGGGACATTTTTCTCTTATGAGGTTTTGTCTTTTGTCCTTCTTCACTATTGTATATACTTGATGTATGTTATAATGGGGGGGTCTTAATTACTCCATCCATCCATGCATCGCTTTTCATCTCTCTTTTTAGGGGAGGATTTTTCCCATGAGGTTTTCCCTCTTTGTCTACTTTATGAGAGATTTCATTTCACTATGTACAATGGTACCTAACATGGCTTAGTAGCTAGGACCCATCATGCATTTCATCCTAGTTTTTGTAACCTTAAGGGCATTGTCTTAAGTTGCACTTAAGGGGGGGTGTTGATGTAAAAACCTATTTACTATTTGGGTATGTACAAGATCATGGCGTGCCAAAAAGTGGCGATGTGAAAAAATAGAGTTTGAACACGTCTAAAAGTAATTCAAAATCAGCTCTGACTTTTTTTCACCTATCTAGGTACCAAACCTGGAAAGGAAGGCCCAAGCCTTATTGGATATCCAATTTGAGATCAGATATATGATATGAGATCTAATATTTGATACCAGCGGCATAAAAATTGGAGGAAAAAGGCACAAAAATTAGAGGCAAAAATGAATTTGTAAGTGATATAACTAATTTGAGTTATGAAATATGCAAAGATATAATATATAATCTATAAATATATAATATAATAACATAACTATTATATATAAAATAATATATAATCTATATATTATATAATAATATAATATTATATAATATTATATAATATTATATATATATATAATAACATAACGTAAAGATATAATATATAATCTATTAATATATAATAATATATTATTCTATTATTATTATTATTATCTATAAATATAATATATAATTATAATATATTATTATCATATATAAATTCTAATCTATAATGTATTATGTTATTATTATTATAATCTATAAATATTATATATATATATATATATATATAATTATTATTCTTTCTATATTATTTCGATTAGAGTTGTTTATATGGGTTGAAAGGGCTCACAGGATTACCTATGAACCCTTTTGACACATTCGATGATGACATATGTCCCAAAGGGATCCTAGGACCCTTAAGGAGATATTAGAATAGTTTATATGGGTCAAAGGGGGTCACAGGATGACCTATGAACCCTTTTGACATATTACAAGATGACATATGTCCCTAGTGGTCTTAGGACCCCTATGGACATATTAGAATCATTCATATAGATTGAACGGGGTCATAGGGTGACCTATCACCACCTTCGACACATTCCATGATGACATATGTCCTTAGGGGTGCGAAGACCCCTAGGGACATATTAGAATCATTCATATGGGTCGAAGGGGATCATAAGGTGACATATGACCCCATTCGACATATTCCAAAATGACATATGTCCCTAAGCGTCCCAAGACCCCTAGGGACATATTAAAATCTTTCATATGGTTTGAAGGGGGTCATAGGGTGAACTATGACCCCCTTCGACACATTCCATGATGATATATACCCTAGGAGTCCTAGGGCCCCTAGGGACATATGATAATGCTTCATATGGGTCAAACGGGGTCATAGGTTGACCTATGACCCACTTTGACTCATTAAATGAGAAAATATGTCCCTAGGGGTCTTAGGACCCCTAGAAACATATTAGAATCATTCTTATGGGTCAAAGGGGCTCATAGGGTGACTTATGACCCCCTTCGACCCATTACATGATGACATATTTTTTCAAGGGTCCTAGGACCCCTAGAGACATATTACAATCATTCTCATGGGTCAAAAGGAGTCATAGGTTGACTTATGACCCACTTTCACACATTACATGATGACATATGTTCATAGGGGTCTTAGTATCCCTAGGGACATATTAGAATTCTTCATATGGGTCAAAGGGTGTCATAGGTTTTGACCTATGACCCCTTCGAACCATTAAATGATGACATATGTACCTAGAGGTCCTAGGACACTTAGGGATATATTAGAATCATTCTTATGGATCAAAAGGGGTCATAGGTTGACCTATAACCCCCTCTGATCTATTACATGATGACATATGTCCTTAAGGGTCTTAGGACCCCTAGGGACATATTAGAATGCTTTATATTGGTCAAACAAGGTCATAGATTGACCTATGACCCCCTTTGACCACTTAAATCATGACATATATCGCTAGGGGTCCTAGGACCCCTAATAACATATTAGAATCATTCTTATTGGTCAAAGGAGGTCATAGGTTGACTTACAACCCCCTTAAACCTATTACATGATGATATATGTCCCCAAGGGTCTTAGGATCCCTAAGGACATATTAAAATCATTCATATGGGTGAAAGGGGGATATAGATTGACTTATGACCTCGGTCGACCCATTACATGATGACATATGTCCAAAGGTGTTCTACGATCCCTAGGGACATATTAGAACCACTCATATGAGTCAAAGGGAGTCATAGGTTGACCAATGACCCCATTTGACCTATTAAACGATGACATATGTCCCTATGGGTCTTAGGACACCTATGAACATATTAGAATCGTTCTTATGGCTCAAAGGGGTTCATAAGTTGACCTATAACTTCCTTAACCCATTAAATGATGACATATGACCCAAGGGGTCCAAGAACCTCTACAGACATATTAGAATAGTGTTTATGGGTCCAAGGGGTTCATAGGATGACCTATGACCCCTTTCGACCCATTATATGGTGACATATGTCCCTAGGGGTCCTAAGACCCCTAAGGACATATTATAATATTTCTAATGGGTCATAGGTTGACCTATGACCCCCTTCAACCCATTACCTGACGACATATGTTCATAAGGGTCCTAGGACCCCTAGGGACATATCAGAATGCTTCATATTGTCATAAGGGATCATAGGTTGACCTATGACCCCCTTCGACCCATTAAATGATGACATATCTCCTTAGGGGTCCTAGGACACCTAGGGACATATTAGAATCATTCTTATATCTCAAAGGGGGTCATTGGTTGACCTATGACCCCCTTTGACATTTCAAATGATGACATATGTCCTTAGGGGTCCTAAGACCCCTAAGAACATATTAAATTCATTAATATGGGTCAAAGGGGGTTATACATTGACCTATGACCCCCTTCGGCCCATTAAAAGATGACATATGTCTCTAGGGGTCCTAGGACCCCTAGGGACATATTTAGTCATTTAAAATGTCAAAAGGGGTCATAGGTTTACCTATGACCCCCTTCAGCCTATTAAATGATGACATATATCCCTAGGGGTCCTAAGACATCTAGGGACATTTTAGAATTGTTCTTATCAGTGAAATGGGGTCATAGGTTGACATATGACCCCCTTCAACCCAATACATGACGACATATGTCCGTAGGAGTCCTAGGACCCCTAGGGACATCTTAGAATCATTCATGACCCATTACATGATGATATATGTCCCTAGGGGTTCTAAGAAGCCTAGGGACAAATTAGAATCATTAATATGGGTCAAAGGGGGTCACAGGTAGAGCTACGACCCCCTTGAACTCATTAAATGATGACATATGTTTGTAGGGGTCCTGAGACCCTTAGGGACATATTCGAATCGTTCATATCAGTCAAAAGGAGTCATAGGTTGACCTATGAACACGTTTGACACATTACATGATGAAATATGTCTCTAGGGGTCCTAGGACCCCTAAGGTTATATTAGAATGCTTCATATGGGTCAAACGAGGTCATAGGTTGACTTATGACCCTTTTTGACCCATTAAATGACAACATATCTCCCTAGGGGTCCTAAGACTACTAGGGACATATTAAAATCATTCTTATGGGTCAAAGAGGGTTATAGGGTGACCTATGACCCCCTTCGAACCATTACATGATGACATATGTCCCTAGGGGTCTTAAGATCCTGACGGACATATTAGAATGCTTCATCCAGGTCAAATTGGGTCATAGCTTGGCCTATGACCCCCTTTGACCCATTAGATTATGACATATGTCGCTAGGTGTCCTAAGACCCCTAGAGACATATTAGAATAGTTCTTATGGGTCAAAGGGGGTCATAGATTGACCTATGACCCCATTCGATTAATTACATGATGACATATGTCTGTAAGGGTCCTAAAAACCCTATGGAGATAGTAGAATCATTCTTATGGGTCAAAGGGGGTCCTAGGGTGACCTACGAACCCCTTTGACCCATGAAATGATAACATATGTCCCTTAGGGTCCTATGATGCCTAAGGACATATTAGAATAATTCATATGGGTTAAAGGGTGCATAGATTTTCCTATGACCCCCTTTGACCCATTAAATGATGACATATATTAGAATCATTGTTATCAGTCAAAGGGTGTCATAGGTTGACCTATGACCCCCTTTGACCAATTACATGATGACATATGTCCCTAGGGGTTCTAGGAAACCTAGGGACATATTAGAAATGTTCTTATGGGTCAAAAGAGGTCAAAGGTTTACCTATGACCCCCTTCGACCCATTAAATGATGACATATCTCCTTACGGGTCCTAGGACCCCTAGGCACATATTAGAATCGTTCTTCTGGCTCAAAGGGCCTATGACCCTCTTCGACATATTACATGAGAAAATTTGTCCATAGCGGTCATAGGACCCCTAGGAACATATTAGAATCGTTCTTATGGGTCAAAGGGGGTCATAAGTTGACCTATGACCCCCTTCGACCTATTACATGATGACATATGTCCTTAGCAGTCCTAGGGCACCTAGGGACATCTTAGAAACATTCATGACCCATTACATAATGACATATGTCCCTATGCATCCTAGGACCCCTAGGGACATATTAGAATCGTTTATAGACGTTAAAGGGGGTCATGTGTTGACCTATGACTCCCTTAAACCCATTACATGATGACATATGTCCCTAGGGATCTTAGGACACCTAGGGACATGTTAGACTCATTCATATGGGTCAAAGGGAGTCATAGATAGACCTATGACCCCCTTCAACCCATTAAATGTTGACATATGTTCGTAGAGGTCCTAGGACCCCTAGGCAAATATTAGAATCGTTCTTATGGGTCAAATGGAGTCATAGGTTGACCTATGACCACCTTCGACACATTACATGATAACATATGTCCCTAAGGGTCCTAGGACCCCTAAGAACAAATTAGAATGCTTCATATGGGTCAAATGAGGTCATAGGTTGACCTATGACAGTCTTTGATCTATTAAATGACAACATATGTCCCTAGGGGTCCTAGGACTCTGAAGGACATATTAAAATCATTCTTATGGGGTGAAAGGTGGTCATAAGGTGACCTATGACCCCCTTCAAACCATTACATGATGACATATTACCCTAGGTGTCTTAAGATCCCTACAGACATATTGGAATGCTTCATCTCAGTCAAAGGGGTCATAAGTTAACCTATGACCCCCTTCGAACAATTAAATGATGACATATGTCCCTAGGTGTCATAGGACCCCTAGAGAAAAATTAGAATCATTCTTTTGTGTCAAAGGGGGTCATAGGTTGACCTATGACCCCCTTCAACCAATTACATGATGACATATCTCCCTATGGGTCCTAAGACCATTATGAAGATATTAGAATCGTTCTTATAGATCAAAGGGGGTCTTAGGGTGACCTACAAACCCTTTTGACCCATGAAATGATGACATATGTCCCTAGGGGTCCTAGGACCCCTAAAGACATATTAGAATCATTCATATGGGTTAAAGGGGGTCATAAGTTGACCTATGAACCCCTTCGACCCATTAAATGATGACATATATTAGAATCATTCTTATGGATGAAAGGGAGTCAAAGGTTGACCTATGACCACTTTGGACCATTTAAATGACTACATATGTCCCTAGGGGTACTAAGACCCCTAGAGACATATTAGAAACATTCTTATGGGCAAAGAGGGGTTATAGGGTGACCTATGACCCCCTTTGACCCATTAAATTATGACATATGTCCCTAGGGGTCCTAGGACCCCTAGGGACATATTAAAATCGTTCTTATGGGTCAAAGAGGGTCATAGGTTGACCTATTACTCCCTTTAACCCATTAAATGATAACATATATCCATAATGGTCCTAGGACCCCTAGGGACATATTAGAATCGTTTATATGGGTCAAAGGGGATTATAGGTTGACCTATGACACCCTTCGACCTATTACAAGATGACATATGTCCCTAGGTGTCCTAGGATCCGTAGAAATATATTAGAATCATTCCTATAGATCAAAGTAGGTTATAGGTTGACTTATGACCCCGTTCGATCCATACGTGATGACATATGTACCCAAGGGTCTTAGGATACTTAAGGACATATTAGAATTGTTCATATGTGTCAAAGGGGGTCATAGGTTGACCAATGACCCCCTTTGACCTATTAAAAGATGAAATATGTCACTATGGGTGCTAGAACCCCTAGGGACATATGTCATCATGTAATGGGACGAAGGGGGTCATAGGTGAACCTATGACACACTTTGACCCATAAGAAAGATTGTAATATCTCCCTAGGGGTCCTAAGACTCCTATGGACATATGTCATCATGTAATGAGTAAAAGGGGCTCATCGGGTGACCTATGACCCACTTTGATCCATAACCTAATGACATATATCCATAAGGGTCCTAAAACCCCTAGGGTAATATTATAATGCTTCATATGGGTCAAAGAGGGTCATAGGTTGAGCTATGACCCCCTTCAAACTATTAAATGACGACATATCTCCCTAAGGGTCCTAGGACCCCTAGGGATATATTAGAATCGTTCTTATGGCTCAAAGGGGGTCATATGTTGACTTATGAACCCATTCGACATATTATATTATGACATATGTTCCTAAAGGTCTTAAGATCCCTAGGAACACATTAGATTCATTCATATGGGTCAAAGGGGGTCATAAGTTGACCTATGACCTGCTTCGACCTTTTAAATAATGACATATGTCCCTAGGGGTCCTAGGACCCGTAGGGACATATTAGAATCATTCTTATGGGTCAAAGAGGTTCATAGGATGACCTATGACCCCCTTCAACCCATTACATGATGGCATATGTCCCTACGACCCCTAGGGACATCTTAGAATCATTTATGACCCATTACATGATGACATATGTCTCTAGAGGTTCTAAGACCCCTAGGTACATATTATAATTATTCATATGGGTCCAAAGGGGTCATATGTTGACCTATGACCCCTTCAACCCATTAAATGATTACATATGTTCGTAGGGGTCGTAGGGTCTCTACGGACATATTAGAATCATTTGTATGGGTCAAATGGAGTAATAGGTTAACCTATGACCCCCTTCAACCCATTACATGATGAGATATGTCTGTAGGGGTCCTAGGACCCATAGGGACATATTAAAATTTTTAATTTGGGTCAAACGGGGTCATAGGTACACCTATAACCTCCTTCAACCCACTAAATGATGACATATTTTCTTAGAGCTCCTAGGACCCTTAGGGACATATTAGAATCGTGTCTATGAGTCAAAGGGATTCATAGGTTGATCTATGACCACCTTAGAAATATTCCATGATTGCATATGTCCCTAAGGGTCCTAGGACCCCTTGGGACATATTAGAATGCTTCAAATTGATCAAACAGATTTATACGTTGACCTATGATTCCCTTTGACATATTAAATAACAAGATATGTGGTCATAGGTTGACCTATGACCCACTTTGACATATTAGAATCATTCTTATGGGTCAAAGGGGGTCATAGGGTGAACTATAATCCTCTTTAAACTATTACATGGCAATATATGTCCCTAGGGGTCCTAGGATACCTTCAGACATATAGAATGTTTCAGATGGGTCAAAGGGGGTCATAGGTTGACCTATGACCTTCATTAATCTATTAAATGATGACATATGTCTCTAGGGGTCCTAATACCCCTAGGGACATATTAGAATCGTTCTTATGGGTCAAAGGGGGTCACAGGGTGACCTATGACCTCTTTTGACTCATTATATGATGTCATATCTCTCGAGGGATCCTAAGACCCCTAGAGACATATTAGAATCATTCACATGGCACAAGGGGGTCATAGGATGACTTATGACTCACTTCGACACATTACATGATTACATATGTCCATAGGGGCCTTAAGACCCCTAGGGACATATTAGACTGCTTCATATCAGTCAAAGGGTTTTATAGGTTGTCCTATAACCTCCTTTGACCCATTAAATGATGACATATGTTCTTAGGATACTTAGGACCCTAAGGGACATATTAGAATCATTTTTATAAGTCAAAGGGAGTCATAGGTTGACCTATGACCACTTTCAAAATATTACATGATGACATATGTCCCTAGGGTTCCTAGGACCCCTAGGGACATATTAAAATGCTTCATGTGGATCAAATAAGGTCATAGGTTGACCTATGACCCTGTTTGACATATTAAATAACAACATATGTCCCTAGGGGTCCTAGGACCCCTAGGGACATATTTGAATTGTTCTTATGGGTAAAAGGGGCTCATAGGGTGAACTATGACCCTGTTCAAACTTTTACACAGTGACATAAGTCCCTAAGGGTCCTAGGACACCTTCGAACATATTATAATGCTTCATATGGGTCAAAGGGGGTCATAGGTTGACCTATGACCGCTTTCGACCAATTAAATGATGACATATGTCCCTAGGTGTCCCAGGACCCCTAGAGACATAGTAGAATCATTCATATGGGTGCAAGGGGGTCATAGGTTGACCTATGACCCCCTTTGATTCATTAAATGATGACATATATCCCTAGGTTTCCTATGACCCCTAGGGACATATTACAATCATTTTTGTTTGTCAAAGGGGGTCATAAGTTGACCTATGACCCGTTTCAACCAATTACATGATGACATATGTCCCTAGGGGTCCTAGGACCCCTAGGGACATATTAGAATCACTCTTATGAGTCAAAGGGGCTCATAGGGTGACCTATGACCCCCTTCGACCCATTATATGATGACAAATCTCCCTAGGGGTCTTAGGAATCTTAGGGACATATTTGAATGATTCTCATAACTCAAAAGGTGTCATAGGTTGACTTATGACCCATTTTGATACATTACATGATGACATATGTCCATAGGGATCTTAGGACCCTTAAGGACATATTAGAGTGCTTCATATGGGTCAAAGGGTGTCATAGGTTTCCCTATGACCGCTTTCGACTCATTAAATAATGTCACATGTACCTAGAGCTCTTAGGAGCCCTAAGGACATATTAGAATCATTCTTATAGGTCAAAGGGGTTCTTAGGTTGACCTATGACCCCCTTCTACCCATTACATGAAGACGTATGTCCCCAAGGGTCTTAAGATCCTTAGAGACATATTAGAATCATTCATATGCGTCAAAGGGGGTCATAGGTTGACCTATGACCCTGTTCAACCCATTAAATGGTGACATATGTCCTACAGGGTTTTAAGATCCCTAGGGACATATTACAATCATTCATATTGGTCAAAGGGGGTCATAGGTTGACCAATGACCCCTTTTGAAACATTAAATGATGACATATGTCCTTGTGGTTCTTAGGACACCTAAGGACATATTAGAATCATTCTAATGAGTCAAAGGGGGTTATAGGTTTACCTATGACCCCCTTTAACCTATTAAATGAGAACATATGTCTCTAGTGGTCTTGGGACCCCTACAGATATATTAAAATAGTTCTTATGGGTCCAAGTGTGTCATAGGATGAGCTATGATCCCCTTCGACCCATTACATAGTGAGATATGTCCCTAGGGGTCCTAAGATGCTTAGGGACATCTTAGAATAATTCTAATGGGTGAAAGTGGGTCATAGGTTAACCTATGACCCCATTCAACGCATTACAAGATGACATATGTCCCCAGGTATCTTAAGATCCCTCAGAACATATTAGAATCATTCTTATGGTTCAAAGCAGGTCATAGGTTGACCTATGATCCCATTTGACCCATTACATGATAACATATGTCCCCAAAGTTCTTAGGATACTTGGGGACATATTAAAATTATTCTTATGGGTAAAAAGGAGTCATAGGTTGAATTATGACCCACTTCGATACATTACATAACAACATATGTCCATAGGGGTCCTAGGACCCCTAGGGACATATTAGAGTGCTTCATATGGGTCAAAGGGTGTCATAGGTTGCCCTATGACTGCCTTCGACCCATTAAATGATGACATATGTACCTAGGGCTCATAGGACCCTTGGGGACATATTAGAATTATTCTTATTGGTCAAAGGGGGTCCTAGGGTTACCTATCACCCCCTTCTACCCATTACATAAAAATATATGTTCGTAGGGGTCCAAAGACCCCTACAGACATATTAGAATTGTTCATATGTGTCCAAGGGGGTCATATGTTAACTTATGACTCTTTTGACCCATTAAATGATGACATATGTTCGTAGGGGTCTTAGGATCCATAGAGACATATTAGAATCATTTGTGTGGGTGAAATGGAGTAATAGGTTGATCTATGACCTTCTTTGACCCATTACACAATGGGATAGGTCCCAAGGGGTCCTAGAACCCCTAGCGACATATTAGAATCATTCATATGGGTCAAAGGGGGTCATAGGTAGACCTATAACCCCCTTCGACCGATTAAATGATGACATATTTTCTTAAAGTTCTTAGGACCCCTAGGGACATATTGGAATCGTTTCTATGGATCAAAGGGATTCATAGGTTGACCTATGACCACCTTCGAAATATTACATAATGACATATGTCCCTAGGGGTCCTAGGACCCCTAGGGACGTATTAGAATACTTCATATCGGTCAAAACTATGACCCCCGTTGACATATTAAATAACAACATATGTCCCTAGGTGTCCTAGGTACCCTAAGGACATATTAGAATTGTTCTTATGAGTTAAAGAGGGCCATAGGGTGAACTATGAGCTCCTTTGAACCATTACATGACGAGATATGTCTCTAGGGGTCCTGAGAAACCTTCGAACATATTATAATACTTCATATGGGTCAAAGGAGGTCATAGGTTGACCTCTGACCCCCATTGACCCATTAAATCATAACATATGTCCCTAGGGGTCCCAAGACCCTTAGAGGCATATTAGAATCATTCTTATGGATTAAAGGGGTCATAGATTGACCTATGACCCGTTTCAACCAATTACGTGACTACATATGTCTTTAGGGGTCCTAGGACACCTAGGGACATATTAGAATCATTCTTATGGGTCAAAGGGGCTCATAGAGTGACCTATGATCCCCTTCGACCTATTACATGATTTCATATCTCTCGAGGGATCCTAAGATCCCTACAGATATATTAGAATCATTCACATTGCTCAAAGGGGGTCATAGGTTGACTTATGACCCACTTCGACACATTAGATGATGACATATGTCTATAGGGGTCATAGGACCCCTAGGGACATATTAGAGTGCTTAATATGGGTCAAATGGTGACATAAGTTTCCCTATAACCCTCTTCGACACATTAAATGATGACATATCTTCTTAGGCTTCCTAGGACCCTAAGGGACATATTAGAATTGTTTCTATAGGTCAAAGTGAGTCATAGGTTGACCGATGACCACCTTCAAAATATTACATGATGACATGTCCCTAGGAGTTCGAGGACCCCTAGGGACATATTAGAATGCTTCATCTAGGTCAAACGGGGTCATATGTTGACCTATGAACCCCTTTGACATATTAAATAACAACATATATCCCTAAGGGTCCTACAACCTCTAGGGACATATTAGAATCATTCTTATGCATCAAAGGGGGTCATAGGGTGAAATATGACCACCTTCGAATCATTACATAGTGACATAAGTCCCTAAGGGTCCTAGGAAACCTTCCGACATATTAGAATGCTTCATATGGGTCAAAGGGGGTCATAGGTTGACCTATGATCCCCTTCAACCCATTAAATGATGACATATGTCAAGAGGTGTACCAGGACCCCTAGGGACATAGTAGAATCATTAATATGGGTCCAAAGAGGTCATAGGTTCACCAGTGACCCCCTTCGATCCATTAAATCATGACATATATCCTTAAATTTTCTAGGACTCATAGGGACACATTACAATTCTTCTTATTTGTGAAAGGGGTCATAGGTTGACCTATGACCCGTTTTGACCAATTACATGATGACATATGTCCCTAGGGGTCTTACATATTACAATCGTTCTTATTTGTCAAAGGGGGTCATAGGTTGACCTATGACTTGTTTCGACCAATTACATGATGACATATGTCCCTAGGGGTCCTAGGACCCCTAGGGACATATTGAAATTATTCTTATGGGTCAATGGGGCACATAGGGTGACCTATGAACCCCTTCGACCAATTAGATGATGACATATCTCCTTAGGGACATATTAGAATAATTCTAATGGCTCAAAGGGGGTCATAGGTTGACTTATGACCCACTTCGACATATTACATAATGACAAATGTCCATAGGGGTCATAGGACCCCTAACGACATATTAGAGTGCTTTATATGGGTCAAAGGGTGCTATAGGTTACCCTATGATTGCGTTTGACCACTTAAATGATGACTTATGGACCTAGGCTCCTAGGACCCCTAAGGACATATTAGAATCATTTTTATGGGTCAAAGGGGGTCCTAAGTTTACCTATGACCCCCTTCTACCCATTACATGAAGACATATGTCCCAAAGAGTCTTAGGATCCCTAGGGACATATTAGAATCATTCATATGTGTCAAAGGGGGTCATAGGTTGACCTATGACCACGTTCAACCTATTACATGATGACATTTTTTCCAAGGGGTCCTAGGATTCCGAAGGACATATTAGAATCGTTCATATTGGTCAAAAGGGATCATAGGTTGACCAATGACCCCCTTTGACCCATTAAATGATGACATATGTCCCTATGGGTCCTAAGACACCTAGGGACATATTAGAATCATTCTAATGGGACAAAGGGGGTCATAGGTTGACCTATGATCCCCTTCAACCCATTAAATGAGGGCATATGTTCCTAGTGGTCATAGGACCCCTACGAACATATTAGAATAGTTCTCATTGGTCACAAGGGGTCATAGGATGACCTATGATCCCCTTCGACCCATTATATAGCGAGATATGTCCCTTGGAGTCCTAAGATTCTTAGAGAAATATTATAATCATTCTAATGGGTCAAAAGGGGTCATAGGTTGAGCTATGACCCCCTCCAACCCATTACAAGATGACATATGTCTCCAAGTATCCTAAGATCCCTAGAGACATATTAGAATTATTTCTATGGGTGAAAGTAGGTCATAAGTTCACCTATGACCCCATTCAACCCATTACATGATGACATATGTCCCCAAGGGACTTAGGATCCCTAAAGACATATTAGAATAATTTTTATGGGTCAAAGGGGCTCATAGGGTGACCTATGACCCCCTTCGGCCCACTATATGATGCCATATCTCTCGAGGGATCTTATGACCCCTAGGGACATATTAGAATCATTCTAATGGCTCAAAATGGGTCATAAGTTAACTTATGACCCACTTCAACACATTACATGAAGACATATGTCCATAGAGGTCCTAGGACCCCTAGGGACATATTAGAGTGCTTCATATGGGTCCAAGGGTGTCATAGGTTGCCCTATAATGCTCTTCGACTCATTAAATGATGACATATCTTATTAGGGTTCCTAAGACCCTAAGGGACATATTAGAATCATTTCAATGGGTCAAAAGGAGTCATAAGTTGACCTATGACCACCTTCAAAACATTAAATGATGACATATGTCCTTTAGGGGTCCTAGGACCCCTAGGGACATATTAGAATGCTTTATATGGGTCAAACAGCCTATGACCCCCTTTGACATATTAAATAACAACATATGTCCCTTGGGGTTCTAGGACCCCTAGGCACATATTAGAATCATTTTTATGGGTCAAAGGGGGTTATAGGGTGAACTATGACCCCCTCCGAACTATTACGCAGAAACATCAGTCCTTAGGGGTCCTAAGACACCTTCGGACATATTAGAATGGTTCATATGGGTCAAAGGGGGTCATAGGTTGACCTATGACAGCTTCGACCCATTAAATGACAACATATGTCCCTAAGTGTCCTAGGACCCCTAGAGACATAGTAGAATCATTCATATGGGTGCAAGAGGGCCATAGGTTGACCTATGACCCTCTTTGAGCCATTAAATGATGACATATATCCCTAGGTTTCTTATGTCTCCTAGGGACATATTACAATTTTTCTTATTTGTCAAATGGTTTCAATCAATTATATGACTACATATGTCCCTAGGGATCTTAGGAACCCTAGGGACATATTAGAATCATTCTTATGGGTCAAAAGAGCTCATAAGGTGACCTATGACCCACTTCAACCCATTACATGATGACATATCTCCCTAGGGGTCCTAGGATCTCTAGAGACATATTAGAATGATTCTCATGGCTCAAAGGGGGTCATAGTTTCACTTATGACCGACTTCAACACATTACATGATGAAATATGTCCAGAGGGGTCCTAGGACCCTTAGGGACATATTAGAGTGCTCCATATGGGTCAAAGGTGGTCATAGCTTGCCTTATGCCTTCGACTCATTAAATGATGACATATGTACCTAGGGCTCTTAAGACCCTTAAGGACATATTAGAATCGTTCTTATGGGTCAAAGGGGGTCCTAGGTTGACCTATTACCCCCTTCTACCAATTACATGAAGACATATGTGCTTAAAGGACTTAGGATCCCCAGGGACATATTAGAATCATTCATATGTGTCAAAGGGGGACATAGGCTGACCTATGACCCCGTTCAACCCATTACATGATGACATACGTCCCAAAGGGTCATAGGATCCTAATGGACATATTAGAATCATTTATATTGGTCAATGGAGGTCATAGGTTGACCAATGACCCTCTTTGACTCATTAGATGATGAAATATGTCCATATGGGTCCTAGGACACCTAGGGAGATATTAGAATCATTCTAATGAGTCGAAGGGGGTCATATGTTGACCTATGACCCCCTTAAACCCATTAAATGAGGACATATGTCTGTAGTGGTCCTAGGACCCCTATGAAAATGTTAGAATAGTTCTTATGGGTCAAAGGGGGTCATAGGATGACCTATGATCCCCTTCGACCCATTACATGACGAGATATGTTGCTAGGGGTCTTAAGATGCTTAGGGACATATTAGAATCATTCTAATGGGTCAAAGTGGGTCATAGGTTGACCTATGACCCCTTTCAACCCATTATAGGATGACATATGTCCCGAGGTATCCTAAGATCCTTAGGGACATGTTAGAATCATTCCTATGGGTCAAAGCAAGTCATAGTTTGACCTATGACCCCGTTTGACCCAATACATGATGACATATGTCCCTAAGGGTCCTAGGATCCTAAGGGACATATTAGAATCATTCTTATAGGTCAATGCGGCTGATAGAGTGACCTATGACCCCCTTTGACCTATTACATGATGCAATAACTCCTGAAGGATCTTATGACACCTAGGGACATATTAGAATCATTATCATGGCTCAAAGGGGGTCATAGGTTAACTTATGACCCACTTCGACACATTACATGACAACATATGTCCATAGGGGTCCTAAGACTCCTACGGACATATTAGAGTCCTTCATATGGGTCAAAGGGTGTCATAGGTTGCCCTATAACCCCCTTTGACCCATTAAATAATGGCATATGTTCTTAGGGTTCCTAGGACCCTAAGGGACATATTAGAATTGTTTCTATGGGTCAACGGGAGTTATAGGTTAACCTATGACCACCTAGGAAAAATTACATGATGACATATGTCCCTAGGGGTCCTAGAACCCCTAAGGACATATTAGAATGCTTCATATGCGCAAAATTGGGTCATAGGTTGACCTATGACCCCCTTTAACATATTAAATAACAACATATGTCCCTAGGGGTCCTAAGACCCCTAGGGACCTCTTAGTATCATTCTTATGGGTCAAAGGGGGTCATAGGGTGAACTATGACACCCTTCAAACCATTACATGATGACATAAGTCTTTAGGGGTCCTAAGAGATATTAGAATCATTCATATGCATCAAAAGGGGTCATAGGTTGCCCTATGACTCTGTTTGACTCATTACATGATGACATATGTTTCAATAGGTGTTTGAATCCCTAGGGATATATTATAATCATTTATATTAGTCAAGGAGGGTCATAGGTTGACCAATGACCCTTTTTGACACATTAAATGATGACATATGTACCTATGGGTCCTATCACACCTAAAGAAATATTATAATCATTCCTATAGGTCAAAGGGGGTCATAGGTAGATCAATGACCCCTTTCAACCCATTAACTGATGACATATGTTCCTAGGGTCTTAGGATCCCTACGGAAATATTAGAATAGTTCTTATGGCTCAAAGGGGGTCATAGGATGACCTATGATCCCCTTCGACCCATTACATCACAGCATATGTCCCTAGGGGTCCTAGGATCCTTAGGGACATATTAGAATCTTTCTAATAGGTCAAAGCATGTCATAGGTTGACCTATGATCCTGTTTGACTAATTAAATGCTGACCTATATTCCCAAGGGTCATAGGATCCCTAGGGACATATTAGAATCATTCATATCCGTCATAGTGGGTCATAAGTTGACTAATGACACCCTTTGACCCTTTAAAGGATGACATATGTGCCTACGGGTGCTAGGACCCCTGTGGACATATGTCATCATGTAATGGGTCGAAGGGGGTCCTAGTTCAACCTATGATGCCCTTTGAACCACAAGAACAATTCTAAGATGTCCCTAGGGGTCCTAAGACCCCTAAGGACATATGTCGTCATGTAATGGGTCAAAGGGGGTCATAGGGTGACTTATCACCCCCTTCAACCCATTACCTAATGACATATGTCCATAAGGGTTCTAAGACCCTTAGGGACATATTAGAATGCTTCATATGGGTCAAAGGGGGTCATAGGTTGACCTATTACCCCCTTTGACCCATTAAATGATGACATGTCTTCCTAGGAGTCCTAAGACCCCTAAGGACATAATATAATCATTCTTATGGTTCAAAGGGGATCATATGTAAACTTATGACTCCCTTCGACATATTATATGATGACATATGTCCCTAGAGGTCGTAGCACCCATAGGAATATATTAGATTCATTTATATGGGTCAAAGGGGGTCATAGGTTGACTTATGACTCCCTTCGATCCATTAAATAATGACATGTGTCCCTAGGGGTCCAAGGACTCTTAGGTATATATTAGAATCATTCTTATGGGTCAGAGAGGGTCATAGGTTGACTTATGACCCCCTTCGACCAATTACATGATGACATATGTGTATATATAAGAATCATTCTTATGAGTGAAAGGGGTTAATAGTGTTACCAATGACCCCCTTTGACTCGTTAAATGATGACATATGTCCTTAGGGGTCCTAGGACCCTTAGGGACATATTAGAATCATTCATATGGGTCAAAGGTGGTTATAGGTTGACCTATGACACCTTTTGACCTATTAAATGATGACATATAAACCTAGAGTTTCTAAGACCCCTAGCCACATATTACAATAGTCCTTATTTTTCAAAGGTACCTATGACCCCCTTCTACCCATTAAATGATGACATATGTCCCTAGGGGTGCTAGGACCGCTAGGGACATCTTATAATCATTCATGCCCCATTTCATGACGACATATGTCCCTAGGGGTCCTAGGACCCCTAGGGACATATTAGAATTGTTCATATGGATCTAAGGGGATCATATGTTCACCTATGAACTCTTTCGACCCATTAAATGATGACATATGTCCGTACGGGTCTTAGGACCCATACGGACATATTAGAATCATTTGTATGGGTGAAATGGAGTCATAGGTTGACCTATGACCGCCTTCGACCTATTACATGATGACATATATCCCTAGGGGTCCTAGGACCCCTAGGGACATATTAAAGTCATTCATATGGGTCAAAGGGGGTCATAGCTAGACCTATGAACCCTTTCAATCTATTAAATAATGACATATGTTCTTAAGGGTCCTAGGACCCCTAGGGATAGTAGAGTCATTTATATGGGTCAAAGGGAGTCATAGGTTGACCTATGACCACCTTCAAAACATTACATGATGAAATCCCTAGGGGTCCTAAGAGCCGTAAGGATATATTAGAATGTTTCATATGGGTCAAACGGGGTCATAGGTTTACGTATGACCCCCTTTGACATATTAAATGACAACATATGTCCCTAAGGGTCCTAGGACCCCTAAGAAAATATTAGAATTGTTCTTATGGGTCAAAGGGGGTTATAGGGTGACCTATGACCCCCTTCAAACCATTACATGATGACATATGTCCTTAGGGGTCCTAGGACCCCTATGAACATATTAGAATGCTTGATATGGGTCAAAGGGGCTGATAGGTTGACTTATGACCCTCTTAGACCTATTAAATGATGACATATGTTGCTAGGGGTCCTAGGACCCCTAGGGAGATATTAGAATCGTTCTTAAGGGTGAGAGGGAGTCATAGTGTGACCTATGATCTCCTTCGACCCATTAAAAGATGACATATGTCCTTAGTGGTCGTAGGACCCCTAGGGACATTTTAGAATTATTCATATGGGTTAAAGATGGTCATACGTTGACTTATAACACCTTTTGATCTATTAAATGATGAAATATATCCTTAGAGTTTTTAGGACCCCTAGGGACATATTACAATCATTCTTAGTTGTCAAAGTGTGTCATAGTTGACCTATGACCCCCTTCGACCAATTACATGACAAAATATGTCCCGAGGGGTGCTATGACCCCTGGAGACGTTAGAATTGTTCTTATGCTATAAACGGGGTCATAGGTTGACCTATGACCCCCTTCGACATATTACATGATGACATTTGTCCGTAGGGGTCCTAGAGCCCTTAATAACATATTAGATTCATTCATAAGGGTCGAAGGGGGTCATAGGTTGACCGATGACCCCTTTCGATTCATTAAATGATGAAATATGTCCCTAGCGGTCCTAGGACCCCTAGGGACATATTATAATCGTTCGTATAGGTCAAAGGGGGTCATGGGTTGACCTATGACCCCCTTCAACCCATTACATGATGGCATATGTCCCTATGGGTCCTACGAGCCCTAGAGAAATCTTAGAATCGTTTATGACCCATTTCATGATGACATATGTCCATAGGGGTCCTAGGACCCCTAGGGACATATTAGAATTGTTCATATGGGTCCAAGGGGATCATATGTTTACCTATGACCTCCTTCGATCTATTAAATAATGACATATATTCTTAGGGGTCCTAGGACCTGTAGGGACATATTAGAATTGTTTGTATGGGTCAAATGGAGTCATAAGTTGACCTATGACCCCCTTCAATCCATTACATGATGATATATGTCCCTAGCAGTCATAAAACCCCTAGAGACATATTAGAGTCATTCATATGGATCAAAGGGGATCATAGCCAGACCTATGAACCCATTCGATCCATTAAATGATGACATATGTTCTTAGGAGTCCTAGGAACCGTAGGGACATTAGAATCATTTATATGGGTCAAAGGAAGTCATAGGTTGACCTATGACCACCTTTGAAACATTACATGATGACATATGTCCCTTGAGGTTCTAGGAGCCCTAGGGACATATTAGAATATTTCGGATGGGTCAAAAAGGGTGACCCCCTTCAAACCATTACATGATGGCATATGTCCCTGAGGGTTTTAGGACCCCTACAAACATATTAGAATGCTTTCTATGGGTCAAAAAGTGTCATAGGTTGACCTATGACCTACTTGGACACATTAAATGATGACATATGTCCCTATAGGTCCTTGGACCCCTAAAGACATATTAGAATCATTCTTATGGATCAAAGGGGGTCATAGATTGACCTATGACCCCTTTTGACCAATTACATGATGACATATGTCTCTATGGGTTCTAGGACCCCTAGGGAGATATTAGAATTGTTCTTATGGGTCAAAAGAGGTCATAGTGTGACCTATGACCCCTTAGACCCATTAAATGATGACATATGTCCTTAGGGGTCCTATGACTCCTAGGGACATATTACAATCATTCATATGTGTCCAAGGGGATCATAGGTTGACCTATGATCCACTTTGACCCATAAAATGATGACATATATCCCTAGAGTTCCTAAGACCCCTAGGGACATATTAGAATCATTCTTATTGGTCAAAGCGGTTCATAGGTTGACCTACGACCCCTTTGGACCAATTACATGACAACATAAGTCCTTAGGGGTCCTAGGAGCCCTAGGGACATATTAGAATCATTTGTATGGGTCAAAGATGGTTATAGGGTGACCTATAATCCCCTTTGATCAATTAAATGGTGACATATGTCCTTAAGGATCCTAAGACCCCTAGGGACATATTAGAATTGTTCTTATGTGTCAAAGGGGGTCATAGGGTTACCTATGATCCCTTTTGACCCATTAAATGAAAATATATATCCTTGTAGGTCCTACGACCCCTAGGGACATATTAGAATTGTTCATATTTGTCAAAGGGGGTCATAGGTCTTTGACCCATAAGAACCATTCTAATATGTCCATAGGCGTCCTATGACTGCTACGGACATATGTCATGATATAATGGGTTGGAGGGGGTCATAGGTTGACCTATGACCTCCTTTGACCCATAAGAATTATTCTAATATGTCCTTAAGGGTAGGGACATATGTGATCATTCAATAGGTTGAAGGGTGTCATAAGTCACCCTATGACCCCCTCTGATCTATAAGAACAAATCTAATATGTCCCTAGGGGTCTTAAGACCACTAGGGATATATGTCATCATGTAAAGGGTCAAAGGGGGTCATAGGTCAACCTATGACCCCCTTGACCCATAAGAACGATTTTATGTCTCTAGGGGTCCTAGGACTCCTTTTGACATATGTCATTATGTAATGAGTCGAAAGGGGTCATAGGTCAACCATTGACCCCTAGGGACATATGTCATCATGTAATGGGTCAAAAGAGGTTATAGGTCAAGTTATGACACCTTTAGACCCATAAGAATGTTTTTAATATGTACCTAGGGTTCTGAGGACCCCTAGGGACATTTTTCATCATGTAATGGGTCGAAGTGAGTCATTGGTGAACCTATGACCACCTTTGACACATAAGAATGATTATAATATTTCCCTAGGGGTCCTAGGACACTTAGGGACATATGTCATCCTCTAATGCATCGAATTAGGTCATAGGTAAATGTATGACCACCTTTGACCCATAAGAATGATTCTCATATGTCCCTAGGGGTCCTCGAGACATATGTCTTCATGTAATGGGTCAAAAGGGGTCACACATCAACCTATGAATCATTTTGACTCATATAAACAATTTTAATATGTCCTTAGGTGTCCTAGGACTACTAGGGACATATGTCATCATTTTATGGGTTGAAGGGGATTCTAGGCCAACCTATGACCCCCTTTCACCCATATGAACGATTTTAATATGTCCCTAGGGGTCCTAGGACCCCTAGGGACATATGATGTCATGTAATGTGTCGAAGGAGTTCATAAGTGAACGTATGACCCCCTATGACTTATAAAAATGATTCTCATATGTCCTTACGGGTCCTAGGGACATATTTCATCATGTAATGTGTCAACTTTGACCCATATGAACAATTCTAATATGTTCCTAGGGGTCCTAGGATCCCTAGGGACATATGTTGTAATTTAATGGGTTGAAGGGGTTCATAGGTCAACGTGTGATCCCCTTTGACCCATATGAAAAATTTTAATATGTCCTTAGGGGTCCTAGGACTTTTAGAGACATATGTCATCATTTAATGGGTTGAAGGGGGTCATAGGTCAACAATTGACCCCCTTTGACCTATATGAATAATTCTTATACGTTCCTAGGTTTCTTATGACCCCTATTTATATATGTCATCATATAATGGGTCGAAGGGGATCATGCAATGATTCAAAGGAGGTCACGGGTCAACCTATGACCCCCTTAGACACATAAGAACGATTCTAATATGTCCCTAGGGTTTCAAAGACCACTATGGACATATGCCATCATGTAATGGGTCGAAGTGGGTTATATGTCAACCCATAAGTAAGATTTGAATATTTTCCTAGGGGTCTTAGGACACCTAGGGACATATATGTCATCATGTCATGCAACGAAGGGAGTAATATGTCAAACTATGATTCCCTTTGACACATAAGAATGATTCCCATATGGCTTTGGGGGTCCTAGGGACATATGTCATCATGTAATGGGTCAAAAGGGGTCATAGGTCAACCTATTACCCCTTTTGACCCATATGAACAATTGTAATATGTCCCTAGGAGACTTAGGACCCCTAGGGACATATGTCATCATTTCATGAGTCAAAAGAGATTATACGTCAACTTATAACCCCCTTCGACCCATATGAATGATTCTAATATGTCCCTAAGGGTCCTAGGACCCCTAGGGACATATGTCATTATGTAATGTGTCGAAGGTGGTCATAGGTTAACCTATGACCCCATTTGACACATAAGAATACTTCTCATATGTCCCTAGGTGTCCTAGGGACATATGTCATCATGTAATGGGTCAAAGGGGGTCATAGGTCAGCCTATGAACCCCTTTGACCTTATGAACAATTCTAATATGTCCCTAGGGGTCCTAGGACCCCTAGCGACATATGTCATCATTTAATGGGTTGAAAGGGGTCATAGGTCAACCTATGACCCCCTTGGACTCATATGAACAATTCTAATATGTCTCTAGGGGTGCTAGGACCCCTAGGGACATATGTCATCAGTTAATGGGTAGAAAGGGGTCATAAGTTGACCTATGAATTCCTTTGACCCATAAGAATTATTCTAATATGTCCCTAGGGGTCTTAGGAACTCTAGAGACATATTTCATCATGTAATGGGTGAAAGGTTGTCATAGGTCACCCTATGACCCTCTTTGACCCATAAGAACAATTCTAATATGTCCTTAGGGGTCATAGGACCCCTGTGGACATATGCCATCATGTAAAGAGTCAAAGGGGGTCATAGGTCAACCTAAGACCCTCTTTGAACCATAAGAATGATTCTAATATATCCTTAGGGTTACTTGGACCCCTTTGGACATATGTCATCATGTAATGGGTTGAAGGGGGTCATAGGTCAAATTATGACCTCTTTTGACTCATAAGAAGCATTCGAATATGTCCTTAGGCGCTCTAGGACCCATCGTGACATATGTCATCATTTAATGGATCAAAGGGGATCATAGGTCAACCTATGACCCCTTTAGACACATAAGAATGATTCTAACATGTCCCTAGGGTTTTGAGGACCACTATGGACATATGTCATCATGTAATGGGTCGAAGCAAGTCATAGGTCAACCTATGACCACCTTTGATCCATAAGAATGATTCTAATATTTCCCTAGGGATCCTAGGACCCCTAGGGACATATGTCATCATGTATTACGTCGAAGGCACCCCCTTTGACCCATAAGAATAATTCTCATATGTCCTTAGGGGTCCTAGCGACATATGTCATTATGTAATGGGTCAAAGAGGGTCATAGGTCAACCTATTACCCCCATTGACCCATACAAACAATTCTAATATGTCCCTAGGGGTCTTGGGACCCCTAGTAACATATGTTGTCATTTAATTGGTCGAACGACATCATAGGTCAACCTATGAGCCGTTTTGACCCATATGAACGATTCTAATATGTCTCTAGGAATCCTAGGATCCCTAGGGACATATGTCATCATGTAATGTGTTGAAGGGGGTCATAGGTCAACCTATGACCCCCTTTGACCTATAAGAGTGATTTTCATATGTCCCTAGGGGTCTTAAGGACATATGTCATCATGTAATAGGCTGACCTATGACCCCCTTTGACCCATATGAAAAATTCTTATGTCATCATTTAATGGGTTGAACGGGGTAATAGGTTAACCTATGATCCCCTTTGACCCATATGATTTATTCTAATATGTCCCTAAGGGTCCTAGGACCCCTAAGGACATATGTCGTCATTTAATGGGTCGAAAGAGGTGATAAGTCAACCTATTGTTCCCTTTGACCCATATGAACAATTCTAATATGTCTCTACGGGTCCTAGGACCCTTAGGGACATATGTCATCATTTAATGGGTTGAAGGGGACCTATGACCCCCTTTGACCCATATGAACAATTCTAATATGTCCCTAGGGAGCCTAGGACCCCTAGGGACATATGTCTTCATGTAATGCGTTGAAGGGGGTCATAGGTCAACTTGAGACCTCCTTTGACCCATATGAATGATTCTAATATGTCCCTAAGGGTCCCAGGACCCCTAGCGACATTTGTCCTCATGTAATGTGTTGAAGGGGGTCATAGGTCAACTTATGACCCCCTTTGACTCATAAGAATGATTCTAATATTACACTTGGGGTCCTCGGACCCCTAGGGACATATGTCATTATGTAATGGGTCGAAGGGGATCATAAGTCAACCTATGACCCCCTTCGACCCATACGAATGATTCTAATATGTCCCTAGGGGTGCTACGACCCCTAGGGACATATGACATCATGTAATGGGTCGAAGGGGGTTATAGGTCAACCTATGATGCCCTTTAACCCACATGAATGGTTCTAATATGTCCCTAAGGGTCCTATGACCCTTAGGGACATATGTGATCATTTAATAGGTCTAAGGGGGTCATAGATTAACCTATGACCCCCATTGACCCATAAGAATGATTCTAATATGTCCCTAGGGGTCCTAGACCCCTATGGACATATGTCGTTATTTAATGAGTCAAAGGGCAGCATAGGTCAGCCTATGACCCCCTTTGACCCATAAGAATGATTCTAATATGTCTCTAGGGGTCCTAGGACCGCTAGGGACATATGTATCATCATGTAATATGTCGACGGAGGTCATAAGTCAACCTATGATCCCTTTCGATCCATAAGAATGGTTCTAATATGTCACTAGGGGTGCTAGGACCCCTAGGGACATATGTCGTTATGTAATGGGTCGAAGGGGTTCATAGGTCAACCTATGACTCCCTTTGACTCATATATATTAATAATATACATATATATTAATAACATACATATTAGTATAATAATATATATTAATAACAAACACACATATATAACATTATTATATTTAATACAAATATTATGTTATTATATATATTAATAACATATATATTACGTTATATATTAATAGTATACTTATATATATATATATATACGTTATTATATTTACCAAAAATAATAATAATATAAATTATATTTATAGATTATAATAAGAATAACATAATATATTATTATGTATTAATATATTATATGTTATATCTTTACATTACGTTATATATATATATATATATATATATATATATATATATATATATATATATATATATATATATATATATATATATATATATATATATATATTATAATACATAATTTACATAGTAATATAACAAAAGTAATTTATAAATCATAAGTTATAACTCTTAAATCTAGTTTTCCCTCCAAAATGGGTTGGGATTTCAAATTTTCCACCAAAATTCACTTAGCCATATTGGATATCTGATTTAAATTGGACATCCAATTTGATATCGGATATCCAATTAGGCTTGTTATTTACCAAGCCTACTTTGTCAACCCAAAAGACGTGTTTGAAGAGGGTTTTAGTGATACTCAGACTTCGAGTAGTCATCTGACTGTTATTTTGATCGAAAATGAATGAAATGAAAAAGGTTTTTTAGTATCGCTCTCGAGATTTCGTCGATATAATTTCTGTCAAATTTTGAGTTCAATAAGTATTTATTAGTTAATTATCAATGAAGATTATTGTAAAGTGCCGATTGACATACTGATTGAAAAATAGCTATAACTTTCAAATGGTATAACATTTTTTAAATCTAAAAGTTGTCTCACATTCTATGCTTTGCCTAGTATAGGGAAAAAATAAATAAATTTGGTAACATTGTCTATTAGTTAAGGTGGTCAGACACGAGATTTTTTTTTTTTGAAAAAGTTTTGGTAGAAAATTCATATTTAATTATTTATTTGGAATAAAAATACCAAAAAATATGCGTCACATCGAAGCATGAGTATAATTTTCATATCCATAATTATATTAAAAAAATATTATCATTTGATTTTGATTAAGGTGGTCAGACATACACCTACTTTTTATTTTTGTAGTACTGCATTAAAATTCAAACTTTTGACCAATCATTTGTTTTTTTCTCCTGATAAGGCCTAGTTGTTTAGAAACTACATTAAATTTTCTACAAATTATTTTGTTACAATTTTTTGTTATAAATTCGATAACCACTTTAAAATTATGTGTCAAGTTGACATAACCTTGATTTGCTAATTTTTCACTACCACTTAAGGCCATAGTTTGGTACACCATAATCTGCACATACCCATTTACACTTACTTAAGTTTACTTAGGTTAATGCATTATTTTATTATTTTATTTTTTTAGACACTTAAGAGTTTGCTCACCTTTTTGACTTGTCTTGTTGACAACATAGTTATTTGTGCTTTCTCTCATCATTGCACATACTTTCGTGCTTAATGGAGGATAACACATATCTGGTGGACATGTACCTAGTTTTATTACTTACCATGTAGCTGATTCTGAGGCATTCTAGATGTATCTCAGAGGCCTTTATATATAGGAACTCCTAGTGTATTCTTACAAACGCATATTGAATGAATATATCATCATTCTGATCATACTCTCTCTTTTTGATCTACAATTGTGCTTGTGTTTGAGTTCTTAGTTCTTGCGTGAATTTTCCCTAAGACAAATTTTTACAGAGATGAACAACTAAAAGTCGTTGTAGATGTACCTTTTAGAGATTAAGTAAAGAATTCTTACTTGGAGTTTGGTACCTTACCTCCTAATTTGAGAGTACAATGTAACTTTGATTAGTTCATGAAATAAGAAGAAATGAGCAACAAGATTTTGCAAGGAGCAATTATCAGCAAGCTCTTAGTAAGACTATGTTGGCTCATTTTCATGGTAGTTATAAGTGTACAACTAGGGCATGTGTAGAAGAGCTTGATAACTACCTGTCATTGAGACCCAAGCATATCATGATTATTAGCTTTCCTAGAAAAGATAATCTTGATAAATCCTAAGAATAACATTAGCTTTTAGATCATAATCATATCAATCATTTTTAGCCTTTGCACATTATCTTTCTAATTGACATTTATAATCATGATCTCATTACAATGGTATGTTTCCAATATTTTTTTCATTTTATCTAGTTTTATGTTATCTTTCTCATCGGCATTAATAGTCTTGACTTGTGCTACACCTAGCTAGTGGCATATAAAAATTAATTTACTTTTTAAAAATAACTGATAGTCATCAAATTTTTTATCAAGATTAATGTCATAGACATAGAATCCTCATTAAAACAAGTCTTCTTTGAAGGTCATTCTTGTAGAAAATTTGATGCAATCTAGTAGAAATTTTGATGAGATTGTCATTGAGGACATATAATCCTAATCAATTTTTATTTTTGTGATGCGTAATCTCATAGGATTTTTGAAAAAATTTGGTACTAATTTTCACGAACATTATTATCAAGGATATATGATCCTCATCAAATAAAATATTTTTCAACACCTCATTTTGCAAACAACAGACCTATTTTTGACACCAATATTTGTCTAAAAATAGAAACACAAATAATTTCATTGAAACTTCAATGAAAAATCAATGACAAAGTGTTTGGTTGAAATTTTGACCAATTAGTGTTGAAAAATAGACCCATCAGTATAAAAAATTGAGTCCAATTTTCATAGTGGGAGACCTTGATTCTAGATAAATTCCTTCAATTTTTTCAATGCTTGAATCCCTGAACTTTGATGGAGAAATTTCTTTAATGAAATTTGATGCTTGAAAACTTGAATTCTTGAGAACTTGAGAACTATATGATGCAAAATGAGGAAAATGCATGGGATTATAAAGGGCTCAAAATTAGCTTTATCCAATATGCCAATTGTACCTTGCATTAGAACCTCATACCGAATTATTCATGGGACTCATGATGAAGACCAAAAATAGGGCCTAAGTAGGTGTGAAGTACATTTTTTATTGGCCCAAAAGGGATGCACAATGTCACATATTGCATAGGGATGCACTACATCCATGTTAATTGGGGCCTAGAACCCTTAGGGTGCCAAAATTGGTACTAAATCCAAGAAATTATGTGTATAATTTGTGAGATATTATTTGCAGTATAGAAAATAGATTCTAAGTGATTGGATGATGGAAACGGGGGGCCTAAGTGGTTCGATCCTATTGTGATCTTTACACCTTTTAATAAGACCATTAAGGAGGATCTATTAGGTCCTACTCTAATTTCACTTATGAGAATTGAGAAGAAAGAATAACAATGTAGATATATGAAAATAAATGAAAATCCTCAATTAAATAGGTGTTAAACCACCATAAATTTGAATTTTTTTCTATTTAAGATGGTACACATAAGAAGTCAAACAATTTCTTATCATTTCTTTTGTACAATATTAGCAAAATTGCAACTCAAATATCTTGCGGTGTCAAATAAAATTAGAAATTTTTTTTAAAAAAAAAACTTACTCTCATTAATATTTTGGGTCCTAGCTATCTTACCTAGGAAGTATTGACAAATTTTTATTTTTTTTGTGTCACAATATAGTATTCATACACAAGTTGGTATTGTCTTAAAAAAAGCATGTTGATAAATAATTTTCCTAAATATGCGTACTAGAAAGTAGTTTATATTATGTTGGTATTGAAATAAATTACATATTTTTAGAGTTTTCTTTGAGAAATACAATTACTATTATTTAAGGTTGTTGAGATTCAATCTCTAAGTACCCCAAAATTTGACATCAATTGACACTAAAAGTTGCAAAAAAAGAAATCATTTCCACTTTTTTCCCTTATGTGAATCCTACTTCTTGAAGCCACTTTTCTCTTTGGACAAAAAAATCATGATTTATATCGAGATATTGATATTAAATCACACTTAGAGGAATCTACATTTAATCATAATATTTCCTCATAATCCTTCAAAAGGACTACCCTATAATTGTAATCATAATATCAAATTTCATATTTTAATCATTTTGAGATAGGTGAGCTTATTTTAGAAAATTTTGATGCTTTATCAAATACAATTTTTCCATGTTCTATTTTATTATATCCATATCTAATGTCATTTGAGATTCTAATCATTCAAAATTATGTCTTCATTAGATATAGTTTATCAATGTTCAATTTTCCTAACTTATTTAAATTAATTTCATACTTTGACTATTCATAATTGGTAGGTATGTTGTTGTATTTTAGATTCGGTTGAGTACACACTTAAAAATTTGTAGAGTATTTCATTTTAAATATTTTATGTTTCTTTTTTTGTCCATTTTTAAGACACATTTGACCAATTTTGTCTTTCCTCTATGATGAGAAAGGCCAAAATCATGTTGTCACATTGCATTCATCTTTAGAGATTGTTTTAGACTACTTCACACAAAATTCTATCTAGACACCTTTCTCCTTGAATGGGTATGCACTAGATTACATTGTAACATCATAATATCTCTGTGAATATGATACACTTGAGAATTTTCTAGAGATGTTATCAATATTCTTAATGCTTATATATTTCAAAATATATTCAAATGAGAATCATTCCTTAGTTTTCACATAAATTTAACTTTTTCCTAAAGGAGACAAGTGTATTTTAAATATTTATATTAATTTATATTTTCAGTTATACATGGGTACCTAACATGTTCTATCTTTCAAGACCCATGAATATATTACAATATCATACTTTTCCTACATCATTTGCATAAGACATAATTTTTCTTACTATGTTTTACTTGATTGGTAGTGTTAGTAAGAAAATTAGTCCACAAAGACATCATCTATGCATTTATCTTTCTTAGTCATGGTTAGATCATAACTTCTTGTTCAATACAAATTATAGGACTATATTGGTTATCCTAGTTTTCATTCTAGATGATAGAAGATAGCACATTATTTAATATTATCTCTTCAAATTTATCATATGGATTCTTGTATTTAATATTGCTTTCAAATGGACACTGTAAATATATGACCTCTCTATATTATAGATGCACATTTCAATAAGAAACATGAGAGACTGGATAAGTAGGAAAGTTGTATTTGTGGCTTTTCATAGGGTGACAAGAAGGTGTCATGATACTAAAGAATATTCTAGTGAATAAAGTTATGAAAAATATGTAAATTAAATCCCTCATTTTAGGGACATCTTGGTCATCGTATCTTGGAAATTATGTTTGAAGCATTATATGTCAAGAATAGCTAGGGAAAAAAGGATCTTATTAATCGAGGATTGCATGACATGTATCAAGCTAAAATATTGTCCAATGAGCTTAATCCTTTAATAAGTATAGGTGGAAGTTATCTCAATCTCCTTTTCCCTAAAATTAAAAGTGGAGATGTTAGGTCCTAAAAAAATTGAAGACCATCACTCTTGTCTTTCCCAGGTTTACAACTAATTCTCATGATTTACAAAAGGGGGCCAACCCATGAAGAAGCCATTGAAGGCTATAATTATTGTGTTTGTTCTATTCCTTTGACTCTGTTGCCATTGAATACATGACATTTTTATTATTTCCTATTATGACTATTTAGGAATATGTTTTTGAAATATATAGATAACAACCATGAGATCCTCTAACCAATACAATTTTTATACTTCAAAAAACTAACATAATCCATAATAGCCCCAACAACATCAATCCTGCTATGATCAAAAGGATAAACATGAAAAGTATTCTAGCAGTAAAACACCATACTACTACTATCAATCCAATAATTAAATTTATACAAATAACATAATGCCCCATAGGGCATCAAGTTTAGATTACATGATATCATTATAGTAATGAGAAAAATAATCAACTGGGCTAGTTAACCCACTTTTTATCTAGTTCATCAACATCTTTTTCCTCAAGTCCATCCCTATCCATAGTCACCCCCTCGTCCTTGAAAGGTTTTTCTAGGAGGGTCTTCATCAAGTCCTCTACTAGGAAGCTGTATATGGAGCTAGAAGTCATGCTTTCATTTTCGAAGTCCTTCACATCCTTGTTCACCTGTAGAAAGCAAAGGGTGGTAGCCATAGAATGCATCACTTTAGTGGAGATACCAATCAAGCTTTCAAATCTGTGGCAGATGCTAGTATAATTATTTGCCAAATCCTTCATTGATTATTCAAGCCTATCAAGTGGAGCTTTGTAATAATGCTAGCCATGGCTATGCTTTCCTCTTTTTTTCCCTTGCTTTAGGAGTGTGCTTCCTAGGGGAATTAATATCCTCACCACCACTTCTAGCTAATGAAGGGTTAGCTTCTAGGATATCACAAATATCAGAGGGGTTGGGAAGGTTGGAGTTTGACTTCTTGTCAATTTCCTAGTGGGGTTTCTTCCTTGTAGGGGGTTTAATGTCACTTTCAGTAGACTCTGAGTTTAGGACCTATTTGCAAGGGAACTTAAACTTCTCCATTTGGAGGAATTTTCTAGATTTATGAGCACTCTATTTTCTCTTCCTATTATCTGTATCAGAGTCTATGAGACTAATTTTTACCTTAGGATTGGGTGTTTTCTTGATTTTTTATGGCTAGGCCTAGGGGTAGGGTCAAGAGAGACTTGGGGGTAGCAGTAGGGTATGTACAGGATCATGGTGTGCCAAAAAGTGGTGATCTGAAAAATTTGTAGTTCTAAAATATCTCAAACCATTTCAAAATCTATTCCAACTTTTTTCCCACCCACCCTGATACTAAATTAAAACAATTAATAACTTTATAAGGTCTACTATATATTTTGATACCAAACCTATATGCTCAACTTAAAAAACATACTAAACATGTGCTTTTGGCCCTATTTTTATGTGATTTTTACTTCAAACATGTACTGACAACTTTTTTTTCACCAAAATTTGATGAAATGAAAAGGGTTTCTTAAGAACATTCTTATATTTCCATAAATGTAAGGTTTGTCAAAGTATGAGTTTAGTAAGTAATTATTACTTATTTTCTAATGGAGTTATGTATAAAGTGCTGACTGATGCACTACTTGAAAAACAACTATAACTTTCAAATGGTACAACATTTTTTGAATCCAAAAATTGCATCACATTCTATGTTTCTTCTACTACAAGGGAAAAAAATGAAAAATTGAATTTCGCAGAGTTTTTAATTAGTTAAGGTGGTCAAACACGAGAGTTTTTTTATTCCAAAAATACTAAAGTCAAAAACTAATTAATCATTATTTATTTAGAATAAAAATACCCAAAAAAATGTGTCACATCTAGGCATGAGTCTACTACTTATATCTAGAATATTATTAAAAAATATTATCGTTTGATTTTGATTAAGGTGGTTAGACATAATTTTTAAAATTTAGAATAAAAATATTATTATTTATTTAGAATAAAAATATCCAGAAAAATGTGTCACATCTAGGCATGAGTCAACTTCTTATTTTTGCCATAATTTTTTTGTAATATTTGCATTAAAATTCAAAATTATGACCAATCAATTTGTTTTTTTTTTTGAGATAAGTCCTAGTAGTTTAGAAACTAAATTCAATTTGGTAGAGATTCTTTTCTCTCAACATTTTGATATAAATTCAATAACAAGTAGAAAATTTCATGTCAAGTTGACATAGCCCTGATTTTCTAATTTTTATTGCCACTTAAGAGCATAGTTTGGTTGACCATGATCCTACACATACCCAGTAGCTATAGGGTTAATCAAGAGTGGTGGATTTTGGGTAAGGTGATTGGTATAAAAATTATTCATTGAATCCTGGTGGATGGGGTACTAAGATTTTATCTCTTCCTTCTTTCTCCTAGCCTTGAAAATACTATCTTCCAAAGAATTTAGTAAAAGGAACAGAAAATAGATTTGATCTAGATTTCTAAAATGGTTGAGGATAGGAAAATCGAAAAAATAAAGTATGTGAAACTAGTCCTCTAGAGTTATGTATCTCATAATAGCATAGAAAATGACATCCTTGGGTTTAGGGAGGTGTTCCTTGGAAAACCCACCTCACATCAAAATAGTTCTTCATTAAACTTGAAGAATTTCCATAGGCTGGTTTCATCATTCATGCAAGCTTGTTTGCACCCATTCTTGCCACCTATGGGAAACCCATCAACCCTAGCAATAAGATCCTCAGTAATTTCAAAACTCATCCCATTGATGACCACCCTTCTGTCATTTCACAAATTGAAGTATTGGATAGAGATATTTCCCTAATGTTTTATCATCCCTTCTATAAAGGGTAATAGGCTGCCCTCCCACAAATAAATAGGTGCCACTTCACTCTTGTGAATGTACTCTGACACCCTCACAAGTTCAATATGATATTGATGCCCATACTACCACTCAACTCAACCACTAACTCTTTAGATTTTTCCACCAACTCCTTTGAATTATTTGACATCATCAAGTTGCAGGTAAGATAATTTTTGGAAGTTAAATAAAATATACTCATGATGTAAATCTAGAGGTAGTAGAATGCCATCATTAGGCCATAAGGTTTTTTGAAGCCAGAAAAATATATTTTCATGGCATGTGTGAATTGTGCTTTCTTTCCATAATTGCACGATGCCAACTATAAATATAGTGGGATATGAGCAAGCTATCATTATTATCTTTTATAGTTAGTTTTTTGAATCAAGAAAATCCATTACCTTCTTCTTCTTGCAAAAAAAAAATATTAATGGCAAGGAGATCATAAAAGTGTATCCACATATAATCTTCCCAAACATAAACTTTATGAGACCTTTTTATTTCCCACCCACACAAAAAGTTGAAGATGTGCCACTTGGTGTGATGATTCATGCGCTAGTGTTAGAAGTACTTCACATTCCATCAAAAATTTAGTTGATGACAAAATTAGGATGATGTCCTCCCATTTAGTTAGCCTCATGGCACTATGTCCAAATTTAGCCAACTCATTATCCACACCATTACCTTCATAGTATATATGATCCACTTTAATTTCCTTGTATTCCTCCATCATCATACAAATTTCCTCAATTATCACCTTGAACACCCAAATAATTTGACTATCCCCTTTAGCAGCTTTGATAATTAGCATTGAATTGCCCTCAATCATCAACCTATTAATTCCATATTTCCTCATGAGTCTTAATCCCCATAGAAGAGATAAGGCTTTAGCTTCATTATTTGAGCCACCCCAACAATTTCTAGAATAAGCCATAACCATTTTCCCCATAGAAATATTTTTAAAAAACCTAGTAGTAGAGCTTCCCAACATGGCCGAGCCATCAAAATTAAGCTTAAACCATATCTTAGGGGGTGGGTTCCACATTGTATTCTTCCTAGACAAGGCTTCAGAGTTATCAAACCATGCCACCGTATGGCCCACTCCCTAGGAAGAAGCTCACTTCCTATCAAGCTATCTACCTACCCAAGGGGTTTAGGGGTGATTTCGACCACCAAATTGCACTACATTTGTTTAAGAGTCTAATAACCTTTTGTGCCAACCCTAAACTTGTAGCACCTTTATACTAGAATATTTTTTTATTTCATTCCTTCCATATTACCCATAAAACATAAGGACCTAAATTATTAATCATAAGTTATTTATGTATGGGTGGGAAGATAGGCCATTCCAGTGAATAAATTGAATAAATTGTTGCAAACCTTCATTAGCACACCACTAGATTTTTGATAAAGAAAGTACCTCCCTCTACACCTCTGAGGAAAAAGGGAAGTAAATAAGAAGATGTGATATATATTTTGTGTCCTGAAGACAAAAGACACAACTATTTGCAAGCTGACATCCTATCCTTTGGAGATTGTCCATAGTGAGCATAGACCCATGTAAAGTCATCCATAATAGAAATTTTATCTTTGGAAGGATCCATGGGTGCCAAAAATTTCTCCAATCTCCCTGGGCCACCCACCGCCACCCCCGACCAAGGCAACATAGGTAAGCCGAATTCATCTTGAAGTCCCTTGATGAAGTAAGCTTCCCAACCATGGAGTCCTCAACTAGAATGAGGGGGATCCTATTATTGTTCATTAGGTTTTGAAATTCTAGAGCAAGAATGACCCCCATGGGAGCCTAGTGTTGGATCCCAATCCATTAGCAATTTGGGTTGATATAGTTTCGGGTAATGGATCCATAAGATTTGGTGTATATCTCACACAATGAGAGAAATTTAGTGTGCTTGAGTGGGTAATCCTGGAGCCATTGATCTTCCTAGAAATAAATGGTGTTACCACTCCAAACAATCTAATGGCACCCCAAATTTTGAATTTTTCAGGTGTGCACCAAATTATTCCAAATTTTAGAGTCCTAGGGCAGAGCCTAGGTCCATATGGCATGATGAAATGATTCTCCTCCAAGGTACTTGGCCCTCATAATGTTGCACCAATTACCCTATGAATTCATCAACCTCCAGCCAACTTAGGTTAGCAATTATTTATTCATATGTCCAATCCTTCTTATATTTAAACCATCAAGGTCCTTAGGACAACAAACCTTTTCCTAGCTTATTAAATTCATCCTAGTTAGTTCTTCAGTGTCAAACCACAAGAATTTCCATTTTATTTTTCCTAGAATATCTATGAATCTACTAGTGAGTTTTAAAATGGATAGGAAGCAAATCAAGATGCCTTGTAGGGAGGCAGATGGATATTAGAGTTTCCCAACACTACTCAGAATCTTATGTTTCCATCTCAATAGTTTTATTTGGAAGCATTCAAGAAGACCATTCCAAAACTAATTTGAAACTTCTTTAATCATGAGTAGGAGCCCAAGATAAGTGTCTAGGAGAAATTCCTTTCATCATTCTATAATTCAAGTATCTTTACCTCTCAAACTAGAAAAAGTGTTGAAGAAATACACTTTTTCTTTTCAAATAATTTATGCATTATCCAGAGACCTCTTCATACTTTTTTAGGATATCTTTCCACTCATTGGCTTCATGAACAAAGGAGATACCAAAATAAGAAGGTGTAATCCATATATTTTTGAATAGTTCTAGGAGGACTTAAGGATGCATGTGTAACACCTCTTAACATGCAAACATTATTCATGGAAACTAGATTTCTACCAAGGACCTCAGCCACAATAATGAAGAGATATGAGGATAAGGGGTCACCTTGGTGTAGCCCTTGGGATGAAGAAAAAAACTCTAGGAGTCCCATTAGCATGCACCAAAAAAGTGACAGCATGACCCATATTTTTTTATGATTTTGATAATATTTTCATTAAAACCAAGTTTAGAGAGAATAGAAATCGAAAATTCCCTACTTACCTTATCATAGGATTTGGAAATATCTAGTTTGAGAGCCATACCTAGGTACTTTCTCCTATACATAAAGTGGATAACCATGTGAGTAGTTATGAGCACATCCAAAAGTTGCCTCCTAGGGATGAAACCATTCTGGTAGGGACCAGTGAACTTATCAACGAGGGGATTAATTTTATTTACCATAATCTTAGAAAGGATTTTATAAATCATATTGCATAGACTAATAGGTCAAAATTCCTCTAGATGACTAATGTTATTACTCTTAGGGAAAATAATAATGAAGGTTTGGTTGAATTCCTTTAGTAAATTTCCCATTCTGACAAACTCTCTAGTGGCATGGATCAAATCATACTTGACAATATCCTAGAATTATTGAAATAAATTGGGGGAAAACCATAAAGACCATGAGCTTTGTACTGATTCATGCTAAACACTTCTTTTTTGACTTCCTTCTCCTTGACCTTAGTGGTCATGTCCTCATTCATTTGGTTATTTACAACTGGGTGAAAAGATCTCAAAATATCATTTTGTATGTTGATGTTGATCTGCACAGTGGGATCATTATAGAGCTCTATATCACCTCTATATCATTAATCTCATGGCCATTATCATCCATGAAAATGTTTATGGTGTTACATTTTTTTATTCTTGACACCAATTTATGTAAAAAAGGTCATATTTTGGTCACCCTCCTCGAAACACTTAAATCTTGATCTTTGTTTTTAGAAAACTTTCTCCTTAATTAGGAGGGTCTGCCATAAGTTCCAATAGTCCCTCTCCCCATTCTATGGTTTAGCATTAGTATTGTCCTGAGTAAGTTGGTTTTGGATGGATTTCAACTTCTTTTTAGTATATTTATTTTCTTTGGAGATGTACCTAAATGAAGATTTTCTCCATCCATGTACTTCTTTTTGGATTTTTTCATTTTTTCTGGTAATAAAACATGGCCATTGCCCCAACCAAATTCTTTGACCACTGTGTAATACAATCTTTGAACTTGGTGTTTGAGTTCCACATGATTTCATATACCTATATGTGATGTCCCCATATTAGTATATAATTTAAATAGTTAATAAATGTTTGATATAAAGTAATATTAATAATGATATTAAAATAATAATATCTTTATAAAGGGATATTACATTCTAATTATGTAATAATATCATATCGTGTTATAATAATAATAATATAATATAATATATCAACACACTATATTAATAAGTATTATAATCTAATAATATAGTTGATATATTATTAAATTAATATATATAAGATTATAGCATAATTGTAATATAAAATATTATATTATAATTATAATATTAATGAGTTAAATAAATTAAATGAAAAATAAATACTTTGATTATAAATGATATGAAATACCAATAATAAGTTTATAATGTACCTACATGGGTTATATTATGAAATGGACATATTCAAGGATAATATTATAATATAATTGAGAATTAAATATTAGTATAAATAATATATAAAGAAAATATACTGTATAATAGTATTAGAATAATGATATTACTAACATTATTATTAATATAATATATGATATGTTATAATGTTATAATTACATAATCAATATAAAAAATAAAATAATATGATAAATTAATTAATTAAAAATTGTATATATGAGAAACTCATGCCCACTTACAAGAGTGTTATTATCTACCATTTAAATAAAATTAAATTTAGGGGGTGAAGAGATATGATTAAAAATATATATACATTCACCCATTCTCTTACAAATGGGCATGAACCATTGAAGAGGAGATGAGTCTCTTGCAAGTAAAAACACCCATACAAATAAAGGGTGAAGGCATTTCACTAAATCATCTATATAGGGAAAAGTCCAAAGATTAGAGAAATATATATTTAGATACAAAATAACTATATCAAAGTGAGGCTTCCATTTACACAATAATATATGAATATGGTGAGACATATTTGCAAAGAGAATGTTGCACATAATGGAAAAAAGATCAACACAGCGTTTCAAATAATTTGAGATATGTAGAGAGGCATAACAGAGAATAAGGACATAAGAAGAGTGACAAAATCTATGTCACATAGGAGGATTAAAAGAAATAGATCCAACAATCATTTGAGGTTATATATGGCACATACGAGTTGAAAAACATGACTGGAATTCTTCGGACAGTAGCATAGGTATAAATCAATAAGATGCCTTGAGAATCGACAGCTATCATTGAATATGATTGAAATGGAAACAAGCAATGTTGGAGACAATTGCATACATATAATTTACATATCGGAAAAAATATGGCAAAGGGTATAAATAAAAGGAAAAAGTCCTAAATTTGAATGACCCCAAAAAGGGTTCATTACAATTAGTATCAGAGCTCATTATCCTGCCAGCCTGTGAAGTTTTATGAGTAAACAGAGGTACACGTGGACTGAATTGGAACTCTAGGTCAACTTTTTGAAGCAGATAGAGTTCAGTGTATAGTGCCGCTTGGGGTTCTAAAAAGTGGTTCAATAAATTTTTTTCCAGAATTGTAGTCGAGTAAAGTGGAAGCTATTAAGAGATTAGGGTTTGAACTACTGGACAAGGTTGCTATGCTCTTTCCTTATATATTTTAGGAAGCTAATTTTGATACATTTGGCCACTTGCACCATCAACTTGCCTGTGGGGTGAATTCTTTTTTTTCTATATCTATTCTTTATGTCTGGATGACCACTTTTGATTGCTCTTGTAGCTGGAGAAGCTGCAATCAACTTTGAGAGCATTCCTGCAATGGATTCTCTTCATCGGGTGCTTCAAATTTTGAGAGGTATTTATGGCCCAAAAAGGGGTCAATGTACCTGATCCCATTCAAGCAGTGTGTATGAGATGGAGAAGTGATAATCTCTATTTTGGTTCATATTCTCATATTGTTGTTGGGGTATCCAGTAGTGACTGTGATAAGCATTTGAGTTGAGAGAGTTAAGTGGAGGAGATGCAATTAGATTGCACTATCTGTGTAAAATTTTTGGAGTAGAGCTAAATGGAAGGAATATGTATCATTTTTAAGAACCAGTCAAAGCAAAGGAAAGGAGATAATCTCACATATATTCACTACAAGGTGAGACTTCCAACTCCCACGTCAGTCAAAGAGAAAATATAGAAAACAGGTTAGAAAGTGGATTAATTTTGAAAGTTATATGAATAATTTCCCAAGTTGGAATTGCTGATCATTTTAGCAGTGAAAATTTGGTGCACTGGTTGTGGTGGGGCATTGAATCAAGAAGGAATGATCTGCCCATGCCCTATTATAACCATCTAATCTCTGTGAGTGAGCTCTATAGAAAAATGGTGCAATGTTAGTGAACAAAGTCAAATTACAAAGGCAATCTAAATACCATCATCGTAGAAGCTGTCAGGAGGAATATGAAAATAAGATTTTATCAAAATTTATAATGTCGCATAATTCTTTGATCAATATTCCAAGGAAAGTCATAGATAAGCAGTTCGTAGAAGAGTTGTCAAACATTAAGGAGAGATGAATGGGCAATGTAAGGACTAGAAAACATATCAAAATTGAATTCAATAATGGAATGGGAGCCCATGTCTACACAAAATAGTTATACAACTCCATGTGATAAGAAATGAAGTCAATTCATAATTAGTGCTGACTAGGAAAAGAATAGGTCATTTTTTTGGCATGGAAGTGAAGAGAAAGTTAAATGCAGGAAGTGAAGAGAAAGTTAAATGCATGAAGTGAAGGATCTACATTATAATTTTAATTTATTAATCGATCTGCAAAAGTTCAGAAGAATGGGGGCTATTAGAGTTGACTTATATTGATGAAGTGAAGTCATAAAATAGGATTACATATCAACATTAGGACAATGGATAGCACCAACACTTGTATAAGAATTGATCATTGTTTTGGACTAGTCAGTGATAAGAAAGAAAGGCACGAGAAGCTATAGAGCTACGAGATCATTTCATAATTATTCGAGAATACAAGGGATGAATTGAAAGCTATGAGTATTGCCAAATTATGATTCTTACACTGGCCCATCATCTTACAATAAATAGTAAAAGAGAATCCGTCCTTCACATTTGAGAATAAAATATGTATCAGCCGCAAATAGAGAGCGTTGAGGAATGAGAAGATATAGTTATTTTCTATTCATTGAACTTGAGTAGTAAGGAAAGACCCTACAGGATATGCAGAAATGTCAGACGAGTTCAAAATTTTGAAATAATGCCAACCATTTGACATGTAATATGATAAGCCCTAATCACAATCCAATCAGTCATAGATTATGGTCAGAGGTAAATGAAATGGATCTGACTTGAAGGCAGGCATCAAAAATGGGAAGAATTATGGTATTGGAATTGAAGGTATTAAATTGCATAACTCTTAAGCGAGCCAATAAAGGAAAAATCAAGAAAATAGTATATTGTTGCTGAAGAATATGAATATCACCTATCATAGATATTGTTCATGTGAATTTGATGTCCAAAATCCTAAATCACTAGAGGCATGAAAATAAATATGTGAGTTATAGTCAACAAATAAAGTAAAGATCTCTTGATTACAAGTATTAGTTTGAGAGGGTGAAGATTTCTCTCAAGGGATCGAGTATGATTATTCAGGCCAAGAAAATAAAATTAAAATTGCTCTCCCTTTCTATGGTGAATGATAGCTTATTTATCAAGAGGGAAGGGAAGAAGGTAGCTGCTAAGACTTTTGGAATAGAAAAATTGGCAGATAAGGATGAATAGATTTCATTTCTCTTAAAATATTTAGGGCAATGATGAAAGGAAATTGTGATAGGGATGAAAATAGTTAATTTTTTTATATATCCATTAAATTAGAAATGAGCTAGTGAACAGACTTGCTTGTGCCATGGAAACCAGTTGAATAAAAAAAATCCCAATGATAGCAGCAGACCATTGGCCATTCACAGACAGCTTCTTCCAATGGAAAATTGTAAATTTATTGAGGAAGACATCCATTGCGGGTTTGAAATTTAAAGAAAAGCAATTCTTGGAAGAGGTAAATTGGAAGTGATGGTATTCATTTAATCTTTTAACCCAACTAACTACTATGGTATGCAAGATAAATAAAGATGAAGAAAGGTATACGTATTGTGCAACAATGGATAACAATTAGAATGCCATTTGGAAGCCTCTTATTCATATATTTTCTTTTTTCATATTTTCCTTTTTCAAAGGATATTAAAAGGTTTACAACCAATTACAAACTCAGAAAGATATGTATATATAACTTTCGCATACACCATTTTTATTCTTGACAATGGTGATCACTATCTTGGTGATTTTTGGATCATATCAAACAATAGTAACCAATTATTTAAAGATATACATCATCACAATATTAAGATATCAAGTCAAGGGAGAAGAGGTGATAATCTATAGATCGCAAGGATTAAATTATAAATTAAAGCTTTAAGTTGTGAGGTTCCGATCAAGATGCCAATATCTCGAGAATCAAAACTTATTAAAAAAGGACCAAACAATTTCCTAATTCAAACATTGAAGGTGGGGCCAAATCCCAAATAAGGTAACTTTCAAATTATGAGACAACATATAAGGTATCACTTACTCCCTTTTGTTATTCATTTATATTTTGAAATCAATATTATGAGATAAAATATATGTGATATTTATAATTTCAAATATTAGATACAATTAATATTTAAATGATACTTGTTCATAACTCATGGAAACTAATACTATCTCTCAAGAGGGAGAATACCTAATCTCAAATACTAATATTATTATGAAATATGATTGTGAGAGTATAATTTCTAATATCATTATCTCTCACATGATGTGGGGACACAAAGAGAAGAGATAAGCGTATTTGAGGCAATATGGAAAATAAAGACAAAGATGAATGCTAGTATGTAAAGATATACCAAACATAAAGCAATTCCATAGACTTCATGTTGAGGTAATATGGAGGTAAGTATTATTTTCATTATGAATATGTAATTTAATTGGATTCTTGATTATTAAATATATTGGGTGATGATAAAGAGAAAACACATCAAATATATGCATATATACACAAGTATAGATGTGAATATATGAAAAAATGAAAAATAGATAAATATCAAAATAAGTGGATACATGTATATATATTAAGATACATTCCTAAGGAATCATGATGATGTTAGGAACATAGGGCTCTATTTCTCATCCACATTAAGATCTCTTAAGATAGGGAGTGGGTGGAGGGAGAGGCGGAGTAAATTCGGGCACATGACGGATGTCCTCCAGGGAACCGCTTGTAGCCTATTTCATGCACCCTTTGCATCATCAATCTACCATCTCAAGATGATGATAATAAGGAGAGAGAAAGACTCTTATAGAAAATAATTATGTTCATTACATTAATCTTCTCATCCACATTATGATATCCTAAGGTAGAGAATGGGTGGAGGGAGAGGCAGAGTAAATTCGAGCACATGACAGATATCCTCCAAGGAATCGCTTGTAGCTTGTTTCACATGCCCTTTGCACCGTAAATCTACCATCTTATGATGATCGTAATAAGGAGGGAACGAATCACCATGAGACTCATCTTTCTTTGGAGCTATTATATGCTAATAATTATTTGTGTGTGCAGGATCCATGATCAAAAGGCATATTGGGGAAGTATATTTTAAATCCTTCCCTTTACTCTACTTCATTGTGAAAAGTTATAAAGAATGTATGATATGTCTACCTCGTGTATGCTACGTGTCTTCATCTATCTTCATTGTGTCTACCTTGTGCCTTCATGTATCATCTCTCTACATCTTGTATGCTTTGTGTTTTCATGCATTCATGCATCTACTTCGTGTTTTCTTTGTGTATTTATGCATCGATATTTATATTCAATATATGCTTATATTTTCTTATATCATAAGGATATTAACATTACAAGTAGATAGTCTTATAAGTTGTCTTTGCTTGAGGACAAGAAAATTCAAGAGGGGAGGACTGTGATGTCCCCATATTAGTATATAATTTAAAGAATAAATAAATGTTTGATATAAAGTAATATTAATAATGATATTCAAATAATAATATCTTTATAAAGTGATATTGCATTCTAATTATATAATAATATCATATCATGTTATAATAATAATAATAATAATATAATATAATATATCAACGCACTATATTAATAAGTATTATAATCTAATAATATAGTTGATATATTATTAAATTAATATATAAGATTATAGCATAATTGTAATATAAAATATTATATTATAATTATAATATTAATGAGTTAAATAAATTAAATGACAAATAAATACTTTGATTATAAATGATATCAAATACCAACAATAAGTTTATAATGTACCTACATGGTTTATATTATGAAATGGACATATTCAAGGATAATATTATAATATAATTGAGAATTAAATATTATTATAAATAATATATAAAGAAAATATACTATGTAATAGTATTAGAATAATGATATTACTAACATTATTATTAATGTAATATATGATATGTTATAATGTTATAATTACATAATCAATATGATAAATAAAATAATATGATAAATTAATTAATTAAAAATTGTATATATGAGAAACTCATGCCCACTTACAAGAGTGTTATTATCTACCATTTAAATAAAATTAAATTCGGGCAGTGAAGAGATATGATTAAATATATATATACATTCACCCATTCTCTTACAAATGGGCATGAACCATTGAAGAGGCAACGTGTCTCTTGCAAGTAAAAACACCCATACGAATAAAGGGTGAAGGCATTTCACTAAATCATCTACATAGGGAAAAGTCCAAAGATTAGAGAAATATATATTTAGATACAAAATAACTATATAAAATGAGGCTTCCATTTACACAATAATATATGAATATGGTGAGACATATTTGCAAAGAGAATGTTGCACATAATTGGAGAAAGATCAACACAACATTTCAAATAATTTGAGATATGTAGATAGGCATAGCAGAGAATAAGGACATAAGAAGAGTGACAAAATATATGTCACATAGGAGGATTAAAAGAAATAGATCCAACAATCATTTGAGGTTATACATGGCACATATGGGTTACAGAACATGACTGGAATTCTTTGGATAGTAGCATAGATATAAATCAATAAGATGCCTTGAGAATTGATAGCTACCGTTGAATATGATTGAAATTGATATAAGCAATGTTGGAGACAATTGCATACATATAATTTACGTATCAAAAAAAATATGGCAAAGGGTATAAATTAAAGGAAAAAGTCCTAAAATTGAATGACCCCAAAAAGGGTTCATTACACTATATGGCCTTTGTCTAGTAGGTTGATTCTCCAACCAAGAGAGCACTACCTTAGATTGAACTAAAATAGTCCTTAGCTTTGCCTTTAAGGAAGAATGTTGAAGAATGTGCTGAACGGAAGAAATAAGAGCCCTATCAAGTCTAACCTAAATCAAAATTTTCCCCAATCTATTATTTGACCAAGCAAATGCAAGACCTTGAATATCAATATCAATCAAGTCATTCCTTCCAAGAAAGCCCTCAAAATCTTTCATACTATCAAAAAAGTCTTCAAAACTCCCCAATTTCTCTGAAGAATATAGAGGGTTTTAAAATCCCCCATGCACACAAATATTTCTTATCTCATAGTCTCAACTACTTTAGTAGCCTCATCCAAGATAGCTAGTCTACCATCCTAGTGCTGGTAGCATAAAATTGAAAAGATCCTAACTAATAGCATGGGAGGTGAAAATCATGACCAAAAAAAGGGAATTAATATAGGTTACCATTCCCGCCACCTTGTCCAGGTTCCACATCATGGTAATGCTACCAAAGGTGCCATTAGCCTTGCTACAAGAAAATTTAACCCTCGACCAAATGTAAGTAGTGACTCTAGAGAAAACCTAATTAGTCATTTAAACTTCTTGGAAAAGAATCAAGTCATACTTAAGGTCTTTGATCTTTTGTTTTATTTCATACTATTTCTTGGGGCTATTGTTCCCTCTCATATTCCAAGATAAGAGCTCATATTTTATGATATTGAGTTTCCTTCAAGGTTTCTTGTTTCCTTGGTTCTATATCCTTCTCTATTTTATTTTGACAAATGTTCCTAGTCAAACTTCTCCCAATCCTCATGCATGATCCTATATCCACCTTATATCCTCCTCTAGGATTCCTCTTTGAGACCATCTAGTCAAAATAATTATTGAGAAGGTCAAGATTTTGTAGCTCATTTGTGGTGGAAATAATTTCAATAATACTTGGAAGTGAAACCAATAGGGATCCATCAATGAGTGGTGATCCATTCCCTAAGAGGAGGGGTGAATAGCATAGAGTAGAACCACTATCAAATTCCATCACTTTAATCATATATCCTTCCCTAGGTTGCAATATTTATAGAGAAAGCACGTCAAAAATCTCTCCATCTTCATGGTCAATAGTAAACCATTCGTAATAGTTTGGACTTCTCCATCCTATCCAATGATGTCTACCTTTATAGGGGTTCTTTCCCTCTCACCATTTTTGCTAAGGGTTTTAACTAGGTCCTAAGAGGCCTCCTCACAAGTTTTCTTCAGGCCAATCAGTTCCTTATTCATATGGCTTTCAGCCTTTTTAGCCATATTAGTAGTTTTTGAGCTTTGAACCACCACCACTCTAGGTGAGCTCAGTTTGTCTTTGAGTTTCTCACCCTTCAAGAAATCAACAACCAAACAACCAAAAATGTTGCACTTTTGGAAAAAGGGGGCTATAGTCTCATAGCTTATCAGTTGTGACTAGTTTCCCCATTTAGATTTTATGTCAAACATTTTCGGCAAGCATTTATTGATTCCAAAATCGATACAGAATCTAGAAAAACCCATTTTAGTTCTATAGCTATTCATATTGCCCATTTTGACTCACCAAGAATTTTCAATCCATATAAACACCCACTCATCACAAAATTATAAAGGGAGATCATGCAACCTTATCCAGACCGAAGCATACTTGTAGAGGTCCCTCTCATGGTTGAATCCTAGTTTCTATTTCACCATCAACAAGGGGTGTTTTCCAAAATTCCAAGAGCCTTCATGACTAAGTCACGATCCTTTTCCATAGTGAAGTTGAATATGAAGAGGTGGCTAGTCATAACATAGATGGAAACTGACCCTAAGAGTTTCCACTTAATAGAGAATCACTTCCTTACCATATCAACCATGGGTTAGAAGGAGACAAAATTTCCAACAAGAAAAAGGATAAAGCTTGAGGCAATCAAGTGAACCACTAATTATAGAAGAGAAATCATGGGACCAGTGGCACTTGAGGATATCATGAGTTTTGCACTAGAATCCACAAGAACCTTGGATCTGAAAACAATCCCCAACCAATTTGACTTAGGGGATGTCACTAATACAGATGTCAATCATAGACCATTGATGGGTTTGAGGCCCAAACAAGCACATTCAATAGGGAAAATGCAAAGTTCTATTAGAGGAACATCCTCCTCAAGCAGGTCATGAACATTTTGTGTCTTAGAGAATAAAACCAGTTCAAGATCTAGAAAGACAAGCCCCATCAACTTTGATTGGGGGGGGGGGGGGGGGGTAAAGGTGGGGGGAACAATTCCCCCAAGGTTAGAGAGGGCATAGAGCTTGGAGGAAGCCAAGAGCTGGAAAGGAGTTGAAGTTTGGAATATGTTAATATGGTTGTAATAGATATTAATAAGTAATTTGTATTCCTTATTTTGATTTGGATATTTTCTACCCTCAGTAGAATCTTCCACCCAATCTTTTTTATTACACTAATATTTTATGGTTTATAGGATGTATTATGCTTTGATGGGAAGCCTTTTTTTATCTTCAGTTAATAATGATTGACATTCCCATGCTTTTCTAGCAAGTTGCCTCTTGTAAATATGGTTGATTTCTTTATCCATATATTCCGCTCATGGTTTTAGTTTCAATATATATATTTTTTGATTTATTTTTAGTGAGGTGTTTTGTTTTATAGTCCTTTTATTTTTAGTTTGTTTTCATCCTATTTACAACTCTATTTCAATTGTTTTTTTTTGGAAAAATAATGGATATTTTTCATTATATTTTGTCATTGAACGTTTTGTGTTCTTTACCACTTGGTTCTCTTCATTAAATTACTTGAGGTATTTTTCTCTCTCTTATACTACAAAGTTTTTTACTTACGATGATATTTTTCCTTTCTAAAGAAATTTTAGGTTCTCTTTTGGGGTATGTTCAGGATCATGGTGTGGAATAAAGTGGCTATCTGAAAAATATGTAGTTCTAAAATGCCTCAAAGCATTTCAAAATCTATTCAAATTTTTTCCCACCCATCCTAATACTAAAAGAAAACAAGTAAACTCTTTGTAAGGCCTATTATATCTTTCGATACCAACCCTATATGGTCAAAATTAAAAAGTCCTAAAAATGTATTTTTGGCCTATTCTCATGTATTTTTTACTTCAAACATGTAGCTAACGACTTTTTTCAACAAAATTTTATGAAATGAAAAGGATTTCTTAAGAATGTTCTTATCTTTCAATAAATGTAAGTCATTTCAAATTATGAGTTTAGTATGTAATTATTACTTATTTTATAATAGATTTATGTATAAAGTGTTGATTGACACACTGTTTGAAAAACAACTATGAATATCAAATGATACAACATTTTTGAAATCCAAAAATATGCATCACATTCTATGTTTCTTCTACTTTAAGTAAAATAAAATGAAAATTAAATTTTGCAAAGTTTTGAATTAGTTAAGGTGACCAGACATGAGAGTTTTTTAATTCTAAAAATACTAAAGTAGAAAATTCATAATTAATTAATTATTTAAAATAGAAATACCCAAAAATATGTCTCGTATCTAGGCATGAGTCTATCTCTTATATCTAGAATATTATTGAAATATAATATCATTTAATTTTGATTAAACTGGTTAGACATACATCTACTTCTTATTTTTGTCCTAAATTTCCTTTAGTATTTCATTAAAATTCAAAATTTTGACAAATGGTTGAGGGTGGAGTTTTGGTCTTTGCTTTGCTAGGGGTTCTTGCTTCATGCAAACTTTTAGTTTTCTTGTGTATGGCTCTTCGTCAGAGCTTTCCCTTTGTAGGCACCACTTGTCAAACTGCATTTACTGTGGGAGCTTTTGGGTTAGGATGTTATGGCTCTGGCTAGTAGTGAACTAGTTTTTTCGGTATTCATACTGCTGCTTCAAACTGCCATAGCACCACCTCAAAACAAATTCCTATGCAAGTTTGTTTCAAAGGTCTTTCATGAGGTAATCCTGACATTATCCTTCCTTTGCAAGAATTTGATGCTACTTGTGACTAGTTAGAGCAACATACCTTGATAGGTTATTTTGTTGGTAGGACTCATCCTAAAGCTATGCTCTGAGACTGGGTTAAAAAATGTTGGACTCCTCATGGAGTCCACTTTGATGCTGTGCAAAACCTTACCAAAGGTTTTTTTTAATTTCGCTTCACTAACCCATCGCAAGCAGATACAATCTTTAACAATGGACCTTGGTCTATGTGTTCCTCTCAGCTTGCTTTCCAAAAATGGTCCTGAGACTTCACAGTCTCAGATGATAAAAAGCTTAGGGTTCTTGTGTGGGTCAAGTTTCTAGGTCTTCCCTTGCCATGCTGGCCTTTCATTGAGTCCATTTCCAAAACCCCTAGCAAATTTGTCACCAAGGAGCCTGAGAAACAATTTAATGCTCGCCCATAGCGATGCATTTGTGTCAAAATTGATCTTTCCATGGATCTCAAGGATTTTATGGAAATCCAGATTGGAGCTCAAACCTTCTCCCAGAAGGTGCTTTACTTGAATCTACCTAACACCTATTATAGGTGCCATGCCTAAAGAAGCAATTGCCAAATAGGCTGAAGGAAAAGAGGAAGAATGGGTTACTATTGGGCGCAAGGGCAAGGTTCCCTTGAATCCCTTGTGCCCCAAGAAATATTATGTGGTGGTCACTATGGTTCTTCCCATAGGAGCATCTGCACTGGCTAGCGTGGGGATACAAGTGGCTTCCACAACACCTATTTTTGGGGTTTCGTAAGTTCGAAACCCTGCTAGTACGCAGGGGATTAAGGCGACCATTAGGGTTTCTACCTTGGCTAGGGTTCATGCTCCTCATTTAGTTTCTTCCATCATGCCATCAGTGACAAGGTATTCTTGCACTCCTCTTGGATGTGCAAAGATACCAGAAGTGAAATGATTGGCTGTAAGGTCAGAAGATTTCCCACTTCACTTCCATCCAGTTTCTACCTTCTTGCAGAACAGCTACTCCTCTCTTGAGGATGAGGATGATATGGAAGAGTTCTCATGAACTTCCTCTCTTGGAATGTTCAAGGTCTTTTAGACCTCCCCAAAAAATTCTATGTCCAGGACACCTGTCATAGACTTGGTAATTTAGATTTTCTCTGCCTGCAAGAAGTTAAGATTTCTAGTTTCATGCTTTCTACTATGTGCCATGTCATTTGGGAGGATGGTGTTATGTTTTCCTCTTAGCATGAACCTGAATGAGGTGGTGTAGTTACTCTCCTATCACCTCACCTTCATTTTGCTATTATTTCGCATGGTTCTGACCCCATGCATACAATTATCTGGCTTTTGCTTTCCATTCAAAATCATTCTCTTGTAGTCATTAATGTTTATGCCTCCAATGATGCTGTGGAAAGGTCCTGAATGTGGGTTTGGCTAGCTGTCAACTTGCCTCCTACTACTTGGGTCATGTGTATGGACTTCAATATGATTGAAGTGGCATTTGACAAAAGATGGCATTCTACCCTTTCGGTGGATAGTTGGGGAAAGAGAAGCCTGGTACTAGATGCAAAATAAATTGGGCCTTTTTTATCCCAATACAAATTGCCGAAAGGATAGTGGGGTCTAGCACACTTGGTCCAACTTTTGAGAAAACTCTGACTGCATTTTAAAATTTCTTGATAATGTTATGATCTTTGCGTAATCTTTTTTCTCTTTTTCTAAAGATTGAGATCTGCCTGTCATTGCCTTGACAGATGTGATGTTATCTGACCACTATCCCATCTATTTTGTCATTTCTTGGCAAACAACTGTCCCCAAGGTCACCAAGTCTTAGTTCTTTCTCAACATGTTTGTATTGCTACATGCTTTCACCATCTCACACATCCAATGTGTCTAGAATTTGGAGCCACATCCACCATCCCAGCAGGGATAGATTCAATGGTGGAATGTTGCCATTGCTAGAACTGCTTAGTTTCTGTGCATCTATGGGTGCTAGCTGGCAATTTTTAGGAAATGCTCTTATGAAGCTAACGCCCTCACCCTCAAAAAAGTCTCTGAGGCTTTCAGCTTCAACCCCTTTGATGTGGATTTTCAAATTCAACTTACTAAGGTTCGCCATGACAAGAAAATTGCTGACAAATTGGAGCTCAAATGAAGGCTTATCTCCACTACTTGGAGGTTGGCGATAAAGCCTTGAAGGAGTTCTTTCAGGCTCTCTGGGCTCGTCATACCAATGTTGGGATTAAACAGATCAAACATGGAATGACTATTCTATCCAGTCTCCCTGACATCCTACAAGCATTCTTTCATCATTATGAGAACATCTTTGCTTCGCAGGGAAATTTGGTTGCTCAGGAGGAAGCTCTCAGAAAGTGTATCTCTGTTACTCCAAACCACCTTGCAATTGATCAACATGCTTTCTATGAGAAACTTCTTTCCCTCAGAGACCTTAAAGATGTAGTTCACTCCATGGAAGATGATAAGTCTCCTGGGTGTGATGACTTTCCCTATGAATTTTACAAACACCTTTGGGAACAAATAGGTCCTGACCTGCACAAAATCTATCTCGAAGCATATCATATTAAAAGCTTAGGAGTGATAATAAATAAAGGGAATATCAAATTCATACCTAAAGCTAGTGATCCTGAGGACATATACAATTGGAGGCCCATTACCCTTCTAAATGTGTCTTATAAGATCATTGCCAAGGTGCTCTCTCTCAAAATCAGGCACATGTTGCCTTTAGTTGTGCAGCCTAAGCAAACTGGCTTCATCAAGTCCAAATATATTCTTGACAATATCATTTCTATCTAGGAAGGTATGGAATGTTCTCACAAGTCCAAGCAGTAGGCTATCTTTTTAAAGATAGATTTTGCTAAAGCCTATGATTGCATTGAATGGTCCTTCATCTTGGCTATGCTTCAGGCTCTAGGTTTTGGTCCCAATTTTCTTCAGTCCATGGAGATACTCTTATTGATTCTAATGCTTGCGTTACCATCAATAATTTTCAATCTAAGGCTTTTGGAATTTTTCATTCAATCAAGCAAGGTTTCCCTCTAGCTCCAGCGCTTTAAGTCCTTGTTGCTGAAGGTTTTGGCTGGTTTCTAGCTCATTCTGTGTCTTTAGGGCTGGTTTGTGGCATTTCCTTGCCTAAGTCTTCCTCCAAGTTAGTAAATGGTCATTTTTCTGATGATTCCTTTCTTATGCTTGTTGAGGATGAAGAAAACATAAAAAAAGCTTTAAATTGTCTGGACACCTTTTGTCAAGCATCTAGCTTTGCCATCCAATGGCATAAAATGCTCTGCTATCGCTAGTCTTTTTTGCCAGCTCTACCTTGGCTCAGTTAGTTCTAGTGGAAATGGGTTACTCATGGGGAAATCTTTCACTTTGTTGGCATTCTCTTTGCCTTCCTGGCCTCTCCTATGGAGCTTTGGAATGTTGTGCTTGCCAAGATTAGCAAAAAGCTTGACTATTGGATCACCAAGCCGCTTTCTCTTGCTAGTAAATTCCAAATTTGTTCTAAGATTTTGGCCACCACTCATGTGTACTATTCTTCCTCTTGGGCACCCTCCAAAGCTTCCTATCTCAAGTTGGAACATTTTCTCAGAGATTTTCTTTGGGCTTTTGGTTCTGACTATCATGGTTTTCACAAAGTTGCTTGGGATTTTTGTTGTCTCCCAAGGGAGTCTGGTAGTCTTGGCCTGCTTTCCACTTAGAAATAGGTCCTTCCTCTCTATACAAAATGGATTATCTGAACTATTTCTGCTGAGAAATCCTGGAAGATTCTGGTAAGGCATTGCATTTCTTCTAGCTTCCCTATTAATAGGCCTGCGTGGAAGGGGATTGGTTTTCAAACCCTTCTCATCATGTGTGAACCAGTGGCCATTCAGGGCTCATTTTTTATTAAGAGTATCTGGAAAGCCTGGGAAGCTCTTAAGCCATGGGTTTGTTGGGCTGGAGATGAGTTTCGTAATGGGCTCTCCTTGAATCAACAAAACATTTGGTGGTCTCCCCTGTTTGCATTTCAAGGTACTCCTCTCGCCAAGATTCAAGGTGCCAGTAATCTGCATTTTTTCAAACATGGCATCCAAACTCCTAAGGATCTCTTTTCAAGAGTCACCATGAGTTTCAGGTCATGGGAAGATATGCAAGTTTAGTACCGCCTTGTCAGTACGGATCAATAGACTTTTGACCTTCTATTGTCTTCCATCCTTCTGCACCTAGTTCATAAGGTGCGGATTTAGTCTATTCAGCCTTTGTGGCATGATTGGAAGTGGTATCCTACCACTCGATTTTCCAATTATAAGCCCAATATGGGCTATAGATGGCTCTCACCCCATCTTTTGATGGTTGACATGCTTAACAACAGTGGCATTTGCAATCTTCATTTTCTCAATGGAGAAAATGTTTTGACACCATTTGGAGTGCTATTACAGAACCCAAGATTACCAACTTTTCTTGGTGCCTTACCTTCTAAGGTCTTCCCTTATAGCCTCGGATCAAGCACATTGGGGTTCCTAATCCCAGATGCCCCTTCTATGGTCAACCTAAGTCCTTTTTGCATATTTTTTGGTTTTGTAAGTGTGCTCAAAATCATTGGCACTGGATTCATGATTTTTTCAAGCCTTTCAGGCCCAAACTTTTTTCATGGCACATGATCCTATTAGGTGATTCCTCTAGAATTCCTCAGAAATTCACTCAGATTTGGTATACCTTTAGGATGGAAATTTTTTTTTCTTTGTGGAAAGATAGGACTTTTGTTCTATTCACTCACAGTTTTTTGGATGTTAACATTGCTATGTACACTAAGGAATGCATTTGTAATAATGTGATTATGCAGATCTAGGTGCAAGCTAATAAAGTTTCCTTAGAAGTTGCTCACTTACAAGAATTGCTAAATCACTGGGGCAATGCTCCTTGCCCCATTACCAAAGTTCCTCTAAATGTCTTAGCTAGTGCCTCTACGCCTCATGGCCACCATTCTCACTGCCAGTCTTTAGGCTGCCACTCACACACGCTATGCTCCCAAGCCTCCCCCCATTGCTCTCCTAGTGGTGGTGATGGCAGATTGAGGCGTTGTTCTGCTTCCCCACCTTGCGGTGGTTCTAGCCGGTCCCTGGCTCCTTCTCTTGGGTCTTGGCGGGTGCAATCTAGGAAATTTCCTCACTTGAATTTAGTGATTTCTCCTCCACAGCTAGAGGTCAAGGATGCCAAGGCTGCCCCTGATCTTGCTGCTGCTGATGACGACTGGAATGTTCCCAGTCTACCCCCACAATCCCACTGATACGTGGGGATTTCCAGATAAAGATGATCCTCCTCCCTTGGCTGGCACTGCCTTGGCAGCCTGAGTTTGTTTATTATATTTTTTTTTGATGAATAGTTGTTGTTTCAGGTGAAGGCCATGTTTTTAAGTCTGGCTGAGGCTATGTGAACTCTTTTGTGGGGTGATCTTATATCCCCCGACCCCTTTTTTGTAAATTGTATTCTTAGTATATTTTATTAATAGAAAAGGACTATTCATAAAAGCCTTGTATTTAAGAAACTAAATCCAACTGCCTATAGATTCTTTTCTCTAAACTTTTTGATATAAAGTATATAACAAGTAGAAAATTGTACACAAAGTTGACATAACCTTGATTTGTTGATTTTTTATTGCCACTTAGAGCATAGTTTGGTTGATCACGATCCTATGCGTACTCTTAGTTGAATTAAAACTTCTAAAGTTGTTAGAGTATGTAGGGATAAAGTTTCTTCTAGGGAAGTACTTTGATGATTTTTACAATTTTGTCTCCCCCTTTATATTTTTGGATTTCTATAATGCATAGACATCTTGTTCTATGGTTGGAGTTATCTTTAGGTTACTTACTACCTATGAATATTTGGTCTTTACTTTATATTTTCATGTTTCTTCTTTTGGATTTGAATTTTTTTTACTTTGGTGTGAATTTTGTAAATTGGTTATTAGGTTCCTAATTCTAGATTTTTCAGAGGATGTTGGGGTTGGTTTTATTTAAGAGAACTTTCTTGATTATTTCCCTTCCTTTTTCTTTTCTCTATTTTAAGTTTATCCAGCCTTAAACCACTAGTATTGCAGCTTTTGTGAAATTTTTCTGATTAATTCCTTGAGATGTTTCCTTTCATTATAATTTTACATTTTATTTGTTCATTAGATAAAATGATATTTCCAATTTTCTAAAGGTAATCTAGTTTTATGATCTTGGCCAATTTTGTTTCATCCTTTTTCTCTAGGTATCTATTTTGTTGAACTTGTTTCTCTTGGTGAAGGTGTTTGGTGATCTCTAGCTATAGTATGGAATGAGGTAGCTAGTTTTTTGTACCTTGAAAGTTTTATATTTACTATGCATTGACTAGTCTATCCACTTCTTGCATATTTGAGGTCTTCATATTTATTGTTCAACTTTTTTTTTTTTTGATGTTTGGTTTTCTAACTTTTAAATGTGTTGTGTTATTTAGGTTTCATTTTTATATGGGATATAAAATTAAGGATTTCAAACTTTTTAGTTTCCTCCTTTTGTGATTGATTCATATAAAGTTTTTGTTCCTTGCAAACATGGTAGTTGATCTCTTTATTGATGTGATGTCCGGTGAGATCAGAATTTTAAGATAAATGAATTTTATGTTCTTGGACCCTTTTCCATCTTGACTCTTAGCTAGATTAAATCTTCTCTGTTAGTTTTCTCTTCAAAAAGTACTATAATTTTGGCTGCAAAATTGTTGGTTTTTTTAGAGATTAGGATTTACTATCCTCATCACTTTTCAAATTCCATGTTTTGATTCTAAGATTACTTATAATTTTTATCTCTTACTAGAAATACTTATGGTTAGGCTCTAGTGGTAATTCTTGTAGTTGTGGCAAGGTTGAAGTTGTGGCAAGGTTGAATTATTGGCATTTGAAGTGTTTTCCTTTTGAGGTGTACTATTATGTAGCCAAAAAGATGCATTTTTTCATTTAATAATCTTCTCATATATTTTTCATTGAGGTAGTGATGTCTTCTATCATAGTGAGAAGAAATGTTAATGATGGAAGTTTATTTTGGTGAAAGTTCAATGTTCTAAAGGTTGCAAAATCCTTTGAAAATAAATTGTCTATTTATTAAGGTTACCTTACCCTATAAGAAACTCTTATTGGGTTACTAGGCTCCATCTTAACCTACTTTCCTTGAATAAAGAGCCAACCCATCTCCTTTTTATAAAGAAACACCAATTTGTAGATTTCACTATATCAAATTAATATTAGTTGAAGCATCTCCTTAAGTATTAGCTTATTTTGTATACAATCCCTTTATGTAACATTGCCTTGTGCAAGATGTGCTTTTATAGGTTGGTCACTTTCATGATAGTATTTTCTTTATTCTAACATAGGTAAATAATAAATAAAATTTAAATGTATATTTCATTAAATTTTTATTTTTGAATTATGAATACTAAAATATTATTAGGATGTCTCATATCAATTCTACTTAAATTTTATAGCTAGGAGATAGTTATCCATTATTATTTACTAAAAAAATATTATTATTATATACTAAGCTTGACTAGACTTCAACCCAAGACCTCCTAGATAAGAAGCTCATAAGTTATCATTGTTCAATAGGCTCTTGACTAGGCCTTCACTCTAAATATTGCATTTATTAAATATAATATGTTACAATAAATATTTATTAATTTAAAAAAAAATTATAGGCTTTTGAATTCTAGATATATAATTATTGCATGAAGTTCAACACTTTGTAATTTTAAATATTAAGGAATGAATGATGTCTTAGGGTTTATTTACTGATAGACCACACACTATGTATCATTATTTGCACATGGTAAAACCTATGCCACTTGAACTATTGAATAATTTGTATATTGATTTTTCTAAAGACCTAGGAGAAGAAAAATATTAGTAATTAGAAACATTCAAGTTTATTTTTTTTATTTTAAAAAATAATAAATGAAAAATATGTAAATATATCACCTTTAGATTTAGAAGAATTCTTATTAGCTACGCTAATGTCTGATTACTAGATGGTAAAATTAATAAGAACAATTGGGGCTATACATAGGTGGAGTAAGAGGAAACTATAAAGAGAGGTTAGGAGTGTTGTTCATAACTTTTTAAGAATTTTAAACCATAGAGTATTATTGAGAAATAATTACACAATAAAAGGTTAAATGATGATTTTATATTTTAAGTATATAGATAAATATGAACCCAAATATATTTAAAGTGAAGGGTAATACTTTCGGTCCATCTATATATTATATATAATTTGGCATCCAATACAACTTTTGTCTTATATAAATCTTCAACTATATTCAACAAAATTAAATTCTAAAGGATAAATAGCTCCACTCTAGAATAAAAGTACAGTGATATAAAATTAAATTTTCTTATTTAGATTTTTTAAAACATTATTGATGTACTTGTCCTTTATGAAGGGATTATTATATGTTGAATTCTAATGGATAAATTTAGGTTTAATAGATGAATATTTTTCTTTATAGATTCTTATATTCAAATATATACTTCTAATTAGTGTATGAATGGATTTTAATGGGACTTAAAATCCCTTCCAAAATTTTTTTAGAGTGAATCTACAACCCCTTCAAAATGAAGCTTTGTCACAAATATTATGGAAAATGTATAGCATCCCAAGAAAGATGAAAAAAAAATTGTAGCCAAGCGAGAGAATGGCAAATGAGGAGCTAGCTATCAAAAATTAAAAATATAGCTTTTCAAGGATCCCTCAAACCGTTTGACATATAACTTTTATGTAGAATATGAAATTCAACCATAGTAAAATGTTGCAAGAGAGAAATCACTAAAAACCAGTAGCCCCAGATTAGCAACCATCAATGGCAAAGATGTAGAAAAAGAAAACACGTATAAGACCAGAAAGATACCTACTAGAGAACAATGAAAAGACCAAATCCTTGCATCAATGTATTTTGAAATGGTACCCAAAACCATGGTCATCATCAATAGTAAAAAGTTGATCATCAAGGATCCAATTGAAGTTAAATGTTTCCCATAACCATACTTGGGATTAAGACAATTCACTATAATATATTTTTGTTTTATTTTTATATAGTTAATTTTATATTGAAAAAATAATTATAATTATACTAATTTATTCTTATTATATTAGAGATAAGGATACATTTATTTTGTTATATTTTAAACTTTTTTATTAGTCATCTTTCTCTCAAGAATAAGGAGTCTTCAACTAGCAAACATGTTGAACTAATACAAATTTAATTTTTTTTATGTTTATATACATGTTAAATTTATACCAATTATACTTAAAAAAATAAATAGAAATGAAAAACTACAAGCTATAGCGAGATACTTTTCCTTTCAGGAAACAATCTTTTAATATAGTAATTATATGACTTAATTTGGATGAATGTAGGTCACCATATACACAATGGTAAGTTTACATCTATCCAACTATACTTAATGAGTTTCTTATAGATTAAAAGTTATTACATCATTTAGATTGACTAATGAAAAATTGTAAATAATTAAAAAATATATGTAATAAATGACAAGAACTACTAGATGTTCTTTTGTTCAACAAGAATTGTAAATATATAATTACATAGGTACTAAAGAATGAGAATTTAATTACTTGGAAATAGTGATTCAACCTTGTGAATTGACTAAACCATCTTGTTTATACCTTTTCAACTTGTTTTATCTTTTCTTAAGCTACAATAACCAAGTGCAAAATCATTTTACTATAATTTTTTTAAAAAAACAAGATAAAAAAATGTGAATTATTTTATAAATTAAAATTCATATTGATGAATACATTCTACAATGTTCAAAATAATTTAGAAATAAAATTTGATATCTCTTATTGTTTTACATATATTTAAAAAAATGTTGAATGTGTTGTATTTTAAATTTAGATACTATAATAATTCATTTCAATGGGTAATCATGAAGCTTAAAATTATCTGAAATATCTTAGCCCTTAAGAATTTTCATTTTATGATATGTTTTCTAAATTCCATGACCAATAACTATTAAAAAAAAGGCAAGAAAATAAACTATCTTCTTTCTTTTTAATAAATGGTTTTCAAATTGTCACCTTCCATTTTGCAACCTTCCTTATTTTTCTTATGTGGCAATGATGTGACAAACTTGTTGATGTTGATCTAGTCAAACTTTAATTTGAATTTGGATTAATTAATGGATAAGTTAACTTCTACATTTTTATGTGTTACTTAGGATGATTTAAATGAATAATTAATCCATTAAATTGTTATCATGATGTTATTAATGTTAAACATGATTATGCTTTTAAGATTATTATTTTTAGGATGTAATGGTTTTCTAAATGATGATGTCATAAGTTATGTACAAGATGATGATGCATTGGGAATATTTATGCATGTGTTGTTACATTGATATTATGATGTTCTCAATGACGATTTAGTTCTTTGTCTAATCAATACTAACTAAATATTGTTTTTGAGAGTTTGAGTGGATGTAGGATTCATCATGATGAGAGTGTGGTTGAGGTAGAGAGTGTTAGCCTCTTGGAAATGGATGCATCAAATGAACCTTGTAGCCACACACACACATTTACACTAATTTTTTTATTTTATGATGAATTGATTTAATGTGACATTGTATTTTTGTTTAATACTCCTTTAAGATATGATCAGATAGAAGTAAATTCTAATTACTTGTTTATGAGAGGTATATAATAGAATTAGTTTCTTTTAAGGTGTTATTTTGTTGATATATGATGTTCAATAATTAAACTATGCAAAATTAAAGCATATGGAAATCAAATGAAAGATATTTTACTTGATTGTTTGATCGAAAATCTAATAAAATAGTGGTATTATTTTTATGCTTATATATATATCAAGATTCCTTTTTTTTTTAAAGTATTAATTTCCTTACCGAACGGAGTCCCAATGAATGGAGGACGGGTTTTTGAAGCAAATTCATAGGGTAGTGGAGAGGATATTTTATTATACAACCAAGAATTCAAAAGGTGGGGTGGGGAACCGGAGTGAGAGATTGAGAGATAGATGGTAGCATAGGGAGATGGGAAGAAAATAAATTTAAAAAAGAGGGATTTAGAATACTATAAGGGGATTGGTGGCTGGGAATTCTAGAGAAAGTCGTGACCGGAAGGAGGGCATTGGACAACAATAAAATTTGAAGGGTAGCAGAGCATATCTGCTTTGGAGAAGGACTGAAACAAACACATTATCCAAGTTCTTTATGAAATTCTCTTTTAATTCTCAATGTGGTTAGATTTTTGGGTGTTTTCTAGGATGCAATTCCTTGTGAAACCAATCTGATTAGAAGAGAAATTTCTAAACCTATAAAATCCTGATTGACATAAGCCATGGTGATCACTTCTAAACTTCTATTAATGTTTTATCTATCTGCTAGAGTTTTTTTTGTTCATATATTGCCTAAAATTTGCCCCGGGTCTTTTTAAATACTATCATTTTGTATCTTAACAACATAATATAGCTGTAATAGTATATAGGTTGTCAAATGTTGTGTTATTTTGATATCTTATTCATCCTCCTTGATACCATATATAAGAACCAACCCTACAACAAGATAGCCAAATCACACAAAAAATGCTAAAAATGTGGAAAAATAATGCCACATAATTAAATGCTAAAATTAGAAAAGTCATGCATCTTGTATATACAAAATAATTAATCAATGATAAAAAGTAGTTAATGCAAAGTACAACTCATAATACAATGTTGTTTGTAAATAAGAGTATAATTAGTTTACTAACAATTCAGCATAGGATTAAATTGTTGTTTTTTTTCACAAGAATATAACATCATTTAAAAATCATGCACATGAATGTTAGTTCCTAACCAACTTTAAAGTTTACAATGTCTAATAATCAACATTACATCAATAGAATAATATTGTACATCATCACTAAGATGATGTTAAAAGGCCATATAAAAGGTTCTAAAACTTGAGAGGCTCTCTAAAGTGTATCTGGTCTCCAAAGCCCATGGACATCATCCATCTGCTAATTGAGATGGGAGTGTGGCCCAGGTGCTTTTACCTTGCCAACCATGGAGTGCTTGCTCCCCTAGGATTCTTCCTGACATGAAGAATACCCTGACCCTAGCACAAGAAGCCTAGCTTACTTGAACAAGATGGATTGAATGGAAATACTTCAAATACTTCTCCATGTTAGTAATTCATGCCTTAGAATCTTCCTTGGAAGCTCTACTGTGAAATGCGAGCATTGTAACTTTCATGAGATCTTTGCTCAAGTCAGTTGCTATCTATACCCTATTAGTATTAATGAGAGAAACCCAATGGTTAGCTTCCATATTATACTCTTTCTCATATCTCCTTAGAGCCTTAGCCAACTACTCATCCTCACATTTCTTCCTTAGTAACATTAGTGCTTTTATTTATTTGGTGAAGTATGTTTCCAAGTACCAACATGATGAGCTATTTAGAACCTAGAAATTTGTGATGGGTTTGAAACTTGAGATTTATAGTGAGGTTGAAATTTAGGAGCCTAAGACCATGGAATTTGCATTATGTAAAGCCCTTAAGCAGGAACAAATGTTGAAGGATGTTTCCTCATCTAAATCCTCCAACCAAAACTATAAAAGAAAGATCCAGGATATGGGTCTTATCAGGATAGTTGTTGATATCAAGATGAAAAACATAACGGAAATGAAAATAAAAAATCAAGAACATGAAAGATAAGGATCAAGAAAATTCTGACAAAGGCAAGAACAAGGGAAATTGGAAAAGCAGTAAGAATCAAAACAACAAAAATGGAAATGGAAGGAATGGAAACAATCAGGGTGATCACAATAGAAATGATGATAGGAGAGGCCCTATTATAGGATGCTTTGTATGGGATGTTAACCATTTTTTCGCTAAGTGTCCACAATGATTTGACAGAAAGGAGTTTCCACCTTAACACCACATTCATGCTACAGTTGATCATAGACACATAGATTATCAATCCACTCCTATACAGATGATTGGCATACATTTTGGATACCCTATTTATTTTCTTATAGATACTGATGCTACTAAATGTTTTGTAGATCCTAAGATATTTCCTAAGGTACTTGTTAGAGATGGTTTTATGGCTGAACCTTGGATTGTATAAAATGATAATAGGGCTGAACGCAGGGTACAGTAATGCTTACTTTGTAGTGAGTTGGAACTACCTAGCTTTTGAACAGAGGTCAACCTATGTGTACTACCATTGGGCTTATACAATTTCATCCTAGGAACTAATTGGTTAAGTTAGCATAAAGCTTTAGTAAACTATTAGGATAAGGTGATTGAATGCCTCGATGACACAGGTCACTCTATGATTGTAAATGGTGTCAAACAACCATTTGAATTGCGACAAATTTCAGCAATACAATTGAAGAAAGCAAAGAGGAAGGGTTATTTGTTTCTCATTCAAGAATCTAAAAGGGATTCCACCTCATTTAGAGGATCATCCTATCCTATAGGAATTTAGAGATGTGTTTTTGGATCAATTGCCTAAACTACCCCCTAATAGGGAGTTCAATTTTTCCATAGACCTTACATGCTAGGAGAAAAACCGAAACCAAAGGTACCCTACCAAAAGACTTCCATGGAGACATATGAGTAGAACACTTAGCTATAGGAACTCTTGGATAAATGTTTCATTTGACCTAGTGTATCATCATGGGGAGCTCCTATAATCTTCATCAAGAAGAAGGATAGTACCTTAAGGTTGTGCATTGATTATCACATGCTAAACAAGGTAACTATAAAGAATTGGTACCCTCTTCCAAGAATTGATGAACTATTTGATTAGATGAAGGGAGCAACCATATTCTCTAAAATTGATTTGAGATCCAGATATCACCAACTTCAGATTCAGCAGGAAGACATACCTGAGACAACTTTTAGATCAAGGTATGGGAATTATGAGTTTGTAGTCTTACCTTTGGGACTTACAAACACACCTGCTATTTTCAAAAACTTGATGAATAGTGTATTCAAAGACTATTTTGATAAATTCATGGAGATATTCATTGATGATATTTTAGTAGACTCTGAGAATTTAGAAGAGCATGAAGAGAACTTGTGCATAGCCCTGTATCTTTTGAGAGAGAGAAAGTTTTATGGGAAACTCTCTAAGTTCTCATTTTATCAGAAGGAGATCCACTACTCAGGGCACATTTTATCAACTGATGCCATAGTAGTGGACCTTGTGAAGATTAAATTCATTCTTGAATGGCTAACTCCACAGAATGTAAGTGAAGTTAGGAGTTTTATGGGTTGTGCTAGATATTATAGGAAATTTGTTGAAGGATTTTCTAGCATAGAAGCACGGATTACATCTCTTTAGCACAAGGGTAAAAGACTTGAGTGGATATAAACATGTGAGAAAGCCTTTTAGTTGCTTAAGAAAAGGTTACTACCTCTCCTATCTTGATTATACCAAATCCTACAAGACATTTTTTTGTTAGCACCAAGGCTTCAAAAGATGAGCTTGGGGGTATTTTGATGCAAGATGGTAAGGTTGTTTCTACGAGTCTAGGAAGCTAAAATTGCATGAAGTGAATTATGCTCCTAATGATTTAGAATTGGCTGCTATAGTACATGCTTTGTAGATGTGGTGGCATTACTTATTGGGAAAGTCATTTTAGCTTAAAATTGACCATAAATGGTTGACATATATTTTTACTCAACCTAATCTAAATGCTAGACAGAGGTGGTGGCTTGAATTCCTCACTAAGTACCATTTTGGCATAGAGTATATTAAAGGCAAAGAGAATAGGGTAGCAAATGCACTTAGTTGTAGGAGGCATATCACTGCTATCACTTCATCTTGAACTCATATGAGAGAGTATATTCTTCAATACCTTCTTAGAGATACACATTATGAATGCGTGAAGTCAGTTTTGGATACTGATGCCTCTGGCTCATGATTTGATAACTATGGTGTACTTAAGTACCAGAATAGGATTTATGTTCCTAATTGCGAAGGGTTGATGAAAGTTGTTCTTAAGGAGATGTATTGCACTTCATTTTTAGGAAACCAAGGGTAAACAAGATGATGACTAATTTGAAAGCTTTATACTTTTGGTTGGGACTCAAACAAGATGTGACAGAGTATGTTTCCTAGTGTTAGGGATGTCAACATGTCAAGGCTAAGCATGTCCATCTAGCAGGTCTTCTATACCCACATGACACTCCATAGTATAAATGTTCGGTTATTATCATGAACTTTATTCAGTGTTTACCAATGACTTAGTACAAACATGATGTCATCTTGCTCATAGTCAATAAATTGACCAAAGTTGTTGACTTCATTCCTGGCAGTCTGAAGGATAGATCCCTAGTTTTGGAAACAAAGTTTGTTCAAGAGATATTTTGACTAAGTGGTATTTCAAAAACCATCATCTTTGACAATGATACCCAAATGACTTCAAGGTTTTCGATAACCTTGAACTCCATTTTGGGTAGACACTTGAACTTTAGCACAACTTACCATCCCAAGACTAATAGATGGACTAAGAGTGTGAATCAGGTGGTTGAAGATTTGTTACGCATGTATTGCATGGATCAATAGTACAAATGGGTAGAGTATCTTCCATTAGTGGACTTTACCTATAACAATTCCTTTCACTCTTCTTTGGGTATGGCTCCATTTGAGGCTCATTATGGATGGAAGTGCCAAACTGCTATCAATTGAGATAGGGTAGAAGAAAGGGTTATTGAGGCTCCTAAGATGCTAAAAGAGATGGAAGAGCAAGTGATCTTAATCCATAGTCAACTGAAAGAGGCATCAGATTGACAAAAAAGTTACACAGACAAGAAATACACTTTCCATCAGTTCCAGACTAGGGATAAGGTGTTTTTGAGAATTAAATAGCATAAGAGTTCAATCTCATTGCACAAGAGCTCAATGTTTGCTCTAAGATTTTTTGGCATTTCTAGAAGTTATTGACCTAGTTGGTTATCAACCTGCTCTACTACTCGCTTTACCATGCATTCATAATGTCCTCCATGTTTCTTTACTTAAACTATATCATCCTGAGATAGCTCCTGTGTTTGAATAGCATGCGTTGCAGATACATGATCTATGAGTGATGGTAGTTCATCCCACCTAACTAATTAAACAGTGTACCATTAGGGTACAAGACAAGGATGTCCTCTAGTACAAGGTCCAATGTGACCAATTTGGTAGAGATAGGGCCACTTGGGAGGATGCGAAGGATTTACAGAAATCCTTTCCCCATCTTTTTTAATAGCTTTCTTTATTTCAGTCATATCTCAGTTTTGGGTGTGTATGCTTATTTTTTTGTGGTTGATATTGGGATGATGCCTCTTCCTAGAGGGGAGGGATCTCACATTCCATTTTTCAACCTTCCTTATTTTTCTTATGTAGCGATCATGTGACAAACTTGTTGATTTTGATCTATTCAAAACTTAGTTTGAATATGGATTAATTCATGAATAAGTTCACTAGTAAATTTTTATGTGTTAATTAGGATAATTTAAATGAATAATTAATCCATTGATATGTTATTGTGATGTTATTAATGTTAAACATGATTAGGCTTTTAACATTATCTTTTTAGGATGTAATGGTTTTCTAAATAATGATGTAATAATTTATATACAAGATGATGATGCACTAGGAATATTGATGCATGTGTTGTTACATTAATATTAAGATTTTCTTGATGTTGATTTAGTTATTTGTTTGATGGATATTGACCCAATATTGTTTTTGAGTGTTTGAGTGGATGTAGGATTCATCATGATGAAGTGTGGTTGAGGTAGAGAGGGCTAGCCTCTCAGAAGGGGATGCAACAAATGAACCTTGTAGCCACACACTTACATTTACACTTAGTTTTTATGTTATGATAAATTGATTTAATGTGACATAGTATTTTTATTTAATACTCTTTTAAGATATGATCAGATAGAAGTAAATTCTAAAATTACTTGTTTATGAAAAGTATATATTAGAAATAGTGTCTTTTAAGGTATTCTTTTGTTGATATATGATGTTCAATAATTAAACTATGCAAAAATTTAAGTATATGAAAATAAAAGGAAAGATATTTTACTTGATTGTTTGATCTAATAAAATAGTGGTATTCTTTTTATGCTTATATATATATATATACATACATATATATGTATATACACATATATATATACAAATATATATATAGATATATATATACATATATATATGTATATGTATATACATATGTATACATATGTATACACACATATATATATACATATACATATGTATACATATATATACACACACACATATATATATACATATATATGTACATATGTATATGTATATATATATATGTGTGTATATATATGTATACATATGTATATGTATATATATATGTGTGTATACATATGTATACATATGTATATACATATACATATATATACATATGTATATACATATACATATATATACATATACATATATATACATATATATATATATATGTATATGTATATGTATATATATATGTACATATATATATATATGTATACATATGTATATATATAAATGTATACATATGTATATGTATATATATATGTATATATATATGTACATATATATATGTGTACATATATATATATATATGTATGTACATATATATATGTGTACATATATATATATATATATGTATGTACATATATATATGTATATATATATACATATATATATATACATATGTATATATGTATATATATACATATATATATATGTATGTATATGTATATATGTATATATATACATATGTATATATATATGTATATATATACATACATATATATACATATACATACATATATATATATATATATACATATATACATATATATATATATATATATATATATATGTATACATATACATATACATATACACATATACATATGCATATACATATACATATACATATAGATATACATATACATAGACATATACAGATACACACACACACACACACACACACACACACACACACACACACACACACACACACACACACACACACTTCATTTTGTTTTTTAGCATTGATTTCCTTACCAAACAGAGTCCCAATGAATGGAGGAAGGGTTTCGAAAGCAGATTCATAGGGGAGTGCATGGGGTAATTTTAATATACAACTAGGAATTTGGTTGGGGGGGAAGGGGGAGGGAATAGGAGCAAGAGTTAGAGAGATAGATGGTAGCAAAGGGAGATGGGAAGAAAATAAATTAAAAAAAGAGGGATTGAGGATGCTATCAGGGGATTGGTAGCTAGGAATTTTGGAGAAAGTTGTGATTGGAAGGAGGGCATTGGATAGCAAGAGAAGTTGAAGGGTAGTAGAACATATCTAGTCTAGAGAAGGACTAAAATAGACATGTTATCTAGGTTCTTTGTGAAACTCTCTTTTAATTCTCAATTTGGTTAGATTTTTGGGTGTTCTTGTATATAGTTCCTTGTAAAATCAGTCTAATTAGAAGAGAAACTTTCTAAACCTATAAAATCCTTAATTACATAAACTGTGGTGGTAACTTCTAGTCATCTCCTAATGTTTTATCTATCTGCTAGAGGTTTTTTTTGTTCATATATTGCTTGGAATTTGTCTTGGGTCTTTTTAAATACTATCATATCATATCTTAACATAGTATAGCTTTAATACTATACAAGTTGTCAAATGCTATGTTATTTTGACATCTCATTCATCTGCTCTATACAACAAACAAGAAAAGTATTATGGTATTGGAAACCTACTGGCCTTAGTATACCCAAACAAATAAAATAAGTGGATTATGATGTTTAATTGTTAGAAATGACACCTTGACCAAATGACCTACAATTACTTGCTATCACATTTATTTTAAATGTAAACAAATTGTGAACCAATGGAATAGGTAAAGATGTGTTGTTTGAAAGCTAATATGCCAAATATAGCTAAGGGCTACACTATAAAAGAATTGAACCATGCCGTATGAGCTAAAAGCTGAAAGGAAGTTTGATGTAGGACTATTTTTTTTTATTCATTTCAGCTGAATGAGTCCATCCATTTGTAGATGTGTTTCTTTTTTGAATTATGTAAACACTAGATTAGTGTGGAAGGAGTTCATGGATATGTCGACCGTTCTGTATGCAAGAAGCTATAGGATAATGCAATTATTTCAAACTTGGTGTGTGCTATAAGCTTCATTGAGATATCTACAATTAGAAACCTATAGTAGCACATGGTAAATAGAGAACTGTTCTAACATGTAAACATTTGGATTAATTCTGACAGAAAATTAGGACACCTATATTTTTTTTCCAATTATCTTTGGATCTAACCATATTCTCTACTAGAATGAGGGCCTTAAAGCTCCTTTTACATGGTTTTCAAGAGTATCTATTGCAACAATTACTTCCTCCATGATGATGATGCTGATTTATATTTAAGCTTTTGTTATTTATCTTATTATTAGTTGAAAATCTATTATGACAACTTTGAATCAAAGAAGTTGTGGCATAGATACCTTATTGATAATGTTGATGTTGATCTATTAAGTAGAAGATGTTGTATTAATGTCTAAACTGTAGCCTATTGAGTGCTTTTTGGTTTTGTAGTTGAGATGTGTTGGGTTAGAAGCTGTGAACTAATTAGAACTAGGTCTTTTTCTGGAATACTGAATTGAATAATTTTTTTATGCGTATATCCATTCCTAATCAGAAGGCAATTAAAGTTCATAATTTACTTTCTGCTAGATATGGACAATTGAATTCAGAGATAGAAGGTTATTTTTGTGGTAGGTTTGACTATTGATGTTTAATTCCTTATGGAAGGGTGTAATGTGGCATTAGGGAGGGTGGGGATGGATGCAATCATATTTTTCTTGTCTCAGCCTACCAAATTTTGAGAATAAGATTCATTATGTTTTGTCTCTATCTCAATATTGTTGACATATTTTAGTTCTTGGACAATCCATTTGATTTATGCATTGAAATATGTTGTTCCTAACATTAGCATATATGTGTGACTATGCTTATTTATATTTTTGCATATGTGTAGATGTGTGTAGAATAAAGAAATGTATATGTGGGTAGTTATGTTACAAATTTTTCTTTCACTACATGTGGGTAGATGTGTAGAGTTCTTTTATTTTCCCTACCACTTTCCATGGTTAGGCTGTTAGGCACATTGATGCACATAATATGTTTCACAGCTACACTAGATCCATTCAATTTATCTTGTTTTGGGAAGCTAGACTTCTTGTGCCAAGGTCAGGGTATTCTTCATGTCAGGAAGAATCGTGGGGGAGTAAACACTCTGTGGTTGGCTAGGTAATAGCATCTCCGAATACACTTTAGAGAGCCTATCAAGTTTCAAAACCTTTTATATGGCCTTGTAACTTCATCTTAGTGATAATTTACGGTATTATTCTATTGATGTAATGCTGATTATTAGATATTGTAAACTTTAAAGTTGGCTATCAACTAATGTTCATGTGTATGATGTTCAAATGATGTTAATTCTTGTGATAAAAATCAGCAATTTAATGCTACACTGAATTGTTAAAAAACTAGTTGTACTCTTATTTACGAACAACATTGTATTATGAGTTGTACTTTGTGTTAACATCTTGTCAACCTTGATTAATTATCTTATATATCCAAGATGCCTGACTTTTCTAATTTCAGCATTTAATGATGTGGATTTTGTTTTTCCCCATTTTAAACAATTTTGTGTGATTTGGCAATCTTGCTGTAAGGTTGATTCTTACACAAATGACACGCGCCCTGATTAAAACCAAAAAGACAAGATGAGAATCTGTTCTCTTTCATTTTAATACATAATCTCTTAAGGCCATAGGATAATCTGCCTTCTTTAAGAAAAGATGGTTGTAATTAAATAAGAACCACCAAAAAGACAAGATGAGAATCTGTTCTCTTTCATTTTAATACATAATCTCTTAAGGCCATAGGATAATCTGCCTTCTTTAAGAAAAGATGGTTGCAATTAAACAAGAAGTATAAAAATATGCAGTGTTTACACCTTGCAAATAATTAATGAAGACAACTTGACTTGTAGCGTCGAGAATGCGTTACCGCATTTTTAAAAATTATTTGTAGAAGTCAAATATGATGAAGTAAGGGCATGAGTTGAACGTTTGTAATATAGTTATACGAAGACATCAGGACATCGCATCATATTGTAAGGCGTCCTTCAAAGTATTTTGAAAAGTAATCCCGAGTTTTTCGACAATGGCTGTCGTCGCTCTCAGTCATCTCTTAAAATTGCGTCGATTCGCCAACTCCAGATACAAAACAATCTTCCCAAGAACAGTATTCTACGTCATAGGTTAGATATGAATTATCAAAGGAAAAATAATATTTTAAACATTAATGAGGAAGAGACAATTAATTGTGAAAGTAATAATATTAATTTTATCTCGGTCAAACATGCAAATGGATGAACAATAAAACCCTAAATTATATTTAAAACGGAAAAAAAAGAAGTATACTCTTACTATTCCATAATCCAGCACATTATCATTTCAGGTGAGCACGTGCTGAAGGAAATGTTAACAACAACTCAATAGTAAAGTTAAAATAGGAACCAAAATACATATTTTAAACAATGGTGTGGAAAAAGCTCGGTCAACAAGCAAAGGAACTAGCGTTGGCAACTTTAAGTAACCAGAGTTGGCACCAGCAGTTGAATGCTGGACCACTCAGTGTTACAAGATATCGTAAATATTTTATTGTATGCACCATGATCTCATTACTGTTTATTCCACTGTCATATGGTTACCTGGTTACGTTTAGGTATGGAAAAAATCTTCAAAAGAGTACTGATTATTTAATACTTAATTTTTAAAATCAAGTCTTGATGTGTGATGTTTAAGTCATTCAGTATAATACCAAACTAATTATTTAACACTTAATCTTGGAATCTAGTTTGGATGTGTGATGTTTAAGTCATTCAGTGCAATGTTGGTGTTAGTTGATATTTTGTCTAGTTTGATAGAGAATTACAAGAGGCAAGATACAATTTTTATATAGCATATTTTAAACAATCCATATTAATGAGTTATTTATTTCTCTAAATGCAAATTGCATTCTTATCTTATTTAATAAATCTTATAAAGATTTTAAGCAAAGTATAGAGAAGAATCAATCGAGTCATATTGTTTGTAAATCACACAAAAGTAAATTATATCTACCAAAATATTTTGCAACGTGTTCATTATCCCACAACATTCAATTTTGATATTTAATGGCAATTGAGCACTTATGTAATTCCATGAAGTTGGGAGGATTAATATGAAATCAAATAAGAGTGCTTAGATAGGCAAGTCTGATGCATTGTTCATGAATATACAAATAAGTGTATAAAATTGAAATTAAAATAAACAATTCCTTAGAAAGAAAATCTAGCCTTTACTGCCCTCAATGAAAGTTTTATTTATAATGTACCATTCCAACTCTCAATATCATCTGAACCTATACTTTCTCCAATCTTCTATTTCCATCATATTCAAATTTAATATTGTAATCAATAGTTCACATATTTCAATTTAACAAAACTTTTTAATTGTTCATTGAAACATTTTTCCTCAAATAGAATAGGAATATCACAATCTTTCCACAATCAATAAATCTCTTCCACAAATAGAATTTTCTGACATTTGTTAAGCTTGATTACATGAAATGCACTAATCTAGCTAAAGTTTTGTTGCAATGGGCTTTGCAAGTGATATATGGGGGATCAACATTCTTATTTTTCCAATGTTTAAAATCCTAGACTTTGGTATCCTAGAGCCTTACAAGGTGCACTATGTCAAAGTAAGTGCTTCCTCTCATTTTTTATCTTCACAGAAAGTATATTGCTAACAATTCATTAATCTTGAGAGGTGGGCCATTTTTTGTAAAAAAGTCAGAAGTAACACATGGTAATAACTTTTACCCTTCCTTAGATTGTTTCCTTTCTATGAGGCCAAATACACTTTTTGAAAAGTTTTGAAGGTTTTTGGGTATCATCTTCTTTGGAAATAATTGGTTTGGTTGTCATTTATACTATGCCCAACAATTGCATATTATTTTCCTTTCCTCTTGATGAAGATAACCTTAATGTTATTTCATTTCCTCCTTGTTTCTATGGGAATGATTATTGAGGACATACTTTGGAAAAGTAGGATAATTAGGCATCAAGTGTCTGAAGTATGTTATTGGACATACAATTTAGTCCAAAGAAGTGATATGTGAAATTAGGGTATCTTGTCCAAGTTTGAAAAAGTTAATGTGAAAGCACTTTTAGTTTGGAAAGAATTTTGAGAAAGTTTGGAGATGAGTTTAAAAATTAGGTCATGCAAGGCTATTAGAAGATGTTTTATTGTTTTTTAAATTACTCAATCCCATCCTTTTGAAATATTGATAGTTTCAATATTTTACATTATTTATATTTGCATTAGTGTGAAATATCTATTCACATAAAGTGTTCAATGAATTAAGGTGTTTATTAAGCCTTGGTGAGTTGGAAACTTGATTGGAGTGCTCTAAAAGAGTATTTTTAAGAAAAGAGTTAGATAAACCTTCTATGTTTGAGGGTGTAATTGGAAAGATCTTGAGTGTTACCTTATTGAAAATTTGTATGATTAAATTTGATGAAGGGTACTCCTCTTAACAATTCAAATACACAATAGAAATATAGAAATAAAAAGTTCCAAGACCAAAACATTTTCTTCTTATTATCTTCAAAAGTATGGAATTATAAATTTTAGAAATACAACATGCAAGGCCACATGGGAATTTTCCTTACAATATTTTGTAAATTAGAACTATGACCAATAACCTAGAATCATCCCAGAGAAACCTACCTACCTTCATTATATAGACAATTTTAAAATCACCAAGAAGGTTCTAGAAATATAGCCCTAGCACTTGAGGCTAACCAACCATAAATTATTTATTTTCATATTTTATTATAGTATAGTTGGCCTAAAAGAATCATTTTTTATTATTTTAGGTAGCACAAGTTTTGAGACTTGAACTCCTCAATCTTAACCCCAATTTACAATAATTACCCCTTTGAGAAATGACACAACTTGATCTACAAAACTTGTTTATGTAAGCATTGTTAGCATGAGTTTGATGTCATTTTAGGGCATCCAAAACTTTCAAAATTTAGTTGACAAATTTTATGCTATGAATTTACATTAGCTTCTTTAATACACTTGGTATTGCAATGAAACTTTACTAGAAGGTTGGTATAGCTAAACTGAAGCTCCAGGGATGAAGTCTAAATATTGGAAGATTGAATAAACAAGTTAATAAAAATAGTAAGCTTCTAGATATAGAAACTCTAAATAATTTTTCTTTTCATGCAAGATTTTCCCTTACACCTATGGTGCTCCTACATTAAACAATCGAGTTAATAAGAAAAGTGACCCTATGACAACTTATTTGTTTATAATAAAATAAGCATGGTTATCCTCAACCTTTGTTAACCACACTGAATCTTCAATAGGTCACCATTTTCATTTAACATGATATTCTTCATATATCCAATTTCTTATGATTCTACCAACATGACTATCTAGTATATCTTTAATGTCCTTTGAAGTTGGAATAGTTGCTAGAATACTCCATTATGTTTTTGTGACCTCATCTACAACACTTACTTCATGATGTATTATATCATATATAATATATTAAAATTAAGTAATGTTAAAATATACATATCAATTGGAAAATCTATGTCAAAAGTATTTCCCAGATAGCGTTTCTTCAATATTCTACATGGTCCAAACTTCTTCATATTTGAATTAGTATATGTTCCTACTAGAAATCTCTTCTTTCTAAAATGAACAATGACTTCATCTCCAACATAAAAATTTACATGCCTCCTCTTTTCATTTTCTTTGGACTTGTATTATTTATTCATTTTAGTTATATTCTTCCTCACCTCCTCATTGATGTTCTTCAAGTTCTTTGAAATATATCCACCTTCAAAAATACTTGTCTCATTTTTTTTCAAATTCCCTATTTGATAGATTTTTTTGGGGCTACTTCCATACAAAATCTAGAATGATGATTTTCCAATGCTCCTACTAACACAATTATTGTATGCAATTTTTTCCTATGGTAAAATGAAATACCATCCCTTGGTTTATCTCCAATCAATTATCTCAACAAACTTCCCAAGATCTTATTGTCAAAGTGTTTGAAATAACTAAGAGGGGTTGGGGTGGTAATCGGTTAGCCGACATCCAAATTTACCGGTTGACCTAATAAACACTTTAACTACTTCAGATCTAAACATCCATTAGATCGACCTCTATTATAAATCCTTCATAACATAAACTAGTAGTCCACTATCCTAATAATAATAGAATTGCAAAGTGTAAAAAAATTAACTATAAAACATTACAAATAATGTTCACACAATTTTGACACTAGGATTTAATGTAGAAACCCAATTTGGGATAAACCACTAGTAACATGTCAACAATATTTTCACTCTTTGAAGTGATCTCTCTTAAGAGCAAATCCTGTTAAAGGTTACAAAATACACTATTAAATATGATCTTGTTAAAGAATTTACTCACCCTGTTAGGAGTGGCCTTATTAGAGGACTTTAAAAAATTCCATTGGAATGCCACTTTGATTAAAGGATTTAAATATAGATACAATGTCTAGAAAGTAACAATAGGTTTTGATCAAAATATAATCATTGATACAAATCCCCTTGGTTACCAATGAGGCTAAGAATAGGGCCTTACTAACCATCCCCAAAATAGAGGAAATTAAAGAGGTAGTTTTTGCTCTACCTATTGAAAAGGCGACTAGCTCTAATAGATTTCCCACCCTTTTCTTCTAGATGTACTAGGATATCAACCACTTAGATCTAGTCAAAGTTGTTCAGGAATTCTTTGGTGGTAAGAATCTGCTTAAAGAAATTAATACAACTTTTTTTTGTTTTGATTCCGAAAGTCACAAGAGATGATTCATTTGGATCTTTTAGGCCTATTAGCCTTTGAAAATCCCTCTACAATATTTTTTCTAAAGTCTTAACCAACAGATTTATCAAATCACTTCCTAGGATTATTGCTCTACAAAAATCTAGGTTTGTGCCTAATAGACAAATTCTTGATTCTATTCTGGAGGTCCATGAAGTTATTCATTCTCTAGAAGCTAGTAAATAGGAGGGCTTACTTCTTAAACTTGGTTTTTTTAAAGCTTATGATAGGATGGATTGGGGGATTTTGCATAGGGTGCTTCAAGCTTTTGGGTTCATTTCTAGAATGAGAAAGTTAATATATCAATTGATCTCCTCCCCAACTTTTATGGTTATTGTTAATGGTACCCCTTCATATTTTTTCAAATCTTCTAGAGGTCTTTGCCAGGGGGATCCTTTATCTCCTATTCTTTTCATCATCCTTGCTAAAGGTTTGGGCAGACTTATTAACTCCAAAAGATGTAGCGGGGACTTGGTGGAACTAAAACCATCTTTAGGTCCTCTAGTCTTTACTTATTAGTAATTTGTGGATGACATGATTTTGGGAGTTGAGGCCTTAGTAAGAGAAGATCGTAATATTAAAGGGTTTCTCAACACCTATTCCAAGGCTTCTGGTCAGCTCATTAACTGGGATAAGGGCTCAATTTTTTCTTCAATACTCCTCCTAATAGATAGAGGAAAACTACTAGCATCCTAGGCTATAATATTGGAACTCTTCCTTCCATTTACTTATGCCTTCTTCTAGGTACCAAACTACTTGATTGGTTTTGGGACAATCTCATTAATAGGTTTAATAGAAGACTGGCAGGTTGGAAAGTTGTTAATCTTAGCTAGGGTAGTAAAGTTTTCTTGATCAAGTCTACCCTTCAAAACCTTCCTACTTATGCACTCAATCTATTTTCTATCCCTCCCAAATTGTTGAACATTTGGAGGCCATTCAAAGGCATTTCATGTTGTCTAGAACTAATGAGAACAAAAAATACCCTCTGGCAACCTGGAAGAATATATGTAGACCCAAGAGAAAAGGGGGCCTAGGGATTAGAAAGCTGAAATATATTAATAGTGCTCTCCAAATGAAACAAATCTAGAGAATCTTCAATTCTAAAGGGGAATGTAGAGATATTATGGAGCTTAAATATATGGAAAACCTTAGTCTCAAACAATTCATTAACAAAGTTGTTGATCCTAGGGGTTCTATTATTTGGAATGGTATTATGAGGAATAAGAGTTTCGCCTTCAATGAAGCTAAATGAAAAATTGAAAACATAGAAGATACCAACTTTTGGCATGATGACTGGCTTAGTGTTGACTCTATTTGGGAAATTGAACCCTTCAACAAATGGGCTAATGTCTTCATTAATAGGTTTGGGAGTAGGGTAAGAGACTAGGATTCAGAATGAATGGATTGACTTGGCTGAGATATCCTTGGACCTCAAGGAACTCATGGACCTAATTAGACATATTCCTTTATCTCACAAGAAAGACACCATCATCTACAGAGAGACTATTAATTGCATTTATACAGTGGCCTCGGGCTATGGGAATCTTCAAAATTTAGGTCCCCCTAGTGTAGGCCAAAGCCTTGTTCTCGGGGTTCACTCCAAAAATTAACATCTTCTTCTAGATTATGCTTCAATATCACATGTTGATGATGCAAAACCTCATAAGGAGAGGAAATATGATGCCTAACAGATGCATTCTTTGTAAAAATCAATGTGAGAGTGTTGATCACCTTTTCATCCATTACCCTTTCATTAATCATATATGGTCGCTTTTCATATTTTTTTTAACATATCTTGGTGTTTTCGTTCCAACATCCTTGATATGTTTGAGTAGTGGATCTGTGGTAGATTTGGGTGGGATGATAGGGTTTTTTGGAATTGGACCCTACCCCATCTTTGCTAGGGGGTCTAGAAAGAGCTTAACAACAGAATTTTTAGGGACAAGGAAATCAAGGCTAAGGTTGTTTTCCGCAAATGCTTTAATTCTATGATGGAGAATTATTCTACTACCAAAGGCCCTATCCCCTCTATTGGAACCAAAGAAAATAATAAAAGTAAGATAGATGGGTGTGTATGGTTAATGCTGCCTGAGTGATGGTGTAAAGCTAACTTTAATGTGGTGGCCAAAGGCAACCCGAGAAAGGTTGGAGCAGGTGGTGTTATTAGAAAAAACTTTGTAGAAGGTATTGGTGCAGTGGTTGTTCCCCTTGGAACTCAAACCAACAATTATGTGGAGGCTATAGCGGCTCATTATACCATTAAATTGGATAAAGACATGGGTGTGAAAAAACATTGGCTCAGAGGTGATTCAAAAAACATTATAGATTACCTTAAGGAGAAGAATAAACTTACCTTGACCATAGAGAACATTATAGAAGAATGCATTCTTCTTCTCAAATATTTTGAAGAAATTCATGTGACACATGAGTACCATGAGGCCAACCAAGTGGCTGACAACCTGGCTATTTGGGTAATCAAGTACAATGGGATGGACAAGTGGACAGAAGGCAATAATCTCCCATCAAAGATTAAAGATGTGATTGAATGAAAAAGGATCCCAAGAAGATTGGGCATGATTTAAAATCATTATGATGGATAATATGACTTGGAGGATGGTCAGAAATGTGACGTATATATTAATTATGATAGTTAGCACTTTATAGGGAGGTTCATAAATGCAATGTGGAATTATGATATTACTTGTACTTCTCACATCAATCATCTCTATCCTATTAATTCAATGATAGACCTTAGATTGTTGGATAATAAAACTAATAACAAACTCAAGAATTCAATAAGAAGCTCATTTAATCTAAGGCGTTATGATATAGGTTTTTAGGTTAGAAACAAGAGCAAGATGGTTGGGGAAAGGAATAGGAGGGAACTGGAGGATGAAGTACAGAAATGGTATAGGAGGATGAAGGTCTAGAAAATTTTGAAAAAAAGGGATCTCATGACTTTTATAGAAAGGCTTCATGGTTGGAAGCTCTCAGTCACCAAAGCTATGGTGAAAATTTGGAATGAGGGAATTGTGAAAATTGATGGAGTTAAATTTTAATATGACAGAGGATGTTATTTCTATGGTCACTGGTATTCCCATCATGGGGAAGAAATTTTATAGAGACCAGAAAATCTCGAGCCAAGTGGGGTGGAATTTACTAAGGATTAGGAGGAGAAGAAAGCTCTTGTGAAGAGAGGTACCCATTATCTCCCAAGTTCCATAAAGAGGCTATGGAGGATTGTTTTGAGTGTTATTATCAAGTATATTACCCTTGATACCAGATTTGAGTGGTTATGCACTTATCACTTCATGATTTTAAATCACTTTAGGTATGGGGCCAAAATTTCTATCCCCTTTTATCTTTACTCTTCTATGAATGAGAATATAAATGAATATCAAGAGAAGCACACTAGGAATCCTACCCTCCATGTGGGGAATTTACTTTTAATTTATGAATTCTTCAAAGCTAGGATAATTGGTAAACAAATTAAATCAAAAAAGGATGGGAAGAAGGACAGAAAGGACTCAGAAGAGTTGGAAGAAAACTATTTTCCTTTGGACTCTGAAGATAGCCAAGACATGCACATAGAGTCAGATAAGGATGATACTCCATTGAGAGGATATAAGAAACACAACACTATATAGGATAATAAAATAGATTCTACTCGTCAACCCAAGCATAACCTTGATTCCTCCTCTAGTAGGGTGTATAAAAAGGGGCTAAAGGAAGGGACACAATAGAAGAGGGTGAAGAAGGTGTAGAGGAGAGTAGAGAAGAGGATGGTTTGGAGAGGAAAAAGGGAAAGAAAATAATCACTATAAAAATGCCAAAAAATAGAGAGGATTCTAAGAATATTGTCCAGGGAAAAAGGAAACATCTCGAATCCAAGAAGGAGAAGAAAAGGGTCAAGGTGGGATGCTTGAAAAGGTAGTGAAAGGGAAGATCAAAATCAAGGCTTTGAGGACTACAACACCAGTCAATACAAGTGCTCAATCATTAGCAAAGATAGAAAGGTGGTTTTGAGAAATTTTGAAACCACTTGGGCCAAGATGGGGTTAAACAAGGAAATAATTAGAACTCAAATTAAAGAGGATGATGAAGGAAAAATTCTAATGGAGCAATTAATCAATTTGGCCTTGATTATTTTCAAGGACATTTCTAAGGAGTATCTGAATATGGATGTCATCAACAATGCCAAGAATAGTGTGGTCGATAGCTTTTGTACTACTAAATAGATCTTCCATGAACTCCAAGACCTAAAGTACAAGGTGTGAAACCTTGAAAGAGAAAACTTCATCTTGAAGAATAGAATCATTGAAGAAGAAAATAACAAGGATGACAAGTTGTAGGAAGTCACAAAAATGGTTGAAATTATGGAAAGCTCCTTGAGGATTATTATGGAACAAAGCTACAATATCCTTAAGGAAGCCAATGAAAACCTCAAGATCCTTAACAGCAATATGGAATACCAGAGAGGCAATAAGGATGAGGATCCAACATCCCACAGTACTAAGGAAAAGACCTTGGAGGACTACCTCTACGAAGCGCACAAGATCCAGTATGAGGAAGAAGGATAATCCAAATCTTAATAAAGAGCATTAAAAAATGAAGGATGCGGTAGGAAGACCTTAACCAAGCTTGAGATTAATGTGGTTGAAATGTTAAGAGATATTTCTTGAGTGGCTTGGCTTCTTTTGGGGTGGCTTGGCTTTTTTTCCTTTCTACTTGGCTTTTCATTGGTTCCTATCTCTTCATAGGGAGTTATTTCTTGTATTTTCTTTTAGTTACTATTGTTACTTTAAGCAACCTTTTTATGACTATTTCTTTTTTTGTATGCATTTTAGGGCCCTGTTAAATCCTATTTTCCTTAATAAAAAATAATAGGTTTTGATCTAATAATTACAACACACTTTACAATTATAGATCATAGTTCATCTAACATGTTGATGAACTGATTGGCCTTAATTTTCATCTTAGTGTTGGATTCATTTAGAAATCCTTCAAGAAAACACACTTCACCTCTTCTCGGTTATTCTTAGCCTTCTCCTTAAGTTTTCCAATCAATAACATCAAAGACTACTCCAATCCAACCCATTGTAGATCTCACCCTCTTTGCTAATTTCAAATCTTCTGATTAGCCATTGTACCTCCTTGAATAGAAAATACTAATCTTTTATCACTTAAAAATTACCATAGATCTTAGGCTTTAGTTAGATTCATCAAATCCTTCCAACATTTTATTTCCTCTTTTCTCTTCAAGAAATTACCCTTAAATTCTTCTTGAATCCTTTCATAGGAATGTGGAAACACAATTTTTCCTATCTTAAATTTTCCAAGTCAATCATGCTTATCTTCAACATGCTTTACATATTCTAAGAAATCAACTTTGTCGGTTGGAAATCACTATTTTCTCATAAATTGTCAAAATGTTGTCCCTCAGCGAACACTTTATTCTAATGCTTGGTCATCATTGGGTTAGTCAGTTGCTACCAATATTTTGTTTGGCACATTTATTGGCACTTAGTGAATATCGATTCTTAGTCAACCCTACTTCTTCCAAGCACATACTATGGCTCAATTGACACTAGCATCACTCTCCTTATACTTCAAGTTCCTTGATCTTCTTCTATCTTACTCAGTCAAGCTTATGTGTTTTGTCATTCTATGATCATTTCTTCAAGGCTTAAGTACATCTATCTTCTTTTCTTGTAGCATGATTTAAACAATCACTTTATCTTGTCAATGTTTAACTAATTAAGTGCCCATTATAATTTCCTCTCATAACTAGGTGATGTTGTTATGTCTAACTTATCAAATCCTCTTTATAAATCATCTAGATATGGTGCTCAAATAAGATAGAAAACTATCTTTCCATTACGGTTTGAAATTAATTTCAACCTATAGATTATTTCTAAATATAGTTTCCAACAATCTCCCTCTTTTGCATTGATGGTGACACCTCTAGTTACCATGCAATCCAAAACATGTATTGCATTGAATAAACTTCCTTTGTGTATTGTATCAGATCTTTATTAATATCATTAGTTTTATTTTTATTTGCATCTCTATGTCCAATAATTTATTTATTTTAGTTTCACCCTGATTCTTATCCATCCATCTCTGATATGTAGCACATAATGTCCCTCTATCATATATCAAATCATGGAATCAATCACCTTCCTTAATATTACTAACAAAACCTTTCATATATCTTCTTTCTAGTATGACTTCTCACTGTTCACTTGATATATTCTCCTTTAATATGATAACTCATTCTCTCCCTCTTTCTCTTATTATTCTATGGTAATTGACAATCACTCCCTCTTTGATAACAATGCCAAAGACACTTTATCTAACTCATACATATTTCCCATGTAGATATGTTCATGTTAGTTAGCAATTCTACATCTACCATATGTGTATCATAGATACATCATTCTGTCCTTCTTCCTTCACTACTACTTTAGGCATCTCCTTAAGTAGGACTCCCTGCATCAATTTATAATATATAATGGTAAATACATTTTATGCATAGCACCATTTCAGCTTAAGTAGGCTTGTCTAGGGGAATTACTTACAATTTACCTCTTAGATACTCATGAACATATTTAGGTAATTCCTTAGTGAATATATCAACTATTTTCTCCTTAGTGTTTACATTCTCCAATCTTGCTTCTTTGTCTTGAACTAGCTCTCTCAAGTAATGATACTTGATAGAAATATGCTCAGTCTTTGTGTATATCACATGATTCTTTGATATGTGTATAGAACTAGTGTTATGAAAAAAGAAAAGTGTTGGATCAATGATCTCTTCCTTTGTTCTTATTAGAAATTTCTTGATCCATATGATGTTTGAACAATTCACTGTCTCTACCACATACTCACCTTGAGACATTGATTCAAAAATGTAGTTCTACTTCTTTCTTGTCCATGAAATTAGTCTCCTTCCTAGAAAGAATCCTCCTCCACTTTTACTTTTTCTATCATCAAAATTTTATGTCTAATCTGAGTTAGTAAACACTTTTAGTTCAAACATGTCATTCTTCTTGTAATATAATCTATAGCCTTTTGTTCCTTTTAGATATCTTAGTATCATTTTCATTGCCATGATGTGATTCTCCTTAAGACTTGGAGAAAATTTTGAAATTATCCCACCTGCTAATGTAATGTCAGGATTGTTGTGAAAAACATATGTAGTTTTTCAATCATCACTACTACATTTTGGCAAATATGTGAGTATGTGACTAAAAAATTTAGTCACAACACTAAAACTTTTAGTTAGGTGACTAAAATTGAGCACATTCTACCATTTTTTAGCAATTTACAAGTATAGGTGACTAAATATGTTACTAAATTGGTCACTAGGTAAAATAACAAGATCAACCAAATAGAAATAATTGAATATGCGACTTGATACATAGTAACTGGATAATTAGTTATTTCTACTTTCTCTCTTCACTTTCTCTAAGGTTTATTTATTAATGGATTAAGTTAATTTTATTTTCCATAACTCATTCATGACTGTTACACCTTTTCTTTCTCATACTAATTGTGGTTTTACTTTACATCTTCTCAAATAGAAGACACTATTTTAAGTAACTTTGTAGATTTAATTCACCATTTTGGGTTCTTCCATCAATATTATAATAAACTGATTAAGTTTTCCTCTAAAGATGTATATCAAAAAATAGATGGATTAATCATACTTTTCTTAATTTAGTTCTCTTCTATTTATATTACACATTTGGATTCTTAATTGTTCATTTCAATGTTCATAATTCAATTAATTATTAGTTTATATTTAATATTTGAAACCATAGTAAAATATATTGATAATTAATTATTAATTAAAAATATATTGAATACCATGCAATTGCTATATTTAATAAAATATGAGAAAATAAGTATGCATTAAAATAGAAACTGTTTATCTTAAATTAAAAAATACAATATTTATTATAATAATTATTAAATAAGTAAAAAATAAAAAACCTATAATAGAAATTAAATTAATTAATTAAAATAATTATAATAGAGTGAACACTTTTTACACTCTATTTAAAATAAAATTAACAATATACTTACCCAACATTTAAAAACATACAATTAGATCATATCTTCAAATCTCAATAAATGTGAAAAAAAATAGATTACCAATATTTAATATTATTAAAGATATTAGTCTAGGAAATAAAATATATAATCCCTCTCTTTTTAATTTTACAGTTTAACTTTCAATGCTTTGTTGCCACAATTCTTGACCTCAAAAGTTTCATTTCATTTTTTTCATTTTACATTTTTTATGCTTTGTTTACACTAAGAAGCATGCCATGATTTGATGAATTCCTCCATGGTTTCATAATTTTTTATGTAAAATTTCTTAAAGATCTCTATAAGCCTTAGTTTTTAAAGCTTTCTTTAAGTGATGAAGTCTTCCATTTTTTGTATTAAATCTCTTTCTATGCTTAAAACAATGGAAAGCAACCACTTCATGAACATTCTTAAACTTTGAGGATTTGACACTGATTGAAATAAATAAATAAATCTTTTTGGTTTATGTGAGGATTGCCTTCTCATATGATTCAATATATTGTATTTTATTGATGCTCAACCTCTATGTTGTTACCATTTATTAGGAGTTTTCTATATTGATGACTCTATTTTTTATTTATGCTTTGTTATTAGAAGAAGAAGAAGAATACGAAGAAATGACAATAGGAGCAATCAGACCCTCTTAGCCAAATGAATGCACAATTATTAATTCTTTATGGAACCCTAAGCTAAGCATAAGGTCTCTTTTTGAGCCTTTAGGACCTAGGATTTACATATTTTGGACTTTTATGCAATGATAGGCTCGAAAACTTCCCAATTGATTCCATCATGATATAAGTGGATTTTCTTCATGCTTGGAGTCCTCTTGTTGTCCTCAACAACCTTTTATTTCATAGTCTCAAAACTCTTATCAACTCGATGTGTCCATTTGAAATTATTTTTATTTCCTCTCATTTTCTTAATCATAGCATTACAAACAAAACTGAAATTACTTATAAACTTTCTTTTAAAATGAGCAAAACCATGAAATAATCTTACCTCACCCACATTCTCAATTGTAGGTTATTCCAAAATTGTTTTACCTTCTTAGGATCCATCGCCAAACCATTCACTGAAACCACAAATCCCAAATACACAATCTCCTCTTGCATAAAACAATACTTCTTGAAATTAATCATCAACTTCTCCTCTTTCAATCTCTGCAATACTCGTCTAACATGCTCAAGATGTTCTTCATTAGTCCTATTGAATACTATAATGTCATCCAAATAAAAAATCACAAAGTTACCCAAGAATCCTTTTATAACTTCATTCATTAACTTCATGAAAGTACTAGGGCCATTAGTCAAAACATAAGGCATAACCAACCTTTCATACAAACCATCTTTTATCTTATAAGTATTCTTCCACTAATCACCTTCTCTAATTTTGATCTAATGATAGCCACTCTTTGAATTAATCTTGATAAAATATTTTTCTCCATTCAAACAATCCATTATGACATCCATCCTTGGCATAGGAAATCTTTATTTGACTTTGATCTTGTTAATAGCTTTGGAATCATTACACATCCTCCATTATCCATTCTTTTTAGGTGCTAATATGGTAGGTACAACACATGGGCTAAAAATCTCTCTGATCAAACATTTCTCTTATAACTCATGCACTTTTTCTTTAAGTTCTTCATTCTCTATAGGTGTCAATCTATATAGTGCTTTGTTTGGAAAACAAGCTCAAGGAATCAGATCCATACAATGACTTACTCTTCTCTTTGGAATTATATGGAAAAAAAACTTGGTCTCCTTGGAATTATATGGAAAAAAAACTTTATTCTTTTACATTTCCTTTTCAAATTGTTTCCCATTAACCATGCAAATTTTCATAGCAGTATAGTTAACCTCATCTAGACTTTCAATTGAAGGAAGCAATGTTCATTTCTTCCAATTCACTCAAAGAGTATATTGTTTCAATCTTCCATCATGTATAGCATATCTATCATCTTTGCAAGGTCTACGCAATAAAATATAACAGCAATCCATAGGCATAATATCACATAGAACTTCATCAAAGTAATGTTTAATCTTGAACTTCACAATACATTGTTTACATAAGAATACCTCATGGTAATATTTGATCCATGAAACATGGTAGGGTTTTAGATTCTTTAGCCTCTACAATTGAAAGTTTGTAACAAACTCTTTTAATGCCAAATTTGTAGAACTACCACTTTCAATGATCACTTTGTGACATTTTTTGGGCATCTTACATCATGTCTTGAAAAGACTTCTCCTAAGGATATGTTCCTCATCACTTCACTTATTACATTAGGTTCTTCTCTAGCCTCAGGTCCACTTGGTGAACCCTCATCATCTCTTTGAATCACAACATTTATGTTACATTGCACACATTCATGGGATCTATGTCCTTCTTTACCACATCTAAAACAATTACCATGAAAACCACCTCTAGAATAAGAATTACCTCTTCCTCAGTAAGAATTAGTACCTCCTCGATAAGGATTACCTATTGATAATTGGCTAATGGAAAGATGTGATTTTTTTCATTTATGGAAACTGTAGGACCAAAAAATGAGTTAAAAGCATAACACACTATGAGCAAAATCACAAACTCAATCAACATGTATTAGCACCCACTAGTCTACCATGAAAGCCAAACTAATAGAGAAAGCAATAGAAACCCCCTTTTTCATTTGTAGCTCCCATGTTCTTCTTTCTTCTCCAAATGATTGTAGCTCCAATTAGCCTATAGTGCACACAAGGTTGAAGCCAAAGCCTATGATGTGGATAATGCCATGAGAATACTTGAAGTGTGATTTTATCTGAGAGAGAGAATGCAACATGCAAAGAAGTAGAGACTCAAAGATTCAAAGATTTGGACTTTCAAAAATTCAGCATTCGGATTCAAGGGACCCAAAATGAGAGAAAGAGTGTCCATTTTATAATTTTCATATAGGGTGAGAGCATTGGATTTTTCACCCATGGACATGTGATGTGGCAAGAGATTCCTATGATGCATATGACAGAATATGCCAAAAGTAGGATTCTATGGCACATGAGAGTCAAATTTGGAAGAGAATCTATGATGCGTCATATGATTCCTCAACCCACTTAAAGCCAAGAATCTATGACAAATAAGCCAAATAAGGACATGCGTAAGAGGTAATAAAATTTCTATGATGCATATGATAGAATATGCCAAAAGTGGAAGAGAATGCATGATGCGTCATAAGATTCCTTAACCCACTTAAAGCCAAGAAACTATGACGAATAAGGCAAATAGGGACATGCGTAAGAGATAAGAATATTTGATTATGAAAAATCTCAGCCAAGTGTCAAAGGAGAATCCACGAGGTGTCACATCCAAGTGTCATGATGATGAAGTATTTTATGGAATATTTGAATTAAAAATCCTTTTATTCCACAAAATAAGAATTAGTAGAAAATGGAATTAATGATGGAAAATAGAACTTAGGAAATTGTAAATTTCCATGGTTTGTAGATAATGGATCAATTAATTAATAAAATTAATTAATTGAGGATGATAATCAGGACGAATAATTAGTGAGAATAATAGAATTAAATTATGGGTTATTTAATCCTATAGAGAAAATTAGTAGATGATTGGCCAAATTGATTAAATGAATGTGACCATATCTTTTGATGAAAATGTGACGATGATGGATATCAAATAAGATGATGAAAAGGTAGACCAAAGCCATGGTCAAATTAATTGATAGATCAAAATTGATAACATGCCAAGGACACATGACATGAATTAATTGATATGTAACATTTAACCGACATTGTAAATGCTATAGGATTGAAATTGATTGATAAGGTTTGATCATAATAACACTAACGGACATAGTCAATATTATTAAAATGGTTGATGATGCCATGATCTGACATTGAAAGCCTCAACAACATCAAAGATTGAATGACATGAATGATAGTATGACCTAGCACTGAGAGCCATAACAATACTAATGTCGGATTGATAAGATTGATAGGTTGATAGGTTTCCAAGGCACTGAAAGCCACAACAATACCTAGGAGTTGGATGAATGATGATTGATTTGGGGTGTTTGATATGTTTTCGGTTGATTAGGACTGATTTCAAGTGATTTCGAGTTGATTTGGGGTGATTTCGAGTTGATTTGGGGTGATTCCGAGTTGATATGAAATTGATGTGAAAGGGGATACGAATGACAAAATATGGTCAATCTGTCCAAAAGATCAAAGTTAGTAGAATGAGAAAATGGGACAAATTAGTATGAATAAGTGATGAAGTCATAGATGCAAACCATTTTTGAGCATCTACATTTTGCCCCTCTTTGATACAATGTGATTTAGAGCATTGTATCAAAGAATAAATAATGAGAAAGCCACAACATGCCCTAGCAGGGATGATATATATGGGTGCCCCCTCAAGAAATTGACTAAGATAAGCATATGATAAGTCAAGTTATTAACAACAAGAAGACAAAACCATAGCAACTGATGGAATGACTCGAAACTGTGCATGCATGCCCAAAATGATGGAAATATGTCATAACATGAGGGAAATCATAAAAAATGGTCGTATTTGGTCAAATATGATGAGACAAATGTTAGACTGAGGTTGAACCAGGTGGAAAGCCATAGAAAGTTGATTGACAGCATAGGATGATGCAAGAATGCATGAATGCAAGATGAAGATGATTTGGTGAATCAGAAGACATGATCATGGTGATGGGAATGAGATGATGAAGAAAGATGAGATGAGGAGATGTTAGTATGATGGAAAGAATTTTTCTTCTAGAAAGTGCACTATATGTCAAATGGAGCTTTATTTTGATATGGAAAATGGAATGCAATGCATCATGGCATAAAGGGCCAGAGCGCAAATGCAATCCTTTTGCGTAAACAAGCACAATGCAAACAGAGAATGACCTTATCCTTCCTGAGGCATATGTACATGCCCCAGACTCTCAAAGGTACATTGTAACAGACAAAAATGGAAAAAGATGACCATGAACCATCCTGTCCACTCTCATAGATCAATTTATATCATCGAGTAGCATAGGGACATGATCAAAGAAAAAATAAAGAAAAAATCAATCACTCACTAAACAACGTGAGCCAACATTTATTCTTGTCCATTATTACATTCTTGTTAATGTTTTAGGTGTGTAGATAGTGTTTGACATGTTGATAATGTGATAGTTCTGGTTGTGGATTCAGTTGACAGGTTCATAGTGAATGGTTGGACTGATTGTTGGTTCATGTTCCTCATATATTGTGATTGGCATTGAAGTGTAGTGCTTTGAGTTTCAATTTACAAAGTGAAAGTGTGAATGCAAAAGGGATGGTTATGCACAGTGAATATGTACAAGGTTTATTGCAAATTTTTGACGAGTTTTGTGATTTTTAGGGTTTCTGAGGATATTTGATTTTTTTGCGTAACCGATTTCTTCATGTCATTTTACAATTTTTGGTGTATATTTCAGGACATTTTATGATTTTTAGTGCTTTTTTCAGGAGATGCTATGGTTTTTAGTGATTTTTTTAGGATCATATTTGAATGTTTAGGATTTTTTTAGGACATTATGTGATTTTTAGTGATTTTTGCAGGATCATATTTGAATTTTTAAGGATTTTTTCAAGACATTATGTGAATGTTTAGGATTTTTTCAAGACATTATGTGAATTTTAGTGATTTTCTCACGACATGTTATAATTTTTAGGGATTTTTTTAGGATCATATAAGCATAAAGAAGTGTTAGCTCCAATCCATTAGGCGATAGGTCTAATGGATAAAAAGCACTTAGGGATATGCCCCTAGTTCAAATTCAAACTCATGCACCATGTAGGTAATATGCCCCCAGAAAAGATTCAAACTATGTACAAAGGCCAATGACAGAGTGTGTGTGCAGACTGGTGATGCTTAGGCAAGGTAACAAAGGACATTAACCAGTTCGTGAGCCATGATAAGGGACCAAGGATGTCTTGTAATATGAAGGGTATGATCAAGGAATGATAGAGGGGAAAAAGACTAGATGGAATCCTGATAGATGGAGGAGCAATAACTAATTACACATGGTGCCTGTTTACCAGGTTTTCACCATGGTACTTGCGCAAAGCGCCTATTTTCCAAGTTTTCACTTTTGGATGAAATTTTTCTCTTGACTCAAATTTTCATGCCAAGACGCCTGTTTGCCAGGTTTTCATCAAGGCATCCATTTTTTCATGACTTTTTTCACTTTTTTTCTTTTCTTTTTTCATGAGTTTTTACTACTTTTTTGATATTTTTTGACGACTTTTAGATGAAATCAAGAATGTCACTGACAAATGCTAAGAAGATATTTGTTGTTGGCTCCACTAGCTGATGATCTCTAGATCCATGACTGACCATAATTATGGATGATTTTTTTCGAGTCTGTAGCTAAAATCAAACCACAAGAAAGGCCTCGAGAGATACCATTGTGTACCGCATGTAAGACAATGTCTATCTCTTGCGAATCAAGGCATCTAAGGATAAATGGGTCAATAGAAATGTCATGTAGGATGTCACTGATGATGACATATTCAAAGGCTTGTTGGATAAAGGACTGATTTTGGTTATAGGACAAATTATGTAGCTAGATTTGGGGATAAACAAAGGGATACAAGGGAGGGTTGGGAGGGTTGAGACCAATGACCTTCCGCATGAACGCTGATTGAGAGAGCTCCAAAAGACTTTGTGGCATGTTGAGCATTGGAGCACTAATATTCATGGCATCATATTTTTCATTTTGTATCATTGGGAGCTGCTTAGCTTTTGATTTTTTATAGTCTAATGGTGCCTTTCGATTTTCACCAAGAGATCTATTCTTGTTATTTCTTTCTCTTTCTACTTTGTGTGTAGAAGGTGGAGTAGGCTCCCCAAAGTATGCCAATGTGTTCTCTTTAGGAGAAACTACTTCTTTATGATCTTCAGTCATAATTCCTTCAAAGCCTATTATGAGAGTGTCATCATCATCAAATTGATCAAAAATTGGTGGTCCACATTGGTCCCAATCGAAAGGTTTAGGATAACTTGAGGAAATGTCATCATTAGTATTGAATGGGCTTTGGTTGAAGGTAGATATATGGGTAACTGATTCAACTGGGTCATTGGGGTTATGCTTAGAGGCTAGGGGATTGTTGGTTTCAAGTGGGATATCCTCAGATGCATTTTCATAGTTCAAAACATCCATAGTCTTACATGTAGGTACCGTGGTACTAGGAGGACCTATTCGTAATGGTTTAAATCCAAGCCCCAAACTAGGAGGTTGTCCTTTTCTAGTGATGGGTTCAATTATACCTTGTTTTTGAGATCCAAGACCACTGTAGCCATCATAACCTTGTTTCTGTATGATAGTAAAGCCAAGTCCATACTTGCTAGGAGATATCAAAGTGGGTTCTCATTCTATTTTTTCTTTCTCAATACATATGGATGTATTCTCATTGACAGAAGTATCATTCTTTGTACTGATGGGAGAATGTGGTGACTCCCTAATGTGAGAGACTTGAGACATAAAGTACTCTCCACACCCATTGTCTTCAATCTTCATCTTTTCCTTGGCTTTACTAAGTAGTATATCAGTATCCACATACTTAGAGGAATTTGTGGGTTGTGCTTCATTGTTTGTTGGGATTTGGTATGTAGTAGCATCTCTTAGATTAGCACAAAAATGGAAAGGATCTGGATCACCAGGGATGGTAACCTCTATGTTGTGATAGGAAAACTTCAAACATTGATGATATGTAGAAGGGACTACTTTCATAGCATGAAGCCAAGGGCATCCTAGTATCATGTTGCAATTTATGTCGATGTCTAGGACATGGAACAATGTGTCTTCAGTAGTTGGACCAACTCTGACAGGTAATGTGATGATGCCCCTAGAGAAGCGTTCACCATCATCATAAGCTTTTATTGTGATTCTTTGAGAGGGATCTACATCATCTTTAGAATAACCCAAATTGTTGACAACATTAAGAGTACAAATGTTCAATCCTGCTCCTCCATCTATTAAGACATGTCTGACTTTGGCATTATGGATGAAGACTTCGAGATAAAGGGGATCATTATGGTTAGGTTTGTCCTTAGGAATATCTCGAGGTGAAAAAGTGATATGTTGTGATCTGGATAGGTTCCCAACCATGGCTAGGAACTGGGCAACATCCATGTTATCTGGGACTATTGTCTCTTTAAGGGCTTGCTCCAAGATCTTTTGGTGTTGGGGGGATGCACGTAGTAGGTCCAAAATGGATATTTGTGTAGGGGTTTTTCCAAGTTGTTCAACAAGGCTATAATTAGCTAAAGTAGGAGCAGAAGGTCTAGATGGGGGTACAGGTCTAGTAGAAGCAGTAGGTCTAGCTGGGGCTCCAGGTGGGGTGATCTTGCTATGGCGTGTAGTGACAGCACAACGAGAGTTTTCAGCCTTTAATATGAATGTGGATATGCAAAAGTCAAACTCATTAAAGCAATTTATGGTGTAGTCCTAGCCGGTACATGTGTAATTCACATTACCTTGCAAGTTTGAGTTTGAACTTGAGGGTTTCTCTTTGTCATGATTACCCAAAGGATCTTTGAAAATAGTGTGATCAGAATTGGATGCTAATAGTGATGGATCAACTGTGATGACACCATCATCAATAAGGTCTTGTATCGCATGTTTCAGTTGGAAGCATGATGGAGTTTTGTGTCCTTTGGTGCGATGGTAAGCATAATACTTTTTTTCATCCCACCAATCTACTTTAGTTAATGGTTCATCTTTGATTGGGGGTAGCTGCAGGAAGTTATTACTCAATAATTGTTGTAATGCAGTCTCAAGTGGTATTTCCAATGGTGTGAATTTTATATCCTTGGTTCTAGGATGTCTTTTGTCTTGCAAGGAAGTCTCAGTTTTATGTTATTGAGGTGTTGTTTGATTAGGAGTTTGTGAATTTGTAGGGTTTACACCTTTCAAAGTTAGTTGAGGTTGTGATGTGCTAATCGTGTAGGTGTCCATAGTGCTATCATTAGTCACATTCTTGTTTTTGGAGAAAAATTGTGCCTTGTCATTAGACGAGTTGGTATTTGTTTTATCTTTGTTTATTCTGAGGATTCCCTTACGGATAAGAGCATTTCAATACTAGTCCTTTTTTTCATTAGTTTAGAAATGGTGCTTGGACTCTTGATTTTGATTTCATACATTAAGTCTGGGACTAAGTTTTCAATGCATAGGTTTACTTGTTGTTCTTCAGAAATGTCTAGTGAGCATTGATTAACTAGGCTTCTCCAACGCAGTAAGAATGTGATGAATGATTCTCCTATCTTCTGTTTCATTGAGCACAAATCAGAAAGTGTCACCTCATTTGTAATGTTAAAGGCAAACTGGGAGATAAACTTGTCTACTAGCTCTGACCAAGATTTGATATTACCAAGAAGTTTGGAGTACCACTCAACTGCAAGCACACCGAAAGAATGAGAGAACAATCTCATAAGGTAAATGGGTTCATCACCAAGTTCAGTACATGAAGCACAAAATTCTCGGATGTGATCAATAGGGTTGCCTTTTCCTCGGTATTTTTCAAACCTTGGAGCTTCAAAGTGTTTTGGTAATGGAGGCATATACAGACTTTTATCAAATGGGTTAGGATGAAGGTCCCTTTCTGTATATAGAACCTGTTTCTTTTGGAGTCGCAATGCCTCAACTTGTTTGGAAAGTTCTTTGAATTATTGTAATAGTTCTTCATTGGGGTTTTGCATGATGGTCTTTCCTTTAAGTCTTTTGTGTCTATGAGTAGAACGTTTTCTATGGTGAGAACTATGTCTTCTTGGTTTTGACATTTCTGTGTCTAATGAGTCTGATGAAGTGTCACTAGGTGGTGGAGGTATGTTGGCACATCGAAGACAGAAAGGTCCCTATTATTGGGGAACTTGTTGTGGCATTTGATGTGGCACTTGTTGTTGTTGTAACAAATGTTGCTGGTATGCGATTTGTTGCTCAAGGTATTTTTGGTATTCCAACTATTGCTTGAGTTGCTCTTGTTGTTTAGCAACCATCATTTGTTGTTGTTGGAATTGCTGCTGAAATTGTTGTTGATAAATTGTGTGTAAGTCAAGTGGGTCCATATGGGATTGCGTGTTAGGAATGTTGGATGTTTTTCCCACTTGTGGTTGTTGTCATTGTGTTTGATGTTGTTGTTGATATGTTGGATGTGTGTCAAGTGGATATAGAATTGGTTGTGCCTTGGAAGTGTTGGGTCCTTGTACCATTGTAGGTTGTTGTTGTTGTGGGGGTTGACTAAGTCCTTGAGAATCGAACGTCATGTTTGTATTGTTGTTTTGGTACCTTTGTGTTTTAGATGTTCCTGCTTGCGACATCATATTGACTTGACTATGAGATGTGTCCCTGTTAGGAATAGGCATAATGTCAATAAGACCTTTCCTTTGTACATCTATATGGATGGTTGCACTTGATGTTTCACATGTTGTATTTATGAGAGGCTCCATAGTGTTTGATGTCGTAGCACGGGGTAAAGTTAGAAGAAAAGGTGTACTTTGTTGATTTGCCTCCAAAGAAGGTATGTTTGGCATCCCTAGAGCATGGGTCCCTTTAGGTGCATCTTGTTGTTGCATCATGTGACTAAAATCAAGTCGTAATGTCCTTTTGGGGTGTTTAGGGATTGGTTGTATTTCATCAAACAAGGGGTTGACATTGATGTGTTCAAATGTACTTTGGAGGATTTTAATTGTTGGTTCTTGATGGGATCTTATAGGTGCCATTATTGTGTTTGAAAACTCCAAAGGTTGTTTTCCCTTGTCTAAGTCCAAATTTATCATGGGTTGGATGTTTTCAATTGTTATGTTGGTTTGATTTTTGGGCTTAGGACCTTCCAAGTTTGAGTTAAATTTGACAATTTCTTGAGCTGCCAAACATTTGAAGTTCTTGCAAAAAAATTTGTCTTGACATGCCCTATCCATTTCTTCATTAGTGATGCCATAATTAGTGTCAGATTCATCACTTAGGTGTACAATAGCTTGTTGTATGTTTGATGTGTTAGGTTGGTTGAATTCAAATGAATGTGATTGTTCTTCTTCAGGTGAGGTTGGTACACTTCCTTCTCCTGGTGGTATTGGCATGAATATAGGTTCAAAGTCAGGACTCCACTGAACCATCCCATGTGTGGGGGAAATGTTTGGAGTAAATCTCATGGTAGGTGCATTGTTCAAGGTTTGTTGTGCCATAGCTTGATTATGAGGATCTTGCGGATACATATTCAAAGGGTCTGATAGTAATGGTTGTGATGCCTCAATTTGGTCTTCGTCAAAGGTTTGTTGGATTTTCTTGCTCTTTCTTTGTCTTGGATGAGGTTTTGGTTGTGCTTGTGTCTCAGAAAACAAAGGTTGATAGAGTTCCTCTGGTCTCTGAGCTTCTTGTCTCCTAGTAAATGCTGGCATGATACCTAAGAGTGCAAAGAGTGGTGGGTATGCAAGATATGAGTGTTTTTGGGATTTTTTAATTGTTTAAGAATGTTATGAAATGCGAGGAAATGCTAAATTAATTATGGTTTTGATGTGCAAAGTGAAAATGTCCTAGGGATATTATGCAAATGCAAAATGCAAGGTGATGTTTTGAAGTTTGACTAGAGGGGATGAAAATGACTCTAAGGTATGTAAAATGACAATTAGGGTTATGTTTTGGACTTGTTAAGGATGATAAAGGTTGATGTATTCAATGCATATCATGCAAAGGATGATTTTCTAGGGTTTGTAATGACGTTTGGGACATGCAAAATGAGGGTAAATGCTCAAGAAGGCAAATTTGGTTGATGGACAATTTGATAGGGTTTGGTAGTGAAAATGATGTTAAGGATTTTGATCAATGCAATATGAAGGGGATATAATACTAGGGTAGGTCAAAATGATGTTTGGGGATGCTAGGGATATGATTATTCTATGACAAGGGTATATAGAAAGTTTTGAACTTAGATAAAACCTTTTGAAAGTATTTTGCCTAAGAGTTTAACCTTGTGATAAAGGACTTTGGATCTTGACCAAAAATTGATAAAAGATGAAAAGGTCAAATATATCAAGACATAGATAAATTTTGACCAAAGAAAATGATAAGCAAAGATAAAAGGGCTAGTCAAGATCCATTATCCGTCAAAACTAGGACATACTCTAAGACTTATACTTTTTCTAGATTTTTGACTAAATTCAAAGGTTTTGGGGGTTCAAAATGACATTTTGAAGACTCAAAATGGTGGTGATGCTGAGTGGATATGTGATATGGACAATTCCTATGATGCAAAATGGGATTTTGGGTGCAAGATGTGGTTTTGGGTAAAGTGCAGAACAGGGAGGTCTAGAGGTTCCTAGATGCAATTTTGGGGTCTTAAAGTGCAGTTCAGAGGCCCAAAATGATCATGCAGGTACCCAAGTACACCCTAATAGTGCCAAGTGAACCCTAATAGTACAAATATTTCATTGATGCACTTGGAGCCAGTTTGGGCATAGTTTGTAGTTTCTAGGCGCAGTTGGTAAGCTAGGAAGAATGTTTGTTGATTCTGAGGGGTATGGTTACCAAACTATCATGCCAGGAAGCCAGGATGCTGGGGTTGATGTTAGGATGGGTTGTGAGATGAAAAATGACATATATAATGGTGTATTAAGTGAAGGTGATGATGATTAGGTGTTGTAGAATGCAGATCTAGGCAAGCTAGTGCAAGGGGAGCTAACCAGGTACCTAAGGACATTGTTGAAGCCCCAAAATGTTATTTGGAACCCAAAACTGGATCTCAGGACCACCAAGTGCACCTAGACAGTGTAGACTACATCAATGACATAGTTGGGGCCCAGTTGGGTGCAGTTGGTAGTTTTTGGGCGTAGTTGGTAAGCTGGGCTGAAACTGAGGCAATTCTAGAAGCTATGGTTTCAAGATTGATGTCACAGAGAGGTAAATAGTAAATGCTCAAAATGATGATTAGGACACCCAAAATGATGGATAAAGTGGTCAATATGATGAATAGGTATGCAAGGATGCAAGGTTATGAGTGCAAAGTGCTGATTTTGAGATGGGAATGCAAAAACTAAGGAAAGTAAACTGAACCTAAATGGATGCAATACAAAAAGTAATAGATACTAAATGAGGACTAAAAGGTGCAATATGAAGTCTATATGATGCAAGAATAAAGCCTAGACTAGGGTGAATGCAAGTGAAATCTATGAAAATATGGGATCTATGTTTTGCCAAGCACATTTAAGAGCACAAGTCACCATGTTTTCCAAGGTTCGAGTGTGTGGAATCAATGTTTGCAAAGTTTGATAAGGTTGAAATGTTTTGGCAATGTGTGATGTTTTGACAAGTTCAAATGATATCCAAGGTGTAAATTAAAAATTTTGGCTTTTATCTTGATTATGTTTTACACACACGCAAGACACATTAAGACAAGAATAGCTGTTGTAAAAGTTAACAAACACACCACAACTTAGGCTTTTAGGACTGTATCCACTGAATTCCTACTTGAACCGAAGTTCACCCATGCTTATCCAGAGTGGACAACCTAGGATCTTGGCAACACAGGCTCCCCCTTACAGTGCACTCACTTCTCGGGGCTACCAAGATCCGCTTCCCAAGGGGCATGACTTCCCAAGGGACTGTTGCCTCTACTAAGGACCACGAGAATGTAGGATGTCTTCACGGGCATGGGTGACCCCTTGAGCTAGTGGATGGAAAATATTTTGGCCACTAAAACATGGTTTTTAGTAAGGGCATTCCGTTTGAAAAGTTAATGATAAACTTCCACAGAAGGTCTCCTAGCCCCGAGAATCGAGGTTTGATGCACCACAAGGGGATTGGAGGAGAGCTATCACACAGCAATACCGCCGACACGACTTTCACTGTAATCAAGTTTTATATAGCGACTAGAATGTTGACCTGGCTTTGGCCCGTTACCACTCTGAGGTCATCCCTTGGCATACCCAATATCGAGTATCTTGGTCCAAGGAAGGCCTCCTATAGAAGTTATACGAATTTCTCTTACACCCAAGATCCACGAATGGCAAGGGGAGATGATATGTCCAATGCAACTCCTAGGGATCTAACACCATAGAAACACCAGGCAGAAAAGAAAAAGGTTCTTTTTAAACACCAAACAAAATGTTATCTAATCTAGAAAATCCACACACATAGTTTTGAAAGACACACAAAGTCTTCGACAACGTCTTGCAAATAAAGCATTAGTAGTTTATGATCATGTCTTCATCCCACAATCACTACATGCTGCAAATAGACCATCAGTAACACAAAAATCACCTAATCTATGTCCTAGAGAGTGATAGGAACTTGAAATGTAGATTTTGATTGGTGCATGTGCTTACTATGAACCCAGGTGTGCTCTGATAGTGCAAATTAGTCCCCAGAAGGCCAAAATGGCTCTATACATCCCCAAGTGTGCCCAGACAATGTAGACTATGTCAATGAAATAGTTGGAGCCGAATTGGGTGTAGTTGGTAGTTTTATGGTGCAGTTGGGAAGTCAGGTGCACAGTGTGGGGAAATGGGTGCCTAGTCAAGACCCATAAACTAATATTTTCAAAGCTACACTACCAAGTGCACCCAAATAGTGCAGATTGCATCAATGATGTAGTTGGGGCCTAGATGGGCATAGTTGGTAGGTTGGAAACAACAAAAAGAGGCTTTGGTGTCTTCTGGGCTCCTAAAATTGCTCCTAGGGGTCCCAAGTGTGCCCTAACAGAGCAGAGTGTGCCTTAGGACAGCAAGCTAACATAATCTATGAAACAATAGCATATAAGCATTTTACTGGAACCCCTAATTAATCTATGTGTGAAAAGGAAGAGTAGATAGTCGTTATACCCTTCCAAGTGAGCTCCTTCCTTGCACCTACGAGCACAAATAAGAGAACCCAAGTTAGATATGCATGTTCACGTCGGGTTCACAAAATGTAGGACCAGAAAATGAGTTAAAAGCATAACACACTATGAGAAAATCACAAACTCAATCAACATGTATTAGCACCCACTAGTCTACCATGAAAGCCAAACTAATAGTGAAAGCAATAGAAACCCCCCTTTTCATTTGTAGCTCCCATGTTCTTCTTTCTTCTCCAAATGATTGTAGCTCCAATTAGCCTATAGTGCACACAAGGTTGAAGCCAAAGCCTATGATGTGGATAATGCCATGAGAATACTTGAAGTGTGATTTTATGTGAGAGAGAGAATGCAACATGCAAAGAAGTAGAGACTCAAAGATTCAAAGATTTGGACTTTCAAAACTTCAGCATTCGGATTCAAGGGACCCAAAATGAGAGAAAGAGTGTCCATTTTATAATTTTCATGTAGGGTGAGAGCATTGGATTTGTCACCCACATACATGCAATGTGGCAAGAGATTCCTATGATGCATATGACAGAATATGCCAAAAGTAGGATTCTATGACACATGAGAGTCAAATTTGGAAGAGAATCTATGACACGTCATAAGATTCCTCAACCCACTTAAAGCCAAGAATCTATGACGAATAAGCCAAATAGGGACATGCATAAGAGGTAACAAAATTCCTATGACGCATATGATAGAATATGCCAAAAGTAAGATTCTATGACACATGAGAGCCAAATTTGGAAGAGAATCTATGATGCATCATAAGATTCCTTAACCCACTTAAAGCCAAGAATTTATAACGAATAAGCCAAATAGGGACATGCGTAAGAGATAAGAATATTTGATTATGACAAATCTCAGCCAAGTGTCAAAGGAGAATCCACAAGGTGTCACATCTAAGTGTCATGATGATGAAATATTTTATGGAATATTCGAATTAAAAATCCTTTTATTCCACAAAATAAGAAATAGTAGAAAATGGAATTAATGATGGAAAATAGAACTTAGGAAATTGTAAATTTCCATGGTTTGCAGATAACGAATCAATTAATTAGAAAAATTAATTAATTGAGGATGATAATTAGGAAGAATAATTAGTGAGAATAATAAAATTAAATTATGGGTTATTTAATCCTATAGAGAAAATTAGTAGATGATTGGCCAAATTGATTAAATGAATGCGATTGTATCTTTTGATGAAAATGTGACGATGATGGATATCGAATAAGATGATGAAAAGGTAGACCAAAGCCATGGTCAAATTAATTGATAGATCTAAATTGATAACATGCCAAGGACACATGACATGAATTAAATTATATGTAACATTTAACCGACATTGTAAATGCTACAGGATTGAAATTGATTGATAAGGTTTGATCATAATAACACTGACGGACACAGTCAATATTATTAAAATGGTTGATGATGCCATGATCTGACATTGAAAGCCTCAAAATCATCAAATATTGAATGACATGAATGATAGTTTGACCTAGCACTAAGAGCCATGACAGTACTAATGTCAGATTGATAAGATTGATAGGTTGATAGGTTTCCAAGGCACTAAAAGCCACAACAATACCTAGGAGTTGGATAAATGATGATTGATTTGGGGTGTTTGATATGTTTTGGGTTGATTAGGACTGATTTTGAGTGATTTCGGGTTGATTTCGGGTGATTTCAAGTTGATTTGGGGTGATTCTGAGTTGATATGAAATTGATGTGAAAGGGGATACAAATGAAGAAATATGGTCAATTTGGCCAAAAGATCAAAGTTAGTAGAATGAGAAAATGAGAGAAATTAGTATGAATAAGTGATGAAGTCATAGATGCAAACCATTTTTGAGCATCTACAAAAACACACAATGTACATGCTTATAGGAAACCTCAAAAATAAAGATACTTAGCTTTTGGTACTCAAAGAATTGTCTAAGTATAGAATTTGGTATACAATAGTGTATTGTTTTGATTATAACTTTTTTTTGATGTCATATTATGACTAAAAAAGTTAGATGGAGATAGTATACATTTTGATGATGACATGTATAACTTTAAAAGTCAGTACAAACTGTATTGAAAGGTGATATTCATGTTTTAGTAGTGAAACGAGATAGCAAAATTGAAGGAAAGAAATTAATTTCTTTATGAAATAATTACTTGTCCAATTAGGGCTGACATCCTAGATGTTTACTCTAATATGGAAAAGTGTATAATGGTCTTAGTTGACCTAGCAAGAATTTGTGTAAAGGCATGGTATTTAAACAAAGGAAATCTTGCGATGAGAAGTGCAATTGTGCAATTGTATAATTGTTGTGTTGAAAAATTGTATGAGGACTTTTGTGAAAGTGGTATATGCAAAGTTTTTTAAAGCTATTTGTGATCCAAAATCTAGCTAAAGATCAAAGATCAATCAAGAAAGAAGTTACAATATCTATATTCCATAAATCTGATTACTCATTTGGGCAATGAGCTCTTCTTGTAATTGGAAGTGCATGTTTGGGCAGTGGGCTCATCTTGCATCTACTATACTACAACTCCTAACAAGGTTAGAATCTTCGAACAGGGATTTAAAGTCTCCTAATAGGGATTCTCTATACTAAATTTTCTCATTGACTCCTAATAGGGTCCATCCTCTAATAATGAATTTATATATTAGGATATTATCCAGTGGGTATCATCCCCACCATGGTTCTCCCTAGGCTAAGGTTTCCCTAGTTAACAAAATTTGGTGTTATGAGTTATCTTTGTGCATGGTTACTATTATTGTTCAACACTGCTTTATTACAATGTTATGTATGGTTTAAAGTAAGAAATAATATCTAGTTGGTAGCTAAAGTTTGTAGATTACTAATTCAGTCCCCCTCTTAGTAATCCCTATTTCTAACAATTGGTATCAAAGCTTACTTACTCTGAAGAGGCTTAATAGCTTGAGTAAGATCCCAATGGATATGGAATAGTTGATGAAGAACCTTGAAGAGGCACTTGAACACATTGATCTTCTTACTAAAGAAAAAGATAAGATAAAGGACAGATATGAAGACTCCAATTTATGCATTAGACAATTGAAGGAAAAGATTGAACATCTCAAATCCAAGCCTGAATCTACCCAATCTAAAACTAGTGATGATGATTATTTGAAGCTAAAGATAGGATGCAAGATCTTGAAGCATGAATAGAAGATTATGAATCTAAAGTTGAGTTTGAGAAATGATCTTAGTAAAGTTGGATCTGATTTGAAGGGTAGAAATGTAGATCTAAGAGCAAGTTTAGCAAAGAAAACATAGGAATTTGAAACATTAAAAAAGATCATGAAGAACTTCATAAATACAATACCATTGTGAAAGGTGAATTAAGTCAGTGAAAGCAACAACTTGAGAAGCTTTATTCTAGCAAAGAAAAGCTTGTTGATTCAATGTCAATACATAGACCTACTTCTGATAAGACTAGTCTTGGTTATCTATTTAACATGTTTGCAAAAAAACATGAGATTAGATCAGATCTAAAAGATAAAGATAAATATGGTGATAAGATTGAATCTAGTCAATCTTTTGATAAACCTAAATAAGTTAGACAAGACAAGGAAGTTGAAATATTGGATGAACCAAAGCAAGTGAAATCTCCTAAGAAAACTAGGTACGAATTTATAGGTAAGTTTTTTTCATGTAATAAAATAGGTCATATGAAAAGACATTGTACAAATAAAACATTTAATCATGGATTTTTATTGTCATAATTTCCATGGTATAGGTCATAAAGAAATTTACTGTAGGAAACAAAAATATGATAATGATAGAAGGAATAGTAGAAAGTCTAGAAATACTAACCCTATAGATAGAAGAAGATCTAATGAAAGTACATCGAGAGAAGAAAAACCTTATGAAGATAGAAGATAGATCGAGTGTTATAAGTGTAACAACTTTGGACACATAGGTTGGAATTTTCATGCACCTGACAATCAATAGAATCCTAAAAGTAGAACACTAGTATGTCAGTTATGCAACAACTTTTGACATAAATAGAAGTATTGTAGAATGGACAGAAACTTCAAAGATAGAAGGAAAAATGGAAGAAACTTCAAAATAGAAGGAACGATGGAAGAAACATCAAAAATGACAAAAGGAACCATGAGAGGAACTCTAGAGCTAACAAAGACAATGGGGGAAAAAAAATATAGTCAGTCAACTTTGAAAAGAACTCAATGAGGCATTTGTAAAAAGGATTGGACATATCAAAAGATAAGCTAGAAGATGATGAGAAAGGAAGATGAAAGTTAGGTATCAAGTTTGATTCAATTATGTTGAATTAAGCTTGTTTACAGCACAAGAATTTGAAAAAATTCATTTAGAGATCAAATTAGAGGTAGAAAAGTTGGGAAAAAGTGTATCAAGTTAAGTTTAGATTTTACCTAAACTCACTTGTAATTTGGAGCTTATCTAAACTAGTTACAAAGGATTAAGAGTTATTTGTATTAGAGAAAAAGTTATTTCTATAGCAGAAGATGAAAACTATTTTTTAATAGAGAATTTCATGAAGCAATGTTTTGTGAAACATTGTCATGATGAAAGGAGGCTATAGTAAATCTTGGGTAACATGTGAAGATCAAATAGATGATCTTAAGTAGTTATTTGATTATAGAATGTAATTGATAGCTTTTCATGTTTTGCAAAGTACACAATTAATGTAAGTTCAAGTTGATGCAATAAATGGAGTATAGACTTGATTACTACTTCATTGCAAATGAGTCTATAACAAAGAGCACTTAGATGTGACTTGTCAAGGCAATTTCAAAAAATACCCTCTTTTCAAAAATTTATTAGATAAAAGTTCATATTTGTTAGAAGCATGGATATGTCACTAGTTCACAATGTTGAGAATGGGGAAAAACCTAAGTTGAAGGTTATTTTTATGAAACCCATAGAAGAAATCCTAACTCAAAATTATCCATTACTCTGAGTAATGCAGTATATTTAGAAGATATAGGAAGTTATCTTAATAATAAATTTGAATCTATTGGGAGTAAATATATGAACAAGGATATGGAATTAGTTTTCAATCACGATATGACTATGAAAGCTAGAGTTGAACACTTGGAGGAACTAGACCTATTCAAATATCATTTCTACCATGAATTGGACACAAATGAGGGGACACCAATCATATTAAGAAAAATACATGATGGGAAACTATGGATGCAAGATAGTGTAGTTGATATTTTTATCAACCTTATTCATGAGATAACTGGTCTTAGTAAATAAGGTAGTGTACCCATAGGTGAGAAAACGGTTAAGAAGAAAGTTGAGAGTTATAAAAAAGTAGTATATAATGGAAATGCCATGGTTATCAGCATTATTCATGCTCAAAATTGAAGGCCAAATTTTGAGCACTGTTGAGAAATTTGAGCCCTGTAAACACATATGTACCTGGTTGCACCTGGTTGTACCATTGAAGCCCTAAGAGGTTTTAAATGCTCCTAGAACTTTTCATTTAGCTTTTCTAAGTGTTCTATGAGGTTAAATTGACTTTTTGAATCATTCAGTGAAGTCCCATTTTGAGCTAGTGTCATTCTGCATTTTCTACCTAAGTGTCAAACAGTGATCAGAGGGCATGTTTTCCTTTGAATATCTTTCATCTGGTTAAGATTCATAACTCATCACTTTGAGGATGTTTAGTATGCATAACACCAAACCTATGTTCTAGGTTTCAAGTCATTTTGAATCTATTTGACTAGGTTTCGAACCCCTCAAAGTTGGTTAGTTACCACTGTTGCAAATTTGCATTCTGTTCATAATTTCGTGTAGCCCTATTTGATAGATTATAATTCTTGACCAGTTGAAACAAATAAAAAAATTTCTTTTGCATTATATTCTAAGGGTTAGAGACTTCCTATATTCCAAATTTGAGCTTATGATGAATCCCTTTGATCAGTTATCAAATGCGATTTCATTTGCAATTTATAAATTTTCACTGGTAATCAAAAGTACAAATTGATTGGGAGCCCTGTTTGAGATGTCATATCTTTAAATCCATGATTGGTAGGATTGAAGGGTTGGCTCCTCTATGTTATATACTAAAAATACTACAAGTGTGTCAGTTTTCAAGCCTTGACGAATCCGTCTTCACACTTTATCGGGGTCATTCCATTTGTAGAAAATGATATTTTACTAGTGTTCACTCTCTTGCAAATCCAGGTCGCCAACTTTGCACCTCTGCCAAATTTGATCCGTAATCCGTCATGAGCCCAAATAATATAATCATATTCTACTCATGACAATGTACTCATGCCGTAGATTCTTGATCCCCAAGTGCCCATATCTCCAATTTTCCAAGGCATTTCCAAACGCACTTTCCAATTTTCTAACATGTTTATCTGCAGGTGAATTTCAGTTGGAAACTTTGGAGGTCAATATATTTTGACCTTGATGTCATCATGCAATGAGATCTAGCAAGCTTGTTGAACACGTTAGAGAGAACAGAGATCCTAAGTTTTGGTACTTGGTTAGGTGTTTATGTCAGTTTTTAAAGTCAGGCAATAGGCCTCCTAACAAAGATTTCACAGTAGTGCATAAATAATTGAAATAAGTTTTTTAACGATCAATCAGTGGTCAAAATGGATTCCACTCAGTTCGAGATAATCAATGGACTAGTTTGCCATATCAGTTGTTCAAAAAAGAAATATTTTTTAGTCAGGCCCACTTTGGGGCCCGACTAATTACATTATATCAATGATGGATTGAATGTGTTCAAATTGCAAATCATTCACATACAGGGTCCCCATGTTTTCATTCATAAGTTGATGCTCAAGGTAATTAAGGGGTCATATGAAATGATATTCATTAAGATGTTCAAGAAGTGTGTTTTTGGTTATATCAAATGAACTTGAGCATCTTCAGGGCTTTGACATATGTGTTGATGGAGGTATGGGAATATCTATGTTTTAATACAAAGAAACATAAAAAATAGCGGCCCCACATTTTAATGAAAGCAGCTCATGCCCTAGGCAGGGATGTAATAGCAAACATGCAGGCACATGGAGACTCATACTCACATCAAATGAGTAGCATTACATGAGACGCCAGTTGAAGGAGATCACAAACAAAGACAACAATAGGAGTCCAAGCCATAACAATAGGATCGAGGACACCTTTGATTTGTGGAAGAGATAGATATATGAAGGCTCTCCAAAATTCATTCAAAGGAAGAGTTAGATAGTCACATATAACTATTCCATTGTACACTATCACATGTGAAGGGAGTTTATAACCATATCATAGCATAAGGATACTAAGAAGGAAGTGACAACATCAATAGTAAAAAATAAATTTAATATCAATTGAATATCTAATATTGAATTAACTATATCAAGGATGGGACACATTCTGCATGGACAAAAGGTAAATACATAGTAGCAGGTCTATGAATAACAAAAGAAAAAATTACCAATCACCCAATTGTCCACAACGTGGCAAGACCATAAATACTATAGAGGACTTAAGACCAATGAATAAGAAGTGAAAATGAACCAATTTTTGCACACATACAAGGTAATTAAAAAGGAGACTCAGCACTGAGAAGTGGTCCACGCGATGAAGAGGGAAAGCTATGCAGTGGTGAGGTTTTTAAGCTCCATGCCAAGATTGAAAAGCCCTGCACAACATGTCTGATGAGCATATGCAAAAATACCATGGTAGTGTTTGAAGAGGCTGCGACAATTATGAGGAACATTCTACATGCAGAAGAGCCTATGATTTCCACCTTGAAAGGTAGCAGGCACTATGGAAAGAAATAGAGGAAGCTGCCAGCTAGTCAATCACGAAAGACATGCACATTAAAAAAGGGGTTGGAACATAGACAGAGACAGAGCAGTCCACCTACAGGGGAGGTGTTAAACTCAGCAAGAAACCACACATAATAGAGACTACCTACGCAAGTTAGGAGAAATGAACAACCAATATAAAAGGCCCCAACACATTGAAGAGAGTCGCATCTCAGAGAGAAGCAGGCTCAAAAGAGCCACGCTAAAAAGGTAGGAAACCTGATACAAAGAAACAATATAGAAAAATTATCCCACATTGTTTTCATGAGGAAGTTTTTATTTCTTAAATACTTGTCCACACCAAATGTTTGTTGTCTTAAGAAAGAGGGCTTTTATAAGGCAAGCCTTGCAAAGTGGGGTCCAATGACATCAGGTGGCTATCAGTGATGATGAAATAATTTTAAACCAAACTGTACACAAGATGACATGGTGGGAAATAGACCAAGGAAGGAGATTGCGACACTTGCCATAATCGAGCGAGTGTCACTATCTTGCTAAACAGAAGTGCTTGCTAGTTAATAGATAGCAACATAGAGAGGGTTGAGGTGGTGCTGACACATGTCATTGGGCTCAGAGCAGGTGATGATGTGGTAGTGACTATGCAGGTCAAGTAGAAAATTGTGAAATGCCATGTGGCACTGGTTGAATAGTCAAAACCAATAAAAAATTGACATGTGGCATGCTTTCCAAGGTGATGATGTGGTAGAGGATGAAATGTGTCGTTCTATCGCTATGTCGCTAATGACATGGCGATTGTTGACTTAGATAGCGACATAGCAAGGGTTGATATGATGATGACATGTGGCAGGTGATGTAGACTAATAGAGCCAATCTCAGTGTGACATTTGGTGCTAGTTGGATGGTTAGAGTGCAAGTTTGACAAGTGGCATGGTCTGACTATGTCAGAGGAGCAAGAACAATTTTTAAGTAAAAAATATATATTCTTGTGTCCATGTTTAGACTAAAATTGAAAGTTGAAACTATAGAATATTTTAAAATTTTCATTTTATTCTTTTATTATGGAAGCCATGAACAGAGGTTTGATTTTCAAATGGCCATATCTGGGGCAAATTTTAACCAAATTGGGCACTCCAATATACCATTGAAACTAGGAAGAGCTGAATTTTTTGAATTTGAGGTCAATTTTTGCATAGGTACTTACTAGTTCATGCTATAAGTCATTTTGTGAAATCTAGGGTATTGGAAGCAGAATAGGCAAAACTCATAATTTATCATTGAGAGTGGTTAAAAGGTAGATGTGAAGGCTTGTTGAATCTAGGGTATGGAGAAAAACTAATCTTAAAAGTTTATTTTGCCTTTGAGGTCTTATAACTAATTTTCACCTTTCACTTTGAGTTCAAATTTGACATTAGAAGTCAGTTATCTCTCAAAAAATCAAAATATATCAGATTCTTTATGCCTCTAAGAGCCAAAATGATGAGATTTAATTTTCAGTTATAGAGAGAAGGTAGAGAGAGGTTTCTTCTACTTCTTGGAAGGAATTGTGAAAGGACACTTGTCATCTCTTGATTAGATTTGGGATTGTCTTCTTCTTCCTATATCTATCTTTTTCTTTCTCTTTGTAAGGGTTCTAATTTTTTTTTACTGTAAGACCATTGTGGATTGGAAATCTTCAGTTCTTCTATGAGACCACTTTGTTGGATCCAGATCTATGATTCCGCCTTCATTATTAAGCATAATTCTTTCATGTGAACAGAAGTAGTGCAGATAATACAAGAAGTTCTAATATGTTAGGTGTTTTTCATGTTTTAATTTTATGCATCTGAATGTATAGTTTCAAAGAAATGAATACATATGAGCAGTAATTTCACTAGTTTCATTCTGGTTCTTGTCTCTTTTCTTAGAAATCTATAAGTCTTATGTGGCATTGGAACAAAGATCTGGGACCCATTTGCATCCCCTTTAGGTTGTATGTTTGATGTATTTTGTTGTTGGACCAAAGGACCAATTAAATGCTTGATATGTTTAACAAGGTTACTGGTTACTTTAGAAAGATATTTTGTGAGAATGAGATCTAAATGAACACTGATGTCTGAATCACAAGGTGGTTAGATAGATTTGATGTCTAGGTATACAAAATATGTCCTGATGTCATAGATGTATGTTTTGAATTCATGGAATAACCCAATGGATTAGGCACTGATCAGTTATAGGATCACTTGTTATACTGCTACATCTTAGATGTTGTGTTGAATCAACATCATTAATCAAACATATTCCCTTTTATGTTGAAAGTTATTCAATGTTAACTCACACTTAGCTTGCCAGTTTCATGAGTTATGTTCTTAGCTATTTCATTCTTGTGATTTGAGTTATGTTCTTAGCTATTTCATGCTTTTGATTCCTGGTTAAGTATAGAAGATTTGGGGGTTTTTATCTACTTCACATTACATTCAATGTATGCTTTGATAACTAGTACCATATAAAGAATCTATGGGTATACCCTCATAGGTTTTACAAAGCCTAAAGTGTAGGAGTGTAGCCTTATAGTTGGCCCAAGTTTTTGGTGAAGTGTGTCCATTATTAGAGATAGCTGCCCATAAATGCATTCTTGCCTTGCATACTTGGTTGTTTAAACACTGTTAAATCAGGAGCCAACAAGCACCATTAAGTAAGATGATCTAAGATTCACAAGTAGAACCATTGCCTACTCTATATGTGCAAGTTCAAAGATCGATAAATTATTAGCCAGATTCATCTATGCAACATATAAAATATGTGTAGAGAAGGAACAATTAAATCTTAGTGAAATTCTAAGAATGTAACTACTTAAGAACCTAGAAAAGATCAAAAGGACTAAGAATGATGTGCTTATATTTCAGTCACTTGTTAATCACATATTATTTCATGTGCTTAAAAGATTTTCATATTTATCAGTCACAAAGATAATGAGTAGTGATAGGTTTATAATGAAGAATATCATAGATGTATGTAGAAGACATCCCACAGATAAGATATTGGATAGTGGAAACATGATAATGAAGACATTTTAGAATGAAATGAGATAGAGATTTAGTATTGCACTTGCAATTGTAGATAGAATTAGGGAAGACATATGTGTAATGGTTGATATAGATTTTACCTATATACAAGCAATAGAACCTCAAAAAACATTTCTTGATCCCTTAGGTTATGAATTGAATGATGATATAGTAGTTGGATATATTGATTTATTGTTCAAACTAGAGTAGCACAAAGCTAAATAAAAATGATGCAGGAGCATCCTAGGTGTAAGAGCAATCTTGCATCACCCAAAGATATTTTCCTTTCAATCTTTTCTATTTTAATAAGGACTAGTAGATAGAGTGGTTACTATGTATGGGAACTTTCTATTTTTGGTAAATTTTCATATGAGCTTAGAATGTTCTCATTCTCTATAGGAAGGATCATTTTAGAGTTGTAAGCCTACCATAAAAACCTCATTGCTCCAACTTTAGTATTAGAGAAGTTATTGCAGGTTTTCGATGGAACAATTTGTAGAAAAATCTTCAAGCTACTGATAGAGGCCTTAGAATTCTCAGATGAGGTACAAAAATTTGACACAAGGGTGCCTGTGTCATTCTTAGTGTATATGTCAAGAGTTGGAGTTTTTGAAAAGTGGTTATAATAGCCAATTGGAGCAATAGTTCATGAGTTATGGCCTTTTGAAGTTGGGCTACCCAAAATATCTAAAATAACTATCAGAGACATCCTTGGTTGACTCTATATCTAATTTTATTGTCTATTGGTCCTAATTAATAAGTTTCATTATCTAGAACCTTCCTAGGTGGCATACAATTATCTATTTAAGAAAGGCTCAAACATTGTCTAGAATGACTTTGGGTGATAGTTCATAACTGGTCTTGTAGATTATTGTAATGAAGGAACCCTTCATCAAGTCATATTAGAGCTAGACTTCTTGATTGTGTGGATAGATTTCTTACTTTGAGGCCTAGTTTGCACCAAGGCCATGGTTTGGGCTAAGAATGTAGGCAGATTATCGATTGTGAGGCTGTTTGCACCAAGGTTTCAGTGGAAGTGCAAAAATGCCTGCATGAAGAGAGTGTGGCTAAATAGTTGTAGGTTTTACACTTGAGGATCATAGAGCCCTCCAAAGAAAAATGAAAGAGTTAGAAGAACAAATTTGTAGATGAATAAATATTCCTATAAGAGATGAAAGTGAGGACAAGGATGAAGTAGAAGAAAATGTCAAAGTAGAGGAAGTTTTAAACCCAGAGGAAGAGAGGCTTTTTATGGTCATCTCCAAGATTGGAAAATGACCTAAGTTTGAATTTCCCACATTTTTGGGAAATCATAACCTAGAGGAGTTGATCAATTGGATCAATGAACTAGAAGAGTACTTTGAGTATGAAGATATTGACAATCTTGATAGGGTCAAGTTTGCAAATGAAAAATTGAAAGAACATGCAAAGATTTGGTGGCAAGAGTTTTAGTTGCAGCAAAATAGAAAGAGAAAGGACAAAATCACTAGATGGGAACAGATGATAGCTAAACTTAAGTGACAATTCATTCTCATGGATTATGAGCTTGATCTATTGATGAAAATGCAAGGGTTAAAGAAAGTGGGAAAATCTATTCAAATGTATACCGAAGATTTCTACTAAGTTCTCATTAGAAATGGCAATGGAGAAGTTGATAAGGAGAAATTTGTCCATTATGTTAATCGGTTAAGACCAAGCATTCAGGACAAGTTGGGTCTCATTCAAATGAAAAGTATTGAGGAGGTATACTTGTTTTCCATAAGAGTTGAGGAATAACTGAGCAAGAAGTTTGACAACAATAATAATGGAAGAGGTTACTGTGGAAGATCTAGTGGAAAATCTTATGGTGGTTGTAATGATGATCAAAAGAACAAGGATGAAGCTAAAAGTAGTAGTCAAAACTAGCGAGAAAATAATTTTGATCATTTCCATGATTAGAAAAGTAGAGATTAGAGAGGAAGAGGTAGAGGGAAATGATCTAGAAGAGGAGGCTTCAATTGGAAATTTTTTCACTGTGGAGAAGAAGGGTGTAGAGAATTTGAATGTACCTAGTGCCAAGGAAGGATAGATTGAAGAAGAAAAAGCTAGGCCAGAGTTGTACATGTTGATGAAGGTGCTAGATCATTACATTCCAAAGATGATAAAAGAGGAGAAGTCCTGGTTGACAAAAGAGTCTTACTAAGTGATGAGAATGAACATGATCAAAGAAGGAGCTTATTTCACACAAGGTGTGGATGTGAAGATAAGTGTCGTGATGTGATCATTAATGGTGTAAGTACTAACAATCTGGTGCCAAAAATGATGGTCACCAAGTTGAAGCTAAAGAGGTAGAAACACCTGTGTCCATGTCATATTGCTTGGGTGCAAGATGACCACAAGGTCATGGTCAATGAGTAGTGCTCAGTCAAGTTCAAGATTGGAAGCTACCAGGATGAGGTACTTTGTGATATCATACCTATGGACATATGTCATATGTTTTTGGGTAGGCTATTTCAATTTGACAAGCATGGTGTCAAAGATAAGTTGAAGCCATTGAAGGAGAAAGAAGAAATGGTATGTAGTGTTCCTAGAATATGTTTTGTTAATGGAAAAGAGTTTCTCAAAGGTATGAAGCATGAGCATATGTGTTTTGCTATAATTCCAAAAAATAGTAAAGAAGAAGTAGAGGAGATACCTGCAAAAGTTATAGATATGTTGGAAGAGTTTTTGATATTGTATTAGATAATGTACCTGATGGATTGCCTCCAATGAGGAAGATCGGTCATTATGTGGATTTGGTTCTAGGAGCAAGTTTTCCAAACAAGGCAGTGCATAGAATAACAACAACAGAAAGTGGAGATTTGAATCAACAAGTTCATGAGTTATTGTAGAAGGGGTTGATTCAATTGGGTCTAAGTCCATATGTTGTACCAATAGTATTAGAATCAAAGAAGAATGGAGAATGGATGATGTGCATAAACTCTCATGCTATCAATGAGATCATAGTCAAGTATAGATTTCCATTGCCAAGGATGAATGATATTATAGACAATTTGAGTGGAGTTGAGTATTTTAGAAAGATAGATCTAAAGAGTGGGTACCATCAGATTCATATCAAAGAAGGTGAGGAGTGGAAGACTTCTTTCAAGACCAAAGAAGGACTATGCAAGTAGTTAGTCATTCCTTTTGGGATAACCAATGCACTAAGAACTTTCATGAGGCTCATGAATGAGGTATTGAAGGAGCTTCTAGGTAAGTTTTTCATTGTTTACCTGGATGATATATTAATCTTTAGTAAGACATTAGAGGAGCATTTGATTCATATTTGCAAGATGTTTAATAAGTTGAGGGAAGAAAAGTTTCTGATAAACCTAAACAAGTGACATTTTGTAAAGAAGGAGTTGGTGCACCTAGGATTTGTAGTCTTAGCAAAAGGTCTAAAAATAGATGTAGAGAAAGTGAAGGATATCCCTTAATGGCCTACTCCAAGAAGTGTGATAGAAGTAAGATTTTTTCATGGACTGGCTAGTTTTTTTTATAGAAAGTTCATAATAGGTTTTAGTAGTATTTTTGGACTCCTGACTGAAACAAATAGAGGGGATAGGAAATCCAGTTTATGTGGATTGTAGGAGTAGATATGAATTTTAATCTATTGAAATAAATAGTTAATAAGCTACCTATTTTAGCACTTCATGATTTTAACAAGGTATTTTAGGTAGACTGTAATGCTAGTGGTACTACAATAGAAGTTGTTATAAGCCAAGAAGGTAGACCTATTGCTTATTTTAGTGAGAAGTTGAATGATGCAAAAAAAAAAATATTATGTTTATGATCAGGAATTTTATGCTATAGTTCAAGAATTGAAGAAGTGGAGACACTATTTTCTTCCTAAGGAGTTTGTTTTGAATATTGATCATCAAGCTTTGCAATATTTGAATAGTAAAGGAAAATTAAACCAAAGGCATTTCGAGTGGGTTGAGTTTTTGCTTAGTTATACATTTGTTTTGAAACATGAGAGTGGGAAGTCTAACAAAGTTGCAGATGCTCTTAGTGGAAGACAACTTTTGCTAACAAAAACATAGATAGTGGTTGGGTTCAAGGAACTCCATACTTTGTATCCAAATGATGCTAATTTTGGTGAAGTGTGGAAGGATTGTACATAACTTGTTACACTCGATAGGACAAAGTGGTTGGATTTCATGATATAGGATAATATGTTCTTCAAAGGAAGCCAGTTGTGCATTACTAGAAGTTCAATGAGAGAGAATCTCATCATGGAGATGCATAGAAGGATTGGCTCAACATTTTGGCAAAGATAAAACCATAGCTCTGGTTGCTAAGAATTATTACTGGCCATAGTTGTATCGAGATCTGAAGAAGTTTATACAAAGTTGCGGAGTATGTTAGATGGTGAAAGGAGTGAAGAAGAATACAAGATTATATCAACCATTACCTGTAATAGAGAAGTTTTGGGAAGATGTTCACATGGATTTATTTTTTGGATTAATGAGGACGTAGGGTAGACATGATTATATTTTTGTGGTGATTGATAGGTTTTCAAAGATGGAAAATTTTATTCCTTGCAAGAAGACTACTTATTTTGTTCATGTGATGGAGTTGTTTTAAAGAGAAGTGGTGAGACTACATGATCTGCCCAAGAGTAAAGTTTCAGATCAAGATACCAAATTTTTTGGGTATTTTTGGTGTACATTATGGAAGAAGTTGAAGATAGATTTGAATTTTAGTTAATCACATCATTTGCAGACTGATAGACAAATAGAAGCTATGAATCACAGTTTAGGAAACTTGATGAGATGCTTAGTTGGAGATAAACCAAAAGGATGGGATATAATTTTACCATAGGTGAAATTTTTGTATAATAATTCTATCAATAGGAGTGCTGGTAAATCACTATTCCAAATTGTATATGGGAGTAGTCTCATAAATACTTTTGAATTGAGATAGTTGGATAAAGGCAAGATAAGTAGTGCTGAAGTAGAAGATTTTATTGAACATTTGAAAAAAATCCATGAGGAGTTAAGGAAGCACATCACAAAGATGAATACATAGTATAAGGCTAAGGTAGACATGAAAAGGAGGTATAAGGAATTTAAAATTAGAGATTAGCTCATAGTTCATTTGAGAAAGGAGTGTTTTCTAGTAGGTGTATATAATAACCTAAAGATGAAGAAGCTTGCTTCATGCAAGATAGTAAAAACACATGATTTTGGAAATGCTTATAAAGTGGAGTTTCCTGCTGAATTGAATATTTCACTAGTATTTTATATTTCACATTTGACAGAGTATTATGAAGGAGGTGATGGAGATGAAGTTGTAGAAGTGCAATGAAGTAATTGATTAGCTAGTTCGGCTACAAAGAATATTGATGAGATATTGGACAGTCATCTTGGCAGAAGTACCATGAACATAACTTATGAGGAATATCGGGTCAAATGGAAAGGGAGGCCAGTAGAGGATTCATTATAGCTAGCAAAGGAGGAGGTTAACCATCTTGGTTTTCCTCTGAACATCTGAATTTTGATAGGATCACTTCTCAAATTACCCCGAGCGTTTGATGCAGGAGTATCCTATGTGTAAGAGCAATCTTGCATCACCCAAAAATATTTTCTTTTTAGTCTTTTATATTTTAATAAGGACTACTAGACAGGGTGGTTACTATTTATGGGAACTTGGTACTTTTAGTAAATTTTTCATATGAGCTCAAAATATTTTCATTTTCTATAAGAAGGTTCATTTTTGAGTTTTAAATCTACCATAAAAATCCCATTGCTCTAGCTTTAGTGTTAGAGAAGTTACTGCATATTTTTGGTGGAAAATTTTGTAGACAAATCTTTAGGATCATTATTGGAGACCTTAGAGTGCCCAAATGAGGTTATAATAGCCAATCAAATAAATAGCTCATGAGTTATGGCCTTTTGAAGTTGGGCTACCTAGAATATCTAAAATAACTATCAAATATGTATTTGGTTGACTCTATATGTATATATTGTTAGGGTCTATCAGCCCTAGGTATTAAGTTTTATTGGATAGAACCTTCCTGGATGACATAAAATTGGTTATTTAAGAAAGGCCCAAACATTGTCTAGAACAACTCTATGTGATAGTTCATAGTTGGTCTTGTAGATTATTGTAATGAAGGCACCCATGTGGGTTAGCATATTATACTTGTGAGTTTTGTAATATAGCATTTGTGGCACAAATAAGAAGTCCATTTTTTTTCTTATATATTTTTTTGTTTATTTGTTTCTATTATGAGCTTATGGTATTAAGGGGAGCACCATTCATGAACAGATTCAAAACCTATGATGAGACTACCCAACCAACTCATTAAGCATCCTTGGAGAAGGCTTCTCACAAGAAAATAAAAACTATTATGAAGAAATCTTTATCAGAGGTTGGTATGGCTAAGAGTGAGTCATAGGCAATCAAGAAAACCTTGAATCATGGTGTACTAAATGTGCAACCTTTGTCAGTATCTGTTGCAGAAACATATTTGGAACATATCATTCCATATGTAGTAGTATCAAATGTGAAACCAAGTGAACCAGAGAGAAAATTAGAAATATTAGTGGAGGTTGTAAGTATGAAGACTAAAAGGGTCAAGCAACAAGCCACTAGACTAAGCAAGAGACAAAAGCCATTGTTGACAATTGTCAATTCTAGTGAAGAAGAAGAAGAAGAAAAATAAGTTAAACAAACAAAGAAGGTAACTACTTCTAAGCAATCAATAAGAAAATCTTGGCAACCCTAGAAGCCAAAGATAGTGAAAATAAATTCAGCTATTACTATTGAAGGAAACTTTGTTCAGATGAACAAATTCTATGATTTATATAATTTTTTTTGTAAAAGATTAGGTTGATATCTCTATTGTGAGATGCATTACAGCTAGTAATTTGAAGCTCAAGGATATTGAAGGTATAGTGAACTAGAAATTCTATGATAGACTTATTGAGAAGAAGGCCCTAGCTAGAGAAGAAGATTTAGAACTTCGAAAGTCTATACTGAGGACTATTTGAAAGACTGATGATGAAGAAGAATTTAAGAGATTATTGAATATTCTTGCACCTTAGTTGAGAAATAAAGTGAGACCATTTTTTTTATGGTGGGTGAAAAAGATAAGTTAAGAAGTGAGACTATAGCAACAATAAGTTAGATGATGGTAGAGTCTAATGCAACATCTTCTGTAGCACCTAGAACATTGAAAGTATCAGTAAGCAGTGACACTATGCAAATAGATTAGATCAATGTTACCATTAACATTGATGATACAAATCCATTTGAAGGTTTTGAAAAAAATGAACCTCATACTGAGGATATTGAAGATAAATTGAGACAAATTGAAGAGGAGGAGAGGTTACTAGAAGAAGATAAAAGGAAAGTAGAAGAGATGAAGTAGAAATTTCTTGAGGATGAGAAGAAAACAAAGCAAGAGGAAGAAAAGGAAAGAGTAGCCAAAGAAGAAATCAGAAGGAAAATAGAGGAAGAGAAGAAGAAAAGATTGGAAGAGGAAGAGAAGAGAGAAAAAGAAAGAAAGGAAAAAGAAAAGAAAGAGGTAGTAGAGAGAAGAGTCAAAGAGGCAACTAAGAAGAAGAAAAGGGAGGATGATAGTAAATCCTCTAGTTCATCTACTCTGGTATCGCTTGTCAGCCTAGCAATTGATGATGATCATCAAACTAACTTGATCTCATCCTTATCAAAACTTATTCAGAAGAACAAGAGAATGAAGAGCCTAAAGAAAACATTGATGGAGGTTACTAACAATTTACATAGTACTCTAGTAGTGCAACACACTAAAGAAAATCTAGAATAGAGGGTAGAGGTAGTGCTAAAGTTATTTGATGAGGAATTTACTAATTTTTTGAGTGTTGCAGAAGAAAGGGCACAAATTTCATATGATGCTAACTTGTTTAGCACCATTTGTTAAAATATTAAGAATGATTTGATAAGTCTTGATATTTGTATCAAGGAACTTTGGAAGTGTAAACAAGATGGTAAGATATTGTACATTAAGTGTACCCTATCTTATAAACTGACTAAGGACATTGGTAGTCAGATTGAAGTAAAGATGAGTGAGTTGGAAGCTCTATCTAGCCAAATACAACATCTGTCTTGTAAAATTGATGATTTTGGAGGACAAGTGGCTAGTATTCAGAATGATATTATAAAACTAGAACTTCAGAAGGAACAAATTTTGAAGAGAGTGTTAGATTTCAAAGAGCCTATTGCTCTAAAAGTATCTATTGTTGAGAAATAGTTGGAGGAATGTGTCAAGGCCAAGCACACTTATTCTAACCTTTTGTATTGAAACCTTAATGCAGTTGAGATTGCATCATATGCCCTATGTATAATTCTCAGTTTAGATGAATCTACCAAGGAGAGATGGAATAAAGGTATGGATAATTTTAAGGAAAATTTTGATGATTTCATGAAGATTCTATTAGCTTAAGGAAGAAGGATAACATTTTTGATAGCAGATGGACAGTTTTTGGATAGTTTTTGACATTTTGACCTTTTTCATTAATGTCAAAGGGGGAAAGATACAATAGAAAAATTGTAAATTAAGTAATAAGGAGAAAATTATATTGTAAAGTATATTGTAAGGGGCTAGACAAATTGTAATAGATGTAATATGTGTTATTTATTTTAAGTTTTTGATACTTAGCCAATTTTCCTTATTTTGTTGCCATCAATGCCAAAGGGGGAGATTTATGAAAATTGGCTAATGGAAATCTATAATATCTATTATTAATGGTAACACATGATGTACATACTTATAGGAAACCTCAAAAAACTATATAAGTGTGGAATCTAGTATACAATAGTGTATTGTTCTAATTATAACTTGTTGTTGATGTCATAGTATGACTAGTGAAGTCAGATGGAGATAGTGTACATGTTGATGATGATGTGTATGACCTCAAAAGTCAGTACAAACAATATGAGAAACTGATAGTCATGTTTTACCAGTGAAATGGGATAGTGAAATTGAAGGAAGGGAATTATTTTGTTTACAAAATAATTATATTTCCAATTAGTGTTGACATCCTAGATGTTTTCTTTAAGTTGGAAATGTGTATAATGGTTTTAGCCAACCTAGCAAAAATTTTCATAAAGGCATGGTATTGATGAAAATGACATCTTGGAATGAGAAGTGCAATTGTGCAATTTTGTAATTGTTGTGTTGACCAATTATATGCAAACTTTTGTGAAAGTGGTATATGCAAAGTTTTATAAAGCTATTTGTGTTCTGAGATCAAGCTAAAGATTAGAGATCAATAAAGAAAGAAGTTATTTTATCTATATTCTAGAAGTTTGATTACTTGTTTGGGCAGTGAGCCTTTCTTGTAATTAGAAGGGCATGTTTGGGCAGTGGGTTCATCTTGCATCTATTGTACTACAACTACTAACAAGGTTTGCACAACTCCTAAAAGGGTTGGAATCTCCTAATAGGGACTCTCTATACTGAATTTTCTCATTGACTCCTAACAATGTCCACCCTCTAACAAGGAATTCATATATTAGTATATTATATAGTTGGTATAATCTCCACCAGGGTTTTCCCTTGGCCAGGGTTTCCCTAGGTATCAAAATCTGTTGTTATGAGTTATGTTTGTGTATGGTTACTATTATTGTTCAAAATTACTTTATTACTTTGTTATGTATAATTTAAAGTAATAAATAATATCCCGTTGGAGAGAAAAGTTTGTAGATTACTGATTCACCTCCCACTCCCTCCCCTACCTCCTCTCAATAATTACAACCTTTCCATTTTGCCTTGTTTCTATCTTTAATCCTCCATTTAGATTTTCTTTTATCTTGCATAGAATTATCAAATAGTCCACCTTCACCATAATATCTACCTCTACCTCTCTAGAATTTACCACTTGTACCTCTTTTTCTTTGTTCATGCTTCTTTGTCAAGATCTCCTTAGCCTTGAAGGCATATTGGTATGCTTCTTCCACACTTTTCAATTTTACAAAACTTGTTTCATCTTGAATTTTAGATCTCAATCCATTTATGTACCTTGGAGTTTTCTCAACATTCTCATCCACGTGTCTAGATTTGATGTCCAATCTATAGAATTCCTTAGTATACTCCTTCACAGTCATGTCTCTTTGTCTTAGATTTTGCAACTTTCTCAACATGATAACTTCATAATCAAAAAGAGGGAATTTTTTCTTCACTTTGTTCAAAAATTTTACACAAATTCTTATCTATCATTTCCTCTCCTTTGTCTATCAGTTTGTGAATTCTCCCAACACAATGAGGCATGTCCTTTCAACCTAGTAACTGCAATCTTCACCTTCCTATTATTAGGAGTGTTTTCATACTCAATGAACTTATCTATTTTAGAGATTCAATCTAACACAACATTGGTATCCAATTTTCCATCATAAGAAAAAACTTCTACAACAGGCTTTGAATTTTCCCTAGATAATACTCTCAATAACCCTGCCTCATCTTGATCTTCTTTAGGTTCTGGATTAGGTTTTGGTGATACTTATTCATCATCATGATGTGCTCCTCTACTCTAGGTTGTCTCTACAACACATAATCTAACTGAATTTTTTTTTTCAAAGTATCTAATATTATATTATCAATATTTCTTGTACATTGAACCATCTTTACAAATTAGGTTCCTACAAGATTGTATCCCTCTCCAATTTGTAGGTCAAATCCTTAGATCTGCTACCACACAACCAAATTTCACTTGGGGTTCTTCACAATCCAATCTCCACAAGGATGAACCTCATGCTTTGATACCACTTGACATAGGGAGAGATGAAGAGCTAGTGCCAAAGGCACACCCAACTATTCAAATTGCCTACTCAAATTCAACACAATGGAAATAACAACATAAACAATTTAGGAGATATAGGGAGAAAATGCCTTCTTTCATATATGCATTCAAAGATCTATTAAATACCCAATAGTAAGGCATTCTAGGTTATGACCATGCATCAACTTAATTACAATTTTTACCCATCCAACTTTGCATTCTACTACTACTCACTCTCAATCTACTCCTAAGATTCTAACCAAGGTCTATTAAATATATGCACACAAAAAAAATGGCCTATAGTAAATACAACAAAATTAAATCTCATATTAAATGCTAGGCTAAGCCACAAGTTAGTATGGAACAAATACCTAACACTAAATTCAATGAAAATGTCAGTCTTAATAGGAAACTACACATAGACAACTTAACAAACAAAGCCTACACAAAATATTCTAGCATAGCATCCACATGATATTGGTAACCAAAAAAACTTGACATCCAAAGGATGACTTGTCAACCAAAGAACACTTGACATCAACTAGGAAGCTTGACATCCACTAAACGCTAGACACTATTGGAAATATTTAGGATTGGCTAGGTTACTCAGATGGGAGGGGTGAATTAGTAACCTCAAATCCTTTTAACAAATTCAGAACTTAATTGCATTAATATTAATAAATCTAATCTACTACATGCATGAGAAATTGAGAAACACAAGACACCATGAACACAATATTTGGTGACCCAAAAACCTTCCAAATAGAAAGTAAAACTAGGGTGCGGATGATACCCATAAAACTTCAATACTGTAGCATAAATTTGGTTGGTTAAGGATTACATTGATCACTTCTGATGATTTTCCCTATTAGGAGCAATTAGGACTACTAGGTCCACCTTGTTAGATGTTTTACAAACATACAATAAAGTATGCACTCGATAAAGAGATTTAAGAAAAGATTATTAAGTTTACCTTGTGAAAGGATTTGAAGTTGATGTACTTGTTAGGATGAAATAGTAGATCTCTAACTTACAACTAAATTTTTAATTGAGATCCTTTGATGTATTGATCACCTCCATGTGATAGATATAACTCTATTGATGGTTATATGGCCTTAAAATATACTTTACTCTTCTATTGATTCACATTTGTATGCTTACATTCCATTCACATTATCCCATATATGTCATCTAGGGAAATGATATATTATATATATCAATCCAATTACAAAGTCGACCATTACAAAAGTCAACACCAATATCACAAAATTGTCCAAAATGTAGATATTCGAGTTTTGAAACCTAACTTGGTGAAGTTTTGATACACAACATCCACTATCATTACTTGACATCATCATGCACTTGGTAGAAGTAGAAGCTTGGTCCATACTAATCACTTCAACATAGTTTTGAACTTGGGAGATACTGTGTAACTCGGTATAAACTACATTCCTTGTTTACCATGATTGTACTTGGTAGACACTATTCTCCATTCAACTCAGTTAACACTGGCTTCACTTGACTTAAGCTGTTAACTTAGTAGAAACTATAAAGCTCGAAAAACATTGAACTACTCAATTTGAACTATAATTCTTGGCAAATACTGTACATACAATGTGAATAAGTATTGTCACCAATAAAAAACTTAGACTAAATGTCAACAATCTCCCCCTTTCGCATTAGTGACAACAACACTTATTAGCCAAAACTTATGTACAACATATTGTGATACATATTTTGGTATGGCATGCTAATTTTTGAGATTTTCATTATTCTCCCCCATACAATGTACATATCATGTCAAGTATATTGGCATACTAAGTGTATCTCCCAGTATGGTATCTTTCTCTCTTGGTATTTACAATTATCTCTCCCCCTTAATTATATATAAATATTTCTCCCCCTTTTTTATATTTAAACACAATTTATTTATATGGAGACACCAAAATGTGAGAGAAAATCAAAATGTACCTTAAATTATTGTAGAGCAACTTGCACTTCTACAGGGAGTTTGATCATGTGATTTGCAATTGAGAAATTATTTTCATGGATCAATGTTTTGGAATAGGCAATATGCTTCTGCATTGTATCCATGATGGGAAGGATCATATTCTAAATATCTATGAGTGTAGACTAGATCCTTGCTTCCTCTCTCAAAAATTCTACCTGCATATCTAATAAAAATCTGATCTTCATATGATGTGCAGAGCTTGAACTGGGCACAAGTTGCAACTGCTTTACACTAGCTATCAGATATTTATCAATTTTATTCAATTTTCTCTTTATTTCCTTAGTATATTCAATAATATCACATAAATTTGCAAAAATTGATGTTGCATTTGTGCAAGAGGTTTCAAGACTTGTCAAAATTGAAGAATGCTCTACCTTCTAGATAGCTATTTGCTAAGCAATGTCCTCAAGAACTTTGTTATCAAATTTGTTTTTTGTTTTCTTAATCAACTTATCTTGACCACTAGAATCTTTGTTGAATTTACTGACTGCCTCTTCTGATTGAAACAAAATGTGTGAGAAGTATCAACTTTAACACCTATAGCTTCAGTCAAAATGTTCTTTGCATCCTCAATAATCTCATATTCTCTATCTCTCTCTTCTCTAAGTTTCTTCTACTTTTCCTTCTTTTGGAGAAGATGACCAACAATATGCATTTGATCCATAGAGATATTATCATAGTCCCATTTGGGAATTTCACTTTCCTCATCCAGACCTATATCTTCATCTATTTACTTTCCATTAGTCAAAAGTCCTGGTTGAATCTTTGGTTCCATTATCTTTGAAGTTAATGCTTTAGATTTCAGAATAGAAACAATAGTGGAAATAGAAAGTTCCTATTGTAATACCCCAAAATTGGCTTATTGCCATGATCACCAATTATGGTCTATTTCTGATCATTCCTAAGACCTATTCTAATAGGAAAATCTTATTCTTCTACTCACTACTTGAGTTAATTATCAGATGCAGAAAACCTTAATCTGCATTCATCATACTCATAATCTAATCCCTATAGTACACACTCATATTAGTCACATTGAAACCTATTGATTAATATTTAATTTAATTATTAAGTATTTATACTTTATTTAAATTAAATTATATCCTAAGGCTAATGTGCTACGGGATTAAATTTATTTAATTTAATAAATATGCCTATTCTAATTACCTTCCAAGTTGAGACTAAACATGTTCCAGAATGACTATGAGTATGCTCTTGCCTGTTACCCAAATTCTATCAAACCTGTAACGTCTTCCACCAATGAGAAGAGCATCAACATGACTGAGGCTAACATCAAATATCTCAGTCACACAAGTAAAAAGAAAAAATGCAAAAGGTCCAATGGTGAAAATCACATTGTGGTAGTGTTGGAACCCAAAAAAGTAAAAGCAAAAGACGTATCCAAGGGTGAAAACCTCTATGAGGCACCCATGGATGAGATATTTGATTTACTTCCTAGTCACTTTCAGGAGAGATCACTAGTGTTGATAGAGCCAACACAACCAATTAACGTGGGCATAGAAGAACATCCTCATATGATACATCTGGCACAGTCACTGTCACTTGAAGAGAAGGAAGAATTCATTGCCTTTTTCAAAGGAAAGAAAATAAATTTCCCTTGAACATACTCTGACATGCTAGGAATGGATCCCAATCTTATCATGCATCACTTGTCCATAGCTCCAAGCATCAAACTAGTTAAACATAAGCTTCAGAAAATGCATCCTTACATTGCATTGCTCGTCAAAGTAGAATTGGAGAAACTTCTAAAGGTTGGTTTGATCTGTGCAATTGATTATGCCGAATGGATATCCAATATTGTTCTAGTTTCCAAGCATGATAAATCTATCAGGATCTATACAGACTTCCATGATCTTAACTTGCCATATCCTAAAGATGACTTTCCACTCCCTAATATTGATATGATCATGGACATGATGGCTAGCTACAAGATGTACTCACTTATGGATGGTTTTTCTGGATACAATCAAATAAATATTGCACCAGAAGACCAGGAGAAAATGGCTTTCATATGTGCATGGGGAACTTTCTGTTGGAATGTGATGCCATTTGGTTTGAAGAACACTAGTGCTATGTATCAGTGAGCTGTTACTACAATTTTCCATGATATGATGCATAGAACCATGGAGGACTACGTTGATGATCCCTTGGTCAAAAGTGCTAAACACAATACTCATCTACAAGATCTGGGTACCATCCTAGATCGTATGGAAAAATTTAGTCTTTGACTCAATCCTACAAAATGCGCATTTGGTGTCACATCAGAAAAGTTGCTTGGATACATTGTTTTTGCAAAAGGAATTGAGGTACATCTAGAGAAAGTAGAAGCAATAATGGACATGCCACCACCTCAAAACATCAGTCAGATGAGAGGACTATAGGTAAGGCTTCAATCTACTCATAGGTTTATTTCATAATTGGCAAATAGATCACAATCCTTCACAAAGACCTTACATAAGGATGTGAAATTCAATTGGAGCCAAGATGGTGAGCAAAGCTTAACACAGATCAAACAATATCTTGTCAATCTACCAATCCTGATGCTTTTATACATTTTAGCCGCTAAAACATCTTTGGGAATCTTGTTGGCTCAAGAAGATACAGACAAAAAAGAAAGAGCTACTTATTACTTGAGTTGGACACTCATCTCTTATGAGAAGAACTACAACATTATTGAGAAAGCTTGCTTGGCATTTGTCTTTGCTTCCCAAAAGTTGAGACACTACATGCTTGCCCACACTATGAGGCTCATACCTAAAATGGACCCACTAAAGTACTTACTCAGTAAGGTAGCTCTCATCGGAAGATTGGCTAAATGGGTCATGATACTTAGTTAGTTTGATATCCAATATGTTGAACGCAAGGCTATCAAGGGACAAGCAATTGTAGACCAGCTGGCTGATGCACCCATACAAAGTCTTCTGCTAATGAACATTGATTTCTTAGATGAGTCAATTCTAACACTCACACAACCCACATGGGTTATGTTCTTCGATGGGTCCTTCACACAACAAGGATCAGGTGCTAGATTACTCTTCATTACACCATAGAGATACTCGCTGCCCAAAGGGTACAAGATTTTGTTTCCTTGTACAAACAACATTGCTGAATACGAGGATTTGATCAATGCTATGAAAATTGCAGTGAATGGAGAGTGGATCAGTTAGATATCTTTGGTGACTCTTAGCTTGTCATCAACCAAGTTAATGATGTGTACCAAACAAAGGATGAGAAACTAATTCCTTACAAGTGCATGGTTGATGACTTAAAGAAGTATTTTACACACATCACCTTCCAGCAAGTTCCATGACTAGAAAATAAAGTGGTTGATGCCATGGCCACCTTGGCCTCCCTGCTACAAATGCCTGAAAATGATCTCTAACATGAGTTCTTGATGGAAGTGTTACACTACCTAGCCTATGACACGCCTGACTCTAAGATGATCTATTCTGTTATAGGAAAAAAATCATGTCTCTACCATCACATTTATTCCTACCTTTGCAATCAAACCATTCTAGAAGGTCTGACCCAGAATGAGAAACATTACCTAATTTGTAATGCTTCACACTATGTCATTATTGCTGATGATTTGTATAGGAGAGGTCTCGATGGAACACTCCTTATGTGTTTAGAACCTGAAGAGTCCAAACATGGACTAATTGATGTTCATGAGGGCATTTTTGGAGCCCATTCCAATGGCCTAACACTAGCTCACAAACTCCTTCATGTTGGTTACTACTAGCCCAAAATGGAGCAAGAAGCTATCAAGTATGCTAGGTCTTGCAAGCAGTGTCAACTACATGGGAATCTAATTCATGCTCCAGCTAGAGAGTTGATTCCTTCTATTACAACATGGCCATTTCAACAATGGGCCTTTGATTTGGTGGGACAAATCCACCCAACATCCTCTAATAAACATAAGTTCATTATCACGGCTACAGATTATTTCATGAAGTGGGTAGAGGTAGTAACTCTCACAGTTGCTGATGGAAAAACTGTAGCACTTTTCATCACTAACTGCATCATCTGTAGATATGGTGTACCATCCTCAATCATTATTGACAATGGAGGACAATTCAAGAAAAAATACATCAAGGAGCTATGCAAGAAATTCAAAATCACACAACATTGGTCTTCCATTTATTACCCCCAGGGTAATGGCCAGGCTAAGGCATCCAATAAGGCGATCCTTAAAATTTTTCATCACACAGTCAAAAAATTAGGGAGAGACTGGCATCCCTAGATCAATCTAGCTCTGTGGGGATATAGGACAAGCATTAGAACTCCAACGGTTCACAACTGCCTTTACATTGGTGTATGGGGCAAATGTTGTGCTTCTAGTAGAGGTCGAGATTCCTACCTTGATAATCTCTGTGAAGGGCCTTATCACTGATGATGACTATAGGATAGATTAGCTTCAAGAGCTTGTATTAGTAGATGAATGAGACAAGTGGCATGTGATCATCTGCGAGCATATCAACAATGAATGGCAAGAAGCTACAATCAAAAGGTCAAGCCACGTGACTTCCAGCTGGGTGATCTTGTCCTGAGAGAGAACCCTAAGAATCAACAATAATTAGTACAAAAATGAAAGTTTGAACCAAACTAGCTCGGTCCTTACATCATTACTATAGTATATGGATCTAGTGCCTTTTAGCTTTCCACAACTGAAGGAGAAGTGCTTAAAGAACCTATCAACACTCTCCACCTGAAGTGGTTTTACAGTTGACCTGAAATTAGTAAGCTCTTTGTACATATCTATATGTCCTGAAAAAATCTAAAAATTAGGAAAAGTCCTGAAAAGAATTGTTACCCTGGTGAAAACCTAGCAATAGGCACCTTGGTAACACCAAAAAAATTGACAAAAAGAAAAATACAAAAAAACCAAACAAAGAGAAAAATACAAAAAAAATTGAAAAACAAGAAAAGTGCCATTGGTGAAAACCTAGAAACAGGCATCATGGTAGCAAAAAAAAGGAAAATCCTGCAAACAAGGTGAAAACTTGGTAAACACGCACCTCTTGTTCACAACGCTCGATCTTGTAGCACATCTTCTAGCTCTCTATACAGTCACTTTCATGCTTTTGCTTTCTTACTTTTCCTGATTTGTGCTCATGTATCCATGGATTGAGTCTTGTTACAACTCAAGGGCATTCTCCCTTAGTTTCACTCTTTTTGAGATTCTCCTCATAGGATCTCCTTCATGACAGTCACCAGTGGTCCTCACTGGGTCTGCCTACTATTGCCAATGTCACTCTTTTTGAGATTCTCCTCATAGAATCTCCTTTGTGACAATCACCAGTGGTCCTCACTGTGTCTACCTACTGTCACTAGCGTCACTATTTTTGAGATTCTCCCCATAGAATATCCTTTCCAAGAGTCACTAGTGGTCCTCACTGCGTCTACCTACTATCACCAGCATCACTCTTTTTGAGATTCTCCTCATAGAATCTCTTTCACAATAGTCACCATTTTTTTTAGCTATGTCTACCTACTATTGCTTGAGTCACATCTCCAAATTTATTTATGGAAGATCTCTCTTACATCAGTCACTAGTCATCCTAGCCGTGTCTATCTATTGTCACTTAGTCCACTTTAGGTTCTTCATCATGAATTTTCCTCTTTGACCTCAGTCACTAGTCATTCTGACTGTGTCTGCCTACTATCATCACCCTACTGAAGAGATTTTTTTCAAACATGTTCTAGACACTGACCCTTGACATCAATCCCAAAAATATTGAACTCAAAAATGATATACTTGTTTGGATATGCTGAGCATTTTCTTTGCTTGCTTTGTTTTTCTTTATCATATCTCCTCGAGCAACTTGATGATGTCATCTTTGACTAGAGAAGTAATGACTGGGGGCATGATCTTTTCTTTGCTTTCTTTTTATGGTTTAGTTCCAATAAGTTGATATATTCCTATAAAAGGGGTGTCCACTATAAGAGCCTCCATCTCATATTGGATGGTCATGTGTACCTCAACTCCTTTTATATGGATACATCAATAATGTTGGTTCTTCTCCTTGTTTGTTGGAGTAAACTCTTCATGCTATACTAAATATTGATACTTGTCCTGCTAAGTGAACATACGGGTCACTGCGAGTATTCCTAGTACACTTCTATCTCAGGTTACGAACATAAAGGTCATTGCAGACAAAATACTTAATACTAAGCATAAGATAGATCTCCTGTGTGTTTGGTGTGCCTGTCATGTAAGCAACATTCTGGTCATCGTAGCATTTATGCTTTGATGCTTATGTTAACTTGCTACATTAAAAGGGACAAATGTTCTAGTCATTTTGGCTTCTTTGCCTCAAATGCTTACATTTAATCCCGACAAACCTATAACCTATGTTCTATTAATATTCCCATGATTGCAATGTCAGTAGGAATTTTATAACATATGAGCTTTGTTCTATGTCCAATGATGATAAATCATTGAGGCTTGGTAACTAGACCTAGGGTTGCATTTAACATAAGTCTTGCATTACATACTTCACTTGCATATGTACACAATTCACTTGTGATTCTATTTCTCCCTTGTGTGATGAAGAATTGGGGGCATCTCCAAAGTTATCAAGTTTCTCTATAGCTACACAAGCATTTGATTCATCGATTCACACTCCTCAATGAAATACCTATCACTGTCAAGCAACAAACACGCAACACTACATAAGATGTTAGTTCATTTCCATATGCATTGCATCCATATTCTCATGATATCTACTCTACATGCTCATAATCACATCACATCACATCAGCATACATATGCATTCATATCAAAGTAAAACATACATCTCATTATCATCATATTGACATCTCATGTACATTAAAGTCAAGTAGCATAGAAAATGACATGAACACACTGATACTCAGCTCAAAAAATCTTGTATGTATATCTCTCAAAAAAATGGGTCAGTACAAAAATGGGCACTACTCAAGTGCTATCGATCATAATGATATAGAATGGTGATGGCACATCAATCAATACATAGCTAGAGATCAAAATCAAGAGCCAGATGCACAACATCTAACTCTACCCTATACTCTCATGTCCAAGAGGAGCAGGAGTAGGAGCCATAGGTAGAGGAGGAGGTGGTGGCATGTTAGGTCTAGCAGGAGGTCATGCACCTCCCAATTCTTAAGCATACTTTGAAAACTTTTGCACCTGTAGAGCCTCATCAGGCACCACTATCGAATATGCAACAAGTAATAGGCTGCTCGAGATGATTGAAGGTGGATCTCCTTTTGTGCAATCTCCAATCTCTACTCAGTAGTCTCAGCCTACTCTCTCCACCGATCAATCTCCCGCTACCGTTCCACTAGCTGAGTCCTCGATAGCTACTTGTATCTATAGATCCCTCAACTGCTGGGAGGACTGACAAATCTGCTCTTAGTAGTGCCATACTATGTCCTACACCCCAGCCATAGGTTGATTTGGCATATCCTCATCAAGAATATTAGGTGGCTTCTACTGTGGGGCTGCCTACTGCTATGGTGGCACTTGCTATTGTGGAGCCTCCTGCTCTTGGGCCTGCTCCTCCATCCTCTACCTTCGTTGCTGACCATGTCCTATCCCACTACCCCTGACACCTAGGTCTAATCCCATCTACTGTGGGGGAATTTTCAACTACTATACCAAGTGTTGAACCTGTGGCTACACCTGTGGCTATGGCTAAGTCTCTTGCTACTACTAAGGCACCTGTCTCTATGCCTGACCTGCCATCCCCAATGGATCAATAAATCTTAGGAATGGATGGTTAATAAGATAAGCCTAATATGTAGGTGTCATCTCTTCATCTGCTACCTTTGGTAGGTAGTCCCACTGAACTGTACCTAGGTTGTGTACATCTATCATGGATTGGCCTGGATCCATACGCGGAGGCCACCCTCACCCTACATCTCTCGCCAGTCTGGCATATGCGTAGTACTCCTAAGAATTATCCTATGGTTGACTATACTACCACCACACCAGTGAAATCACAAACTACTCTATGATTTGTGTAGTCCTGCCCAACAATGGTCGCGAGCTAAAAATCCATGGTAGCTCTCTTTGAGTGTCATCCCAATCCTCCGTCTCTCGCCAAGGATGCCATAGAAAAGAGACCAGGTCATCAAGACATGTCCTCTAGTGCTCTGTGTTACCCAGAAAGACCTAGGTAATATGCCCCTGATATTTGCAGATATACAACTCCATCAGCTCTCGAGCATCCTCATGGATCATCCTGCATATGGGAAGATGCTTCCAAGCCCAGATCTAAAGCATGTGTACTCTGGCAGCCATAGTCTTCATCTCATGGAAGACTATCTTGTACATCTCATGGTACAAGTGGGCCAGAATGCATTGACCCCATAAAAAAATCTTAGGTGCCTCTACCATCTGGTGTAGCATCACTCCCCACCCACACTCCAAACCATGTTCTCCTCTATCAGGACACAAGAAGTAGCTCAAGAATACAGCTAGCACAGATGCTAGCCTATGTGTTGGCCCATATGTATGCATCAACTCATCCCAGCTGATGGCTCTGCCTCACTGCAACTCCCTCTTGAACACAAGAGAAAGTGCCCCTGTGCTTGCTTGGGGCACTGTATCATACACCACTCAGGCTCCATGGAATGGGATCCGTAGTATCCTATAGATGTCCTTCAAGGTGATCTTCATCTCCCCCACTGGCAAATGAAATTTGTTCATCTCTGAATGGAAACACTCCACCAAAGCCATGAGTAAGCCATGATTCACCATCATGGCTGGGATTCAACATAAAGAGGACAAACCAAATCGAGCAATCTGTGCCTGATCAACATCATGAAGACTCTGTAATAACTCTCCATATGGTGGGTAATGTTATCTAAACGAGACATCATCAAAGACCTCTTGTACACACAAAAAAAAAATGACACGAAAATGTTAGTACCAACATGAAATGATGAAACAAAGCTAATAAAAATAAAAATTTAACATGCAAAATTGAAAATTTTAAACACTTTTGTCACGAATTCTCATGCAAAGATCTCTAACTCTCATGCGAAGAATCCCTTTCTTGTGTAGGAAATGAAGTCCCCGCATGAGAAATGAAGTTCTTCAAGGAAGAGGTGGGTGTCTCCCACATGAGAAACCTCACTGATGCATGTGAAGAAATAGTGCACCCTATTTCTTCATGTGAGAAGAGATCATCTTCACGTGAGAAAGGACAATCTCATGTGAAGACCATTTGGACAACTCTAAAACATGCTAAAAAGAATGCAATAAATGACCTCATAAAGCATGAAAATGAAAGTATGAAGATGGGAAATCGATGACTCATTAGTGGTCCATAGTTTGCTAGTCAGTTGTATCATCTGGAGTGCTCAAAACGATGATATCTCACATTCACTGCAATGTCTCTCTTAGAGTTCAATTCACTACAACACAAAAAGTACAAATGAATTGAAAATGACCCCTTGGGCCCTTATATAGCTATTGACCTAATTTCTCAAAGTGCTTTGATTTGTACAAAAATTACCCCCGGCTAATTTGACCATTCTGAATCCATTTTCGAGATCAAATTCGAAATCTGACACACCTAAGTGCTTCAAAATGGCATTTTAAAATTTTGGGGACCGACGCTATTGAACATTTGTGCAGCCCAAATCTTCCTAATACTTTGTGATTCTTGGAATCTTTTCAACTCAAAATCCTTCATGTTTTTAAAATCTATTTTTGAAGAAGTCAGCTCAAGTCAACTATGGCCAAATCTAGTCAACTTTTGTTCAAACTTGGTTTTCTAGACCTCAAAACCATGCTGAATTAACTCTAAATCTTCATTCTAATCTCTTCTATATTTTGCTAAATCTTCAATTTCTTTTATTTCTCTCAACATATTGCTTTATATCATACTTCTAGCGTATCATCTTTTGATTTCACTCCCAAGGGGGTAGGATGATTACATCATTGAACTTGCATTTCAAATTGATCTAAATCTTCATCACTTGGGACATCTTGTTCCTATCCTATGTCCTCGTCACTTGGGGAATCTCATCACTAGGGGCATCTTGTTTCCCTCTTTTTGGCATCTTTTTCATCTTGTCATCATTTGTTTACAAGTATCGAGACAATCTAAACCTCAACTCTTGAGGATCGCACCTCGTTCTAGCGATGATTCTATGACTCATAATTCGATCTTGCTATCTTTTATCAATTTCAGGTATCTAGGTGTTCTATTTGGATCCTTCAAGGTTAAGCTCCATTTTGGAGATAATCTTGTAAATTCTTTCAATCTTAGGTATCTAGGTGTTCTATTTGGATTCTTAAAGGTTAAGCTCTGTTCTGGAGATAATCTTTTAAATGCTTTCAATCTTAGGTATCTAGGTGTTCTATCTACATCCTTGAAGGTTAAGCTCCATTTTGGAGATAATATTTTAAATGCTTTCAATCTCAGGTATCTAGGTGTTCTATCTAGATCCTTAAAGGTTAAGCTCTGTTCTGGAAATAATCTTTTAAATGCTTTCAATCTCAGGTATATAGGTGTTCTATCTGAATCCTTAAAGGTTGAGCTCCATTTTGGAGATAATCTTTTAAATGCTTTCAATCTCAAGTATCTAGGTGTTCTATCTAGATCCTTGAAGGTTAAGCTCCATTCTAGAGATAATCTTCTAAATGCTTATCACTCTCAGGTATCTAGGTGTTCTATTTGGATCCTTGAAGGTTAAACTTCATTCTAGAGATAATCTTCTTAATGCTTTCAATCTCAGGTATCTAGGTGTTCTATCTGGATCCTTGAAGGTTAAGCTCTATTTTGGAAATAATCTTCTAAATGCTTTTAATATTAGGTATCTAGGTGTTCTATTTGGATCCTTAAAGGTCAAACTTTGGTTTCAAGAAACCTTTTAAATGCTTGTCAATTTCAGGTAACTAGATGTTCTGTCTGGATCCTTAAAGATTACCCTCCATTATGGAGATAGTCTTTTAAATGCTTATCAATTGGTCTTCGTATCGTCAATTTTGGAACCAATCTCATTTCTTGATCCTTGCATCATTCTTTCTAATTTTTCTTTGAATTGAATGTGCTGCATGTACATTCATTCCAAGAGGGGCAAAATGTAATACCCCAAAATTGGCTTATTGCCATGATCACCAATTATGGTCTATTTCTGATCAATCCTAAGACCTATTCTAATAGGAAATTCTTATTCTGCTACTCACTACTTGACTTAATTGTTAGATGCAAAAAACCCTAATCTACATTCATCATATTCATAATTTAATCCCTATATTACACACTCATATTAGTCACATTGAAACCTATTGATTAATATTTAATTTAATTATTAAGTATTTATACTTTAATTAAATAAAATTATTTCCTAAGGCTAATGTGCTATGGGATTAAATTTATTTAATTTAATAAATATGCCTATTCTAATTAATTAAATGCAATTGTTTAATTAAATGAAGAAGCTACTTCTAAATTAATTAAACAAACTCATTTAATTAAATGGGAAGTTATTCCTAAATTAATTAAAAGGGGTTATTTAATTAAATAAGAAAAGTGTCTCTAATTAATTAAATAGAACTATTTAACTGAATGGAAAAAGGTAATTATGAGAGCATATCTCATTTTTATTAAATTAAATATCTCTCCTAATTTTCTATTCAGTTCAAGAATAGAAATTCCTAGTTCACTGCTGATCAAATTAGAAGTGACCTAGATCACTTGCTCTCACACTGAAGTCTATCTGAGTTGACTGACTCTTACACTTAGATATGAGCTACTTAACTCCCTCTAATTTGGGAATCTTCCACCTTAACTGAACCTCATCTTCAATCTTGACCATTGATTGAAATCAATCTCAACCATTGATGGATTCTAGGAAAGTCTATTTAAGAGACTCTCATTTCTTCATTACAGAGGTTGAATTTTCATGCTATTGAATTGCTGTCTAATTGAGTACTCACATTATTTTTGAGTTTCCACATTGCTATCATTTTAGATTCTCATCTAGCTTAACAATGCATTCATCTAGTTTATTTTATTTTATTGTTTAATAGAATAAATTGCATCTCTCATTTAGAGTAAATTTGCACATTCATCTAGACTAGTTGAACCCATCAAATCCTTCATTCTTAGAGGATCTGGTTGCCTATACCTCAATTCTCAGGATATTAATAGGAAAAATCCATTTAGATAGTAGCCAACCGATCACCCTGTTGAGTGTTCTAGATGAACAATTCAATGTTCATTTTAGGATGACTTCACAGGTAATGACCATGTGGAAGTGTCTATGAGGTTTAGAGGCCCACAATTTATAGGTACACCTACTAGTGCAATACTAACTAGAATAGTTACAAAATCCAAAACTAATAATTTTACCAAACTTTTCAAAATAGAAGTATTCATAAGTGACGTACTAATAGAAGTATTTACAATGAAAGCACTTACAAGAGTATGCACAACTGAGGTTTCCAAAACTATAGAATCCAAAATAGTACTTACTGCTAAGGAGCTTAAAATTGTAGTACATTCTGTATCCATTGTTGATGCAAATATGGTAACTGAAGGATGTTGCAGCTTAGTAGATGAAGTGGTAGACACTTCTATTAGTGATTTGCTAAGATGAGAGGTAGTAGGGAGTGATTGGACATTTGATGTATCAATGGTTGTCACAATCAAATATTTTGAAGCTATCTCTGAGCCTAATGATGTTGCAAGTTTTGCTAGAGAGTGAGGAAGTGAGGCCATGATAGTCACAACTATCTTGACTGGGTCAATCTCTTCTTCTTCTTGCTTAGCTTCCTTTTTAGCTTCTTCCTCTTTTTATTCTTCATCATCATTCATTAGCTCCTAATATCTATCATTTTCTTCATCCTTGTCACTGTCATCACCATCATCTTTGATTTCAATTGGATATTCACTTGGTTTGTGAAGATGGAATACATTTTTCCATAGGATTGTAGCATTCTTCACAACATACTCTATATCTTTCATCAAAACTATACAAGTGTTGAACTTTAAAGTCATTTTCTTCTCATTGTCTTTTAATGCCTTATTTACCTCTACATCAATCAATTTGGGTACCAACTATTTTAATTTTTGTACAAAAATGTCTTTGATAGTTTGTTTGGTGTTCTCCCATCTAACCTTGATCTTATCTAACAAAACTACAGGGACCTGTGATGCTAGCTATTCTAGAGAAAAATTCCATTTGCCCATCTTGTCCATCAGTAGATCTTTAACTTCATTTTGTTCTACTAGATTCGTTGTCTCATACTTGAGTGCTTTAAAATTGTTCTTTCTAACACCTTATCTTAGTATCTTTAGCCTTTCTTGAAATGTAAGATGAGGTTAGTTGTAGATTACATCACTACTTTCTTTTCTTGCTTTCTTCCTGGATCTCCTTGTAAACATTGCAGTAGATGGCTTTGGTGGCTTGGTGACAATCACCTTACCTTTGTTCCTTGTTGGCTCTTCTTCCTTTTACAATTCCTCTTTAGTCTCTAATTCTTCCACATCTTCTCCTTTACCTTCAATTAACATAAGAGGGGTGCCTGTTGTTCTCAATTTTGTTATCCTCCTCTTGCCTTTGTTTACTGCCTATGGAAGCTTGATTTCAAGTTCAATTCTTTCTTTTGCCTCATCATAAGTTCCAAAGTAAGGTTCCTTTGGATCTACAGGCTCATTTACCAAGGCTTCAATGATTTCTTTAGTCTCATCAATGTTAACCTCATATGGAAGAGGTTTTACCCACACAACTCTGGGCCTTATTGCCTAGATGTAGACACGGTCACTATCTACCATAAACCAAACATAATCCTTATAGTCTTCAACTAACTTCTTTGGTATCTTGAATCTATTATTCATCTTTTCTTTGAAGGCTTCAAAATAGTTATCCATGATACTAACAAATTTTTTGCCCATTTCCGTGACATATTCATTAATCTGATATAAAATTGGCATATCTTTTCTCCATACAATCGTGCCTTTAGAAGGGAAAAAAAATTGAACATAGAAAAGAAAACATATCAACAACGAACCAAATTTGCATGGGTTATTCTTTGAAGTTCTAATGCTTTCCATTTTTTTGTTCAACTATTTTAACAATAAGTCTACTAAGTCATATGACAAATTCTTCTTCATGACCTTAAAAGCTAAGTCAATTGCTTCACATGACACACTATTGAGTTGACTTAAACTATAAATCTTGTGTGCTATCACATGAATGCAAAATTTTAGTTCTATATCAGTTACATTACTAATTTTCATTCCTCTACCATCCCATTCAGCTAGGGTTTTCTTTTGACTCATCTCAACATAGGATTTTAGTGGTTTTAGCTTTCGTGAGCATGGGAAGAATAGTAATGCGATGTATCATTTTCTTGGTGATCAAAACTAGTTGCTCTAACAATAATTGATTGTTATGAACTCAACTTAGGATATACCTAATCCATTTAATTTGAAAGTTCTGAGGCAGGTGAGGAATATGAGTTAAACCTTTTTCTTCCAAATGTTTGTGCTCAAGTTTGAGAATTTTGTTCACACAAAGTTCACTTAGGGCATTATCCATTTCAAGGGTTCCTATCTCCTGAATTGCACATTTAAAATGAGTTTAGATATGATTTATGAGAAGTACCTTAGGTGGGATCTATGACTAAGCTCCATTTGGGTTGAGGGTTTTGGCTATCGCTAATAGAAGTTTGAAGTTAGGGGCTTTCCACTCAACACCTTGCACCAACATCTCATAACCTTTCTTCACCTTCCTACTACTACTAGCTGCCATGATAACTTGGTAAGCTGAGAAGTTTTTTGAAAGAAATTCACTGTAAATTCCAGTCAAAGTCTCCTGGATGCGCTACAAATTACTTTGTTCACAATATTTGAATTCTTGGTGAAAATGAAGTCAATTTCTTGCCTTTTTGATAAAACTTCCCATTAATGCTTGGTATGATGGGAGTTGTGATGACATCATGTGTGACAACTTGTCATCCACTATTTGTAAGGATTTCTCAGTGAAAGCTTGTAACTCAACAACCAAACATAACCATGTTACTCCCAACTTCATTCGATAGAGTCCATGACCCAACCTTGGTTGGTAGAGAAATCAATTTGGTGATAACTATTACTAATCTCACTAATGATCCTTCTATATCTTGAATACCAATATGAATCTTTACTTCCTTTCAATTGAAACTATTTAAAATGTGACTTTGAGAACATAGTTATTGTTTTTCCTTAAGAACTTAATTGGAAATGGAGTCACCCACTTCTTGAGTGACATGACTATCATCACTTGAACTAGCTTGTTCAGTAGATTTAGGAATCCATTGATGTCTCATTTTCTTCCTGATGCTATCTACTTTTTCTTTCTTTTCATCTTCAATTCTACCTATATTCATGCAATTTTTTAGCTATATGACCAAGTTTGGTACATCTGTAACATCTTATGGTGGTATCCTTTCTTCTCATGTGCTGTTTAACACAATTCATGCCAATGTGTCCTTATTCTCCACAGTAATGACATCTACACCAAGTTTTGTAGTCCCAACCGATTATTGCCTATACAAATTATTTATCTAGATTGAATGACTTAGATCTACATCCAAATGCCTTGTGACCTTATTTCTTTCATTTGTGACACTTGCCCTCAAACTTTGGTTTTTCTTTGCACTCATTAGCTTTATGACCATGCTGACTGCAACTGTATCATTTTTCATTGCATTTTGCTTTTCTATTACTCAACCATTATTTCAATGTATGACTTATCTTACCCCAGTGATTGCAGGTAGTTTTTTTATTCTTTTGTACACCTTGTTTGGAGGCCCTGCCCTCTTCTTTGTATCCAATTCCTACCATACTATTTTGCCTATAGAGATTCTGCTCATTTTGCTAATTTAGTTGATCCATGTCTATTTGGAATTTTATTATTCTTTCATTGAGTTGCTTTTCATAATTTAGATCAATTTTCATCCTTTCATTAATTTCCCTTTCAGATTTTAATTCATTCCTTAACCTTTCATTTATTTGTCTTTTGAAATTCAGATCATTCCTTATTCTTTCATTTCCAGATCTCAGACTCGTGATTTCTTCATTTGTATTGGAGAGTTGATCAATAAGATTTTCTTGCTAAAGGGATTGATTTTGAATTTCATTGTTCCTTACATCTAAGTCTTCTTTTGCCTTATTTCTCTATTCTAATATTTTACACAATCTTATTAACTGAATTTCTTGTTCTCTTTTCAATTTTTTTACTTCTTCTTGCAGGGAACCATTCTTTTCTAAGAGTTCTTTGATTGCATCATTTGCTTCATCTAAACTACTTGAAGGGAGAAAATCTTCAATCTTTTCTTCAACATACTAGTGGTCATTCATCTTATTTGCAAGTTCCTTCCTTCTTTCTAGAGATTGGGAAAGATGCTCTTTTTCTTTCTTGAGTTGAGCTATGGCCATCTCTGTATCTAACTTTTCATTATCAATAGCTTTGTCAAGTCTAAATATCTCCATTTTCCTTGAGCTTTGCTCAAGCTGGAAAATTTTTTCCTAAGAACCACAAAGCTCTGCTACCAATTGTTGGAAATATTTAGGACTAGCTAGGTTACTAAGAGGAGAGGGGTGAATCAGTAACCTCAAAACCTTTTAGAAAATTCAGAACTTAATTGCATTAATATTAATAAATCTGATCTACTATATGCATGAGAAATTGAGAAACATAAGACAACATGAACATAATATTTGGTGACCCAAAAACCTTCCAAATAGAAAGTAAAACTAGGGTGGGGATGATACCCACAAAACTTCAATACTGTAACATAAAGTTGGTTGGTTAAGGCTTACATTGATCACTTTTGATGTTCTTCCCTTTTAGGAGCAATTAGGATTGCTAGGTCTGCCTTGTTATAGGTTTTACAAACATACAATGAAGTATGCACTTGGTAAAGAGATTTAAGAAAAGATTGTTAAGTCTACCTTGGGAAAGGATTTGAAGTCGATTTACCTATTAGGATGAAATAGTAGATCTATGACTTACAACTGAATTGCTGATTGAGATCCTTTGAACTATTGATCACTTCTATGTGATAGATATAACTTTATTACTCCTGATATGGCCTTAGAATATACTTTAATCTACTACTAATTCACATTCATGTGCTTACATTCCATTCACATTATCTCATATATGTCATCTAAGGAAATGATATATTATATATATCAGTCCAATTACAAAGTTTACCATTACACAAGTTAACACCAATATCACAAAGTCAACCCAAATGTAAATACTCAGGTTCTAAAAACTGACTTGGTGAAGTTCTGATATACGAGCCATCCACTGTCATTACTCAGCATCATCATGCACTCAGTAGAATTAGAAGCTCAATCCATACTAATCACTTCAATGTAGTTTTGAACTCGGTTTTCACTTGTGACTCAATAGATACTGTGTGACTTGGTATAAATTGCATTCCCTTTTTACCACAACTATACTTGGTAGACACTATTTTCCATTCAAATCAGTTAACACTAGCTTTGATTGACTTAATTTGTTAACTCGATACAAACTGTAAAGCTCAAAAAATACTAAACTGCTTGATTTGAAGTGTAGTACTTGGTTGATGTAGGAGCATCCTGGGTTTCATTGTTATCCAACTCATTTTGTTCATCCTTCATTTGGTGCTGAGTTACTTGGTTGGTGTCGAGTTCCTGTAGCACTCTTCATGTGCCGAGTTACGCAGTGCATGCTGAGTTATTCCTTCATGTGCCAAGTTACCGAGTGTATGCTGAGTGTTTCATCATGTGCTGAGTTACCCAGTTGATGTCAAGCGCTAGTTTGCAATGGATGTTGAGTGATGTCAAGTGCCAATTTCCAGTTGATGTCGAGTGCTAGTTGATGCCGAGTGCCAGTTTCCTAGTGGGTGTTGAGTTATCCAGTGGGTGTCGAGTTGTCTATTTTTGGTTCTTAGTGGGAGCTGACTTATGTATTTAATTTTGATCATGAATTTAATGATAGGATCTTGTGTCAGCCTTTCTATTATGTAATGTCTGGAATGTTTTGTAAGCCATTTTGGCAAGTATAAATAAAGATTTTAGGCTTAGAGTTATGTAGGTTTTTTGGAAGAGAAGTTCTAGGAAGATTTGAAAAGAAGAACTTTGATCTTTGAATGCGAATGCATTTGTAATTGGCCATAACCTAGAAGGCCTTACAACTAGGCATGTATGGTGAATATTTGAGGAGTTAATAAAAGATATCGTGTTCTCTCTCCTTGGTGTTGTGTTTGTGTGGCATTTTCCACTGTTTTAACTCTTGCAGGGTGGTTTGGATAGATGGGTGAGCCTTTGGCCGTAGTTATTCACCCTCTTGCCTATGTCAGTTGGTATTAGAGCTTGAGGTTCATCCTTGTGGAGATTGGATCATGTAGAACCCTAATTTGGATTTAGTTGTAGGGTGGCAGATCTATGGATTTGACCTATAACTTGTAGAGTGTTACGATCTTGCAGGAACCTGATTCATAAATATGGTTCGTGGTAGAGGAAATAATGTTGATAAAGCTATATTGGATTAGTTGAGACAAATTGTAGCCAGATTAGATGTTGTGGAGACAACCTAGAGGAGAGAATCATATCTTGATGATGTAAGTGATGATGAAGTAGCAGCACCAAACCCTAATCATGAACTTGAAGAAGACCAAGATGAAGCAAGATTGTAGAGAGTATTTCCTAGAGTGAATTTAAAGCCTACTGTAGAAGTTGTTCCTTATGATGGAAAATTGGATACCAATGTTGTGTTGGATTGGATCTCTAATATGGAGAAGTTCTTTGAGTATGAAAACACTCCTGATAATAGAGAAAAGAAGATTGCAGTCACTAGGTTAAAAGGTCATGCATCGCTATGGCAGGAGCACTTGAAAACTGATAGACAAAGGAGAGCAAAGGAGAAGATTAGGACTTGGCCAAAGATGGTGAAAAAGGTGAAGAATAAATTACTTCCTACTGATTACCAAGTTAGCTTGTTGAGAAAGATGCAAAATTTGAAGCAAAAAGACATGATTGTGAAAGAGTATACTAAGGAATTCTATATACTGGACATCAGATCTGGAGATGTGGATGATGATGTTGAGAAAATTGCAAGGTAAATTAATGGATTGAGATCTAAAATACAAGATGAAATAATTTTTGTGAAGCTGGAAAGTGTAGAAGAAGCATATCAATATGGCTTGAAAGCTGAGGAGATCTTGACAAAGAAGCATGAAATAAGACAGAGAGGTAGAGGTGGTAGATTCTAGAGAGGTAGAGGTAGATCTTATGGAGAAAGTGGTAGATCTGACAGTTCTGTACATGATAAAGGAAAATTTGAATGGAAGAATGATGACAAAGGCAAGACTAAATGGAAAAGTGGTAATTCTTACTGAGGAAGAGGTAATTCATATTCTAGAGGTGGATTTCATGGTAATTGTTTTAGATGTGGTAAAGAAGGGCATAGATCCTTTGAATGTTGATCTTCTGAATGTGGGCAGAATAATAGAAATGCTATGATTCAAGAAGACATTGAGGGTTCACCAAGTGAACCTAAGGTTGGAGAAAATTTGATGGTGAGAATAACCTTATGTAATAAGGGAGGTGATGAGGAACCTATTTTAAGGAGAGATCTTTTCAAGACAAGATATAAGATGGCTGGAAAATGCTGTAAAGTGATCCTTGACAGTGGAAGTTCTAAAAATCTGGCCTCAAAAGAGCAAGTTACAAATTTGCAATTGTAGTGGATGAAACATCCCAAACCTTATCATGTTTCATGGATCAAAGATGAGCATAAGATATTGGTAAGTGAGAAATGCCATGTAAAGTTCAAAATTGGACATTACTTTAATGAAGTTTTGTGTGATATTATACCCATGGATTGTTGTCATATTTTGTTGGGTAAACCTTGGCAATAAGATAGATATGTTGTACATGATCGAAAATTGAATCAATAAACTCTTTGGGTAAATGGGAAGAAACAAACATTGTTGTCTTTGATCAAAAGTCCAGATGAGATTAATTGTACTGCTATAAAAATTTACATTTTTAATGGGAAAATTTTGAAAAGGAAATGAAAAAGAATCAAGTCTTTTTTTCTATAATTCCAAGAAAATTGAGTTTTGTCAATGGAGACCGAGTGCAAGAAAATAGTGTTAATTGAGTGCTAGTCAGTGGTGACTGAATGACAGATGGTAATATTGACCGATTACCAAAAGAAATTGTAAAGTTGTTGAATGCGTATAAAGAAATTATTGCTGATGATATTCTTGATGGTTTACCTCCAGCAAGAAGTATAAGTCATTGTATGGATCTGATTCCTAAAGCTAGTTTTCCAAACAAAGCACCATATAGATTGACACATGCAGAGAATGAAGAACTTAATAGACAAGTGCATGAGTTATTGCAGAAAGGTTTGATCAAAGAAAGCTTGAGTCCATGTGTTGTACCTATTGTACTAGCACATAAAAAGAATGGAGAATGGAGAATGTGTACTAATTCCAAAGCCATTAACAAGATAATAATGAAATATAGGTTTCCTATGTTGAGGATGGATGACATAATGGATTGTTTGAGTGGATCAAAGTATTTTACCAAGATTTATTTGAAGAGTGGCTATCATCAAATCAAAATTAGAGAAGGTGATGAATGGAAGACTACTTTCAAGAAAAAAGATGGTTTGTATGAATGGTTAGTTATGCCTTTTGGTTTGACTAATGCACCAAGTACTTTTATAAGGTTCATGAATGAAATTCTGAAAAGATTCTTGGGTAAGTTTGTGACTGTTTATTTGGATGATATTCTGATATTCAACAAGACTAAGCAAGAACATCTTGAGCATATTAGACAAGTATTGTAGAGGTTGAAAGAGGAAAATGTGCTAATTAATCTAAAAAAGTGTTCTTTTATGCAAGAGGAGATTGTGTTTTTGGGATTTGTGATCTTAGCTGATGGATTGAAGATGGATCCTTAGAAGGTTAAGGCAATTTTGGAATGGCATACATTTGAGAATGTCAGCAAGGTAAGATCATTTCATGGTTTGGCTAGTTTTTACAGAAAGCTTATAAAGAATTTCAATGCTATTTGTAATGCTATGACTAAAAAAATGAGGGGAGATAAAAAGGAATTCAAGTGGACACATGGAGCTAATAAAATTTTTCAGACTTTGAAATAAAAGGTTGTTGAATTACCTATATTGGCTTTACCTAATTTCAACAAAGTATTTCAAGTTTAATGTGATACAAGTGGTAATGCAATAGGAGCTGTATCAAGTCAAGAAGGTAAGCTTGTTGCTTTCTTTAGTGAAAAGTTGAATGATGCTAAAAGGAAATATTCTGTTTATGATCAAGATTTTTATGCCATTGTTCAAGCATTGAAGAAATGGAGATATTATTTGATGCCTAAGGATTTTGTGTTGTATACTAATCATAAAGCTTTACAATACTTGGGAAGTCAACATAAATTGAATCGAAGACATATGAAGTGGGTTGAGTATTTGCATAGTTTGAGAATTGTGATCAAGCATAAGAGTGGAGTTACTAACAAAGTTGTTGATGCATTGAGTAGAAGACATTCTTTGTTGACTAAAATGAAGGTTGAAGTTCTTGGTTTTGACGAGATGAAAAAGTTATATGATGCTGATCCTGATTTTTCTGAGGCATGGAGAGAGTGAAGAGCACCAAATTTGATAGATCACATAAGTAAGTATGATGAGTATTTCATTCAAGAAGGTATGTTATACAAAGGTATTCAGTTGTGTATTTCTAGAAGTCCTATGAGGTTGAATTTGATTAACGAAGAGCATAGTGGTGGATTAGCTAGACATTTTGGAGTTGATAAGACATTGAGTTTGTTAAAAGAGAAATATTATTGCACAAATGTATAAGGATGTTCAAAAATTTGTAAAGAGTTGTGGAGTTTGTCAAGTTGCAAAAGGAGTGAGTCAACATACTGGTTTGTATACACCTATTACTATTCCTGAGAAAGCTTGGACTGACATTAGTATGGATTTTGTTCTTGGATTACCTAAAACAGTGAAAGGGTATGATTCCATATTTATTGTAGTAGATAGATTTTCTAAGATGGCTCATTTTATACCATGTAAGAAGACATTAGATATTGAGCATGTTGCTAAACTTTTCTTTAAAGAGATTGTGATATTGCATGGATTACCAAGAAGCGTTATTTCATATAGAGACAGTAAGTTTGTTGGTTATTTTTGGAAGACTTTGTGGAAGAAGATTGGTACTAAATTGAAGTTTAGTTCTACATTCCATCCACAAATCGATGGATAGATAGAGGTTGTGAATAGAAGCTTGGGTAATTTGCTGAGATGTTTAGTTGGGAATAAGCTTAGTAATTGGGAGATAGTATTGGCATAAGCTGAATTTGCATATAACAATTTTATGAATAGGAGTATAGGGAAGACACCTTTTGAGATTGTTACTGGAATGCATCCTAGAGGAATATTAGATTTGAGAGATGTTGTTGGTGAAGAAAAGAGAAGCACTATAGGAGAATAATTTGTTGATTTCATGGAATCTTTGCATAAAGAAGTGAAGATGAGGTTGGGAAAAAGCAATCAGAAGTATAAGGAAAATGCTGATCAGTCTAGAAGACACCATGATTTTCAATTTGGTGATGAGGTGATGGTTCATCTAAAGAAAGGAAGATTCACAGTTGGAACATATAGCAAGCTAAAGATGAAGATCCTAAAGAAGTTTGAAAGTGGTAATGCTTATGAAGTTGAGTTACCTGATGACATGGATATATCTCCTATATTTAATATTGCTGATTTGTATAAGTATCATGAGTTAAAAGGTGAAGTTGTTATACTAGATGATTACCCTAAGAAACAGATTAAGGAAGTTAAACAGATATTGGATCAGAGAGTTGGCAAGAGTACAAGAGGAAAAGATTACTATGAATATTTGGTGAAGTGGAAGAACAGACCTATTGAAGATGCTTCATGGATTTCTCAATTTGAGTTGGATTTAGATTAGGTTTAGACATCTCAATGATTTAGAGAATCATTTCTTTCAACCCTGGTTGTCTAATGTAGGAGCATCCTAGGTTGCCTTGTTATCCTACTCATTTTTTTCATCCTTCTATTGGTGTCAAGTTACTTAGTTGGTGTCAAGTTCCTATAGCACTCTTCATGTGCCAAGTTATTCCTTCATGTGCTGAGTTACCCAGTGCATGCCGAGTTATTCCTTCATGTGCCAAGTTACCCAGTGCATGCCAAGTGTTTCTTCATGTGCCAAGTCACCTAGTTGATGCCAAGTGCTAGTTTCTAGTGGATGTCGAGTGATGCCGAGTGCCAGTTTTCAGTTGATGTTGAGTACCAGTTTCCTACTAGGTGCTGAGTTATCTAGTGGGTGTTGAGTTGTCTATTTTTGGTTATTAGTGGGAGTCAACTTATGTATTTAATTTTGATCATGAATTTAACGGTAGGATCTTGTGTCGGCCTTTCTATTATGTAATGTCTGGAATGTTCTGTAAGCCGTTTTGGCAAGTATAATAGAGAATTTAGGCCTAGAGTTAAGTAGGTTTTTTTGAAGAGAAGTTGTAGGAAGATTTGAAGAGAAGAAGTTTGATCTTTGAATGCAAATGTATTTGTAATTGGCTATAACCTAGAAGGCCTTACAACTAGGCATGTATGGTGAATATTTGAGGAGTTAGTAAAAGATATCTTGTTCACTCTCCTTGGTGTTGTGTTTGTGTGGTGTTTTTCACTATGTTAATGCTTGCAGAGTGGTTTGGATAGCTAGCTATGCCTTTGGCCCTAGTTATTCATCCTTTTGCTTATGTCATTGGTAAATACTATACACAAAATCTGAATAAGTATTGTCACTAATAACAAACTTAGACTGAATGTCAATAGACACACACTAAAAACTTGGCAATGTAAGCCATTGCAATTCAAAAAAAAGTAGGAAAATTAAAAATATGCAGGATAGCAATGCAACCTATGATTCTCTTGCATCACACTCTCTGTAGATCAGGCATGTCTTATGTACACCTCTGACTTAGGTACTACACATTGAACTGTCACATTAGGATATTATATCAAATATTTCCATGAATGCACATCAGCTGACAACCAAAACATTGTCCATACAACTAAGATCAATGTTTTTTTTTTTTTAGTCTTCATAAACTTACTACTATGTTGACATCAATGGTAAACACAATGATGAATGCAACATGTCAATACTCTCCAATGCTTATGATAATTTGCCAATGTAGTATCATCATCATTCATGAAAATAGTTCACACTTATTCTCCATTGATATATCTCAATGTTATTATACATCTCCCCGATAAAATAAGATGTTGTTTTCATATGCACTCACTCTATCCCATTCATATGAGATATTTTTTATGCATTCTCTCCCCCATTGACATCAATGAAAAAGATATCATTAGGTCAACCAACTTCTCAAATTCTTTAACCAACTCAAGTGTCCAAAAAATTAGTTTTATTCCAGCTATGGAAAGTTGATGATGACTCTTCCCAACTAGAAATAATCTTCCTTATGGGAAGCATTAGCATTCAGTCTAGATAAAAAATAGTGTTATGTACCTCTAGACTGATGTAATATCCATATCATCTACTCTAAAGTGGGCAGTAGAATAACCCAAAGCATACCTCAAAAATACTAAAATTTATTCTTAGACAAAAGCCTCATAAAAAAATATGCAATTTTCTTGTTTGTAGAAACATACTCTAATACTGTTGCTTTCTCTACAATTTTCTCTCTCAGAACATGATACTTAATAGATATATGCTTTGGCTTAGAATGTAACATAGGTTTTTTAGACATACTATAGTTGTGTTATCACAATGTATGATAACAATTTTTGAAAGCTCTATCTCAATATCCTTTAGCATTTGTTTCATCCACATGATCTAATTCAAATTGTTTGTTACTGATGCATACTCTACTTTTGATGTACTTTTCGAGATACAATCATGTTTCTTACTTGTCCAAGAAGCGAATCTTCCTTCAAGGAAAAATGCTCCACTACTTGTACTCTTTTTGTCATTAATACTACATGTCCAATCCACATCAGCATATGCACATGGAGTAAATTCATTTGACCTATCATACCATAACATAAAATTAGGTGTACTCTTCAAATATCTGAATATTCTTTTTATTGCTTCGTAGAGTGATTCCTTACATTCTTATTTAAATATTTCTACTATGCAAATTGCATTTTCTATATCTATTTTTTTTCTAGGTTAGATATTTTAAACCTCTAATCATGGATCTGTACTTCTTCTACTCAAATACAAATTTCTTATCTTTCTAGACAACTTGTGACAAGTTATTATATGTGTACCGAAAGGGCTATAAATTTCTAAGCCAAATCTATTCAATAAGTCTATCAAATACTTAGTCAGTGATAAGAAAATACCATCACTATTCTCCATAACCTTTAAACATAAGAAATATTTTATCTCATAATCATTCTCATAACAAATTCATTCTTCATTTTGTCAACAAATTTTTCACTTGCTTCATCATTACTTCCAAATATGATGTCATCCACAAATATCACAATAATAAACAAGCTATTCTCAATTTCTTTCAAATAGAAGTTACTATTTGTAGTACCTTTAGCAAATCCCAATTTTCCCAAATACCCATCAAACCATGTATATTAGGTTCTATGTCCTTGCTTTAGATCATACAATGTTTTCCTCAACTTCCATACTATGTCTCTTTCTTGTGCCAAATGAAATCCTTTAGGCTACTTAATGCAAACTTCTTCTTCAAGTTCTCCATTCAGAAATGCTAACTTCACATCCATCTTATACACTTTTAACTTTTTATTTGTTACATAAGCCAACAAAATCCTTACTACTTCAATTATTATAATGGGTGAAAATGTATCTTCATAGTGTATACCTTTTTTTGTGAATATATTTTACATACCATTCTTTCTTTGTTTCTCACAACCTCACCTTTTCTATTCATATTATTTTGAAAAATCCATTTTGTTCCTATAACTTTCTTCTCTTTAAGTCTAGGGACCAACAATCATGTTTCATTCTTCACAATCTAATCTAGTTCTTCTTTCATTGCTTGAATCCAATAATCATCCTTGCGTGCTTCATCTAAATTGTTTGGTTAAACTTGAGAAAGAAAACATAATTGTTCATGAACTCTATTTCTTTTCATAACTCCTTTGTCTTTCCTTTGAGTAATTTAATCAACAAGGTGATTCTTTGTCAAATTCTTGTTTTGTGTTTGTTTCAATGACTCAATTCTTACCTTTTCTCTAGGTTTAGATCTTGGTCCTCCCTCTGTTCCACAACTTAAATATCATCATAAAATAATTTTTATTCTTAAAAAAAATTTCCACATTTTCTTAGATAGGGTTAGGATTAGCTTCTTCATGAATAGAATTACAATCAAACATTCTTCTTTAACTCCGAACTTCTCATCCACTTTTACATTTGTGCTCTCAACAATAGTCTCAGTGCTCTAATTAAAATAATTATAATTTTAAAATTTTTAATGAATAACCAAGGAACATACCTTCATTATTTCTTACATTAAACTTTCCTATGTCATCATTCCTCTTGATATAATATTTACATCCAAAAATTCTGAAATATTTTGTTGATTATGTATGTCCAAACCATAGTTCATAAGGGGTCTTCTTCATACCTTTTCTGATTTTGACTCCATTCATTTTATATACTATTTTATTGATTAATTTTCTCCAAAATGTCTTTGATAAATCATTCTCAAACATCATACTACTTGTTACTTATTTACAAGTCTATTTATTCTTTCAACAAATCCATTCTTTTTAGAAGTCTTTGGAGCTGATAGCTACCTCTTAATGACATTAATTTAACATAATGCGTTAAACTCATTCAAGGTAAATTGTCCCACTCTATCAGATCTTAAAAATTTAATCTTCAATCTAAACTCATTCTCAACTCCATTCTTAAACAACTTAAACTTCTCAAATATTTTGGACTTTTCCATAAGGAATACTACCCACATCATCCTATTAAAGTTACCAACAATAATCATTAAGTACCTTTCACTATATAATCCTCTAGTCTTAGTATGACCACTCAAATCTATATGAACAATCTCCAATTTTACTATTGTAGTAAAGATCTTGCTAGGAAAGGAGCTTTTCTTCTACTTAGCCATAACACATTCCTTACACACAATATTAGTAGGCTTCCCAATTTTTGGAAAATATGTTAAAAAAAATGTACTACTCACCTTCATAATATTATCAAAACTTATATGAGAAAAATTTTTATGCCATCACCAACTGCTATCAACTTTTTGCAACCAAACATATCATTTGTGTAGGGTTGAATTTAAAAAAATTACCTCTAGGTTGTGTACCAATGTCAATCAAATCACCATCTTTGTTGTTAATAATGAATGTCTTTTATGTGAATTGTAACTAATATCCCTTATCAACCAAGTGCCTGAAACTCATTAGATGTGTTTGTTTTCTCGTCAAGAGTAATAGATCTTATTTCCTTGATACAACAAGTGAACAACCACTATCTATGATCCAATCATTTTTCTTCTCAACCTATGATACTGTGACTTTCTATCATGTGACTAGTTTTTTCAAGATTTTCTTCTTTTATAGCTACAAATCGTAACTCATCGCCACTCTTACTTTGAACTTTCTCATTAGAATCATCATCCTCACATGAAATTATTTTTGTACTTTTTCACTCTTTTAGTACACTCAGAAAAATAATGACCAAATTCATCACAAGTCCAACATTTAAAGATTTTCTTACCATTTGGTTCACTCATTACAAGAAAGGAAATTTCTTCTTCAATCCTTCTATCTTCCTTAGATCTAGATCTTCTACTACTGGCATAATATCCACTGATGCTTATAATTCTTGAAAAGGAATGTACAAAACCTAATGCATTAAGAGAAGTTTCCCCTCCAGGAAAATCTCTAGACTATTTGAAGCTTACAACTCTTGCTTCCAATCTTCCAAGAAGATTCTCTTTAGTAAATTTCTTAGTACAATATATCACTTCCTCAATCATCTTCATTGTCTTCATGAATGAATGTGTCAATGTTTTCAAGATCTTCCATATGATCTCATCTTCATCTTTAGTTCTATTACAAGACTTGATTCTTGTAATAATTTTTGATATTCTACCAATATAATTCTTCAAGGTTCATCTTTCACCATTTAACATCTTGAAACAAACATATCCAATTTTTTAATATGATTCTCTCAACATGTTTATTATAATACATATCCAATTTTGTAATGTGATTCTCTTACCATGCTTAGCTTCCAAATTTCCATGAGATGTTTTTAAGGATTTTGCCTAAGTATATTCATTTTAAGGATGAGCTAACAAAAGTGCTTCTCTAGAAAGCATTTTATACATAAATATATCTCTTTCAACTTCATTTCATTCTTCAAATTTGATGTTCTTCTAGAAGTGTTTTTCCATTCTTTTTCCTCAACCAATATCATAGACCCATGCATAGGAGACATGTCCCCAACTTCTCTTTATAGCTGTCATAGTTAACTCAATCAAACTTAGGATTTTCTTTTTAGAAATGACCTACCATTGATCTCCTTAATTTGTTAATATTTTTCTTCAAGGACCTACTACACTAATACCAATTACTACATTTAAGTAATATCTACCAAGATAACTAAGAGAGGGGTGAAGTAGTAATCGAATCAATATAAATTTTATCAACTTATTAAATGTTAAACATGTGAGCAATACAATCATCAACCATAAGAAGATAAATATACACAATAACACTAGATATCTTAACTAGGGAAATCCTTGATCAAAGGGCAAACCCCAGCAGGGATGGTACCCACAAAAAGATGTAATAATATATGAGTTCCTTGTAATATGATGGAATCTGTTAGGAGTCAATGAAATACATTTTATACTTATCAATCTATTTGAGGAGACTTTGAATCCCTATGAGGATATTCCAACCCTGATACGAGATGGAGAAGGTAGATCAACCCACTACTCAAAGAGCTTCAAGGGAAAGACAACTAAACTCAATGTCCAATTGGCCTCTATATTAATCCATTTAGAATAATAGAAATTCAAATGGTCTGCATAACTTGAACTCTTGTTTTATCCTCTTACTATACAAATACAACACAAAATACTTATCATATTTGAATACCAAATCTTCATATTTGAATCACATTGATTCTTTTGATCACTTATTTGCATATCCAATACAAGGGTATGTGCAGGATCATGGTCAACCAAACTATGTCATTAAGTGGTAATGAAAAATCAGCAAATCAGGGTTATGTCAACTTGACATGCAATTTTAAACATGTTATGAACTTTCAATCAAAAAGTTCTTAGAAAAAATTTGTAGGAAATTGAATTCAGTTCTTGAACTATTGGGCCTTATCTGAAGTAAGAAAAAAATGATTCATTAAAATTTTGAATTTTAATGCAATAGTAAAAAATAGTTCAAGATGAAAATAAGTAGGCATATGTCTGACCACCTTAATCAAAACCAAATGATAATATTTTTAATAAGATTATAGATATAAGAATTATACTCATTCTTAGATGTAACACATATTTTTTCAGTATTTTATTCTAAATAATTAATTAATTATGAATTTTCTACTATAGTATTATCAAAATAAACAAATTCTAGTGTTTGACCATCTTAACTAATTCAAAACTTTACAAAAACACAAAAATTCTTTTATTTTCCTTCTAGTAGAAGAGCTATAGAATGTGACACATATTTTGGATTTCAAAATTGCTTTACCATTTTAAATTTATATTTATTTTTCAATTAGTTTTTCAATCAACACTTTATGTGTAATTCTAATAGAAAATGAATAATAATTACTGAGTAAACTCATAATTTGACACACATTACATTTATGGAAAGATAAGGATATTCTTATGAAACCCTTTTCATTTCATCAAATTTGGGTTTAAAAAAAAGTTGCGAGACACATGTTTGAATTGAAAAACACAAAATAATAGGTGAAAAAAATGTTTTTGGGACATTTTTAAGTTGACCATGTAGGGTTGGTATCCAAAGCAATACTAGGCCTTATAAAGGTATTAATATGTTGGTTTGGTATTAGGATGGGTGGGAAAAGAGTGAAAATAGATTTTGAAATGCTTTGAGGCATTTTAGAAGTACATATTTTTTAGATCACCACTTTTTCGTACACCATGATCCTGCACATACCCACAAGTTTTCTTATATCTCACACTTGCATTAAATTTTTCAGTTCATCACTAGGAAATTAACTTTATTTTATACCATGTCATCAATATATGTCATTAAGTCGGCTTTGAGGCTTTCCTAATTAATTACAATAGAACCTCATTAAAATAATACAATTTATTATATCTTTTCACAATTACAAAATAGTGTGATCTGATAGTAATTAATATTTTTCACATGTGGGACTTTGGACCTTGTACACTCGATGACATCACCATCATGCCATCTACTATGTCTATCTTTTCTCATCATGATTTTATTTTTGTTAGGAGATATAATCCAAACACTAGAAAGAACTTTATAGGTACTCTATCTACATGTTTTCTTCTATAAATGACAAATAACTTTCACATGGCTTCAACTTTTGTCATGTGCACTTGTCCACATCATCAAGACATACTATACAACATATCATCAACTATACTTGACCTCATTAACATTAATGACAAACATAGTCATGAATGCAACATGTCAATCTTTGAAATATTCTAGCAATTTTTAGAAACTCCCCCAAAGGAATATCATCAACATTCAGGCTAATAATTATGTTTGCAAAGGTAACCCTAATAGTGGGGAGATTATTGTGGTATTAGAGCATGGTCTTTCCATTTTCAAGGGTAAAAGAAAAGAAAATAATAATAAAAAGTAAAATAGAGAAATTATGAAGGCTTGTGCATTTGGTGAAATGGTGGAGAATCTTTCCTATCGTTCCTACAACCAAGGTTCAAGTCTCCATATGGTCTCTCTCTACTATGGTTCTTAATTGAGACTTGTTGAGTTTGACACTTGATGAAATCATGGGGCTTCTTCCTAGTATTTCTTACAACCAAGGGTTAAAGAATAGCTTCGACCTATTACCCAAAAAAAATTATTCAAGATAGATTAAATAGTTGATTTTTTATAAGATCACTTTCAACTTTGTTTTTGTTTTCCCCTATTTTGGTGCTTTGACTTCTTAATATGGCCTCCTTTATGCAATCATATAGCCCTTTCGTATGTAATATAAATAAAGGATATCTAATGAATATATGAAAATGTTTTGCATACCTACATATATTAGAATATATAGGCCACCAATATAATTGAGAGGAGGGGGTGAATTAATTATCCAAAAATTATCACAATTATCAACCTAATTAAATCTTAACCATAAAGACATATTCATATACAATAAAACATGATATATGTTAACTAGGGAAAACCTTGATTAAAGGGAAAAACCCACTGGGGATGGTACCCAAAAGATGTTGTACTAATATCAATCATTAGAGGATGGAATTTATTAAGAGCTATGAAAATGCTCAATATATATTAGTCCCTATTAAGAGACTTTGAATGCTTGTTAGGAGATTCCAATCTTCTTAAGAGTTGTGCCAATCCTATTAGGAATTGTAGAAGACAAATGGACCCACTATCCAAATAGGTTCAATGACATGACCAATGAATGTATTTTCCAAATGATCTATGTTTTATTCCTTGTAGAATAATAGAATCAAATTGTACTTTTCCTTCCTCTTCTTTTTTCCTATTAACCTGACTTATATTCTTTTTGATCTTGATACTAGATAACAAAACATGCATCCAATAATACCTTGGATTATTTACTCACATTTAGCAAACACTCTACTCTTGTTTTCAAATATCACATTTGATTCACAACACAATCACATTTTACATCCAATGAAAATACTTTCCTTCATACCAAGTCTTCAAAACAATTCCTTGAGTTTTCCTTGAGGATTTCTCATTTAATTATAATAAAACAACAATAAGATAATTAATTAACAACTTCTTAGAAATATGAATTTAGGATTTGCACACTCATTGGAATCATCATTAGACTATTCTCTGACCCTATGTAACTTCTAATATCTTGATTCTATCTCTTTTAGGAGATCCAATCCAATCATCAAAAAGTGTTTCTTAGGTACTCTATCTCTGTACTATTCTCTATAAATCTTCCATATCATCTTCATTTCTTTGACTTATTTGATGCACACTTAACATTATCATTAGGATATATTGTAGAACATGTCCTTAACTGCACTGCACTTGAACATGAAAACTATGTTTGTATGACCATGATCTCTATCTATTACTTGGCTAGTCTTCACATAAACCACACTATATTGTCATCAATAAAAAATATGGTCATGAATGCAACATGTTAGTTATGCCTCATGCTCACCAATTCTTAGGATATTTCCCCAAAGCAATATGATCAACATTCATGCCAACAGTGTTTCCTTGATAATATCAGTTCTAATTTTTATTGATCAAATCTTGCTCAAATATCATAATTAGTTCCCATAAATCTATGTAGCTAGATTTTGGGTTATTTTTTCTCAATTGCCCTATTTCTAGAGAAGTTTAGATGATAGAAAAAGAAAGGATAAATCCAGGCATATACATTTTTTTTTTTTGGCTTTTCCTTTTTTTGTGTTGATCTTTTCATCTATTGATTGTTTTCACCCTTATAGTTGTCTCTGCTCGGTGTCCCTTTTCCCTTTTCACTTTCCCTATTTACATTTTTTCCCCCTTTTGATTAGCTTTCCCTTGGATAATGTTTATTTAAGCTAGCCCTTATTAGCATCTTAGTTTACATTCCCAAAATGAATACAATCATTTAACATAGTGTGTTATGAATCTTTCATTGGTGTAATGGAACTCAAGTCTAAATTGTTTGTAAAATATCCTTGCAAGAAGAACATATATTGTGATAGGCTTGTTTTAAAATAAAAAGAGCATTGTTTGAATATGGCAGGGCCATGTTTAATTTTTTTCAAATTGAATACATGTCAATGAAGGTAAATCTTTTTTTTTTAAATATACTGAAAGTACCACTGAAAGGAAAACATGGAGACATGAAGTCATCCATTGATGTGTCAAACTCCTTAGTCGAGATCGAATGCACTTAAAGGTAACAACTAAAAGAAAAATTAAATGCTTCAATAGTCTTTTAAAATGGACAATTTGTTGGACTATGTGGTGGATATTACTTCTTCCCATCTTCTCTACTTTCACTTGCGCATGAGACTGTGAGCCTATCATCATCTTTCTGGCCTTCCTGTGAATTCTCAATATCTCGGCAGCTTATAAATAAGAATACAGTGAACCTACTTGACAATATACTGGCCTGGAAAGCTTCATATTTTCCATTTTTTTGATTGTGAGTCATTTTGAGGCTTGTTGTGGTGCGGAGATATTTTCATAAGTGATTCTTCTACCGAAGAATCATCTTGATTAACAAGCATTATCAGAAATAGGAAAATTAGCCAGCACACTCCATGTCCCTTCTCTCTTTTTAAGCGTTGCATAATTTAATGAGTAAATTGTTTGATTTAAGACATTGTGAATCTGTGAAGGTGAGTCTGTGCAACATCTTCTTCGTAGCTCTTTGATATTGTTGGTTGTAGATAGTGTGAACCCTTGTATTCGTACTTGAATGGTTAAAGCAATGCAACTGTGATTGAATCTAATTTAGATGATTGAAAGGTCTTTACATATTTAGAGTAAGATAGCATACCAAAACCCTATACATTTGAAACAAGCATGAGATGAGTACCAAGATGAAAATTCTGAAAGCTTTATCTTCCTCTTGTTATTATATTTGGAATTCATGCCCTCCTTTATTTTGAAGGTACTGGTTGTATATCTGACACGTTGGGCTGCCTAATCTACACACTTACCAAACTACGCATCCTCTTACTCTTATTTTGTCGATTGAGACAAAAATATCAAGCTTCTTTGAAAAACACCGTCACTTCAATCTCAGGCCTTGATTATCTGAACTGTTTAAAGTGTCCTATCATTATTTTAACTATAACTGTTAACATCTTGATCCATATTATGGTACAAGATTCATTGAGACCTGTTCCTCTTAAAAAATTTCGTTTGTGATTTCTTCCTCTACCTAAGAATGAACAGAATATTGGATTACACTTGTGGGTCTATGCATTATTTTCACCATGCACCAAGCTAAAGTTGTAGATATTTATCAGTTATGGAACTAGCCTCTTCTCTTATTAGGCTATGTGAGTTAGTGGGATGGAAATACATCTTGATTAGCCACATCTTGAAACCAACACCGCAGCCATCTACTTGATCATGATGATGAAGATAGAAAGAGGATGTTTTAGCTTCTTTGAGTTTATTTTTATTGTTCATAGTGTACATACTATATATTGAGTATAGATATTACCATTAGCCAAGAAGAGTGAGTATTTTATCATTACTATATTTTTTTCATAATTTGAATTCTTGAAGTAACTGGCATATCAAACTATATTAAGAAATAAAGGAAGTATTATGCAATTGACATTTTTGTTAATTAAGTGGATGTTTACTTTTTAGAATTTCAAAGAAAATCATGGTTTTATGATGATAGACTGATAAAGTGATACAATAATTTTATGATGATTTTACATGGCTCGTTGAGGATGCCATATTATGGATTTACTCACGATTCTTATTTTACATGTCTCACATGCATAAATAATGATTATGATGTGAGTTGGAAATAAGAATAAGTTTTTTTAGTTATCATAAGATGGATACTAACCTAATTATGTGGTTATTGTTAATGTTTGTGTAGTATATTAATTCTAGAATATGACTCTTTGTTACTACACAATTCTATTACTCTTCTATGTTTTACTTGTTAGACGATCCCATTGCTGGGTTGGGTATCTTTCATTTCAGGAAAGACTCCAAGGAAGCTTAACAACTTCATGGTAGGGTGGTAAAGCACTCCTACATTATTCTTGCCCTTGTGTTCTTAGATAGATTTTGGAGCTCATTTTAACTTGGTCATCATGGCTAGACTATCTGGTATTTGATAATTGGTATTGGTAATCTGGTAACGAGATTATGGTTTCTTTTGAACTTGAGCATATATGTATATGTTTCATTTTAGTTAAAGTTAATAGTAGTTAATCAGCTAATGTTGACTAGTCAATATTCAAAGGACTTGGACTCTCATTGAATTTTCTAATTTTATGGAGATTGCTGATGTGGCATTGGTTTTGTAGGGGCAATCTTTACATGTGGTATTAGAGCTCCTAGTTCCACACTTGGGCCATGAGTTCACTATGCTAGGACACCCAACTATAAGTCAACTCATTTCTTTATGTTGTATGAATTGATGAGATAGGTTGCATGTTGTGTCTCTTAGTTATGATTATTTTTGACATAGAAGGATATGAAGTTCCTTATGTATGTCATGATTTTGAGTTAAAATTGCATTCCTTAAAAGATTGTCAAAATGGAAAGTTTATGGAATGACTAATAAATTGTGTACCTCATATGTTTATGAATATATGTACTTTAAACCATGTGATGCTATAATAAGCCTATTGGAGTATTAAATTTGAACTATTGAGATAGTCAAAGGATGGTTGACTTTTGCACTAGGCTATGAAAGCCTACCAAATGAAGAATTGGCTTGTGATAGCAATGAAAATGCCTTTAATTGTGTAAATAGCACATGATGCACATGTAGTGCAAGAATTTATTTCTATTTTATCTCACATTCATGAGGATCATTGATTAATCTAATATAATAAGTAGGAAGAACATGTATTTTATTTGAAAAATTATTGCATGTTCCATTATGCATTTAGAAATGCGTGATTGTCAAGATAAATTACATGTGTCAAGATAAATTACATGTGATGCATGAGAAGTTTGGTTATGTTCTTAACAACCCTTGGATGCAAGGTGACATTAAACATCCACTCCTCTTGGGTGACTAGTGAGAGTCATTGTGCTTTATGTGAATTGGGTTTTCATTTTATTATATTCGATTTCATGAATATTGATATGATGAAGGACTAGCTTGAAATTTTATGTTCCTTATGACTACCGAGCAACCAATTTCTTATGTGACCTATTTACTGTGACTCTTGTTCACTTTAATTTTGATTTTGTATTTCCTTTTTGGGCTTTGACTTGAGAATAATGAATCTTTTTTTCAAGATTTCTTTGATCTTGAGGTGGCTAGGGTGTGTGTGCATATTTTTGATGATGCTAGTCCTATGGTTTGAAAGTGATGTCATCTATTATGTTTAGTGTGGAACATTGATGTGATGTTGAAAGGAGTAGATTGTGAAGAACATGTCATTCTTACTTTTTAATTTATTTTTATTATGTTTTATTTTGGAAAGCTTACACTTTTTGGTGTGGGTGCCGAATGTGGACAAACAAGGAAGCATAGAAGTGTTGCTTTCATTTCCACTCTACTTGCTAGTGTAATACTCGTACTACAAAAATGTTGTGTATTTTTCTTCATGGTTGGGTGTAATGTAACGATTATGGGACAGACGGATGGATATCTTCATGTTTAGTTTCTTTATCTACCAGTTCTATAGAATGGATACATGTTGTTCTTGTTTCTTCTACAAGTAAATTTGGTTTTTAAAATGCTTGGCCAAGCCATTTGTTTTTCAGATATTGCATATATGTAAATGGTTATGCTTATTTTGGTTTACTACATATGTGTACATATGTAGCTTATTTATTTTTATTCCCTGCTACATTCTGTGATTAGGCTACTAGGCACATGGTTGCAATGTAGTGTGTTTCACAACCACACCAAATCCATCTGATCCATCTTGTTATGGGAAGCCAAGCTTCTCGTGCCAGAGTTTGGAAATTCCTCATGTTAGGAAGAATTCTAGGGGACATTTCAATCGGTGGTTGGCAAGGTTAAAGCGCCTCAAACCATATTTTATGTGATGATTTAATGGCATGAAGGTCATAGATCACAACACATGCTTATATGTAGGTTAAGCACACTATGATGAACAAAAGGGTTTGAGGGCCTAAGGTCAATAAATTGATAAAAATTTGATTTACCAATCCTTGTAGGTGATTGGTGAACATGCCTAGATGATTTACTTAATGGTGCTTAGCATATGATAGATGGCACTGCACTTGTATGATGTTTTTATTCTTCCATGTCTAGCATGCAGGTCGACCCATTGAGGTATGATGCTTTAAATCATACTTTGTATATTTATGAAATCATGCATTTGATGGATAATGTCATGTGTTACATTTGTAAATGGATAATTAGTTGTTGATCATTGATTATGGCAATGAAATAGATTCTCACTAATCAAGCTATGGGTTTTCTTATTCATGTGATTCTTGCAATTGATAATGTGACAATTGCTTAGCAAGGCATGGCTTTTACATACAATAGAATAAAGTTGGACATGTAGGTCAACTTCTCTGATATTTTCATTTATGGCATAGTCATGTGATGATATGATGTGTTTGACAATTTGATCAATAATTGGTTATAAAATGTAATATTTATTACATTTATCATTTCAACATGTAAGTTAGAAAGCAGAATGAAGTTGCAAAATTAATTGGAAGATATTGTATCTATTTGTTGATTCAACTATTTATAGATGATTTTTGACTAACCTAACTTGACTTTTTGGCCTATGTGGCAAGCATATGAAAATATGGTCTTCCTATGAGAATGCAAATGGCTATGTATAGATCCCTCTTTTATCTACTTTGATAATATTTTTACATTGGTCTTATGTTTATGTGATGATCCACCATGCATGTGATTTCTATTCTATAGAAAGTTGTTTACTCCTTTTTATTTACTCAATTTGGTCATCATGCATTATTTGTTTTAGAACCCGTATCTAATGATGAACTGTGGTTCAATGTTGTGTGATACATTTGACTATGTGGCCTTCATATCATTTATTTATTTATCATAGTGATTGGATACATATAATTCATTTTGAGCTAAGTGATGTAGTGTGATGTAGATGCATAATGATTTTCAAATGCTAACAATTACATTGATGATGTTATATGTGCATGTCATTATATTTCATGATGAATTAGATGTAATGGGATTGCATTACTTGATTATGTTTCATAGACATTGGCCTAATGATGTGGATGATTAATCATGTAGGAAGCACCACATATTAGATCGTATGTATGGGACATATGGTACACATGGTATGAATGGCTAATTATTTATGTTTCTCATGATCAAGATGTGATTAAAAGATGAGTTAAGAAATCATTAATTTGAACAAAATTTTGACTCCTAATCTTTGAATTGACATCCTTGAGATACTAATATTGTGAATGAGCTAAAGGTATTATGAGTGCATGAAAATGGTAGGATGGGGATAAGAAGTACCTACTAGCGAGGAAAAATCCATAGGTGATGCCAAGGTATGGTAAGTCCATAGGTATGTGTGTGATATCATGTGATTCTGATGCATTATGTTACTAATTTTGAGATTTCTTGAGATAATGAAGTATTTGATTTTATATGTCATTGGAAATTTTATTTGATTGATGATATATGATGGATTGACATTGGGTGTTGTTCCTGTAATGCAACAGAGAGAATGACACATTATCTAAAAGGGGGAATATTGATAGAGAGATGTAGCCTAACCTTGTAAAACTATACAATGGTAATGCAATTCACACACTCACATAGACAAGTTCTTCCAATGATTAAATAATCCATATACTTATTGAAGTATGTATTCTTTTCCATGAACTATGTTACTTCAATTATGTGTTATGGAAGGTTGTATGTTAATGTATCTAAATGCAATTAGATCTCATTCAAGTGATAACTTTGACAAAAAAATGTAAGTAGAGGGTACACAATCTTGCTGATTCTTATAGTATCTTAATCAGAATATATGCATACTTTTAAGCCTTGAACGAATGGAAGTCAAATTGTGAAAAAATTGTTCTCTTTGGTTATGGATGCAATATTCATCAAGCATCGAGGACGATGCATTTCCTAAGGGGGAAGGGATGTCACAACCTATCTTCCCTCAAACCGAATAAATCAATGAACTTATTCCACATGGATTTTATTTTGTAAAAATTCTTATTATTTTTTAAAAAATTAAAATTTTCATTAGTGGTTGATTTTTATTGTTAAAAAGAAACATAGTTAATTACAAACCTATTAATTCACACCACTAATAGAAATTTAGGAAATTAGTTAATAGATTAGTTATAGATTGGGAAGCTTCAACAACCTATGAGAATTCCCACCAAATTTTTAAGCCCTTAAAGAAAGTTTAACTAAAAATAAATAAATAAGGAAGCATGGAAGAGACAAGAAGTGAAGTTTGGAAGGCAGATCGGCCTTTGAGTAGACATTTTGCTTTAATTGCTGTTGCTAAATTTCTTCAATGGCTAGCCTCTCACACTTCTAAATCTTCTCATTGTTTGCCTCATTCCCAATACCCAATAGAGAAAATTGTTTTTTATTTGATTCAATATCAATATAAGGAACACCCATCATTTTAGTTATAAATTTGTGTGTTTTCTTGTAGCATGTTGTAGGCAAGGTGAAAGTTGTGAATGTGTGCTTCATATGGTGCATAGTTATACCAGAGTTGGGTTAAAGCTCTAAATCTATTTGTCATATGGTGCATAGTTATATCAGTGTTGGGGAAATCTTGTATCTATTAGGTTTAGAGTTTGACTCTCATGGCTATGCACTTTTAAGTGTCTTACCTTGTACAACACAAAATCATTAACCAGTTAATGACAAATTGGTAGATAAGTAGATTATATATTGTGAAGCTTTAGGACATGTATGAAAATTGCATATAAATGAAAATGTGGTGAATTTTTAGCTTACATGGTGCCATATTGGATGCCCTAAATTTCATTTCTATTGTACTAATATGGAATTTAAGGAACATTCATATTACATCTTCTAGTATTGAAGAACTTGGTTCCTGAGAATCCAATTGCTCTAGGCTGTTTGCTCTTGTGGATGTTATTAAAGAAGTACAATCATTCATTTAAAATGTTATTCTATCAAGGAACCACATAGATGGTCCCAATAGCTCAACTTCACTCTACCAAAGTATTAACAATGCCACGGATTCAATTGATTGTTATGAATGCCAATATGCACTGCCAAGAATGTAGAGCTAAAGTTTCTAAACTACTCTCCAAAATAGACAATTTGTTTGACTATGTGGTGGATATTAATTCTTCCCATCCTCTCTACTTTCACTTGCGTGTGATACTGTGAGACTTTCATCATCTTTTTGGCCTTCCTGTGACTTCTCAATATCTCGGTAGCTTATAAATAAGAATACAGTGAACCCACTTGACAATATACTATCCTAGAAAGCTTCATATTTTGCATTTTGTTGATTATGAGTCATTCTGAGGCTTGTCATGGGACAAAGATATTTTCATAAGTTAGCAAGCATTATTAGAAACAAGAAACTTAGCCATTGCATTCTAGGTTCCTTCTGTCTTTTTAAGTGTTGCATAATTTAATGAGTAAATTGTTTGATTTAAGACATTGTGAATCTGTGAAGGTGAATTTGTGAAATGTCTTCTTCATAGCTCTTTGATATTGTTGGTTGTAGATAGTGTAAACCCTTGTATTTGTACTTGAATGGTTAAAGCAATGCAACTATAATTGACTCTGATTTAGATGATTGACGAGTCTTTACATGTTTAGAGTAAGATAGCATACCAAAACCCTATACATTTGAAAAAAGCATGAGATGAGTGCCAAGAAGAAAATTCTAAAAACTTTCTCTTCTTCTCATTATTATATTTGGAATTCATTCCCTCCTTTATTTTGAAGGTATTGGTTGTATATCCGATGCATTGGGGTGCCTAATATACACATTTACCAAATTACGCATCCTCTTAGTTGTATTTTGTTGCTTGAGCCAAAAATATTGAGCTTCTTTGAAAAACATCATCACTTCAATCTCAAGCCTTGATTATGTGAACTATTTAATGTGTCATGTCATTATTTTAACTATAAGTGTTAACAGCCTAACCCATATTATGGTAGAAGATTCATTGTGACCTATTACGCTTAAAGATTTTTGTTTGTGATTTGTTCCTCTACCTAAAAATGAACAAAATATTGGATTACATTTTTGGGTATATGTATTATTTTCACCATACACCAAGCTAAAGTAGTAGATATTTATTAGTTATGGAACTAGCCTCTTCTCTTATTAGGCTATGTTAGTTAGTGGGATGGAAATACATCTTACTACATCTTGATTAGCCACATCTTGAAACCAACACTGCATCCATCTACCTGATCATGATGACAAGTATAGAAAGAGGATGTTTTGGCTTCCTTAAGTTTATTTTTTTGGTTCATAGTGTACATGCTATGTATTGAGTATAGATGTTACCATTAGCCAAGAAGAGTGAGTATTTTATCATTACTATTTTTTTTTCATAATTTGAATTCTTGAAGTAACCAACATATCAAACTATATGAAGAAATAAAGGAAGAATTATGAAATTGAAATTTTTGTTAATTAAGTGGATGTTTCCTCTTCTTAATAAGTTTAGAATGTGAAAGAAAATCATGCTTTTATGATGATAAATAGATAAATTCGTACAATAATTTTATGATGATTTTACATGGCTCGTTGAGGATGCCATATTATGTATTTACTCATGATTCTTATTTTACATGTCTCACATGTATAAATAATCATTATGATGTGAGTTGGAAATAAGGATAAGTTATTTTAGTTATGATAAGATGGATACTGACCTAATTATGTGGTTATTGTGAAGTTTTGTGTAGTATATTAATTTTAGAATAAGACTCTTTGGTACTACACAATTCCATTACTCTTCTATGTTTTAATCGTTAGACTATCCCATTGCTAGGCTGGGTATCTTTCATTTCAGGAAAGACTTCGAGGAAGCTTAATAGCTTCATGGTAGGGTGGTAAAGTACTCCTACAATATTCTCACCCTTGTGTTCTTAGATAGGTTTGGAGCTCATTTCAACTTGGTCGTCATGGATAGACTATCTGGTATCTGATATTTGGTATTGGTATTCTGGTAACGAGATTATGGTTTCTTTTAAACTTGAGAATATATGTATATGTTTCATTTTAGTTAAAGTTAATGGTAGTTAATCAGCTAATGTTGACTGGACAGTATTCAAAGCACTTTAACTCTTGTTGAATTTTTTGCATTTTATGGAGATTGCTAATGTGGCATTGGATTTGCAATGGTAGTCTTTAAAGTATTGGATGTGAAGACCATGATGGATGAATAACTAAAGATACGTTTAATCCATCATAGTATAGGGAGAAAGGAATGTGATTACAATATGCATGAGGCAATGGAAAATTTGTTAGGATGGGTGGAAATTTTGAAAATGGTGCAGAATGGTCACTATAGTGTCCAGGATTATGATATCCACTCCTTTTACATCTTTCTTAGAGATGTTGTGTTCATTTCATAAAGCATTTTCAAAATTTTGGGGGTAATGGTGAGATTCATAGGTACTTTTCTAACACACACACACACACACACACACACACACAAACACAGATATATATAGGAAATTTATCTCACATGAAATGTGTGGATAATGTCTTTAGTGTTTTTATACATGAGCATATGTATTAAGTGTTTTAGGTTTCTAAAGAAGAGAACCTTGCATGTGGGTCCCAAAAAGCTTGCCATGTGAGATAAGAGTGAAAAAAATTATGGAAAGAAGCCCAAGACATGGATTGATGATCATGAGGATGAGGAAATGGTGCTAGATTCATAAATAAGAAGTCAACATGTGGAAATCAATCAAAAAATGAGCATGTGCCATGTGGCATGAATATTAATCTGTCTGAGTTGGACAAGGTGGATAGGTAGCTTAATATCATTCAGTTGCGAGGAAAGATGATAGTATAGAGATGAAGTGGAATTGTGCCATGTGGCAGCAAGATTTATGAGAATGAAAGAGATGGAGGTACCGTGCGACATATTATTGCATGCTCACCAATGAAAGTTCTCAGATTTGAGATAAAGGGTGATCATGACATGTGCACCAAGAAGCAGCTGAGATGGTGTTTAAGGGGCATCGTAGTGGCCAGTGACATGGCGCCACTAATAAATTAAGTGATGACAAGTGGTGGTTGAAGGTAAAGGTAGTGAAATTTATTGACACATGGAAAAACCTTGTGGGTTTGTAGGCCCAAGGCAAATAGATGAGATGCAGTGAGTTGCTGCCACGTGGCAAGGACACCTAGGTGGAGTTAGATGAGGTGGAGTGTTGACCGAATGTTGAACACCAATCAGAGTGCACCACATGGTGTTGATATTTCAAGTTGAATGGAGGTTTCAAATAGATGCTGATATAGAAGTAATGTTGAATGATGTAGCCAATTAGGTTTTGACATGTGTCACCATGTGGTCAACCAAGTTTGACCAGACACCAAAATGTAGGGAAAAATACAAAGTTGCAAAAAAAAAAAAATTATTCATTTCCCTTAACTTGAAATCATATATTTTAAATAAAACATGATTCATATTATAAAGTTCATAATTCAGATTTTTAGAGAAATACATGCACATTCAATCTCCTACTCTACCTAGTTTTCAAATGGAGGGTTACCTGCCTAATTTTTCATCAAAGGCAAGACTATTATATATTGTTGAAAAGCTCTTGGAGTCTACTTTACATATTTCTTATCAGATTTTGCATAGATAGCATATGTAGTAGATATTTATAGATTTTTCAAAGGTTCTTTACTTTTTACTACATTCAGGTAGGTGTAGTTCAAATTCAATTTGTTGCCAAATGGTGAAGTGGGTATTCACCAATCTTGGAGAGGATCATGTTGTCGATGTTATTTTGCATCTAAATTAGTTTGGTGGAACTTTCAAAAGAGTTTTGGTAGTAGATCAAATATTTTATCAAGGTTATTCTCATCATTGTTGGAGATATTTTTAGAGTTGGTTATGCATAACGATGAGATATTTGATTTTTAGCTATAGAGAGAAGAGAATGGCTTGACTTCAATAGATGGAAGAATTTCAAGTGGATAAATGGCATCACCAATTCAAATCTGGGAATTCTTCCTCTTTTACTTTTTTTTTTTTTTTTTTTTCTTTAGGGTTAGATGTTGTTAGTTCTAGACTATAGACTAGAGCTCTAGCTGTAGTTTCACCATTCTCCTCAACATTTTCTTTATATCAACAACATTACTGAATTTTGAGAGTATAGTTTTTTTTCTATTGTATTTTTTATGAGTCTTTTCATACATCTTGCATGTACTTATTTCAAAGGAATGAACATAAAGAGAAAAAAATTACTTAGTTTTATTATGATTCTTTTTTCATGTCTCTATTGTTTATAACCTTTTGCGGTCTATGACCAAAGATTATAGCTCTAGTTGCAATTCATTTTCGGTTGTATGTCTTGATATATTTTTTCTTTTGTTCAAAGAATCATGTAAATGTTTGATACATCTTAATAGGGTAGTGAATTTCATGAGAAGGATATTATGAGTTTAAGACATTGGTTGAACATGGATGTTTGATTCACAAAGTGAAGGATTAGATCCAATATCTAAAGTATGTTATGATTTATGGAATACCCAATGGATAGGACACTTTTCAGTCATAGGATATGCAAGTATATTAAATTGTTTCATATTTGGGTTTTTATAATATCAATCAATTAATCAAAATTTCATTTCGCTTTCATTTTGTAGAGCTGAAAAGGGTAACTCACACAGATTGTTAGTTTCATAGATCATGTTATTAGCTATTTCATGTATTTTCCATTGCATGAGAATAGAAGGATTCAAGGTTTTCATCTACTTAATATGGATTCAAATTTATGTTTTGGCAGTTGGTACCATATGAATGAATCTGAGGTCTACTCATGTAGGTTTTGCAGAGCTTGAAGAAAGAGTTCAACCTTATAGTTGGCTTGGGTTCTAGACACATTGTGTCCATTTTAGGAGATAGTTTCCATTAGATGTAATCTTATGTTGGCTGCCTACTAGTAACTAAAATCTTTGTCAAATTAGGAGCCAATAAAATAGTGACTATGTTGGGGAGTGTATTGAATCATCTTAGAAGACAAACCTTTAGAATCTATAAAGAGATTCAATATAATAGAAAGAAGTTCACTAACCAACTTGTACCAATGAGTTTCTGGATGTGATCTCTAATTTCTTACTTAAAATCATGCATTACAATGGTAACCTTATTCATGATAGAAGTACTTTAAGAGTTGGATAATTGTGTCTACAACCATAGTAAGTTTATTATCAATCACTTAAGCTATGTAATGACTTAAGGTGCTGTTGTAGAATTCAGAGTCAAGAATGATTAGATATGTTTCCTCTTTTCCAAGTGTGTAAATCTCTAAGCATGTTTGATAAGTTGCAAGCTTTCCACAAACTGAAGGTTTGGTTCAGATTTGTCAAGTAATCAACTATGTTTCAATTTTTTGTCTCACAAATGTGACTAGAGGAACTTAAAGATATTTATACCAGTTGCAAAGTGGTTTCATGTAAATATTTTCAAGGATTTTCAACATTTTATTAGACAAATCTAAAGATTTTGTCAGTGGTTGTTAGAAAAGAATGTTATAAGTTCTTGATTTACGAGTTTCGGTGCTATATGCATTTTTTGTTTTATGAAGTTCAAGTATTTAAAAAGAAAATCATGGCAATGATTTTTTTGTCCTTTTCAAGGAGGTGGAAGCTCTACACGGTTTTTATGTATGCTATGAAGAAGTTCATATTTACATCAGTACCAAATTAGTAGATCTGATTGCAACATCCACACTTCAAGGTAATTTAATTTTTATGTGTTTTATTTTATGAAAATTTAGTGATAACAACAGTTGCCTCCATTCAAAAATTTCAGCACAAAGGAGAGAGGTAAAAATCTATTATAAAATGGATTTAAATTTTAAATCTAATGGTTTTTTACCAAGTTATGAACGAGTGATTGAAGAAGAGCTATTATGTTGAAAAATCAACTCTGTAATTAGATCATTACTTTCATAAGAAATATAGTAGGTAGTATACAAGGCCAAACTAATGTTCAAGTTTACATGAAGTTTAAGTTCACACTTATGGATCTTCATGTTTCTTTAAGACCTAAGGAATCTTCATGGCCCATTGTCTTCCTATAATTTTTCATGCGTAATTCAATTGATTGGCCAACACATTTGAGATTACAAAAGGTTTTCCAAATTGAAGTGTATGTTAAAACTATGGATAGTTATTTTCTTAAGGATGGATATCAAAATAGATCACTTAGTAGTGATAGTGAGTGTGCTAAAAACCATAATGAGTGAGACAAATCCATAGATAATCATAATTTTCTTTTGATTTTGAAGAAAAGGATTCATGTTTTAGTGAATCAAATGATTGCAGTCAACATGATAAAGATGGATATATAACTAAAAATGAATCATGTGATAGTATATATGAGAATGAAGAAAGCTCTAACAATAGTAGGAATAACTCTTCTTGTGATGAAAATGAGTATGGCCAAGTACGTAGTGTGCAGGTATTGCATAGAGAAGAGGAAACATGTTGTGGTAAGGATTCTAATGTTTTAGATTATTCTTGATGCTACTATTGTTATAAGTCTTCTAGATCATCTTGATTATGATCATAGATAAGGAGAATAAACTTGTGATGAAGTCTTGCTAAACAATGATGAAATTTAAGTACTATTGGTTTGTGACTTTGAAAGGTGTGCAAATTATTTTAAGGATACTGCTTTCTCTTGTTATGTTTTTCGCATGATGATGTCCTTTCCCTAAAGTTTGATGTTGAAAGTATAATACAAAATAAAAATATTTTGTGTCAAGTTTTGTAGGTGTATATGATAGTAGGGTATGTGTAGGATCATGGTCAACCAAACTATGGTCTTAAGTGGCAATGAAAAATAAATAAAATAGGGTTATGTTAACTTGACGTGAAATTTTCAACTTGTTATGAACTTTCTATCAAAAAGTTGAGACACAATATCTCTAAGAAATTGGATTTAGATTCTAAACTACTAGGCCTTGTCTAAGAAAATAAAATAACACTAATTGGTCAAAATTTTAATTTTAAAGAAAGAGTATGAAAAATTCAAGAAAAAAGTAAGAAGTAGACATATGTCTCACCACCTTAATCAATTTAAAATGATAATATTTCTTAATAAGATTCTAGATATAAGAAGTAGACTCATGCCCTGATGTGACATATATTTCTGGTATTTTAATTCTAAATAAATAATTAATAATGAAATTTCTACTATATTATTTTTGGAATAAAAAATTCTCGCATCTGACCACCTTAACTAATTTGAAATTTTGCAAAATTTATTTTTTCTTCTTTTTTATGTTTTAGTAGAAGATGCATAAAATGTGATGCATCTTTTGGATTTGAAAAATGTTGTACCATTTGAAAGTTATATTTGTTTTTCAATTAGTGTGTCAATCAACACTTTATATGTAACTCCATTAGAAAATAAGTAATAATTACATACTAAAGTTGTAAGTTGACAAACATTATTTTATAGAAAACTAAGAAAATTCTTTGGAAACCCTTTCCATTTCATCAAATTTAGGTGAAAAAAAAGTTGTTAGATACACGTTTGAAGTAAAAAGACACAAAAGAATGAGCAACAAACACATTTTTGGGAAATTTTCAAGGTTGACCAAGTAGGGTTGGTATTGAAAGATATAATAGGCCTTATAAACATATTGATTTTTTGGTTTGGTATAAAGATGGGTAGGAAAAAAGTTGGAATAGAATTTGAAATAGTTTGAGGCATTTCAGAACTACATATTTTTTAGATCACTAGTTTTTGGCACGACATGATCCTACACATACCCAATAGTTCAAGTCCCAATACACATGATGACTTATCCGATGTAGAAAATATCAGTAAAGGGAGATCTAGTATTGATTCAAATTTTTCTAATGATGATGATGCTACAATAAGTTTTGACTTTTAATATGATGAGGAGGAAAGGGTTGGAGGTTGTGATTCTAATTATGGATTTTCCTTTTCAACTAATGAACCTTCTAATAATAAGTTTGATACATTCAACGTTTGCTCCAATGAGTTATTTCAAAATGAAAATGATGCAGATGTTAAATTTGATTGGGTGAACAACAAGTTTACAAATGAGGAGAAATCAGATTTTATATACTCTTCACAAGTGGATACACAAGGTGAGTTCCAAATCCATCACATATGTGACTCCTTGAATCAAGTGGAGTATGAGTCCTTTGTATTTCCATTTGATAGCATTCATAAGTAATTTGATGTAGAAGTATTTCAGTCTAATTCTGAAATCCAAGAGCATGCTTATCTATATTTTTGTGATGAGCAAGTTGTAGGAAATGATTGTAGTATTTACATGCATTATGAAAGTGAAGATGTAGAGTTTGTTTTACCAAATGAGCTTATTGAGAATACTAATATAATTGGTGAAAATAATGGAAGTGATATTCTCATCTTACCTAAAGAATATATAAATTAAAATAAGTTCAATGACAAAGGTAAGAAGTTTTGATGAAGTTGTGGTGGCCAGGGGCCATCATTTGTACAATTTAGGAGTAGATTTTTTGCTTTCAATAAAGTTGTTTGAGAGAAAATTTTGTAGCGGTCTACTTCTCCCAGATATCTAAATCATTTCCATGCCTACAAGGGGCATGCATCCCTAGATAGACACACTATTGGGACTCAAAATTAAAGCATTGATTGTGAGTACCATTCTAAAAACCAAGTCTAATCATGCCCTTATAAGAGTTGTTCATGCATATGTACCCGACCATCATTTTGAGGCCTATGATGTGATTTATATAAAAAATTTCAATAAGTGAATGTGCCCCTCAATGATAAATTGGCATTTCAAGTCATTTTGTGAAGTGTCATTTTGAGCATTAGTCAAATCTAGATTTTTGCTTAAGTGTCAAACAATGATACGAAGCCTAGTTTGCAATTGAATATCTTGCACCTAATTAGGTCTCATGAATTACCACTTAGGGAGTGTTTATTATGCATATGAAAAAATCTATTATTCAGATTTCAAATCATTTCAAAATGTTTTGATGAGGTTTTGAATCCTTCAAATTTGATTGTTTATTGTTCTCATGCTAATATATATTGTTGAGAATTTCGGGAAGTCTTGTATGACCAATTATAACTTTCACCCAGTTGACCTTATTGAGAATTTTCTTTTTGAGTTACATTTTAGGTGTTAGAGACATGTTGTGTTCCAATTTTGAGCTTACAACAAATCCGTTTGACTAGTTTCACTAGTAATTGAAAGTGTAGAATGATTAGTAGCTCTTTTTGGAATGTTATTATTTTTAACCCATGATAGATAGGACTGAATTTCTTTTACCACTATGTTCTAGACTGAAAATACTTCATGTGTGCCAATTTAAAAGTCTTCACCAATACATTTGCTCACTTTCCCTAGCCCTTTCCATTTGCAAAAATGTACATTTTTACACTAGTTAGTTATGCAATTCTCGGAGGTCAATTTTGTGCACTTTCAAAATTTTCCTTATTATTTGAAATGATCCAGAGTTACAAACATTTTTCTCCACATGATAATCAATCAATATCCTAGATCTCGCTTCTCCAAGTATCTATTTGATTGGTTGCTAAAGTGAAAACTAAACACAATTTCTTATTTATAACAAGTTGTTTGAATGATATATTTCAAAAAGACAACTTCAGAGGCTGATATTGTTTGACTTGGATGTCATACTAAGATGAAAATTTGTAGTATGAGAATATTTATGCTAGAGAATGAGTATGCCAAGTTTTAGCTCTAGGTTTTTTAATTTTGCCAATTTTTTCAGCCAACTCAGAGTCCTCTTGGCACAAAATTCATAGTTCACAAAAAAGATTAAAAATGAGTTTTAGATATTGAATTGATGATCGAAATTGAATGTAGTTAGCTCAGGGAGCTCAATAGATCAGTTTGAGGTATTAGGTGTTTGAGTTCAAAATTTTCCAAGTTAGGCCACCCTATTACCCAAGTTGTTGTAGCATGGATATTCTCTTTAATGAGAATATTAATATTGCTCTATTTTAAATAGGCACTGTTGATAGCCAAATCTTGACATGATTTCGAGTGGTTAGTGGAAATAGAGGTATCAATGTCTAAAGAAGTTAAATGATTGACTGCTCTAGTTGATCCAAATGCTCATACTTGTTGATGATACTTTTCAACAATTACTATTCATATGCACTAATTGTATAAAGCTTTTCTAATATGTTAGAAAGGTTAATCTTTCCTTGGATATATTTTAATTAGGATATTCCAAGGGTCCCTACATGTAATTTGTCCACTTGTACAAATGTGGAGGACATGTCATTATTTGTCCATTATTCCACATGTAAGGACAACTCTTGTTTATTTCGTTATTTAGTTTATCCTCCTTAAGAGGATTGTGACACTTTGCACACACCTATTATGAATGTGGCATTCATAGATATGGGAGTTACAAATGCAACTCCTCTCTCATCTCTATATAAGAGATGCTCCTCCTTCTTTCTTCACAACTACACACCACTCTAAGCACTTGATGTTATTGTATTGAGCTACCTTTGCTCCAACTCTCTCTCTCTCTCTTCTTTAGGCATTTGCCTTCATTCATAATAACTCACAAGGGGTTTTCTTTGCTTTCCCCTTATAAATCCTTGTCTCCATTGTTGAACCATCTTGGTGTATGCTCTTGGAGTTGCTTATCTCATGGTAACATTGTTTCACACTTAACTTACTTGGATTGTTTCTCGTTCCTTGCTCAACATTATTCATTTCTTACATGGTATCAGAGCTTGGTTATCTAATCCTTGTTTTAAGTTTTGTGGTGAAGGTTGCCATTCATTGGAGCACACCTTATTTGGAGACGTTATTGAGAGAAGAAGATTGTGTTGGGATCTTAGCTCGTTTTAACTAATCTTGTGCATGCAAGTTTTTTTTACTAACCCTCTTTGGAAGGCTTGCCGCCAAAGGGTTTTCTTGCAAAGCTTCTTTTTTTTTACTAACCCTCTTTGGACGGTTTGCCGCCAAAGGGTTTTCTTATAAAGCTTCTTATTATTTTCTAACCCTCTTTGGACGGCTTGCCGCCAAAGAGTTTTCTTAGTAGTTTTTTTTGGTTTGTTTTGGATGGCATGCCGCCAAAACAAAACATATTACAATAGTGAAGCTTTTTATCTCTTTATTTTTCCTCTCACTTTATTTATCAAAAAAATTTTTTTAGGAAAAATAATATATTTTACTATTTTAAAAAAATATAGTATAAAGTTTTTTTTTAAATAGTAAAAACAAATTTAAAAAAATAATTTCTTTTATTTTTTAAGGCGGCCGCGCCACCCGCGCGCCACCTCATGCCTCAGCCACCCGCCGAAGGCACTGTTTCATATTTCGGCCCGAGCTCGCTGCAGCATTTTCGGCCGCGCAAATCGCGCCGCCGCGCGAATAAATCGCGCCGTCGCACCAACTATCCCGCCGCCGAGCCAAGTATCCCGCCGCCGAGCCAACAATCCCGCCGCCGCGCAAACATTTGCGCCGCCGCGCCATCATCCTCGCTGACGGTTTCATTCCGCCGCTGCCACCTCTACACCTTTACCGCGCACTTTGCATTTTTTAAAACCCCCCACCACCGCCCGCGGCTCACCGCTCCACACACGCGGCGACCACCAACCGCCACTTTCTCTTGCCACGCGGCAGCCACCGCTCGCTTCCCTCCATTTTTTGATTTAAAACCGTTTTCCCCTCCTTTTCTCATTTTAATTAAACTTTAATTATTTTTAAATTCCACTATCACTATTAATTATAATTAAAACAATTAAAAAAATCAAATATTCTTTAAAAAAATAATAATAACATAAAATAATAAAATATAAAATTAAAAAAAACACAATTTTTTCAATTCATAAAAATTTTAATTTTTTTTCCAAATCATTTGATTCCAAAATTAAGGGCATTTTTTTTTTCAAAAAAAAGAAGGAAAGAATTTTTTTTAATCATGTCAACATTAATTCCAGAAATCAAACTTAATTATTCAAATTATCATTCTTGGAAAACTCATATCTCATTTATTTTTCGTTTTAAACATCTCTTTGAAATAGCCACTGACCCTTCTCTTGAGCCTGGTTCAGCAGCTACTCAAGATGAGAAAGATACCTGGAAAGCTAAAAATGAAGAAGCTTTAGGGTTAATTGGTATTTCTATTATTCCAGATTTATATGTCTTAATTGCTCACTATTCTAAAGCTCATGATGCGTGGTCCATTTTGAAGACCAAGTATGACAGTAGCGATGAATATCGCAAAATACAATTGCAAGATCAACTCGAAGATCTCAGGTATGCAGATTTTAAAGGTATGGATGAATTCCTCTTAAAATTTGATTCTCTTAAAAGTCAAATTATGGCTTTAGGTATTCAATTAGAGGATATTCGTTTAATCCATCTTATTCTTAAAAAATGTCTTCCAAGACAGTTTCAACAGTTTATAACCAATATTCATGCACAACTTGCTATTCCTACTTTATCTTCTCAGTTAACTTATGTTATTTTCCAAACTTTATTGAGACAGGAAGAAGCTAAGCTAATCCAGTTTGGTACTCTCAAATCAACTGAACATGCCTTTGTCTCTAGAAATTCAACTAATAATTCTCGTTCCAATACCCATAATTACAAGCCATCTAATTCAAATAACACTAACAATAAATTTCATCCCAAATATAATAATACCCATCACCCTAATAATACTCGTAATCCTAATCAGAGGAACCATTCCAATCCCAAACCTCATTGTTCTTATTGTGGCAAAGATGGTCACCTTGTTAATAATTGTTTTAAAAAACAAAATGATAAAAGACCTATGAATCATAGTACCAATCATCAACCCTCAAACCATAGAAAAGGTACTTCAACTTATTCTAATTCTCGTCAAGCTTTTACTTGTAGCTTTAATCTTTGTAAACCTCTAGAGTGGATTGTTGATAGTGGTGCATCCCAACATGTCACCTCTCATAAAGAAATTTTTGATTCCTTACAACCTGATATTGCTAACATTCCTATTCAGTTAGCTAATAATCAGACTTGTAAAGTTGAAGGACTAGGTGATGTTACTATTCCTAATGGTAAATTGCATGATGTTTTATATGTACCTGACTTGAAAACTAATCTAATTTCTATTTCACAGTTATGTCAGAACTATAAATTTGAATTCTACAAAGATACATGTTATATTATAGATCCTCAAACTCTTAAAGTAATTTCTTATGCTAAAATGGATAATGACAATTTGTTTAAATTCCATGAATTTGCTAGTTCACGATATTCTTTACATACTTCTATTGATTTCAATATATGGCATGAAAGACTTGGTCATTTAAATTCTGATTATATTACTTTCATGCAAAAGCATAATATGGTTGATGGCTTGCCTAACATTATTCCTTCCAAGATTACCTGTACAGGTTGTATGAGTGGTAAGATGCATAGGGAGCCCTTTCCAAGTGGAAAATCATGGCGAGCAACTCATAAGTTGCATCTTGTCCATAGTGATCTTTTGGGTCCCATGGAGAATACCTCCATCCAAGGTTCTCGGTATGCACTTACCTTTGTTGATGATTTTTCTAGATGAACTTGGATCTATTTTTTGCATAGCAAGGATCAAGTTCTTGATATATTTATTGAATTTTAGTTATATGTTGAAAGGCAATCTGGGTATAAACTTAAAATTCTTAGAACTGATAATGGAAAAGAATATGTGAATAATGCTTTTCATTCTTATTTGAAATCATGTGGAATTAAGCACGAGCTTACTATTCCTTATAAACCACAACAAAATGGTGTAGCGGAAAGAAAGCATCGGACCATTGTTGAAATGGCTCGAAGCATGTTGCATGCTAAGAATTTGCATTATAAATTTTGGGCTGAAGCCATGTTTTGTGCAACTTATATTCTTAATCGGACTCCTACCAAAGCTCTCAAAGCTATCACTCTAGAAGAGGCTTGGTCTGGTAGGAAACCAAATTTACATCATTTATGGATATTTGGTTCTACTGCTTATGTCCATACGCCTAAACAGAAAAGGCATAAATTAGATGCTAAGTCATCTCCTTATATGTTTGTTGGCTATGATGAACACACTAAGGGTTATCGCGTTTATGATTCCACTACTAACAAAGTTCAAGTTGCTAGAGATGTCTGTATTGCAGAAACTGGAGTTCATGACTGCTCTACTACAACGGATGAAGAATTCAATGGCACTAAAATTGTGCAAGTGGAGGACCAACCTCCCTCTCTTAACCCTACTCTTTCTTTTAATCAAGTACCACAGGTTATTTCTACTCCTCCATCTCATGATACTCAAATAGATCCTAATGATACCATTCTTACTCATGATTCTTCCTCTAGTGATAATTCCATTACAGCAAAACGTAAACCTAAATGGGCTCAAAATCTCATCAATGAAGCTGATAATTATATTTCTAAATCTGGTGGAATTAAACATAGAAGGATTAATTATTGTAATTATGCTTTGATGACTACTATTATGAATTCTAACGATCCTAAGTCTTTTGATCAAGCTAACTCTCAACCTCATTGGCAAAAAGCCATGCAAGAGGAATATGATTCGTTACTTGCTAATCACACTTGGGATTTAGTCACATTACCTCCTGGCAAAAACATAGTTTCATGTAAATGGTTATATAAAACAAAATTGAATACTAATAATGAAATTAGTAAATTTAAAGCTAGACTAGTTGCTAGAGGCTTTTCCCAAATTGAAGGCTTAGACTATCCTGAAACCTTTGCACCTGTTGCTAAAATGCCTACTATCAAATTAGTTCTTGCTTTAGCCTCTAAACTGAATTGGCCCATTCATCAAATGGATGTTAAAAGTGCTTTTTTAAATGGTGAGTTACATGAAGAAATCTATATGGCTCAACCTCCTGGATTTGTAAAGAAAGGTAGTGAAAATCTAGTTTGCAAATTGAACAAATCTATTTATGGCCTTAAACAATCACCTAGAGAATGGTATTCTCAAATTAATTCTTTCTTCATTTCTCAAGGTTTTACTAGAAGCAAAAATGATCCTAATTTTTTTATTAAACATACTACCGATGATATTATCATTGTTATTGTTTATGTAGATGATTTAATTCTCACTTCTAGTTTAGACATTTTGATTTCTGATAGTAAATTCCAACTTAAACAAAAATTTCAAATGACCGACTTAGGTATCTTACATTACTTCTTAGGTATGCAAATTTTTCAAACTCCTAATGGTATATTTGTTTCTCAAAACAAGTATGCTTATGATCTTTTAGAAAAATTTAAGATGAATGACTCTAACCATGTTTCAATTCCATGTGAATTAGGAACTAAATTAATGAATGATATGAATACTCCTTTTGTTGATGAAACTCTGTATAGACAATTAGTAGGAAGTTTAAATTATTTAACTCTTACTAGACCTGATATTGCTTATAGTGTTGGTTTAGTGTCTTGTTTTATGTCTAAACCTCAACAAACTCATTTTAAAGTTGCTAAACGCATCTTAAGATATATTAAAGGAACTATTAATATAGGCTTATTTTATGATCCAAACTCTGAATTCATTTTACATGGCTATACTGATTTCGATCTAGGTGGAGATCCCAATGATGGGAAATCCACTTGTGGTTATGTTTTCTTTGTTGGTTCAGGTCCAATTTCTTGGAAAAGCAAAAAGGAACACTCTATTTCCCTATGCTCAACGGAAGCTGAATACAAAGGTTGTACCAATGCAGCTAAAGAAGCTTTGTGGATTCGAAGACTTCTTGATGATTTTGGTCTACTTCAACAATCACCTACACCTATACATTGTGACAATCAAAGTGCTATTGCCTTGGCAAAGAATCCAGTATATCATGCTCGCACTAAACATATTTCACTTCAACATCACTTCATTCGAGAACAAGTTGAAGACAATCAAATTATTCTTCTTTATTGTAAAGGAGAAGATCAAGTGGCTGATATCTTAACCAAACCACTTTCTAAAGAGAGATTTCAGTTCCATTGTAAAAATTTGGGTTTGCAACCCATTGAAGTACACTCCCCAAGTAAAGCTTAAGGGGGGGTGTTAGAAAGGTTAATCTTTCCTTGGATATATTTTAATTAGGATATTCCAAGGGTCCCTACATGTAATTTGTCCACTTGTACACATGTGGAGGACATGTCATTATTTGTCCATTATTCCACATGTAAGGACAACTCTTGTTTATTTCTTTATTTAGTTTATCCTCCTTAAGAGGATTGTGACACTTTGCACACACCTATTATGAATGTGGCATTCATAGATATGGGAGTTACAAATGCAACTCCTCTCTCATCTCTATATAAGAGATGCTCCTCCTTCTTTCTTCACAACTACACACCACTCTAAGCACTTGATGTTATTGTATTGAGCTACCTTTGCTCCAACTCTCTCTCTCTCTCTTCTTTAGGCATTTGCCTTCATTCATAATAACTCACAAGGGATTTTCTTTGCTTTCCCCTTATAAAATCCTTGTCTCCATTGTTGAACCATCTTGGTGTATGCTCTTGGAGTTGCTTATCTCATGGTAACATTGTTTCACACTTAACTTACTTGGATTGTTTCTCGTTCCTTGCTCAACATTATTCATTTCTTACATAATAAGATAGTATGTTATAAATCTTTCATTTCCATAATGGAACTTGAGTCTAAATTTTTTGTGCAAGATCCTTGCAAAAAGAACATAGATGGTGATAGGGTTGTTTTAAAATAAAGAGAGCATTATTTCAGTATGGTAGGGCCACGTTTCAATTGGTCAAATTGAATACATCTCAATGAAGGTAAATCTTATTTTTTGAAATATACTGAAAGTACCACTGAAAAGAAACCGTCGAGACATCAAGTTCCTTAGTCGAGATAGAATTTACAAAGGTAAAAACTAAAAGACAAATGAAATGTTTCAATAGTCCTTTACTATATGTGCAAAAAGAGGATGCTATCTTTTCATGCAAGGAAGTCACGTTCAACATAATGTCATAAAATGCCAAGTTTTATTTGCAAGTTGGTAAAACTTGTGAAATAAAGGATAGGCATCATGACTGCTAAGCCAAAATGACAGGGACACTCATTTTGGGAGATCAACTAGTGATTAAAATATTTACATGAGTGTAACATTTATGGAGCTTCCTTCATCAGATTTCTCTCCAAATCGACCTGGAAAGCACAAGCGAGATTTGTGCACATCTAAATAATTAGTCTCCCATCCTAAAGGAATTGCCAAGTTTTTTATGGGTTCCCTCACTCCAAGCTAATAAGCCCACTCCATTCAAGTCGATCTTATTGATGGCATATCGTGGATTCCTTCGGTCTAAAATGCATTGTGGAGAGTGACATTTATGTCTCTTATCAAAAAGAATTTTTCAAGATGGAATGCTTCACCGTGAATCTTCTAATATGCACAGAAGTAACATGATAGAGTGGAAGGATAGTTTTTATTTTCTTAAGAACATAGAGCAAGTAGAGATTGTGACTAAAGTGTCACCTCTCATGGGATTCTCCTGCAATCTGCTCAACAATAACACCAGACAATCAATGAGTTGAGGTAATCACCTTCAACCTCACTCTTTTAGCGAAATCTAAAGTGTGTGTGGAAGCTAGTGTACTTGAAGATGTAATTGGGATGGATACCTTGTTTTAGGTCATGTGGTGAATGACCATGGGGTTTTGTAGAATCATGTCTCGTCTTTACAACAAGCCTATGTCTGAGTTGACATTTTTCCAAGAGACTCCCAGGACCTATAGTAATTGACAGCCGAGTGAAAATGTTGTAAAACGAACATTTCTCACATGCAATATGGATGGATATTTATTGACTTTGTCTATTTTGCAATGAAGTTGAGAGTAATAGAACATGGATTGATCATGGTTTTTAGACGGAGAGAGCATAATATGATGTTGTATTAGAGAGTATCTGATGTGAAGGTCATGATGCGAAGAACTATTGATATGTTGAATCCATCATGGTATAAGGAGAAAGCAATGCGATCACAATACGCATGCGGCATTGACAGATTTGTCAGCATGGGTGGAACTTCGCAATATGGTGCATAATGGTTACTACAGCGACCAGAGTTATGATATCCAACTTTTTTACATCCTATGTAGAGGTGTTGCGTTGGTTTTATAAAGTATTTTTCAAAATTTGGGAGTTAATGGTGAGATTCGTAGGTGCTTTTCTGAGATATTTATAGAAGCAAGTTATCCCACATGGAATTTTTTGATAATGTCATTAGGGTTTTTATACTTGAGCATACAATACACATATGTCTCGAGTGTTTTATCTTTATAATGAAGCGAACCTTGCTTGTGGGTCCCAAACAGCTAGCCTTGTGAGATAAGAGTGAAAATTTTAATGGAAAAAAGTCAAAGACATGGATCAATGATGATGAGTAGGATGACATAACTCTAGATGGATGAATAAGAACTCGACATGTGGCAATCAACAAATGAGCATGTTCCACATGGCACAAATTTTGACACGGCCAAGTTAGAGAAGGCAGACAGGTGGCAAAATATCATTCAGTCATGAGGAAAGATGGCAGTGTTGAGATGAAGTGGAATTTTCCCACATGGTGATATCCCATGTGCTTGCCAAAGGAAGTTATCAAGTTGAGAGATAGCGTGATCATGACATGTGGCACTATGGGATTAGGTTTTCATCAAGGAGTTGGTGATGTGTGGTTTAGGTGGCATCCATGTGGTCTGTACCATGGTAGTATCAACAAATACGACATTGACACATGGCAATCGAGGGTAGAGGTAGTGACATCAGTGATTGAGACATAGAAAAATCGTATTGATTCATTGGTTCAAGCCACACAGACGAGATGTAGCGAGATTTTGCTACATGGTTGTAGCACCTGGGTGGAGCCCAATGAGGTGGAGTATTGATCAGATGCTAACCAAAATTAGAGCTCACCATGTGAGACTGACATGTCAAGTTGAATGAAGGTTCACAATGATGATGGTTGGAGAAGCCAATCAGGTGTTGACACCTATCACCACATGGTCTACCAGGTTTAACTAAAGTCCAAAATAGAGGGAAAAATGCAAAGTTGCAAAAAATAATTTAAATAAAACTTGATTCATATTATAAAGTTCTCACTTTATAATAAAATCATATTTTTTGAGAAATACATGCACATTTTGTGTCCTACTTTGCCTAGCTTTCAAATGGAGGGTTACCTTCTAGATTTTTCATCAAGCATAGGATAGTTATATATTGTCTAAAAGCTCTCGTGGTCTACTTTCCATATTTTCCATCAACTTATGCACATGTATCAATGTGTAGTAGATTTTTGCATATGTGTCCGATGTGCCTTTTTCTTAACTACATTTTGGTATGGGTAGTTTAGATTCAATTTATGGCCAAATGGTGAAGTAGGTATTCACCAAACTTTGAAAGGATCTTGTTGTTGATGTTATTTTGAATCCAAATGAGTTTGGTGGAAATTTTAGTAGATTTTTGGTAGTAGATCAGATATAATTTTAACAAGAAGGGTATTATCATCATTCTTGGAGATGTTTTAAGAGTTGGTTATGCACAATGATGATATTTCATCCATTTTTTAGTCGAAGAGAGAAGAGAGATGTTTGGATTCAATAGATGGAACAATTTCAGCTAGACAAATAACATCACCAAATTAGATTTGGGAATTCTTCCACTTCTACTTATTGTCTTCTTTTTCTTTCTTTAGGGTTGGATGTTGTTCATTCATGACTACTAAGTAGAGCTCTAGCTATCATTCTATCATTCTCATCAAAATTTTCTCTTTATGAACATCATTAATGAAGTTTTAGAGTATAGTTATATTTTGTTATTTTTTTCATGAGTCTTTTTGTATATCTTGCATGTAGTTATTTCAAAGGAATGAATACAAAGAGCCGCAAGTTACTTAGTTTGATTTTAATTCATGTCTCTTGTCTTTGTTGTTTGTAACCTTTTGTAGTTTATGATAAAAATTATAGATCTTGTTACAATTCATTGTGTTTTTTATGTCTTGATATGTTTTCCCCTTGGTGCCAACAATCATGTAAATTCTTGATACATCTTAACAAGGTTGTGAATTTAATGAGAAGAATATAATGAGTATGAGATTTAGTTTGTACATGGATATTTGATTCACAAAGTGAAAGGATAGATCCAATATCTGATGTATGTTATGATTTCGAATACCCAATGGATAGGGCACTAATTAGTCATAGGATCTGCAATTATATTGTGTTTCATATTTTGGTTTTGCTAATATAATTCAATTAATTAAAATCAATTTCCCTTTCATGTTGTAGAGATGAAAAGAATAACCCACACTTAGCTTGTGAATTTTATAGATCAAGGTATTAGCTATTTTGTGTCTTTGCAATTGAATGAGCATAGAATTATTTGAGGTTTTCATCATCTTAATATAGATTTATCTTTATGTTTTCCCAATTGCTACCATATGAATGAATCTGAAGTCTAGCCAACTAGGTTTTGCAAAGCTTGAAGAAGAAGAAGGAATTCAACCTTATAGTTGGCCCAACTTCTAAAAAATATGTGTCCATCATAGGAGATAGCTTTCCTTAAATGAAAAATTCTCTTGGCTACTTGGTAGTTAAAATCTCTATCAAATTAGGAGCCAATAGAGTTCTTTGTGACATCCCCACAATTTTCCTAGCTATGTGTTATCTTTAATAGTCAAATAAATCTAGTATCTATTGATATATAAGATTGTTTTGAAGTGAAGAACCTATAATGGAACAGTCATTATTTTTTCAATGACGTAAAACTTGCTAATTGCTGGTGAGACAATTACTTTTTGGTCTGAAAGCTATCATTTAGTTGATTAATGAAGAGGATTTTAAAAGAGGATATAATAATAGCACCTAGAGAAAGGTCCAGTTATTTGGTATGTAAAAGAAACTTTAAGAATAAGTAAGACATCGATACTATAGTGTATTGTTTATCTACTTAAAGCCTGAAATGAAAGGTGACTCAAGTTGAGACTAGAAGGAGATCAAGTAAGAAAAGTGTCTGGCAAGCCTTGTCTAGTAGTCTGTGCAAGTCGAGCAAAAATTAGTAGAACTTGAGTGAAAATCAAGAGCTATTGAGCAAAGATAAAAAAGAGTGCAAGCCGAGTGATTGTTAGTATATGTTGAGTAAATTTTATTTTGTGTCGAGCAGAAGGAAACCTTAGTATTTGTTGAGCAAACTAGTGTTGGCCAAGTGAAAGAATAGTATAGATGTTGAGTTATAGAAAATAGTATTAAATTGAAGATTTGATGAACTTGAGCTGAGTAATTTGATTTCTTGAATTAGGTGAAGCATTTGGAAGAAACCCATGATGAGATGGTGGCACAAAATTCAAGGTAAACCATTTTGTGGAAGATATAAGATTATAGAAGTTTCTAGAGGAACCGATTGGAAAAGTGGGTATATTTATTGTATCTTACCTAATCCTAGCTAATCCTAAAAAGGCTGATTGTGATTAAGAATAAAAAGATCTAAATTCTCTATTTATAAAGATAGTAGGTTAGAAGAAAAGGCTTTCATGTCCGAGAACCTAAGGAAGACAAGGTGTCTAGGGTATTGATTCATCTAGTGGCCAAATAGAAGAGACAATAGTTTGAAATGAAAGCAAGAAGGCTTAAGAGTATGAATTCTTGAAGGGTGAACAAGCTATCAGAGAGGAAGTGAGTAAGATCTACGTAAAACGGAGGACTGAAACAAATATCTCTAATTTGCAAGTGAGTTGTAATTTTTTATTAGATCAATCATTACTCTTTCTTTCTAATCATTGTATTAGTCTAGGGTAAATCATTTGGATTAAGGTTGACCTAACAGTTATTTGTAAATCCTTTAACTAGGTGACACTATAATGGAATAGTCTAAATTCCTCTAACAAGGCTCAATCTTAATAAGGTGATTGAAACCATTTAACCAGGTCACATTTAACAATGTGTATTGTAAACTTTAATAGGGTTCAACTTTTATAGGGTATTACTTTAGAAGAGTGAGAATTAGTAGCATGTTATTGGTGGTTTTTCCCAAATTGGGTTTCCACGTAAAAATTTTGTGCCAAATTCTGTGAATGTTCTTATGTTGTTTCATGTTTACATTTCTACAAAGTTGTTTTGACCTAGGACAATAACCTACAAATTTTAATTATTATATGATCTAATAGATGCATGAATGATAAGGTTTTATGGATATGGGTCTACAAAGCATTGAAATGTTTGATTTGTACATCTAGACCTTGGATAACTAATTCATCCCCACCTCCCTCTTAGTTATTATAAAGAATTCCAATAGTATCTTAATACTTTCTATATGAGTGTTTAATCATGAGTACTTTGGTAAGATTGAGAAGATGGTAATGAGCATTAAAAATGATATTTACATATGTAGAACATATCACTATGAAATTCCTATTGATCAATGTCAACTGGTCCCTTTATAACCTCTAGTTTCTTCTCTCAATTCCAATAGATTGTTAAACTTGTTCCCAATTGTTAAGAGAATCTTTCTTTCTTGTTTATCTTTTTCCATATTATCCATTTTCATGTAATAATTGGATGGGAATATATCTTCTTAAAGAAAAAAGAGTTATGGGATAGTAAATCTATGTTAGAACCCACCAAGCTTGAGATCCCTATTTTTGATAGATTTGAGGACATTGAGGATAAGTATTTATCATTCCCCCGAAATTGAGATGGATATTTGACTCAATGTAGTAGAAATTTTCAAAATTAAGAAAGCAATTTGATGCTTTTACATCTTATTTTGTATCAAGAAAATCATTATTATTTATTATTTTTAATTACCATCAAACTATATAAAATCAGAAGATTATAATTTGTATCTCTTTTGTACCAAGGTAGACATTAGATAGAAGATATGGTATTTATTTTCCTGATAAATAAAATAAATTTACTCACATTAGATGATGTAAATTTCATTGAAAATTACAATATTTAAATGGAATAAAAATATCAATAAATTAAAGTAATGGAACTAATCATAGAATCTTTGAAAAATTAGGTCATCAAGTACTAAGCTATATATTTGTAATGAGATTCCCAATCCAACTTTGAACATCAGGGGTTCATGATAGTGCCTAATTTTTTTGATAGGAAAATGCTTATAGAAGGACGTTATCTAATGCTTTGAAAAACTAATGTGTTTTTGAGCTCAAAGTATTAAAATGTGAGAAGTAGAGTTAAAAAACAAGGTCAACAAACATAATTGTATACCAAAAGGGAGATAAGTAAAATGTGTTAACTCAAGAAAGCCATGAATGTATAATTAGTAATTTTACCACTGGGGTATGCCCCTTTCAAATTTGTATTTGAAAAAGGGTTTAAAGCTTAAAATAGGGAAATGCCCCTCTTAAAAGTAGCAAAATGTAGGACTTTGGTCCTGGGAAAGACTAGAGGCTTTCTTCTCCATCATTTCATATCAATGCCCGTTTGAATGAAGATAGTGTATTTTATTAATAAATATAATATAATTGAAAAGGTTCGACAATTTATCAATAAAATTAATAAAAATAAATAGAAAAATTATGAATTATCCTATGTCAATTAAAAAATTAGCATATAGGAATTTAAACTTGCTTTAATTTATAAATTACATAAAGACCAGACAAACACATGAGTGACATGAGGAAAATTGCTTCATTTCTTATCATTCATAGGCCAAATAGATACAAAAAATATAGATTACATATATTCACAGTACATCAAAGAGAGGTAAACAAGCTTGCATAGTATAATGATGGTTGAAAGAGATAAGGTAGAAAGTCATATAATTCATAGGGAAAGAGGAAATTTATAGTAGCATTCCAAGCCAATATTAGGGAAATAGAGAATATTTGACCCTAAGAAAGACAACAATATTCAAGCCTTTATAGTTTGAATATAACTTGGATAACTTTCCTCGTAAGATAAAAATCAACTATTACAATCAACTCTTTGGAGAATAATCACTACAAAATTGAAAAGATATGGATATTGCAAAAATCCGTATATGAGAGAATCACTTCTTCATAAAAAAAATCTTTGAGATTTCTAGAGCAATGTTCATTTAATCTTTGACTAAATGAATGGATCAACAGATGGTGGTGGAGTATCTCTTTGCACTTATCAAGGCTAGGGATCAATGAAAGTGGTTACATGAGATTGAAAAGAATAGATTCATCATCTAAGGAATTTCTTCCACTACCATCAACATCCAAATTTATCATGACTTTTGGTCAACTAAGGCCTAACCATCAAGTCTTGCTACATGGATAAAACACTTTCTTACCATTATGCCACTTTGTTAATGTTTCAATCTTTATGACTTTTATTTGACCATTTGTGATTGTAGCCTCACCACCAGCTTCCTTTAATAACTATTATTTCTTGTAAAACCATGATCCACTAATCATCCCTATCTCACAACCTACTCTTAGCATTCTTTAACAATCGTCGTGACCCTATGAAGGTTGAGGTTGCACCATATATGCACTATCACCACCTTAACCCAAGGTTCCTATCAAAATTTTGTGACCAAGTGAAATAAGGGGAACCACTTGATCTATAACTCAAAACATAGCCATTTATTGACTCACAATGATCATGCACTAGCAGTAGATCTAGATGATCTAATAGTGCAAGATATGTCTTTGAAGCATTGAAGATCTTCCTTTTCTGCATCATCACATCTTAAACTATAGCATGTTAGCATAACCATATGATAAAAAAAAAATAAACCACAACTATGAAAATAACATGGTCATGACTTAAAACATTCTAAGATAAAATATAAGATATAGCCAATGCTTAATTCAAAACCCTAGGCAACCATTGGGTGAATTATCATTTAAATTTGATTTTCTAGGGGGAGGGTATTTTGGTTAACATTTCTGGCGAATCAGAGTGGATACAAGCTTGCTTAGCACATGATCAGTGACCATCAAAAGATCCTTTAGGCTATAGAGTTTTCCAAACCATAAAACCCATCAAAGTTATCATTTCTACTACATTATGAGCCATAACATGCCTTATTCCTCTACAACTTGCAAAAAACTTAGAACCATAACCCTCTACTTATAAAACAAAACATGTGCCCACGTACTTCTTTGAAGAAAGAAAGAACAGAAAACAAAACTACTCTAACTATGTACATGAATATTAATTTCCATCAAAAATAGGATTTAAGATATATTACATTCACTGGAATAGGCAAGATTTCACCATTAGGCCTACTCAACTGAAAAGCATTGGTTTGCTTACAACTAACGATCACATAGGAGCCACTCCATAAAGCATCAAATTTAAAATTTCACCTTGCCTTTGCGCGGCTTGCATCCCATTTCAACACAAGTTCACCTTCCTTGAAACTTCTAGCCTTAGCCTTCTTATCAAAGCTCCTTTCATCTATTGCTGATGTATCCTAAGGTTTGTAATGCTTGACCCATTTTTTCCTCTAGCTCCATCAAATCTATCATTCTTACATACAACATCATTTTAAATCAATTCCAACTAATGAGCCAGCTCAAGTGTAGGAAACTCCAATGAGATAGCAAACCTAGCTTCCCTACCATATAACAACATGAAAGGGCAATTTCCTAGAGCTCTCTTGGGCATTATTCTGTCATCCCACTGGGCACATTTCAATCTCTCATGCCAACACCTCTGTCTATCTTCAATAGTCCTCTTAATGATCCTAATCAAATTCTTATTAAATTACTAGGTGAAGCTATTACACTAAGGGTAATAATTAAAGGATGTGCTCAAGTAAATACCACGATCAAGTCCCCATGCACAAATCTAACCTACTATGAAGGATTTAGCATTATCTAAAATAATAGTTGAAAGGGAACCAAACCTAGTCATAATTCTATCAAGGAATTCAATAACTAAAGATTATGTGGCATCCTTTAATGCTATTGCCTTTGTCCATCTGGGAAAGAAATCTTTAGTAGCTAGAATCCATTTATGATCAGAGCTAGAAGGAGGAGTGATGGGACCAATAAAATCCAATCCCCATTGAGCAAAAGGTTGGACAACCTAGATAGGATGAAGTGGAAGAGTTGCAAGTCTCTACTTACCTTGGAAGAAAGTGCACTTCTCATGAACTTCTTAAATGTTTGTGGGAATCATGGAACAAGGATGGCCAAAAGCAAATAGATCTCATAATTTTCATTACAGTAATTCTTGCTAAAACATGACCACCATGAAGCTCTTTAACCATTCTTTGTTCTTGATCCACATCAATGCATCTTAGTAAGGCTCTATTGAAGTCCTTCCTAAATAAAATCCCATTAAATACAAAATAGGGGATGGACTACACCCTGAACTATCATTTTTTTAGCTTTATCTAGTCCTTGGGGATATTCATTTCTAGCTAAGAAGGTTTTAATGTCATCTATCCAATTCCTTGGATTTTCATTCCTTGCCTCCTATTGTTATGTCAACATCAAGACAACTTCCTCAACAAGCTCATGAGATGAGATCATCTATTTGTACAATCCATTACCCCTTATCAATTTTGTAGTCTAAATATCTACATCATACTCCATTACCTTGGTGATCCAACCAGCTCTTTTGTCACTAATGTCTTTTCTCAATAGGAAGTCCTTAATACTTGCATATGAAACCAACAAATGAATTTGTTAATGGGAAAAGAGGTGTCTAAATTTATTCAAGGATTTTATGAATAAAAGAGCTTTCTTTTCCACATAGCTATACTTATTCTCATACTCTTTCAGTCCTTCACTAGAAAAAGCAATAGGTTGTTCTTCACTTTTATCATTTAATTGTGTCAAAATAACATAAATACTTAATTCACCCCCTAAAATATACAAAATGAAATCTTTATCAAAATTTGGATTGATAGGAGTAGGGGCTGAAGCTATGGCTACTTTGTTCTCTTCAAAACATACTTTCCTTTCCTTGGTCAATGAGAAGGCCATATCCTTTTTGAGCATATCTGTAAGAGGCTTCACCATGGTAGCCAGGTTAAGAATAAACCTTCTCACAAAATTTATTCTACCAAGAAATTTGTGTAGATCTTTCTTGTGACTAGGAAGAGAAAGGGAAAGTATTGCCTCAATTCTTTTAGGATCAATAATCAGACTGTTCTTATATATAATATATCCTAATAACTTCCCTTGTTAGTGGTGAAGACACACTTGCTTGGATTTAGAGACACCCCATATTATCTACATCTTGTAAACACTTGTTTGAGATGACGAAAATGTTCTCCTACATATTTAGAATAAATTGTGATATCATCAAGGTAAACCAACACAAATTTTTCAATAATATTTTTGAAGGCCATCTCCATTTCCTTTTGAAATGTGGCACCTGCACTTGTTAGTCTAAAAGGAATCTTTCTATAGGCATAGGTACCCCATTTGGTAACGAAAGAAATTTTGTATCTATCAACTTCCTTACCTAACACCTAGTTATATCCCGAGAATCCATCCAAGAAAGAGAATCTCTCTAAACCACTAACCTTGGACAATATTTGCTCCATGAAAGGGAGAGGAAGATGATCTTTGAGGAGGACTTGGTTAAGATCCCTCAAAATCTATGCACAGTCTAATTTCTTTGTTCATTTTCCTAACTAGCACAAAATTTTCAACCCACGAGGAATGCTTGATAGGGAAAATGATATTAGCTTCAACCAATTTGGATAGCTCATTTCTCATTAGCAGCTCAATCTTGGGATTTACTGGTGTCTTTTTTTGCCTAATAGGCTTGACATTATCCACTAGATATATAGTATGCTGAAAAAGACTAGTGTCAAACCCCCTTAAATCATCATATGTCCCAACAAATATATCATTAAATCCTTGACATATATTGACAAAACTTTCTTGCTTAGTTTCAAAACATACATTTCCCATCTTTAGAATCCTTCCATTAGCAACTGTAATTGGTACATGGTCTCCTTTGTTTGTAGCAAGATTCTTGCTTCTTTCCCTCACATGGTCATTAGGATTGAAGACACCCTCTAAGGTAATAAGACCCTTAGGTAACTTGTTGGAGCTAAGGTTAATGATTTGATCACCATATTAGCCATTTAATCTTGATTGATTTCTATCTGAGAACTCTACTTCATTCTATAAGAAAGTCACAATTTGTGCATCAGATTCAAAGACTTGCCAATTGATGTCATTATCAGGAATGGTGGGCCTGACCACCATTTTAATCTTCTACCTCTTCTCATCTTCAAGGTTCCTTTGGACATCATCAGATATACCCACTACAACAAGTCTATTAGCATGTCTATTTTCTTTTCTAGGAATTCTTTGGATATTAAATGCATAGAAATATTCAAGAAAATCCCATACCCTATGTTTTTAATATTTGAGCAAACCATTCTTAGTAATATTTTGATTCCTCACTTGATTTATCACCAACTACACTATCTCCATATGTTCTTAATGTTTGAATTCCTCTCGTTTGGACAAGTAAGAGACCTTGAATCAATGATTTATTATTTGGCCACATTATTGGTACAATTAAACTGAATCCTAAATGAGAAGTAGTAACTTTCTATTGTAGGAGAAATAAACTTCACACCAGCCCTCAATCCATTTTTATTTCTTGATCCATCAAAGTACATGCTCCATATCCCACTTGTATCTTCTTCAATTTTCATTAAGTTTAGGACCATAGCACCTTTTTCTGATATATAGTAGGTACCAATCCCTATCTCTAAGGTTTCTGATATAGGATCAAATTGATATGTATTGGTCCATTCATCCAAGAGGAAATTGGGTATCTCAGCAAAAGAAGTGGCAGGCTCATTCACTATATCATCTTCATCTCTTTCTAGGATGGTATAGTTCATATTAATGAGATTGGGAGTGTAGGACTAAATATGATGGAGGACTAATGGTTTTACTTGAATTGAAGCTTTGGTCCCATATCTAGTTCTAAAAAACATATATGACTGATCAGAAGATATGTGACCAATTATTTGAGTGGTAAAATCCCTTGAAAGACAAATGGAAAATTGTGGCTTAACCTCAGCAATTGATATATCTTGAACTATAGTACAACCTTGGCATGCATGTAGGGCCATTTCAACATTTCTAAGGATTCCAACAATCTTGATAGTAAGCTGCAACACATCTTTAACAATTGGTTCATATTTCACCTCTAAAATATCAATGATACACTTGGGAATTACTAAACATCTAGCCCCTAAATAATTCATGTAGTTGTGCACTAGCTTATCTCCTATAATCAAAGAAACATAAAATGAAGGAGGTCTAACCTTTTTCCTTATCTCTACCTCCTTCATTGGCTGTACCAAACTCACAACATTCTCCATGCTAGATGGTTGATCTTTGAGTTTAATGCTTTCCAGCTTGTGCTATAGTAACCTCGTTTATGATGGTATAGTAGTTACAACATCCCACACGAAAAGTTTCACATTCATCTTCTTCATCTTCTCTACCACACTAGAAGGAGCATTAGATATTCTGGTGGGAGCCTTGGATGTATAATCTTGAGGTGGGATAGTCTATGGATTATTCACATTATTTCTACTTTCACCTTATCTTTGCTATTGAGAAGCATTGGTAGGTTGATTTGCATTATATTGTTGGGTAACTACTTGTATATGAGGCACAACACTTGATGTAGAAGTCTGATTAGGAGGTTGAGGAGAAACCTCTTCTGCAACTCTTTTATTGCTCCTACTATTGTAAGCATAGGAATCTTGGTTTACATTACCATGTTCTTCCACCAGGTGGTTCATGAAAGAACAACCAACCTACTAAAAGGTATCAACGAGTCAATTACCATTGTGTTGTTGGACAACTACTTGTTCTGCTATAGTTAAAGACAAGTGAGATTCTACCTTTTGACACATGCAGTATCCATAGAAGTAGTTACAAGAAGTGTAGAAATCTTTATCTTGAGCAAGGTTGTTCTAAGGTAGTAAGGCCCTATTTAGGTTGGTGTTGAAATATTGGGGGTTATTGATAGGTATATTATGATTGTGAGGGTGGTTGATAGGTCTATTATGATTGGAAGGTCTACCATTAATGAGACCCTCACTCTAAAGTTAGAGAGGCTTATTATTTTGAGCTCATTCCCTTTTCATAGTCAGCAACTTGTTCCCCATCTTCTACACTACTACACTATTGTCTTCCATCTTTATTTCTTGGTCTTGCATCCTACTTTTTACATTCTACATTAGTGTCTTCAACATGGCCCCAATCCTATCAACCCCATCATAGGATGTGGAGGCTATTGGAACCATGGCAAGAGGCTGATTTGTAGAGGAGACATGAATAGGGGCCACAATAGGTTGATGATTAGGCATGTTGGGGAAGAAAGACATTGAAGGCCTTGGATCTAACTTTTCTCCCTATATTAAAATATTCTCTGTTCTTACAAAATATCTCATAAGCATTTGGCAGAGTGTCACCTCCCATAGATTGTAGAGTAGTAGCATCATCACTATTGAAGGCCTTGACATGATACAAGAATGAATTACCGGAAGAGGACTTCATTGCAGTAGATATCCTATCCGAGGTCTTCTAAAACCTATAATTTAAATCAGTCATAGACTCATGGGAATTCATCTTGATAGTTGTTAGTTGTTACAAAAGTGATAGATGATGACTTTTGTCCTCAAAATGTTTGCATAAGGCTGCCCCTAACACTTCCCAATTAATAATAGAGTTATGAGGTCAACCTCTATACCATTATAGTGCCTTTCATTTTGGGGATGAGACCAGAATCCTTACTACTACATTATCCTCAGTGATGCCATGAATATTACAAACATTAGACACCTCTTGAATATGTTCACTAGGGCAGATAGAGGTTTCACCAATAAACTTAGGTACACTTTTAGGAGCTAATACTAGTATGTCATGCCTTTGGGCTAATAGGAGGGATCTCCCACTATTGAAAGTGGGAAAAACATGAGCTCTAGATATGTAAACAAATGATCTATTAATATGAGTAGAAGGTATCCTAGGTTGATACCTAACAATAAGAGGAGTAGAGATAGATCTTACAGGGGTATGTGTTGCTACCGTACTCCTAACCAGTGGTAAGGGTACTCTAACCTTTCTTCTTGAACTTGAAAAAGAAAGCTCTTGATATTGAAACTTACCATTAGAGGATACTATTGTGTGTTTCTTAGGCATGAATCATGACAAATTTGGCATCAAAATTGGATTTTTTTTGAAAGTAGACTTGCCAAGTACCTTTGAACAATGAGCCTCTAAAGGATTAATATTGAAGGTAGTACTATCTCCTCAGTATGAACATGGAACCTATCTTTGACACTAGTGAACTTTAAATTTTTTAATATGAGGTCTGAATAGGAGTGCCAAAAAATATTGTCTTGAAAGCTTGCATCCTTGTCCAAAGTCTTACCTAAGGACAACCTTGTTCAACATGGAAACAAGCTCCAAGCTATGGGACTTGAAGTATAAGGTTGAGTCTCTAGAGAAGGTTGACTTCCTCTACTATTAGGATGCAATTAAATTACTCTTGAAGAGAAAAGGGAGAAGGAATACATCAAGGTAACTACCTTATCTATTCTAATGAGGTGATGCACTAAAATAGGGTGTTTAAACTAGTCTCTGCCCATACATGCATAATACTATTATTATGATAGTCCAAAGATATACAAATTCAAATTTTCTTTATTATGGAAACTACATAAAGACTAGATAACCACATGAGTGACACAAGAAAATTTCCTCACTTCTTATCATTCATAAGACAAAGAGATACATAAAAAGACCAGATAACCACATGAGTGACACAAGGAAAATTTCTTCACTTCTTATCATTCACAAGCCAAAGAGATAAATAAAATTTGAATTATAGAAGTTCACAGTATGTCTAAGAGAGGCAAAAAAGTGTGCACAGTATCATGATAGTTGAAAGAGATAAGGAAAAATGTCATATAATTCATAGGAAAAGAGGGAATTTATAGTAGCATGTGAGGCAAGACTAGGCAAATAGAGAAGATTTGACCCTAAGAAAGAGTACACTATTTTCCTTTATTTGCCAAAATAACTTGGATAACTTCCCTCATAAGATAAAAGTCAACTAATACAATAAAATCTTTAGAGAATAATCATTGCAAAACTAGAATGATCTGATTATTGCATAAATCCATACATGAGACGATCATTTCTTCACCAAACAAATCTCTGAGATGTCAGGAGCAATGGTCATTTAATCTTTGACTAAATGAATAGATCAATAGATGGTAGTGGAGTATCTCTTTGCAATTATCAAGCCTACGGAACAATGAAAGTAGTTACAGTAGATCCGAAATATCAAATTCATCATTCAAAGAACTACTTCCACTGCCACAACTTGCAAATTGATCATGACTTTTGGTCATCTAAGGTCTAACCATCAAGTCTTTCTATGTGGACTAAGAATTTCTTACCATTATGCCACTCTATTAGTAGCTCAATCTTTAAGCCTTGTATTTGACCATTCATGATCACAGCCTTGTGACAACCTTACTTTTATAACCATTACTTCTTGTAAAACTATGATCTATTGATAATTGCTGCCTCACAACCTATTCTTAGCAATCTTTGCTAACCACCATGACCCTGTGAAGGTTGAGGTTGGATCATATCCACACCATCACCACCTTAACCCAAGGTTCCTACCTAACCCTTGCAACCAAGAAAAACAAGGGGAATTGCTCAATCACAACTCAAAAACTTAGCCATTTCTTGACTCATAGTGATCATGCACTGGCTCTAGATCTAGATGATCTACTAATCCAAGATATGTCTTTGAAGCACTATATATCTACCTTTTTTGCACCACCATAGATTTAACTATGGCATGTTAACATAACCATGTGATCAGGCAAAAATAAAGAAAAGCACACCTTCACTATCTTGAGCTTGGTTGATGTTCAACAAACTATGACTATGCAAATTGCATGGTCATAACTTAAAACATTCCAAGGCATAATATAAGATCTAGCCAAGGATTAATTCAAAACCTTAGGTCACCATTGGCTGAATTATCATTTAAATTTGATTTTTTGGTCGGAGGATATTTTGGTTAATAGTTCCTTTGTGTCTTCTTGGATTTACATATGCTTTGTATCTTTAAACATACAACACATATATTACATTTTCAATAAACGTTTGTAATTACTAAAAATGAAGATGACAAAAGATTTGAATTCCAACTCCATCTATAATGTAATCACTAATTTTGTAACATAGTTAGTTCAATTATGAGATGCCTAAAAATTATTTCTTTAGAAGAAAACTTGTCCCAAGCTTACTTAGGAAGATATATAAGGACAAGTGTATAATTTCTTGAGGAAAACAAAATTTGGGAGGGAAGGAATTGTTAGAAAGTAAAGTCCACCAAGATAAATGAGAGGGGGGTGGGGGGATTATAAAAATTATCAACCTTAATAATCCTTAACAATATGAGCAATATAATTAGCAACCACAAAAAGATACTCATACACAATAACACCAAATATGTTAACTAGGGAAACCCTTGATCAGAGGAAAATTCTAGTGGGGATGGTACCCACAAAATGATGTACTGATACATATGTCCCTTGTTTGGGGATGGACTTTGTTAGGAGTCAATAAATGCATTCACTATATATCAATCCATATTACAAGAATTTGAATCCCTATTAGGAGATACCAACCATATTAGAAGTTGTAGAAGGTAGATGGACTGACTGTTAAAATAGCTTCAAAGGAAAGACCACTAAACTCGCTGTCCACCTAATATGTGTAGTATTACTTGCCAAATAAAAGAAATGACTTACAATTGTAATTCCTCTTCCTTTGTCATGTCAACTAGACTTCTTCTTTTGATCTTGATACTAGATAACCAACTTCACATCCAATAATCCCTTGGATCACTTACTCACATCTACCAAATACTCTTCTCTTTTTCACACACTTCATACTTTTCCCCATCTCACTAAAGGAAAATATCCTTCTTTTATACCATGTCCTGAAAAAATACCTTGACTCAACCTTGAGGTTATCCCAATTAATTATAATAGGATTAAAATAATTAATTAATTTATAACTACACAACATTGTTGGTGTTGTCTCCTGATGGGTGTAATTGACTACAATCTAAGGCTAGAAAATTCCTATGCTGGATGCACTCGACTGCAATATTGGGCCAACTTTAAGTCTACACTCCTTCTTCACTTCAGGCTTCGAAAAACCTAGGTCAGTGAACCTCTTAAGATCTAATTATGTGATGAGTGTAGTGAGCATAATCAGAATTTAGAATAGTAGGTGAAACCCCTAAATCTTCTATACTTAACCCAGAAATCACAAGCATGAAATAGCTAATAGCATGACTCATGAAATTTGTAAGCTAAACGAGGGTTAGACTTTGAATAACTTTAAACATAAAAGGAAAAGATGATTTAATATGTTGATAACAACAAGACCTAGGTATGAGCAACAAAATTGAATGATCCTATAGCTAATTAATGCCTTAACTATTGGGTAATTACATGAATTACAACCATACTTCTTGTGGAAATCTTTGACATAACCCCTACATCAAGATCCCTGATCTATCTTTCACCTTATGAATAGACATTTGCATCAAAATGTATCTCATACTCAAACTACCCCATCATGAAATCTGCAAATCCTATGATAAATATCAAGTAATTACATGGCTCTTTGTTCCATTAGCAAGATACTTTAATCACATACATTCTTAAACAACATGCAACCTAGTTTATGCTCTTTGCACACAAACTAGAAAATATTACAAATCCATGCAAAGGAAACAAGATTCAAACTGAAATTAAAATCTTTTGCCATGTTTTTATTCATTTTCTTTGAAAACAAATACATGAAAGATGTACAAAAATACTTCATAATCACCAAAAAGATCTAAACTATCTATATTAAAACTACAATTATTGTTCATACAAGAAGAAATGTTGGGTGTGTGGCTTTCATAGCCTGAGTAGAGCTCCTAGAGCTAAAGATTGAAAACCAACCAAAAACCTTTTCAAAAGAGAAGAAGAAAGAATATATAGCAAAGAAGAAACTCCCATATTTGATCAAAAGATGACACGTGTCTCCTAAGAATTTTTTCCCAAGAATCTAAATAACCTCTCTCTACCTTCTCTAATCAATTGCTAATCATATCCCTTCTATTTCGTCTTTCCAAATACAAAGTATCTCAGTAAAAGACAAAAATCTGATAATTGAACCTGGATATGTGCCAATTGATCAATTTGAAGCCAAAACACAAAAAAAACTCAAAATAACCAGATACAAGAGTCACTTGACATGTTTGAGGTGTTTCTCCATGTAATTCTACAATTGACAACTCAAAATACCTAATAAAACACACAAATCACTCTAAGAGACAAAACCTCCTATACCATGTACCAGTGCCATCTTGTGCCCAAGAAAATTTGATGTGTCCAACAACACCTCACCAGTGGCCTAGGCCCACTGCCATGTGGCATCTTGGCACTTGCTTGCTTAACTTAATCTCCTCACATCTTCATATTGTAGGCAAGTGCCCACTGTAGGATGCGCTACGTGGTTCAATCCTATGCCTCCATATCTAAGCTCATTATCTTGCACCACATCATCAAGATGTCACTTTGGTTCAAAATTATTGTGTGATTGCCTTTGGCTGGTTGACCATTGGCTCCACACCATGCACTTTGCCTTCTAAAAGGAATTGTCTTAAAGACAACATCTCTATTATGTGTTTTTCTATTTAAACACTCCAAATCTTTACAACATAACAAATGTGGGACAAATGTTTTTTATGGTTTCACATAGTTACCTACGCTAACCTTTGACTGGTAGCAAACATCATGGTTATGTTGAGTGAGAGGAAGACCTCCGTGTTGGCCATAGAAAAGATACTTCTAGGAGGTGGCTCCATGCACAGAGCCTCCATCATAATGCTCTAGAGCTTGAACTTTGGCTTCATGGGATTTATTACTAAGAACAACACCAGAGCTATTATGCCTATGATGGTGGCCACTATGAACAACATAGAAAGAACGTAGCAGCAACATCTTCCCAAGGTAAATGATAAAATTCTATACTTCTCATAGAATGAGTCATGCATGTGGAAATATGTAGGCCCAAGTATTTTGAGTTCTCAAGGTTTCATTTCCTTCTTTGCCATTTTACATTTTTCTCACACCCTGGTTTTCTCTCCTTATGTTGCTCACATAGTCTGGCTTTACTACCCTTTGTGTGTGGACTCCCCTCCATTTCATGCATGAGCTATTGAACTATTTGGATCCCCTTACAAAATCACATGGATACTCCTTCTTTCTACCTTGTGTCTATAGAAGAGATACTCTAGCTCTTGTCCACAAAGTTGCTACTCTTCTTCTCTTCAACCTTGTAGGTTCTCTCTTGTATCATGCCTTTATTACAAGAATATTCCTCCTTTCACTTTGTATTACTGTTAACTCCCATGTTGTAGATGTTCTTTGCCTTCAAATGCTATGAGATGTCTTTCTCTTGCATAGAGCTCTGATATATGTGCCTTTACTTTGGGTATGGTCCTCTCCCCATTGTGTGAGGCTACTCTATTTCTTTTAGATGCTAACATCTTCCCTTTGAATTTCCTATTTCCATCTCCCTTTTTTATTTGGACGTGGAGCTCATTTTGTTTCTTTTTATCAAGCCATCATCAATGAAAATGTTCATAAAATCTAGATTGTGTCGCTTACCTATTGCAAAATCATTTGGATCATGTACTGGAGTTATCTTGATAGTAGCATTTCCAAACACTAGATTAATGAGCTTTGAGTCACATATGATAGGAAGTTTTCTTCCATCAAAAGGGTGGATTGCAATTTTTTTTGTGCAAATGCACGTATCTCTCATAAGTAGGATGCACTACAATGGCAATCTCACACAACATTGTTTTATGTCTTGTTGTCAATGTAGTCTATCTTAATATCATAAATTGTTATTCTTAGAACATAGTCCCTATTCACAAGTCAATGATCTCTGTAAATAAGACCATCTTTATAAAGATGAAATAACTCCTTTGTCACTGCATTTGATCTTTTCTCATCCATGGTGAACCACTCCCATGGCCCATCCAATTAGATTCCAAGACGATGCTCTCGATCCAAAATTGTCCCTCCATTTAATTTCAAACCACCTAAGGTACTATATGTTTTCTTTTTGGCACTCAAGTCATTTTTGAAGGGTTCTTCCATCGCTCCTTTTCTTCCTTTATCCCTTTAAGGTTTCTTCTACATAGAAGGATCCCTCTTGATGAATCTATCAGCCTCCGGTGCCTTGTCCACAGCCTTAGCAAATTTTTCTCGCCTATATGTCAAATCAATAATAGAAATTCTAGCCTTCTTGCATGCTCCATCATTCTATATATAAACTCTATTGATAACAATGATGTGGACTTTTTATGATAAGTCTCATTCTGTAATTGTGGCTTGTTCTCTGAAAATGATACATTAGCCTCTACCATGGATTGGCACTATATCATTTTAATATTTTGTTGACCCTTATGTATACCCTGAACTATTTATCTTTTGAAGTGCATATGAATTCTCCTTGTCCTTTAGACACCATTATCATAACCTCCTTCTAAAATGAAACATCTTCTATTCCTTCAAAATCTATCAGTCCTAGTGGAATTAGTTAGGCCCCAAAGTGGGTCCGGCTAAAAATAATTTCATTTACAAACACCTAAAATGCCAAACTGATCCATAGAAAATCTGATACTAATTTGATGAAGAATCAATTAGTTTGCATCACTTTTTTAACTTTTTAAAACTTATTTCACCTCTCTTTAACTATGATTTTTTGCATCAGGAGGTCCTCTGATTGCCCTTAAAAATTGATCCAAATAGACAACCAAGATCTAAGAACTGACACACTGATTCTTTGTTCCACATACTCTTACCTTATCGAATCTTATTTCATGATGAATTCTCAGTCAAAAGATATTGACTATCAAAATTTCCCTTTCTGAACTACCTATAAGAAAACATGTTAGAAAACAATAAATCAGAATTAGATTTGGCTTCAAAAGCTAAGTAAACTGACACTTGGGAAAATGAATCCTAGGGTGTTGGTTCACTATCACAAGAAAAAAATAAATCTATGATTTGGGCTCATGACAAATAAAAACATGTGAATGGAAAGAAATCAAAGTGGGCTACTCAAATTTTGCAAATTGAAACAATGGCAGAAAATCATTTTTTGCAAATGGAATTGACCTGAAAAAATGTGTAGACAGAGTTGTCAAAACTTGAAAATCGGCACACCTAAATTATTTTTATAGTATAACATAGTGGTGGAATCCATTCAATTTCACCTATCATGGACCTTGAGATATAACATCACAAATAGGGGTTCTAATAAACATGCCTTTCTTGACATTAGTAAAAAGTTAGAAATTGCATTTGGAATCGCACTTGAAAACTGATCAAAGAGATTCGTCATAATCTCAAAACTAAAATGTAGCAAGTTTTTGACCTCTAGAATGCAATGCAAAAGGAATTGTCTCATTTTGGTCAACTGGGTCAAACTTATAATAGGTCAAACAAGACCTTCCAAATTTTTGAACAATTCACATCAGCATGACAACAATAAATGACCACCTTTAACAAATTCAAAACCTAGTCAAATGGATTCAAAATGATTCAAAATCTGAAACATAAGCTCTCTAATATGGATACTAAATACTCCCAAAGTAGTGAGTCATGAAACATTACTTTGTGCAAGATATTCAATTCCAAACACAGCCTCTTATCGCTATTTGACACTTAGGTAAAATGGTAGAATTGATCATTGCTCAAAATGGAAATTTATCATCATAGGATGAGTATATGCACTGAATTTAAGGTGTTAGAAACATTAAACACCTCTTAGGTCTCACAAGTATATCAAGTACATATGCATTAAAAGTGCTTATAAGGCTTGATTTCTCAATGGTACTCAAAATTAGGGCTTCAATTTTGAGTCCCACCAACGGCTCTATCTGGGGATGAATGTCCCTTGTGGGTACGACAAGGATTCAAATCTGTAGAAGAAGTAGACCACCCACTCAACAACAAAAACTTCTCTTGAATAGCTTTATTGAAAGCAAGAGATCTACTTCTACTATGTACAAACAATGACCCCAGGCCACCGAACCTCAACAAAAAATTTTACCTTTGTCAAATACCTTATTCTCATTTACATCTTCTTGAGGTAAACTTAATTTTTTGTTTTCCTTTGTTTCACCCAACACATCATCACTTTCAATCACTTCGTTAGGCAAAACAAAATTGTCATCTTTCTCATAGTGCCTATAAAACACAAAGACTATTTCATCATTGTGCTCATGATTACACAGATTAACTGTGAATCAAAATTCAACAATGATTCATGCATGCTGATTAGAAACACAAAAACTTCATATTCTACACCATTCACCAAGATGCATATACCAAAAACTTGCAACTCACCTGTCGTCTCTGGCTGTAAAGAGTATGTGAAATTTTATTGTTTCCTACTTGCAGTCATGTCATTCACTAAATTAGATATATCTTTCGCTCAAACCCCTTCATATTCTTCAAATAACTGATTAGTTACCAAGAATGAAAACTCATTTTGAAAGTACTGATCAAAACCATGTTGATCACAATCATCTCTTTCATCTAACTAAATATCAGAATAAACCTTGAACTTATCTTTACAAGACTTATCAATACATAAAGAAAATCTAAAATTTGATTGATAATTTTCATTATTTTCCTGTTCATCACAAGAAACATCAAAGCAAATTTTAGGAAGATCAGCATGAAAAGAATCTGAAATAGTATCAAACTTCCCTTCATTAATATCCCCCACATCCAACAAATCATCATGTGCAAAGACATTTGAGGTACTTTCATATACACCTCTAAAATTTGATAAAGATTTTTCAAATTCTACATCTCTTTCTACATCAAACTTTGGGGAAGTAATTTGACTAAATGAAGAAATATTATGACAAAAAATATGAGCATCCTTAGAAATACTTACACGCTTTTCAAAATCACGAGGCAAAAAATTTAAAATTTCATCAAGGCTCAAGATGGTTGCCTCACAAATCTTCTCCTAACTATGATTATCATCTGGATGACATGAAGAACTTACAACAACGAGATCATTAGTATACTAATCTCAAAAATCAAAATTATTATGAAATTCATTCTTATCATGGCAATCATTACCTCTACTACTATTACATAATCCCTCAACTTGATATTTACTATAATGAAGTTTATTTTCACTTTCATATCATCTTCCTTATACTGATTCCAATTACCTGATTATTATCATTAGGAGATATATCATGAACTCTATAATTATCATTTTCCATCTCCTCAATGAATCTTTTAATTTGCAAAATTCTTTGTAATCTTATAGGTACTGGCCAATTGACTGAATCAAGTAGTAGAATATCAAGGAAAACACTAGGCAAGGAAGATTACTCAGGTCTACAATGAAAAGGCATCTTGCTGATTACTAATTTAAAACTTTAATAACATTGTTCGACATTTAAACCTTGAGTACTTCCTACTTCAATTATTATAATATTGACAATCCTTTTGTAGATCAGTTTATTTAATATAGCAATGTTATTATCCACAGTCTATAAATTTTTAGAATTTGCCAAACTAATCTCAGATCTGAGATCTAACTCCATCATAAATGTTAACTTCTATCTCTATTTTCTTAATGCTAAAAAAACTAGATGGAGACAGCCATTTTGTTCATTCAACTTTCATGGAGGACAAATACATGAAAATTGAAAATATCTTTGTGTTGTTGTTTGGAACCTATGATCTACTGATTTGCATAGATGAAAATATGAAATCCTTCACACCTTAGACATAATCTTTGTAGAGCTGCCACTTCCTTAAAGAGGAAAATGAAATCAGAATAGTGATTCACCTTTTGAAATTAGTTACTTTGGCAGATACATACAACCACATAAATTATCAATCAAAAAACTGATACTTCCTCTTTATCAACAAACTAGATTTGCCCACAAATATTGAAAGCCTCTGGTATTAAAATAAACCATGCACTAGTATAGAGATTTAGATCAGAGTCATCACTCACACATAGTGAGAAAATATTTGAAACCATTTACCACTTGTACATTCTGAACCAGACTTTCAATATGGAAAACTTGCAGATCACTACTACCTTGGAATGCGAATACACTTCATAAATCAATTCTTGACTCTGAACCTTTTTCAATGGTACTTGCAAAGACTAAACTAATTGAAGATAGACTTATCGTTAGATTTTGGCGACTGATCAAGAAAGTACATGAAAAGCCTTCTGCTTCAAATAAGGTATTTCTCATGATGCATTTATTTAATATGAAAATGGCAGAGGGTCGATCTGTTACAGATCATTTAAATGAGTTTAATACTATTACTAGTTAGTTATCTTGTATCGGTGTAAATTTTGATGAATAAATTAGGGCTCTCTTGATTTTGTGTTCTTTTCCTGAAAGCTATAATGGCTTGGTAATGGATGTGAGTAATTCTATTCCTAGATCAGTACCCTATAATATAATGATCTGATTGATGTTCTTTTGAGTGAGGAAACTCATAGGAAAACCTTAGGTGGATCTACATCAAGAAGTTCTTTGAATGCACAAAGTAAGGGCATAACGATTCAGAGAGGAAGTAACTCTAGAAATCATGGGAAATCAAGAGGAAAGTCAAAAGGGAGGAGTTTTCAATCGAGACGACTGAATGACTACCAGTATTGTGGGAAACCAGGGCACAAAAATAAAGATTGTTGGAATTGAAAGAAAAATGAAGGAGATAAACCAAATGGAGACAAGGAGGCAAATTTGGTAAGTAACAAATCCAAAGAGGATGCGTTGCTTCTATCTTTAGAAAGTGTTGATGATTCATGGGTTTTAGATTCTGGTTCTTCATTTCATGGTACACCTCATAGAGGTTATTTCATTGATTATGTCCAAGGGGATTTTGGACTTGTTTATTTGGGAGATAATGAACCCTGTCAAACTGTTGGTAAGGAAAAAGTTAAGATTAAGTTGCAGAATAGGAATCATTGGCCACTATATGAGGTAAGACATGTTCCAACGTTGAGTCGGAATTTAATTTCAATAGGGCAACTTGGTGACGAGGGTCGTCTAGTTACTTTTAATGATAAAAATTGAAAGGTTTCAAAAGGTTCCCTTGTAGTAGAAAAAGTGTGAAAGTAGGCACCTTATATCTTTGTATAGGTCATATTGTTCCTTCTAATTTAATTGTTTCAAAGAAAAATGAATGTTCAGGAATAGTTGCTACAGTTGAGTAGGGAGAAAAAATAGCTAATGTAAATTCTGATACAACATTGTGGCACAATAGACTTGGTTACATGAATGAGAAAGGTATGAAATTACTTCATTCAAAGAAAGTTTTACTAGGTCTAAAATGTGTTAATATGGATTTCTATGAAATTTATGTGTATGGAAAAAAAAAAAAGAGAGTGAGTTTTGTGAAAACTAGGAAGGAAAACAAAAAGGAGAAATTAGAGCTTGTGCATACCGATGTATGGGGATCGACTTGGGTATCTTCCCTTGGTGGCTCCAATTATTATGTTAAATTTATTGATGACACAACTAGAAAAGTATGGGTTTATTTCTTTAGATAGAAATCTGATGTATTTCAAACTTTTATGAAATGGAAATGCTTTGTTGAAAATAAGATCGGTAAGAAATTAAAATGTCTTCGATCTGATAATGGTGGTGAGTATTATAGTCATGAATTTGAAGATTATTTCTCCACTAATGGTATTCATAGAGAGAAAACTATTCCAAGGATTCCATAGGAAAATGGAGTAGCTGAACATATGAGTAGAGGCTGCCAATACTACTATATATTTGATTAATAGAGGTCCCTTTACTTGTTTTCACTGTGGTATTCTAGAGGAAGCATGGATTGTTAAGAAGGTGAGCTATTCTTTTCTCCAAACCTTTAGTTGTGAAGCATTTGTTCACATAGATTTTGAAAATAGAACCAAGCTGGAAGCTAAGTCAAAGAAATGTGTATTTTTTGGATATGGCATTAATGAGTTTGGTTATAGCCTTTGGGATTTTGAAAATCATAAAATTGTAAGAAGTAGGGATGTCATATTCAATGAGACAGTGTTGCACAAAGATTTGTTGTAGCAACATGAGAAGAAAGAAGATGATTATGTAGTGTTGGATGATACTCCAAAAGCTAATGTTCCAGTCATTTCTCATGATGTGCAACAATCGCAACAACAAATATAGCACACACTGGTGAATGTTAGACAGTCAACAAGGTAAATTAGACCTCCAGAAAGATTTTCTCCCTCTTTGTATTCTATTTTACATACTGATGCTAGTGAACCTAAAAGTTATGATGAAGTTGTGCAGGAAAATACTAAGATTCAATGGGAGCCTAAAATGAAAGATGAAATGGACTCTTTATTAAAGAATAAGACATGGGATTTATGCAAGTTTCCTGCAGGTAAAAAGGCCTTACCGAATAAATGGTTTTATAGGTTAAAAGGAATTGATTTTGATGAGATATTTTCTCTTGTTGTTAAAATGACTTCTATTCATATTATTTTAAGTATTGTGGCTACTAAAGAATTGCATTTAGAGTAGCGTGATGTTAAAAAAAAATTTCTTCATGGTGATTTGGATGAAGAGATATATATGGCTTATTCATGGGGATTTGAGGTTAAACGCAAGGAGAACCTAGTGTGCAAATTGAAAAAAAGTTTATATGGCTTGAAAATAGCACCTTGGCAATGGTATCTAAAATTTGATAATTTTATGCATGAGCATGGTTATAGTAGGTGTCATTTAGATCATTGTGTTTACTCTAAGAGGTTGGATGATGAGAGCTACATTATTTTATGTTTATATGTTGATGATATGCTTATAACTGGGTCTAACATGGATCACATTAAGGGGTTGAAATGCTAGTTAGCACATGCATTTGCTATGAAGGATTTGGGGGCAGCAAAAAAAATCCTTGGTATGAAGATTTGCAAAGATAGGAAGAACAAAACATTGACACTATCTTAGGCTGATTATTTTGAGAAGGTGTTCCAACATTTCTCAATGAAGGATTCTAAAGCTATCAGCACACCTTTAGCTTGTCATTTTAAGTTGACTAAGGAGATGTGTCCCAAGACACAAGGAGAGGAGGATAAGATGTCCAAGGTACCCTATGCTTCAATTGTAGGAAACTTGATGTATGCTATGGTATGTACAAGGCCATATATTGCACATGTCGTGAGAGTCGTTAGCAGGTATATGAGTCATCTAGGAATTGAGTATTGGAATGTAATCAAATGGATTCTTAGGTAGTTCAGAGGAACATCCAATAAGTGTCTACACTTTGGGAGCTCTACTACTAATTATTAGGGCTATGTTGACTCAAATTTGGTAGGAGAAATTGATACTAGGTAGAGTACTACAATTTATGTCTTTACTGTTGGTGGGGCAGTTGTAAGCTGGGTTTCTTGGTTACAGAAGATTAATGCTTTATCCACTACAGAGGTAGAGTATGTTGTCGCTATAGAGGTAGTCAAGGAGATGATATGGTTTTAGTTCTTCTTGGAAGAATTGGGACATCCTCAAAAGGATAATTATTTGTTCATAGATAGTTAGAGTGCCATTCATCTTGCAAATAATTTAGCTCTACATTCAAAGAACAAACACATACAGTTATGGTGCCATTTCATGCAATTAGTTTTGGAGGATGGACAGTTACAGTTGGAGAAGATACATACGAATTACAATTCAACATATATGTTGACAAAAGTAGTAACAAGGGAGAAGTTGAACTCCTCTTTAGCTTTGGTTGGTCTTCTAGACTAAACATGAATAATAAAATAGTAGAGTCCATGGTGGTTTAATCCAATGGGAGCCTCATGGAGTAGCAACATAGATATCAAATCAATCTCCAAGTGGAAGATTATTGTTTAATGTGGAACATGATCAATCCCCAGCTGGGATACTATTAGATTGTGGTGACTAATCAGGAAAGTATTGTACATACTTCATAAATTCTTTGGGGCCGACATGTAATTATGAATTATAATCCTAAAGTGGTAAAAATACTTGTATAAAAAGAGCTTAGGATTAGGGATTGTTTCATAGTTATGATGCAAAATTGGTTCTTGTGGTGGTATTGAGTTGTAAGGGATTATAGATTGTAATTAGGTTGTAATCACTGGATTGTAATAATATCAAACTTGTTGTTTGGTGGATGTAGCCCAAGAATTGTTTGAACCATGTTAAATCTTGGTGTCTTGTGTTATTTTCTATGTGATCTATTACTTTCTAATATTAGTTATATTTGCATGTAATTGTTATTTTCTGTCTATGGTTTAATCCTAACAGTTATAATAGTCACATAACACAATTTACATCCAATATTACAACATACTATTGTCCATGAACAAAGCTTAACTGGGGAACATAAAATTTAGCAAGGATATGAATGGAACATTACAATTACCTTACTATTCTAGCAAATTCTTCCTATTGTATTGAATCCTCTTTGAATTCTCAAGGTTTGTCTATCACATAAATTTAAAAAATGTTGCTTATTGTCTAAGGACTGAAATATTCAATTAACAACAGAGATTCTTGTGCTTTTAACAAAATGTATTTTCATCTTATCTCCTGAGCAGAGTCACCATTTTGTTGGCTACTAATTTTATAGTTTTAAAATTAACCAAGAAACCATACAAATACATCTAAGGCTAGAAAATTCCTATGATGGATGCACTCGACTACAATCTTGGGCCAACTATAAGGCTACACTCTTTCTTCACTTCAGGGTTTGCAAAACCTAGGCGGGTGAACCTCTTAAGATCTGATTATGTGACCAGTGTAGTGAGCATAATCAAGATCTAGAATAATAGATGAAACCCCTTAAATCTTCCATACTTAACCCATAAATCACAAGCATGAAATAGCTAATAGCATGACTCGTGAAACTGGTAAGCTAAGTGAAGGTTAGACTTTGAATAACCTTCAACATAAAAGGAAAAGATGATTTAATATGTTGATAAAAACAAGACCTAGTTATAAGCAACAAAACCAAATGATCCTGTAGCTAATCAGTGCCTTATCTATTGGCCAATTACATGAATTACAAGCATATATCTTATGGAAATCTTTTACATAAATCCTACAGCAAAATCCCTGATCCATCTTTCACCTTGTAAATAGATATCTGCATCAAAATGAATCTCATACTCAAAATATCCCATCATGAAATCTACAAACCTTGTGATAAATATCAGGCAATTACATGGCTCTTTGTTCCATTAGGAAGATACTTTAATCACGTACATTTCTAAACAAAATGCAACCTAGTTTATGCTCTTTGCTCACAAACTAGAAAATATTACAAATCCATGCACAAGAGACAAGATTCAAACTAAAATTAAAACCCTTTGCTATTTTTTTATTCATTTTCCTTGAAAAAAAAACATGAAAGATGTATAGAAATACTTTGTAATAAAAAAAATAATCCTATCTGTATTAAAACTACAATTGTTATTCATGTAGAAGAAGAACTATTGGGTGTGTGGCTTTCACAGCCTGAGTAGAGCTCCTAGAGCTAAATATTATTACATGGTTTCCTCCAGGTGGCTGACCACTGGCCCCACACCATGCACTTTTCCTTCTAAAAGGTATTTTCTTAAAGACAACATCTCTATTATGTGTTTTTCTATTTAAACACTCCAAAGCTTTACAACATAATGAATGTGGGAAAAATGTTTTTTATGGTTTCCCTTAGTTTCCTGCACTAACCTTTGACTAGTGGGAAACACCATGGCAATGTTGAGCAAGAGGAAGACCTCTATTCTTGTCATAGTAGAGACACTTCTAGGAGGCAGCTCCACATGCAGAGCCTCCACCGTAATTATCTAGAGCTGGAACTCTAGCTTCTTGGGCTTTATTACTAAGAACACTACCAGAGCAATTATGCCTATGATGGTGGCCACTATGAATAGCATAGAAAGAATGCAGTAGCAACATCTTCCCAAGGAAAATGATGAAATTTTGTACTTATCACAAAATGAGTAGTGCATGTGGAAATATGTTGGCTCAAGCATTGCATGTTCTGAGGGTTTCATTGCTTTCTTTGCCATTTCACATTGCTTTCACACCCTGGCTTTTTCTCCTTGTGTTTCTCATGTGGTCCAGCTTTACTCCCCTTCATTTCATACAAGGGTTGTTGAACTGTTAAGAGCCCCCTACAAAATCATATGGATGCTCCTTTCCACCTTGCATCTATAGAAGAGATACTCCAACTCTTGTCCACAAAGCCACTACTCTTCTTCTCTTTAACCCTACAGGTTCTCCCTTGTATCACACCTTCATTGTAGGAATGGTGCCACTTTCTCTTTGTATTGCTATTAACTCCCCTACTATAGATGTTCCTTATTGTCAAATACTATGAGATGTCTTTCTCTTGCCCAGCTCCCATATATGTGCCTTTATTTTGTGTGTGGTCCTCTCCCCATTGTGTGATGTTGCCTTGGTGCTTTTAGATGCTGGCATCTTCCCTTTGACTTTCCTGCTACCGTATCCTTATTGCTTTGGACATAGAGCTCCTTTTGTTGCTTTTTATCAAGCCATCATTAGTGAAAATGTTAATAAAATCTAGATTGTGTCACTTACCTACTGCAAAATCTTTTGGATCATGTGCTAGACTTATCTTTATAGCACTACTTCCAAGATTTGGATTAACAAGCTCTGAGTCACATATGATAGGATGTTTTCTTCCATAGAGAGTGTGGATGACAATTTTTTTTATGCAAATGCACATATCTCTTATCAGTAGGATCCATTGCAATGGTAGTGTCACCTAGCATTGTTTTAGGTTTTTTTGTTGCAACAATAATCTCTCCCAATCTTTCATCCAAAGGATAAGAAAAAGATGTGAAAACTCCAAAGTCAACTATATTTTTATACCTAGGGACTTTCCATAGTGTTCGCTTATTCATGTCAATGTAGTCTACCTTAATATCAAAAATTGTTGTTCTTAGAACACAGTTTCAATTCACAAGTCAATGATCTCTATAAATAAGACCATCTTTATAAAGATGACCAAATTCCTTTGTCACTGCATTTGATCTTTTCTCATCCATGGTGAAACACTCCCATGAACCATCAAATGAGGTTCCAAGATGCTGCTCTTCACCCAAAATTGTCCCTCCTTTTAATTTCAAACCACCTGAGGTACTATATGTTTTATTTTTGGCACTCAAGTCATTTTGGAAGCATTCATCCATCTATCCTTTTCTTTCTTTATCCCTCTAAGGTTTCTTCTACATACAAGGATCCCTCTTGATAAATTTATTAGCCTCCCATACCTTGTCCATAGTCTTAGCAAATTTTTCTCGCCTATATATCAAATAAACAATAGACATTCTAGCCTTCTTGCATGCTCCAACTCTCTATCTATAAACTCTACCAATAACAATGATGTGTACCTTTTATGATAAGTCTCATTTTGCAATTATGGCTTGTTCTCTAAAAAATGATACGTTAGCCTTTACCATGGCTTGGCACTATATCATTTTAATATTTGGTTAACCCTTATGCATACCTTGAACTATTTATCCTTTTAAGAGCATGTGAATTCTCCCTATCCTTTAGACACCATTATCATAACCTCCTTTTTAAAGGAAACATCCTCTATTCCTTCAAAATCTATAACTTATAATGGAATTAGTCGAGCCCCAAAGTGGGTTTGGCTAAAAAAAAATGTGTTTCCAAACACTTGAAATGTCAAACTGATCCATAGAGAATCTAAGATTGAGTTGATGAAGAATCAATCAATTTGCATCACTTTTTTAACTTTTTAAAACTTATTTCACCTCTCTCTTCAACTGTGATTTTTTGCATCAGGAGGTCCTTTGACTGGCCTTAAAAATTGATCCTAATAAATAACTGAGCTCTAGGAACCAACACACTAATTCCTTGTTTTGCATACTCTTACCCTATCAAATCTTGTCTCACGAAAAATTCTCAATCAAAATATATTGACTGTCAAAGTTGCCCTTTCAAAATTGGCTGCAAGAAAACATGAAATTGCAATTGGATTTGGTTTTGAAAACTGGTTAAACTAACACTTGGGAAAATGAAATCTAGCATTTTGCTTCATTATCACAAGGAGAGTATAAATCTATGATTTGGGTTCATGGTGAGTAATAGGATGCGAATGGCGAGTGGTCAAAGTAGGCTACTCAAATTTTGTAAATAGAATTGACCTGGGAAAATGTGTAGATAGATTCATCAAGACTTGAAAATTGGCACACTTAAACCATTTTTAGAGTATAACATAGTGGTAAAATGCATTTGATCTCACCTATCATAGATCTTGAGATATAACATCACAAATAGGGGTTCTGACAAATATGCATTTCTTGACACCAATAAAAAGTTTGAAATTGCATTTGGAATCGCATTTGAAAACTAATCAAATGGATTCATCATAAGATCAAAATTTAAATGTATCAAGTCTCTGACCTCTAGAATGAAACACAAAAGGATTTTTCTCATTTCGGTCAATTGGGTAAAAATTATAACAAATCAAACAAGGCCCTCCAAAATTTTAAACAATTCACATTAGCATGACAACAATAAATGACCAACTTTGAGGGATTCAAAACCTAGTCAAACGTATTCAAAAGGACAAAAAATTTGAAATAGGGGCTCTTGGGTCCCAAAGTAGTGAGTCATGAAACATTAATGGGTGTGAGATATTTAGTTGCAAGAACAACTTCCTATCGCTATTTGACACTTAGGCAAAAAGGCAGAATTGGACATTGCTCAAAATAGGACTTTACAAAATGGCTTGGAATGGCAATTTATCATCTTAGGATGAGTAGACGCACTGAATGCAAGGTGTTAGAAAAATTCAACACCTCTTAGGCCTCACAAGTATAGCCAGGTACATATGCATTAAAAGTGCTTATAGGGCTTGATTTCTCAATGGTACTCAAAATCGGGGCTTCGATTTTAAGTCCCAACATTCGACTCACATTTTACACAACTTCTCACATGTGTGACTCTAGATCTTGTGCACTTTCTAATATCAACATTAGAGTGTCTTCTATCATTATCTAACTTTGGATATCATGATTCTATTTATGTAAAGTGATATAAACCAATCATTAAAAATTAGTTCATGGATACTTTGTATACTTTCTTCTCTTTGTAAATTGAGCATATCTTTTTCATTTCTTTAACTTACTTCTTGTGCACTTAAACTTGTATAGTGTACAACACGTCCATAACCAGACTTCACCTTATCTATAATAGGTTGTTCATACAAACTTGATCTTAGTTTTCCACTCTGTGAGTGTTCACAAAATTAATGCTATATTGACATCAATGACTAACACAATAATGAATGCAATGTGACAATCATGTTAACAATCTACCGGTCTTTATAAGTTCTAAGGATACTCTTGAAAAGGAATACTATTAGAATTCATGCTAACAATCTCCCCATTTAGAAATGATAGAAATAAAAATGAAAAATATTCAAGTTTCAAGAATACCAAAAACAACACTCTGCTAGAGCTACTACTATTTGCATATTTTTAAATACTCTTCATGAATAAAATCTGAAATCTTTTGGAATACTACTCTATTTGCATCTCTTTCTTTAGGATTGACATCAATTGTTCACCCTCTAACTCTTAGGAAGAGCTCTCAAATTATCTCACAATAGCTTAGTGAACCCATATCCATGAAACATTTTCATCATGCATGCATCCATTAGATTATGCAATCACTTAAAATTGTAGCCTACTAAAAAGTCAAATTTGTGTTAGAAGATTGGTTGGAAGCATGAATTCTAATGATATTCCTATAGGGGAGTATTGGTGATGTCTATTCTGAGATAGAGTTTATAAAGGCATATTGTGGTAAACTTGTTATATCTCTTAGCAAAATTTATATTCCAAGACTTGAGGTTGAGGACATGAAGAGTACATGTTGATGATGATGTATCTAAGTTTTCTCATCATAATATTGCATGTACATAAAGTTATTCAAGATGTAGGGAAAAATATTTATGTTATCTCTAAGTGTAATGTGTTCTTAGTGGGGTCCTATAATATTTAATTGAAAAGGTATAATAGTTGACTTCAGGAATTGTTTTGATGGCTTGGTATAAAGGAAGGACATTTCCCTTTATCATGCTATGGAAGGATATGGTTTTATAAGTGATGTTAAGCAGTAGAGAGTGTAGAATGTGAAGTTGAGAAAAGAAGTATAGATGTGAAGGAAACTTCATTGCTAAAGTTTTGTTGAGTGATTTGATGTTTGATATTTGGATCTAAGGTTCATGACCTAGTCTACAAGGTTTGATAGTGATTGGTTTGGCTGGTAGAACAAATGAAGGAAGAACATAATAGTAAATTACATGTTTGAGAAGTGAGCTCTTCTTGTAGTTGAAATTCCATGTTTGGGCAGTGTGCTCATCTTGTGTACATTGTACTACAAATCCTAATAGGGTTGAAATATCCTAATAGGTATTCAAAGTCTCCTAATAGGGACTCTATGTACTAAATTTTGTAATAGACTCCTAACAGGGTCCATCCTCTAAAAAGGAATATTTATATTAGTAAATCATCTTGTGGGCATCATTCCCACCAGCATTTTTCCTCTGATCAAGGGTTTCCCTAGTCAAGATATCTAGTGTAATTGTCTATGTGCATTTTATTATGGTTGATGTTTACTTTGGTTGAATGGTTAACTTTGTTTAAAGAAGATTTTTTTTTTTATTCTCATATAACTAATTCACCCCCCCATCTTTGAGATCTATTGTTTCTAATAATTGGTATCAGAGCAGTAGGTCCTTGAAGATAAATTTTAACAAATTTGGGGGATCTGTGGTGAACATGTTTAGGAAAGATAGTTTGAAGTTCAATGGAAAAAATTATGATAGTTGGAAAGAAAAGATGAAGACACATTTGTTGTCTATGGATCTGGGATATTGGATCTTGACAAAATTAGAGAAGACAATCATTGCTGAAAAGGATTTGGAAATTCGTACTAAGGCAAAAAGAGATATTTGCATGTGTGACATGAGAGCTAGAGAAGCACTATTGACTGCACTTCCTAAAATTGAGTACAATAAGGTAAAATCACTTCCTACTTCACATTTGATTAGGAAAGCTTTGGAAAATAGTGTTGAAGGTGATGCATGTTCTATGAAGTTGAGACTACAAAGTTGAATTTGTATGTTTCAAGATGCTAAAATGATGGAAGATGAATCTGTAAGAACATATATAGGCTGGATATCAAAAATCAATGTAGGTATTGAATCTCCAGGAGGAACCAAAGAAGATGATGAGGTTATATGGAACATATTGAAGACTCTAACACCACCATTTAAGTCAACAATTTAGATGATATAGTTGTTCATATCTTGTACCAAAGATTTCACAAAGGAGTGATTTCTTTGAAGACTTGAAGTAGTTTAGAATGAGCTTAGGCAGTCTAGAGAATTGACTAGAATAAAGACAACTTTTAGTGCCCTGAATATTCAACCTAGTCTATCAAGGAGCATAAGTGCTAGTGGAGATTTTTCTAGTAGCATTAGATCTAAGGAAGATAGAAAGATTGAACAAAGAGTTGCCCCTTTGGTAAAAAGAGAAAAAGGAGGTAAGAAAATCTTTAAATGTTGGACTTGTGATGAATATGGTCATTATGCATCTAAGTGTCCTAAAAGAGAGAAAAAGTATAAGGGAAGTTACAAGCCTAGAAAAGATAGAGATTGTTTGTATGCAAATGGAGATAATGATTTTGATGAACAAGTAGTAGGTGCTAGTGATAATGAAATTGGATTAGTGACAATTAAAAAGGAAAGCCTAGGAAAGTTAGCTATAGTGTCATAGGTTGAGAAGAAATCTAATTAGATAATTGATAGTGGTTATTCACATCAAATGACTAGTGATATGAAAAAAAATTTTGACTTCAAAAGTCAGGATGGAGGAATTGTCAGAGTTGGAAACAATGTAGCATGCCAAGTTAAAGTATTGGATCTATAACTCTTGATGGTAAAACTAAGAATGAGGATGTATATTTTTTTGATGGTTTAAAGAACAATATTTTGAGTGTTGCACAACTTGTAGAGAAAGGCTATCAGTTGGAACTCATATAAAAGACATGCATAAGCAAAGATAAAGATGGAAAGGTAATTGGAATAGGAACTAGATCTAGAGGTAATGTATTTCAGTTGAATCCTACTGAAATGACATGTTTGGTTGCAAAGGTAGATGACAATTGGTTATGATATAAGAGGTCTTTTCATATAAACTTTGAAATTATTGTGAAACTAGCAAAAAATTTTCACTTCAAGATCTATTGAAGATTATAAAGCCTACTAACACAATTTCCAAGGAATGTGTTTTGGGTAAGCATAATAGAACTTCTTTTCCTAGCAAGAAGTTTACCACTATAGAAAAGTTGGAGATTGTAGATAGAGATCTTAAGGGTCCTACAAAGACTACAAGATTCTATGTTGAAAAGTACTTTATGATTCTAGTTGATGATTTTTGTAGAATGATGTGGGTTTCATTTGTTAAATAGAAATTTGAGGCATTTAATAAGTTTAAGATATTCAAGAATAGGGTTGAGAATGAATACTGTATACAAATTAAATGTCTAAGATTAGATAGAGGAGGATAATTTACTTTAAATGATTTTAACATATTTTGTGAAGAAAATGGAATTAAAAGATAGCTACCAGCTCTGAGAACCTTTGAATAGAATGGTGTTGTGGAGAGAAGGAAGAAGCCAGTCACAAAAGCTGGAAGAGCCTCAGTAGAGAATGATGTATCTAGAACATTTTGGAGAGAAGGTGTGAACACAATAGTCTACACTATGAACAGAGTACAAGTTAGGAAAGACACAAACAAGACCCCTTATGAAATATGATTTGGTCACTCATGTACAATTAAGCATTTCAATTCTTTTGGAAGTAAGTGCTATTTCAAAAGAGATGATGATATTGGTAAGTTTGATGCTAGAAGTCATGAAGGTATTTTTCTTGGTTATTCATCAAAAAAAAGGCTTACAGATGTTATAGGGAGAGAACTAAGACTATTATGGGAAGTGTAAATGTAAGAATTGATGATAAATTTAGAATAAAAGAGAGAATAGTTGATTACAATTCAGATGATGATGTTGTTACTAAGCCAAGGAATGATGAGGTATTTCTTGAGATTAACAATGCTTTGTAGAATGAAGGAGAGGCAAGGTAGGAACAAAGCTCAAAACCTTTACTAGAGCCAAGAGTTGAGATAACAACTCCTACTTAGGAAAGAATATGATAAAGAGTCCTCCATTTGAGTAGATCATCAAAAGCAAAGACAAAGTTGTGATGACAAGAAGTAGAGAAAATGAAGAACTATGCTTGATATCTCAAGTTGAGCCTAAGAATATAGATGAAGCATGTAAAGATTATTATTTTAAACAAGCCATGAAAGAGGAATTGGATTATAAAGCATAGAATGAGACATGAGAATTGGTCCCCAGACTATCAGACATAAATGTACTACGAACTAAATGGGTATTGAGGAAAAATATGAATAAAAAAGGTGAAGTTGTAAGAAACAAAGTAAGATTGGTATGTAGAGGTTACTCACACCATGAAGGGATAAATTATGGTGAAGCTTATGCTCTAGTGGCTAGAATAGAAGCAATAAGATTATTCGTAGCCTATGGAAAAAAAAGAAATTCAAAGTATATTAGATGGATGGCAAGTTAGCATTTCTGAATAGAGAAATTGAAGAAGAAGTATACATTGAGTAGCCTAAAAGATGTCCTTTGAAAATGACAAGGACATAGTATGTAGATTAAGGAAAGCCTTGTATGGATTGAAGCAAGCACCCATAACCTAGTATGCAAGGTTGGACAAACATTTGACTAAACTTGGATATAGTAAAAGCATGATAGATAATAATCTATATTGGATTGAAATTAATGATGGTTTGATGATTTTGGTAATATTTGATGATGATATCATATTTGGAGGAAATGATGAAGAAAGTGAAAAGTTTTCTAAGGAGATGAAGAAAGAATTTGAAATGAGTATGATAGGAGAGATGAAATATTTCCTAGGAGTGCAAATTTTCCAAAATAAAGAAGAAATCTTTATTTTGCATACTAAGTACTTGAAGGACTTACCGAAAGGTTTGGTTTGGAGAGATGCAAACCCATTGGAACATTTATGGTAACTAGACACAAGTTATCTACAAAGGATAACACACCTACTATTGAGCAGAAGAAGTATAGATCTATGATCAAAGCATTGCAATATCTTACTTACACAAGGCTAGCTATAGCAAATTCTATTGGAATTTTTACAAGATTCCAAGCTAATACTAGAGAAGCACATTATGCATTAGTTAAAAGGATGTTTAGATATCTAAAGGGAACATTTAAATTTGGATTGTGGTATGGAAAATATAATGGTTTTACTCTAAGTGAGTATAATGATGTAGATTGGGTATGTAATATGGATGATAGAAAAAGCACTAGTGGTGGAGCCTTGCTTCTTCGAGGAAGATTTATGTCTTGGTTAAGAAAGAGGTAGGATTGTAAATCACAAGGTATAGAAAAAGTAGGGTATGTTACAACAACAAATAATTGTAATCAAGTTGTTTAGATGTAGCAGATGCAAAATGATATAAGGATAGAAATCAATGAACCTATTGTCATACATTTTCACAACACAAGCATGACAAATATGTCTAAGAATCTAGTATTGCATTCTATGACCAAGCACATTTCTATTGAGTATCATATGTTGAGAGAGAAATTTGAAAAACAAGAAATTAGATTGGAGCATGTTAACACTAAAGAGAATATTGCAAACATATTCACTAAACCTCTTCTCAAAGAGACTTTTGAGTATTTGCAAGGTATGCTTGGGGTTATGCTCCTTCCTACATCAGAGTAGAAGATACAAGAGCGCATTAGTCTAGTGTAAAAGAGTACAATTGTTGTCTGGACTGAATGCTAATGCATCTTGTATGGGGGAGTATCTATGATGGACAGAGTAATCTAGGACTCTTGATGGATGTTGGTTTTAATAATGTCTCTTGACACTCGAGCTAGTAAGTATCATTTTTTGTAGAGATGTTGGTTGTTGAAACCTTTGACATTGATGTTAGTGGGGGAGAATATTGCATGAAAATATTATGTTGATGAAGAAGTTTGGCATGAAAAATAGTATGGAAATATTTGTTATAAGTTCAACATGGAATGATAGTTTGGCAAAATGCACATTGAGGTATATCAATGGGGGAGAATGATTGATGAAGAGGATTTGAAAAGATGAACAATCTTTTGTTGGTATTGTTGGAACTAGATGTTTTTCATCTATGTTGTCATCAATGCCAAAGGGGAGATTATTAGAAGATTGGTTGGAAGCATGAATTTTGATGATATTCCTTTGGGGAGTATTGTAGATATGTTACTATGATGATATTTTATATTAATGACTATATTTTTTATTAGTGTCAACATAGCAATTTTCTATGGTATCTAATAGAAGAACAACACAAAGATCAAATTGGTACAAACAACAAGTTGAGTATTCTAACTATTTAAGGTTATGAGAGATATGTCTGAGTATCTGGTATATGTAGTTAATGTTAGAAGAAGAAAGGATAAGTCTTGAAGAAGTTATGTAAGTTTTGGTGATGTCTATTCCGAGATAGAGTTTATAGAGGCATGTTCTAATAAACTTGTTATATCTCTTAGCAAAATTGATATTTTGAGAATTGAGGTTGAGGACATGAAGAGGACATGTTGATGCTGATGTGCCTAAGTTTTCTCACCATAATATTGCAAAAGAAATTTAATCAAGATGCAAGGAAAAATATTTGTGTTATCAGTAAGTGTAATATGTTCTTAGTGTGGTCCTATAATAATTAATTGAGAAGGTTTAATAGTAGACTTAGGGAATTGTTTTGAGGAATTGGTATTTAAAGGAAGGTCATTTTCCTTTATCATGGTATGGAAGGATATGGTTTTATAATTAATGATAAGAAAAAGAGAGTGTAGAATATGAAGTTGAGTAGAATAGTGTAGAAGTGAAGGAAACTTCCTTATCGAGGTTTTGTTAAGTGATCTAAGGTTTAATATTTAGATCTAAGGTTTGTGACCTAGTCTACAAGGTTTGACAATGATTGGCTAAGTTGATAGAATAATGGAAAGAACAACATAACAATAAATTACATGTTTGAGTAGTGAGCTCTTCTTGTAGTTGAAATTGCATGTTTGGGTAGTGGGCTCATCTTGCATACATTGTACTACAACTCCTAATAGGGTTGGAATCTCCTAATGTGGATTCAAAGTCTCCTAATAGGAACTCTATGTACTGAATTTTGTAATAGACTCCTAACAGGGCCCATCCTCCACAAAGGAATATTTACATTAGTACATCATCTTATGGGCATCATTCCCACTGGGGTTTTCCCTAGTCAACATATCTAGTGTAATTTTTAATGTGCATTTTATTATGGTTTCTATTTACTTTTGTTGAATGATTAAATTTGCTTAAAGAAGATATATGTTTTAGTTCTTAGATAGTTGATTCACCACCACACCCCCCTTCTTAGTTATCTTGGTGGACTATTGTTTCTAACACATTGCATAAATGTAAACATAAAGCATAACACATTCAATAACACATTTGACACAATGATTTAACTTTGAAACCAAATTTGAAAAAAACCACCAGTAACATGGTACTCATTCTCATTCTTCTAAAGTGATGCCCTATAAAAGGCCAACCCTATTAAAGGTTACAATGCACACTATTAAATGTGACCTAATTATAGGATTTCAATCACCCTATTAGGAATGAACCTTGTTAGAGGATTTTATATCATTCACTTGGAATGTCACATGGTTAAATGATTTACAAATGATTGTTCGGTCAACCTTAATTTATAGGATTTACCCTAGACTAATACAATGATTAGAAAGTAACAATAAGACTTAATCTGATAACAACTTACAACACACTTGTAGATTATAAATCTTTGGTTTAATATCCACTCTACTTGGCTTTCACAAACTTTATCTTTGATAGCTTGTACACCCTTTAAACATCCATACTCATGCATTTTTTCTTCGTTTGCCAATGTAGTCTCTTCTCTTAGGTCATTGAATGAAGCAATACCCTAAACTCCTTATCTTAGGTTCTTGCACATTAAAATCTTTGCTTTTGACTAGTCTTCTCTATAAATAGAGAACTAAGATCTTTTGTCACTCATCATCCATTTTCCATTTGAGGGTTAGGTTAGATTAGGTAGGATTCGATGAATCTACTACTTATTTCATTTCACTCTCTTCTAGAAACTTCTCCTTCAACCCTCATTGAATTCACCTCAAAATTGTTCATCATGGATTATGTGCCACCAACTCATCAACCTTGTCTTCCACATGGTTCACATAATTCAAGAAATTAAACTTGTTAGCTCAGCTTCATAGAATTCTTGATCTTTCTCATAATGCTAACACTTGGTATCAACTGACTTCTAATGCTAGACATATACTGTGTTTCTCAACACCCTCTATCAAATGACTTGGTATGAACTAAAGTTTACTGGTGCTTGACATCAACTAAGCTTTACTCATCTTACATTGTTTCACTTAGCTTACACTGCAATTAACTTTCCTCAGCTCCAACTTATTCTCTACTTGGCTTGCACTAATTTTTCTCAACACCTATTGTGAAGAATATTAAGCTTGATAGACACACTTTGTTTAACTTGTTCTTCTAAAATTAATCAGTCTAACCAACCTTTGCAACCTTAAGTAGATTATCAATGCACTATAATATGACTATCTTATTTGATCCTTGGACTCATTTTCATATCATAACTCAACCTTTCCTCTAGGTTCTATTGTCACCTCATTTGATCAAATCATCTTCATCAATCAAATAAATGATAGTACTTAAATCACATAAGCCATTTTCTTACGAACAAATAGTAGGTTTGACATTAGTGACAAAACAATGATTGAGACTTATTTATCACACTTGTATCAATCTAATTTCAACAATCTCCCTTTTTCGTATTGATGGCAAGCCAAACTAACTAGACTTAATTACTATGACCAACAAAATACCAAAAAGAAAATAATTTCTTGTTATTAACTCTCTCCCTCTATCAACAACTTCAATCTTCTAAAAAGGTTACATAATTTATTTTTTCATCAATAGACAATTAATCAACCCATCCTTATGACTACCTCTTTATTATTTCTTATGTCTCCCTCAACATTATCTCTCTCTTACTAGGTAGATATATTCAGTAGGTACACTTGTACACTTTCTCCCTTTTAGTAGATATTCCATAGTTATGTATCTTCTATATCTAGATTTCTCCCTGAACTTAGTACACTATCTCCCTCTTTGACAACAATTCCCAAGACGTGTCATCTTCATATGTAGATATGAATATTTTCATTTTCTCCCTCTATCACCTTTCTTGTAACTGATTTGTAGCTCTAGCTCCTTGATTACTTTAGGCACCTCCTAAAGTAAGATCCACTGCATCAATGTGTAACATATGTCAATTAACTTGTTTGATGTAGTATACTCCTAATGCTTCTTAGATAGCCTTTGATAGGGATATCACCTCTGGTTTACCTCTTAAATACTCATGTGCATACTTAGGTAGTGCTTTTCTGAATATATCATCTATTTTCTCTTTTATGTTAACATATTCCATCTTCACCTCTTTATCTTGAACTAATTCTCTCAAATATTAATACTTGATTGCAATGTGCTTAGTCTTTCTATGCATCATAGGATTCTTTGATATATTTATAGCACTTGTATTGTCACAATAAAGTATCACAATTTCAATGATTTCCTCCTTCATACCTTTGAGTATCTATTTGATCCATAAAATATTTGTACAATTTACTACAGCAGAAACATATTCAAAATCATTAGTAGATTGAGAAATGAAATTTTGTTTCTTGCTAGTCCATATAACTAGCCTTTTCCCTAAAAGAAATGCCCCTACACTGGTTCTCTTTTTTTCATCAATATTTCCTGCCCAATTAGCATCAGTATAGAAACACAATTAAAATTTCTCATTTTTCTTGTAGTATAGACCATAGTCTTGTGTTCTTTTCAGATATCTCATTATTCTCTTAATAGCCATCAAATTATTCTCCTTGGCATAAGCAAAGAATCTTGCAACTATCCCTATAGATAATGCAATACCATGTCTATTATGTACTGCATATTGTACTTTTCCAATCATAGACCTATATCATGTTTGATTCACCTTAGTTGAATCATAATTTTTTGAGACATTAGGTCCTATCACCATATGTGTACTTATTGGCTTGAATTTTCAATATCTACTTTGCATACTTTGACTGAGTGATGTATATACCATATTTCATTTGATGTACTTTCAAACTCACAAAGAACATGATCTCTCCAACCATAGACATCTCAAATTATTTCTTCATTTCATTTGTAAAATCATTACATAGAGTATCTTGACCTCCAAATATTATATCATCAACAAAAATTTTAGATAAAAAAACACCTTTCCCTTTCTCTATCTTTAAGTACGGATTTTTGTTATCATTAGTCCTTTCAAATCCAATCTTCACAAGATAGTTATGAAGCCTTTCATACCATGCTCTTTGTGCTTGCTTCAAACCATATAGAGCTTTGTGTAGTCTACATACCATGTTTTTGTTGTCAGCATCAACAAATCCTTTTGGCTATTTTATATAAACCTCTTCCTTTAACATACATTCAAAAATGTAGACTTAACATCCATTTTATATACATTAAAACCTTTGTATATAGAGTAATAAAGAAAAGTTATTACTCCTTCCAATCTAGTAATAGGGGAAAATGTTTCTCCATAGTTAATCCCTTCTTCCTCCACATATCCTTTACCAACTAAACTTTCTTTGTTCCTTATGATTTCACCATTTTCATCTAATTTGTTTCTATATATGCACTTGGTGCCAATCACACTTTTTTCTTCTAGTCTAGGAACTAGAGTCCATGTCTTATTTTTCTCAATTTGTTTGATCTCTTCTTACATGGCTTTACTCTAGTCCACATCTTCTAAGACATCTTTCACTATTCTAGGTTCTTGCATGCTCAAAAAACACATATGATTTCTCAACTTATTCATTGTCATTAGTCTAGCATCTTTGTATCCAATTATTTGTGCAACAAGGTTATGTATCTTGACATACTTAGACAACCTTGGTTTAGCTTTAGCTTGTAAATTTAGTCTCTCAACTTCTAAATTTTATTATGTAGATCTCTATTAGGTAGTTCTATTAGAAGCATGAATGTTGATGATATTCCTATGGGGAAGTATTGTAGAACCATGATTTTATCATTATCATGATGACATGTTACATTCATGATTGTGTTTATCATTGACGTCAACATATTAGTTTTCTGAGGTATCTCATAGAAGAAAAATAGATATATCAAGTTCACATGGATAAATAGTTGAGCATTTTCACTAAGCAAGGTTAAAGGGAGATACTACTAAGTGTCTAGTACATGTAGCTAACCTTGGAAGCACAAGATAATAAGTCTCAAAGAAGCTATGCAAGTTTTAGTGAAGACTATTCTGAGATAAAGTCTATAGAGACACATTCTGGTATACTTATTACATCTCTTAGTAGAGTTGTTATTCTGAGAAGCTGAAGCTAAGTATATCAAGAAGACATTCTAGAGATAATGTACAACTATATCACTCATCATAATGATACATGTATGGAATTCTATTCAAGTTACAAGGTGGAAGATTAATGTTATTGCTAAATGCAACGTGTTCTTAATGTGGTCCTATAATAATTAATTGAGAATGTGTAATAACCAACTCACAAAATTGTTTTGTGGATTTAGTATAAAGGAAGAACATTTTCCTTTATCATGAATGAGAAAGTGAATGATTGGAAGTAGCACAAAGAGCGGAATGTGAAGATAAGCAGATTAGAGTGAAGGGAAAGGAAACTCCATTGCCAATGTTTTATTGTGTCATCTAAATTTTGATACTTGGATCCAAGGTTCATGACCTAGTGTATAAGGTTAGATAGTGATTGGTTTGGTTGATAGGACAAACAAAAGAAATTAAAAAGTATAGTAAATACAATTATTCTACAAGGAATAGTTGAGAGATTAGTTGGACAGTGTGTTCAGTGATCTCGCCCCAAAATTTGTTTGGATAGTGAGTCCTTCTATCTTCTACAACTCCTAATAGGGTTGACACAACTCTTAATAGGGTTATAATCTTCTAACAAGGATTAAAAGTCTCTTAATAGCGACTCATATGTACTAAATGTTGTAATAAACTCCTAACAGGGTATATCCTCTAACAAGGGATATTTATACTAGTACATCATCTTGTGGGCATAATTCCCATTGGGGTTTTCCCTCTGATGAAGGGTTTCCCTAGTTAACATATCTAGTGTAATTTTGTAAGTGCATCTTTGGGTGGTTTCTATTTACTTTAGTTGAATGGTTAAGATTATTTATGGTTGATAAATTTTTTAATTATTGCATAACTAATTTAACCACCCCCCCCCCCCCATATTAGTTATCTTGGTGGAGTATTATTTCTAACAATTGGTTTTAGAGCATTAGGACCTTAAAGATAAAGTTTAACAACTTTGGGAGATCCATGGCAAACATATTCAGAAAGGATAGTTTGAATTTTGGTTGAAAAAATTATGACAATTAGAAGGAAAAGATGAAGACACATCTACTATGTATGGGTCCAAGATATTGGATTTTGACAAAATCAATAAAGAGAGTCATTGCTGAAAAAGAACTGGAAGCTTGTACCAAGGAAGAAAGGAAACTATTTATGTGCAACATCAGAGCAAGATGGATTGAGGAAGTAAATGCACTTGGGGTGAATCATTTATCCACCTTGAATGAGGAAGTGAACAAGATGGAGGAGGTGAAGGCCACTCCAAAGATTATATAGATTCTTGTAGACTAGGCTGCTAACCTAATAAAGACTATCTAATTGGTTAGGTGTTGGTCTTTAGCTATCTTTTTGCTGTCCTTTATAGATTAGTTTTTGGTTGGCCTACTGTTTGGTCTTTTTGGAGGCCTGTCTTATGTTGGTCTATGTTTTTATACTCTATTGTTAGATTTTTTTCTTTTTTTTTAGACTTATATTATTATGTAAAAGGTTTCGAGTCCTTTAAAACCTGTTTTTACTTAATCAAAACATGAGAGCAAGAGAACCACTATTTTGTACATTTTCTAAAATTGAGTACAACCAAGTAAAGCCACTTGTTACTTGTCATATGGTTTGGAAAGGTTTGGAAAATAGCTTTGAAGGTAATGAACATTCTAAGAAATTGAGGTTACAAAGCTAGATTTGTGCATTTCAAGATGCTAAAATGATGGAAGATGAATCTATAAGGACCTATGTAGGTAGGCTATCAAGAGTTACTGTAGGTATTAGATCTCAAGGAGGAACCATAGAAGATGATGACGTGATATGGAAGATATTAAAGAGCATAACACCACCATTTAATCAAATAGTTCAAATGATACAGGTGTTGACCTCTTGTACCAAATATTGCACAAAGGAAACATTACTTCGAAGACTTGATGTAGTTGAGAATGAGCTTAGAAAGTCTAGAGAATTGACCAAAATAGAAATAGGTTTTATTACCTTGAATATTTTAACTATTTTATCAAGAAGCTCAAGTTCTAGAGGAGAATTTGCTAGCATTAGAAGATCTAATGAGGAAAAAAAGATAGAAGAAGGATTACCCCTTCTAGTAAGAAGAGAAAAGGATGGTAAGAAAACCTTTAAATGTTGGACTTGTAATGAATTTGGCTATTATGCATCTAAGTGTCCTAGAAAAGAGATAAAGTATAAAGGAAATTTCAAATCTAGAAGAGATATAGAATCTTTGTGTGCAAATGAAGAAGATGATTCTAATGAACAAGCAACAAGTGCTAGTGATGATGGAATTGGATTTGTAGCTATTAAAGAAGAAAGTCTAGAGAAAATGGCTTTGGTATCACAGGTTGGAAAGAAAGCTGATTGGATAATTGCTAGTGGTTGTTCAAATCATATGATTGGTGATATGAACAAATTTGTTAACTTCAAAACTCATGATGGAGGCATTGTCAGAGTTGGAATCAATGCAACATGTCAAGTTAAAGGTATTGGATCTATAACTCTTGATGGTAAGACTAACACCATGGATGTATATTTTGTTGATGGTTTAAAGAACAATCTTTTGAGTGTTGGGAAACTTGTGGATAAAGGTTATCAGTTGTAGTTCATAGAGAACACATGCATGATTAGAGAAAAAGACAAAAATGCAATTAGAATAGGAACTAGATCTAGAGGTAATGTATTTAAGTTGAATCCTACTTAAATAACATGTTTGGTTGCAAAGGTAGATGATAGTTGGTTATGACATAAGATATTTGGTCATATAAAATTTTTGATAGCATTGTGAAGACTAGTAGTATGTTTGTAGTTAGAGATTTGCCTAAGATTGTAAAGCCTACTAGCACAATATGAAAGGAGTGTGTATTGGCAAAGCATAACATAAATTTTTTTCCTAGCAAGTAGTTTGCTACTATAAAAATATTGGAGATTATACATATAGATCTTGGTGGTCCTATAGAGACTAAAGGATTCTATGGTGAAATTTTTTTTGTGATTTTAGTTGATGAATTTTCTAGAATGATATGGGTTGCATTTCTTAAAGAAAAATCTAAGGCATTTGATAAGTTTAACATATTCAAGAATAGAGTTGAGAATGAATTAGTTATGAAGATCAAATGTTTAAGATCAGATAGAGGAGGAGAATTTACTTCAAATGAGTTTAACATATTTTGTGAAGCTAATGGAATTAAAAGTAAGTTATCATCTCTGAGAACCCATGAACAAAATGGCATTCCTGAGAGAAGAAATAGATCAATAATAGAAGTAGCAAGAGCTTTGTTAGCTAAGAATCATGTATCCAAGATGTTTTGGAGAGAAGTCGTGGATACATTAGTCTACACTATGAAAAAAGTGCAAGTTACGAAATACACAAACAAGACCCCTTATGAACTATGGTTTGTTCACTCACCTACAATCAAGTATTTTAGAATCTTTGGTAGTAAGTGTTGTATCAAAAGAGATGATGATATTGGTAAGTTTGATACTAGAAGTGTTGAAGATATTTTTCTTGGTTATTCATTGAAAATAAAGGCTTATAGATGTTATAATCTAAGAACTAAGACTATTATGAAAACTACAAATGTGAGAGTTGATGAGAAATTCAGGATACAAGAAAGAATAGTTGACTACAATTTAGATAATGAGAATGTTGTTACTAAACCAAGGAATGATAATGTATTCTTTTAGAATAAAAATGATTTGTAGAATGAAGGACAAGCAAGTCAAGAAAAAAGTTCAAAACTTTCAATAGAGTTAAGAGTTGAGATAACAACTCCTACTTCGGCTAAGAGTATGACAAAGAATCATTCACTCAAGAAGATCATTGGAAGCTAAGAAAAATCAATGAAGGACTATGTTTGATATTTCAAGTTGAACCAAAGAATGCAGATGAAGCATGTAAATATGACTATTAGAAACAACTATGAAAGAGGAATTGAATCAGATAGTAAAGACTAAGACATGAGAATTGGTCCCAAGACTAGTATACAAGAATGTGATAGGAATAAAATGGGTATTCAGGAAAAAGATGAATGAACAATGTGAAGTTGTAAGGAAAAAAGAAAGACTGGTATGTAAAGGTTACTCATAGAAAGAAAGAATAGAGTATGATGAGATCTATGCTTCTATGGAAAGAATAGAAGTAGCAAGGTTATTCTTAGCATACGCAGCATATAAGAAATTCAAAGCATATCAGATGGATGTCAAGTCAACATTTCTGAATGGAGGACTTGAAGAAGATGTATACATAGAACAACCTAAAGGTTGTCCTTTGGAAAATGACAAGGACATAGTATGTAGATTGAAGATAGCAATGTGTGGCTTGAAGCAAGCAGCCAGAACTTGGTATGCAAGGTTGGACAAGCATTTGACTTGAAGCTTTCATATAAAAAAGTTGTGGTAGATAGTAATCTATATTGGAAAGAAATTGATGATGGATTGATGATCTTGGTAATATTTGTTGATGATATCATATTTGGAAGAAATGATGATGAATGTGACAAGTTTTCAAAAGAAATGAGAAAGATTTTGAAATGAGGATGATAGGGAAAATGAAATATTTTCTAGGATTACAAATTGTGCAGAAAACACATGGAATCTTTATTCTTCAGACTAAGTATTTAAAAGATTTTTTGAAAATGTTTAGTTTGGAAACATGTAAACCCATTAAAAAACCTATGGTAACTAAACACAAGTTATATGAAAAGGATGTGACACCTACTATTAAACAAAAGAAGTTTAGATCTATGATCTAAGGATTGCAATATTTTACTCACACAAGGCTAGATATAGCAAATGCACTTGGAATTGTTGCAAGATTTCAAGCTAACCCCAAAGAAGCATATTATGCAACAATTAAAAGGATATTTAGATATTTGATACCATGGATAGAAATAAAAATTACATGCAAATATAAACAATAACAAAAAATAATAGATTTCATAGAAGAGAACACAAGACACCAAGATTTAGTGTGGTTCACCCAATCCCTAGGTTACGTCCACTAAACAACAAGTGCAATATTATTATGATCTAGTGATTACAACCTAATTAAAATATATAATCCCTTACAATATTCCCTAATAAATAACCACAAACTATCAAAAGGAACACTAGAGTTTAGATTGTGGTATGATAGATTTAATGATTTTAGTATATATGCTTATATTGATGTTGATTGTGCAAGTAGTATGAATCATAGAAAGAGTATCAGTGGTGGAGCCTTCTTTCTTGGAGGAATATTGGTCTCTTGGATAAGTAAGAAGTAATATTGTGCCTCAAAAAGTATAAAAAAAGGAGAATATGTTGCAGCAAGAAATAATTGTAATCAAGCTGTTTGGATGAAGCAGATGCTGAAGGATACAAGGATAGAATTTTGTGAGCCTATTGTCATACATTGTGACAATAAAAGAATAGTAAACATGTCTAATAATCCAGTGTTTCATTCTAATACTAAGCACATTTCTAAACTTATCATATGTTGAGAGAACAAGATGTAGAAAAAGAGATTAGATTGGGGTATGTAAGCACTAAAGAGTAAATTGTAGATATTTTCACTAAGCCTCTTCCCAAAGAGACTATTGAGTATTTGTGAGGTATGATAGAGCTTATGCAAATTCCTACATCAGAGTAGATGATGTAATATTTCATCAGTCCAGTGTAACATTATACTATTGTTTGTCTGAACTGAATGATGATGCTTGCTATATGGGGGAGTATTTGTGATGGACAGAGTCATCAAGAACTCTTGTTGGATGGTGTTTTAACAATGTCTTTGGACAATTGAGTAGGTCAGTGACATTTGTTGCAGAGATTGTTGGTTTTTGAAACATTTCACATTGATGTCAATGGGGGAGAAGTTTAGCATGAAAAATAGTTCAAAAATAGTAAAATAATTTGATAGAAGAGAAATAGTTGAGGAAAAGTACAATAGGAGAAGTACTTCATGAAATAAAATTTAGCATTAAAAATAGTTTGGAAATGTATAGCATGGAAAAATGATTGATGAAAAGGATTTCAAAAGAAACATTAATAGTCTTTTGTAGTTGGTATTCATGGAACTAGATGCTTTTCATCTATGTTTCCACCAATGCCCAAGGGGGAGATTATTGGAAGCATAATGTTGATGATATTCCTATGGGGGAGTATTGTAGAAACATGATTATATCATTATCATGATGATATGTTACATTCATGATTGTGTTTATCATTGATGTCAACAGCAATTTTCAAAGGTATCTAACAAAAGAACAACAAAAGGATCAAGTTGGTACGGATAAAAAGTTGAGCATTTTCACTAAGAGAGGTTAAAGGGAGATACTAATAAGTTTATAGTACATGTATCTATCCTCAAAAGTACAAGATATTAAGTTTGGAAAAAAATATGGAAGTTTCAGTGAAGATTATTCTAAGATAGAGTTTAGAGAGGCATGTTCTAGTAAAATTGTTGTCTCTTCGTAGAGGTTTTATTCTAAGAAGTTAAAGTTAAAGATGTGAAGAAGACATTCTAGAGATGGCATAGTTAATCTCACTTGTCATAATGATACATGTATTGAAAGTTATTCAAGTTATAAGGTGTAAAATTAATGTTATCGCTATGTGTAATGTGTTCATAATGTGGTCCTATAATAATTAATTGGGAAGGTGTAATAGCCAACTTATAGAGTTGTTTTGTGAATTCAATATAAAGGAAGGACATTTTCCTTTATCATGAATGGATAAAGTGAATGATTGGAAGTAGCATGAAGACCAGAATGAGAAGATAAGCAAAGAAGAGCAAAGGTGAAGGAAACTTCATTACCAAAGTTCTATTTTGTGATCCCAAGTTTGATCCTTGGATCTAAGGTTTGTGAACTAGTGTACAAGGTCATATAGTGATTTGTATAATTGAAAAGATAGAGGAAAGAAGTTAATGTATAGTACATACAATTATTCTACAAGGAATAGTTGAGAGATCAATTAGACAGCAAGTTTAGTGATCTTTCCCTAGAAGCTATTTGGACAATGGGTCCTTCTATCTTCTACAACTCCTAATAGGGTTAGAATCTTCTAACAAGGATTCAAAGTCTCCTAATAGGTTCTCATATGTACTAAATTTTGTAATAGATTCCTAATAGGGTCTGTCCTCTATAAAGAAAGATTTATATTAGTACATCATCTTGTGGCCATCCTTCCCACTGGGGTATTCCCTATAATCAAGGGTTTCTATAGTTAACATACCTAGTGCAATTGTGTATGTGCATCTTTGCATTGTTGTTTTTTACTTTGGTTGAATGATTAAGATTATTTAAGGTGGATAAATGTATTAATTATGGGATAATGGATTCATCACCCCCGCCCAACTCTTTGTTATCTTCGTGGACTATTCTTTCTAGCAATTTCAGCCACTCTTTCATGTACACTAATCTTAGAATCAAAATGTGCCTCCACTTCATTGTGTAACTCAAAACCTAAATGCAACTCAGTTCCACAATGCAACTCAACATTCATAGTAGGTGACTTGGTGGTTATTGGAACTTGCTATTGGTTTGCAACTTGATTGACATCATCTTCATCAGTAGGCATACCTTCATAAAGGTATACAAATGATTTGTGTTCCTCTAGTTCCTTCATAGGTTCCAGCTCTTATACTTCTATATATTCATCAAAGTTCAGATTTGCACTTTTGACAACTTTGTTATTGTTAGTATTCAAACACTTATAAGCTTTACATCTTGTGGAATAACCAAGAAATATACCTTTTTCACTTTTTGCATCTAGTTTACCATTCCTAAAATCTTTGAGAATATAACACATGCTTCCAAATACGTTAAAATATTTTACATTGGTTTAATATCCATACCATAGTTCAAAAGTGATGCAGGAGCATCTTGCATGGAAAAATTATTGGAAAAAAAAAAAAAAAAATTTGGAGAGAGAAAGTGACGAAAATTAGAGGAGAAATAATTAAAAATAGAAAATAGGAAAAAAGGGAAAAGAGGAATTTCTATTTCCAAGGTCCATAGGTGGCATAAATAGAAAATAATAAAAATAGTTGTCATTCCATTAATCAAGGTGTGTAGATGGAATTTTAGAAGTTTGTGGAAAGTTCCTTAAATCATGTATTTAATATTTGTTGGGTGCTTAGTTGTATTTGCGTGGGAATTTAATATTTATTTAAAGGTAGTTGTATTTACCTTTTATCCCACATTGGTTGTGTTTCTAATGACTTGGGTTAGAAGTGCCTATTTAAGAAAGGCCTATTATCATTTGTAATCAAGTTCAAGAAATAGAGGCTCAAGGGGGAAGCTTGAGGAGTAGAAGCTTGAGAAGGAGAAGCTCGAGGAGTAGAAGTTTGAGAAGTAGAAGCTAGAAGGCGTGAAGACTTCAAGCTGTGAAAGCTCTAAAGGTGTAGCTCTTCAAGTAGAAGTTATTGGTGAAGCTCTTGGTGTGAAGACTCTTATTTAGGATTTCTCTTATGTTGAAGAAGTCATATCATCTTGTGGGTGTTGTAAGGATTTTTCAAGTATAATAAAATTATTTGTGAAGCATTTTTTTTCTCTTGGTCTCCATATTGTTGCACTCTTGATTGCGAGTGGGTAAGGGTGGTGTGGCCCTATGTCAAAAAGGTGTTGAATGAGTACCTTTCTTGACTTGCACATTATTCAAGGTATAGACAATTTTACTCACAACTTCTCTCTATTATTTCAAAGAAACATTTTTCTCCATCGTGAGTGTCCTAGAAAAATCCATTGGAGATTTGTTCCTTCTTTTAGAAATTTCATTTTCTAAAAGGGTTCTAGGATTAGATGTCTATTTTTTGATTCCTATGTCATTACAAAACATCTTAAATTCATTTGATATAAATCCTCCTCCTCTGTCAGATTTCAAACATTTCAGAATTTTACCAATTTCATTCTCAACTCTTGCTAAGTACTACTTAAACATTTGGAAAGCATTATATTTCCATTTCATATATATAATAGTCCTCATTCTAGAATAATAATCAACAAGTAGCATAATGTACTTATCTCCTTTTAGCTTTTCACTTCAATTGGTCCACACAAGTTAGTATGACCAATATCGAATATGTCTTTAGAGATATGAGTCCTATTCTTAAAACTGGACTTTTTCATTTTGCCTAACTAACATTGTTTGAAAATTGTATTGTTATGCTTCTTCAAATTAGGAAAACCTCTAAATCTTTTCATGTTACTAATATTAACCAAGTTATCAAAATTAACATGACATAACCTCTTGTGCCATAGCCACACATCATCAAATTCTACAATTAAATGAGTAGAATCCTCTATGTCAAGGTAGAACAGATTACCTCTAGTTTGATCACCTTTTCCAATTAGTTTTGCATCAATATCATATATCTTAGAAATATTGTTTCCAACCTCATCCTTACAACCTAAATTATTCAGTTGTGACACACTCAACAAATTATACTTAAGTCCTTCAAAATAGTAAGCATTGTCACATGAAATCTTTTCTATGAGCTTGATAGAACTTTTTTCTTTTGTTAGAAATGGTGCATTTTTATGAAACCTTGTATTATTTCCATCATAATAATTTAAGGTAATGAACTTACTTTTATCTCTAGTCATGCAATGTGAACACCCACTGTCAATGATCCAACTATCATTCTTGTTCACACAAGACACTAGTGTAGTTGCCTCATCCTCATTAGATTTATCCTTCATTGAAAATTACACCACTTCATCATCATCATCATCAGATTCATCTTTTGTTTCCTCTTCAGCAATGTAGCAACACTTCTTGCATTTAACTTTGTAATCTTTGCTATCTCCATATCTTCTACTTTTTGTACTTCTCACCACCTTTGTAGTTCTTCTTATTTGGACATCTAGTAGCGATATGATCAACCTCATCCCAACTGAAACATATGATAGGTAACTTACCTTTAAACTTGCCTTTATCTTTATGAAATCTCATTGTCACTAGTGTTTCAAGTTGATCTACAACTTCCTCATTTGTATCACTATCACTGGACACATATTTTGTCTTCTTCTTCTTTTTCTCATGAGGTTCCTTCAATGTCAACATATATTTGAAAGAAGATTCAACATCAATATTTTTGTAATTATCAAAATTAGATAGCTCAAAAGTAGTGAGCCTATGTACTAGACCTTCAAGAGCTAGATTATTCCCTGGCATACATCTCAGTTCTTGTATTGCAAAAACTCTAATAGCATATGTTGGTGTTTTGAAAAATCACAGTTTCAAATTACCTCACAAGAAACATCTAGGGGTAGCTACTTCCCATCTACAACATATCCTTTCAGAAACTAGGTCAACTATAATGCTAGACCCTTCTACTTTAGGCTCTGCAAAACCTAAGTAGGTGGACCTAAAATTCACTTATATGGTACTAGTGCTAAAACATACACATGAATCTAACAAAGAAGATAAAACCTTTAATCTTCTAACACTTATGAGAAGATCCCAAAAATGAAATAACTAATGAAATGACCTGAGAATTTGATAAGTTGAGTGAGGACATCCTTTTAGCTCTTAAATAGAAAGGAAAATTGACATGATTAAAATTTTGATTTCAACGAACCACCAAATTTGAAGTAGTAAGAACAGGTTGATCCTGTAGCTGATCAGTGCCTTATGCATTGGGTAATTCCATGAATTACACACATACATCTATGATACCACTACCATATTCCATACATCAAGATATCAGATCTATCTTATCAATTTGTGAATCAGATATCGATATTCATAAAGACCTCATTCTCATGAAATATCCTTCTCAAATAACAAGCAACCCTATCAAATACATCAAGCATTTACTTGGCCCTTTGTTCCAACAACAAATCATATTAGACATAAAACCTTATAGGGATGCAACTGGGTCTCAGTTATTTTTCCTTAAACCACATAACATTATAGATTAAAGAGATAAGACACAAGAATCAGAATGAAACTAAAAATATCCTTGCTCATTTGTATTCATTTCTTTGAAACTATACATTCAGATGCATGTAAAATAATTCATAAAACCACTAAATAGATTAGAACTAACTATATTAGCTTAACTACTATTGTTCATACAAGAGAAATATGCTGATGAATGTTTTGGAATCATAACTCTCGATCCAACAATGTGATCTCATAGACAAATTGGGACCCTTGGTTTCACAGTAAAAATTGCCAAACCTTACAATGAATTAAAAAGAGAAAGATATAGAAAAGGAATGAAATCCCAGATCTAATCTAGAAGTGACATGTATCCACTTGAATCTTCATTCATTTCTATGGAAAAACATTTCTCATCTTTGTACCTATGAAATTTGATATGATATTCATCATTATTCTGTAATAAACTTGGAAATATCTCTTCTGAATGATGAAAATAATTTTGTTGCCAAAATATCTGAAATGCTGATAAAATCTTCATTTAACTAACTTGGAGGCAACAAAATGTGCCCCTAAATGCATTCATACTTCTTTCATGTTTATTTAGTTCACCATTTCACTAGAAATCAAGTCTAAACTACCCCAATTGAATGACACTAAAAAAGGCTAAGACAAATCCTCACATAATTTGAACCAATGGATTCCTATGCAAAAACAAACTTAAAAAATGGAAGGTTTTTTTCTCTTCCAATTCTTGTGATGTACAATAGTGTCATGTCCGCTTACTAGAAATACCCAGAATATCATTTTGAAAATCAAGTTCCTATCAAGGCTCTCTAATCTACACTTTCTTTTGCTAAAAAAAAAAACACCCTAAAGTCAAAACTTTAGGATATATCCCCTTTTTTATTTAAAATATCTTGTACATGTTTTGAGGAGAAGAATTAAGTAAAATGCTTTTTTCTCAATTTCAAATTTTCCCTCTTTTTATGTAATTCAGGTCAACTACTTTGAAAAAACCTGACATGTGTAACCCTATGATTGGTTAGACCTCTTCATTGTCACCTACCATTTTGCACCACGTAGCATCCTCTGATTGGTCCCCAAAGCACTACCACATGTTGATATCTCATTGGGCCTCTTGTCTGCCTCGTTGTAACCATGTCATCCTTTGTATGGCACCCACCACATCAATGCCACATGGCATCTTAGTCTTTATTGAAAACCTACACACATCATGTCATTTCTGACCTAGGGCCTGCTACCACATGTTGGCAAGGCACTTCCCTACATGCATAGTCAGTGGCTGTCACATTGCATGTAGGAATGTGCCCTTGTGACATGTGGCATACCATGCTACATTGGCACCTCCATTTCCACACCAAGGTTAAAGGTCCTCACCACATGTCACCATGCTTATCACCTACAAAATGCCACTTGTCATGTCCTTGTTGGTCATTTATCTAGTCACTGGTGTTGATGTCATTGACCTTGGGCCAAATATTTGTTCAAAATTTCTTAGTCTTGTCCTCTGGCTAGCCAAGTGGGGTCCGCTATGCGAACCTTGGCTTCAGTCTCAAAAGGCTTGAGCCTTAAGGCTTTTCCTCTATTTTAAAATTGCATAGTAAGTCTTTCCATGTCCTCTCTTATTTCACACCATCAAAGGAAGACACCTCTAGAGGCAAGTCATATTGGCAACAAAACATTCCTTAGATGGAGTTAGCTTGCCACATCAAGGGAATAGGCATCCACCTTCCTCTTTGTCACAAGGCTCTATTGTGTTTGTTGGTAGCTCCTTCCTTTCTTTATCTTGTTGAAGGCCACATGAGGCTTTTTCACGTACACCATATGTGGATGGAGTGCCTCTTTTATAGAAATGGTCTGTAGTCCTAAGGAAACTTTGAAATTCTTCTTCCACCTTTTTAGGTCTACGCATACATAAGAGTCCTACTTTGAAAACTCTTTCCATCTTCAAGGTATAAGATGTGCCTCAATAATGCCTCCTTGTAGCTTTTGATGGCAAGGGTGATTGTTCCAACCACATATGACACAACACAAATCATAACTCTAGCCCATTGATCTTCCTCTGCTACCACATTCCATATCATTTGATGGCATCATTCTTTCCCACCAAGCCAGGTAATGGTTTGTTCAATGCGCAACGTGCTACATGATTTAACACTAAAAATTACATATAAGGAAAATAAAAAGTTCATGAGGATGGGAAGACTTAGGAAAATAAATTAAGAATCTTCAAAAAATATTCACTTTCATCAATAGTGGAGGAAGTAAATGCTCCCACTATCAGTCTTTTCACTAACTGCCTGATCCTTTCTTATACCTATCCAACTCAATTACCAAGCAATTCAAGAAGTGCCTCTATAGGATGAGTGTGGTCAATTTTTCCCAATTCACTAGCAAGGGAAAATATTACAATCAATCTTGTCTTTTAAACTATCCTTTTTTTTGTCCCCCAAATATCTTCATCTACTATCTCATTACTCCCCTGCACTAGCTCGGTGTCCCCTATGAACCACTTGTTTAGAGCATTTATTAAATTTGACACCTTTCTACTAATAATTACAAGAAATAATTTTTGAATGGTTGCATCCTAGTGGGGATTCCTTGGGTAGCCTTATTTTGCATCGACCAACTTGGACACAAAAGAAAAGTGCTTTTTAGTGAGGGTTAGATGGGGAGGGTATTTAGGTTATCTTCATTGCAACTCAAAGAATTCTAGTATATGCTTATAGAAAGAAATCAAGTTTGAGGTAAACAAAGTATTATGTTAGCCAAAATAGGGGAGACTTCCACAATTTGACATCATGGGTGATCTTTGAACCTATTAAAATAAAGAAAATAATTCCTAGTTCACTTACTATTTCTAGATCATGGCAGGATGGAAAACAATGGATGCTCTAAGATGACACAATTACTCTTCTTGCCTTATAAAGAGTTTTGATATTGAGTTTCTCAACAAGTGGATAGGGACACACAATCCATTTAGATTTCTTTTTACAGTCTGCTTGCCTAATATTTCCTAAAAATGTCAGGTTCATTAGAACCATTACAATCCTCTTTTTTTACAAACATCTTTTATATCCCAATGCATTATCAATCTAACAGGATTAGTTAGACCCCAAAGTGGGTCTTGCTAAAAATAATTCATTTTCAAACAAATGACATCTCCAAATGGTCTTCTAAACATATGGCACTGATCTAGATCAAACTTGACCTCTGAAATACCATTTAAAACCCAATTTACCCTTTTTGCAAATTGTAACTTTCATGCCAAGGGGTCTTCTAACTAGCCTTAAAAACTTATCAAAACACCAAATTGAGCTCTGAAATTAGACATATTGATTCTTTGTTTTGCATTTTATTACCCCAGCAGATTTTGTTTCATGACAAATTCTAAGCCAAAAGAAATTGACCATCAAAGTCACCTTCTCAGAAATGCTTGCAAGAAAACATGCTAGAAAGTAATAAATCATGTTCGGATTTGGCTTTGATAATGGGTCAAATAGACACTTGAGGGAATAAAAATTAAGGCATTTGTTCACTGTCATGAGGAGAGTATAAATATATTATATGGGCTCATGAAAAAAAAGCAAGGCACATTTGATGAGTGGTCAAAGTGGGCTACTTGGATTTGTAAGACTGGGAACAATGGTAGAAAAGTGATTCTTGCAAACAGACAGGACCAAGGAAAATGTATAGATGGATTCATCAAGACTTGCAAACTAGCATACTTTAAGAATTTTTCGAGTAGAATGTAATTGTACAATCCATTCAATCTCACCTATCATAGATTCAGATTTATGACATGCTAAGCAAGGGTACTGACCAATCTACACTTTATGACACCAGTAAAACTTTATAAATTGTATTTGAAATCATGTTCAAAAACTGATCAAATAGATTTTTAATGAGATCAAATCAGAAACATGGCAAGTCCTTGACCTCTAGAATGTAATGCAAATGGAATTTTCTTATTTTCATCAATTGGGTCAATGTTATAACAAGTAAAAAAGGCCTCCCGAAATTTTGAACAATTCACATCGGCATGACAACAATAAACAATTGACTTTGAGAAATTTAAAACCTAGTTAAAACATGTCAAACGACTTGAAATATGAAATATAGGTTCTCTAATATGGTTATTAACCATTACCAAAGTGGCAAGTCATGAAACATAACTGAGTGTAAGATATTCAATTGCAAACTAGGCCTCATGTCATTGTTTTACACTTGGGCAAAAATGTAGATTTGGACATTACTCAAAACAGAACTTCACTGAATGAATTAGATTGGCAATTTATCTTCATTTGAAAAGTGGATATACTAAATGTAAGGTGTTAAAAACATTAAACACCCCTTAGGCCTTAAAAGGATAGTCATGTATAGAAGCATTTAAAAGTACTTAGAGGGCTTGATTTTTAGAATGGTACTCAAAAAGGACTTAAATTTTGAGTCCCAATTGCATAGATGGGCTGATGTGTTCTCAAGACTTTTCTTAGTATAGTATCATCATCTATTGTACTAGTATATCCTTTTATTTCATTAACAACTTCCTTTATCCTAGAGTAATATTTATCAATATTCTCACCTTCTTCCATTCTCATATCATCGAACTTGCCTTTGAGACTTTCAACTTTGGCTTTTAAAACATTCTTGTCACCTCAATAGATAGCATGCAGAGCATCCCACATTTTCTTTGCACTTTCACAACTTTTGATATAATCAAACTTGGCATAGCTTAGGGTAAAGACAATGTCAATCATTGCCTAGTTTTTTTCTTTCTTCTTTCTCAGATCTTTAGCAATTAGGACTCCAACAAGATCGATATTCTTTATAGCAATGGTAGATTGTGGATGATCTCAAAGGCCTCATAGGTGTAGCTTCATTAGACTTTGTCATGTAGGTAAGTTATCTCTATTAAGCTTGCATACTTCTCTTTTTGACATCTTGATGTTTATTCTTATAGTACCTTCAAACTAGTCCTCTTAAGTAGATGGCTCTGATCCAAATTTCTAGAATTTTTTAGAATAATTGAGAGGGGGGTGAATCAGTTGTCCAAGGTCTAGATGTAAAATTTAAATGTCTCATAGCTTAGTGAACCCTATAGGATTTGAGCAAATAAGCCAATCAAATCCACAAAGCCTTTGAATCCCTACATGCAAAAACCTGTCACAGAAGAAAAAGATGAGAAGAGGTAAGGGTTTTGCTAAAAAATGGAGATAGAAGAAAAGTTGCTCTCAAATGAAAAGTGCATAAGAGATAATGAAAAAAGTCCAAGGCTGAGCCTTATAAAGGTGAGATAGAAACCCTAAACTAAAAAGCTAGGTTGCACATTAATAATTAATAATGCATCTAAATGAAGTTTAAGTAACTAGAGTAATGGAAACTTATATAATTAAATAAATATGATTTAATTAATAAGTATAAATGAAAAAATACTCTAATACCCCCCCTTAAGCTGAAAGCAAGGAGTAAGCTTACCTAGAAAAGAAAAGCTATGAAAACAAAAATAAGTGGGTCCCGGCAACAAGACCTGATCAGGTACCCAGTATAAGGAAATCTCTATAAACTGGAGTAAAGGAGAAAACCCAGTGGGAAAAACCCCTCTCCAAAAAGAGATGAAATGACTTCAAGAGACTCTCTCAAAGCCATAAGTACAATGTGTGACTTCAACCCCCCCTGTGAGAGAGGGTCGAGGCTCCAAAGCCCCACTAGAATGAAAGAACCCCTAGATCAATGAACAAACCACTGTGACTCCAATGTAGAGGAGTGAAAGGTAGTGGACACTGTAGAGGGAACCTCAAAAGCTAAGGTGTCACTGGAAGGCTGAGCTGATGCTCAAAGGAGTAGACCTGAGGGTCCTAAAAGGGAATCCCCAATGCAAGAGGTATGACAGGTGTGCAAACACTATCATCAAAGAGGAGATGAATGTCCTCTATAGAATCCCCAAAAACTACACCTAGTGGCTCAATGAATGGAGCTAGAGGATCAGGCAGTGCTGAAGAAGAACCCTATTGAATAGAAAAGAGCTCAAGAGGAGGTGGCAAGGGAGTCAAAATAGTAGTCTTAAGAACCACACAGAGATTCAAGAATCCTGACTGAACCACATGATTCTCTCGCAAAGGAGGAGAGTCATGCTCTGGCAAAGGTGGACCAAAGTGTGAAAAGGAGTAGAGACAGGTGGGAAGATCAACTATCCCTATAGTAACAATACCTCCTATCATACTATCCTAGATGAAAACTAAATCTGGAGTGAACTCAACTGTCTTCCTAGACCCACTGTGAGAAATCTGATAAATTAAGAGAAGGTTTGTAGACAGAGATGGAACATACAACACATCATTGAATGTGCCATCATGAATGCATACAACGCCTTTCCTGCAGACTGTCATAATAGTGTTATTCCCAATGATAATATGGGGAATAGGAGAAGCTTCAAAAGAAGAGAAGATCTCTCGAGAAGATGCCATATGGTGAGAAGCACCTAAATCCAGTATCCAAGGAACCTATGAAGGGAATGTAAAAGAAGCCCATAATGCATGACCCTTTGTAAGATCCTGTTCAGCTATAGGATTGATAAAAGAAGACTGATAAGTAGACCCCTATGAGCCAAAAGAGGATGGAGAGGAAAGATTGTTGTTCTGAAGAAGAGCTTGCAAATCTGCTATTTGTTTCTCATAACCATCAAACTTCTTTTGATATCAAGTGACTCGTCATGTGTTCCCTTCTAAAAATAGGAACATGTAGGTCTCTTAGTCTTCTATTTCTCCTTCTTAGAAGAAGATGGTGGGCTAGTAGAGTGCTAAGAAGAGGAATCTGATAATTGCTTTGGCTTTTATGTGCTCTAAGGTGGCTTGGCAATCAATGCCTATGACTGTGGACTTGTAAGAGAATTCATTTGAGTGAGCTTTAATTGCTTACGTGTCAACCGATCACAAAAAGTCTTGAAAGAGGGCATAACATGTCATGCACCTAGAGCATCCATAGTGGAGTAGAAGGTAGAAGTGAAAATCTAATAAGGTCCTCAAAGCTTGGACAGTATTAGAAAGATACACTCATTATCAAATTTTTTCTTTCCTGCAACCTGTAACATAGATCGAAGAGACTTGAATTTCATCAAGAAATCCTCAATGCTAGTGAATGATTCAAGAATCAAGGAGGTAAACTCCACATCTATCTATAGAATCCTGAATTGATTCATTGTGCCAAATAAAGTTGAAAACTTGTCCCACATAGCCCTGGGTGTATTCAAACCATCTAGGTGAAATAGTAACCCCTCTAAAATATTCATTGCAATGAGGCCCATTGCCTCATCCATTTTATTGCGTTGCATAAGAAGCTCATAAGGCCTCTGTAGAACTAGCTGAGCCGCATCGAGACATGACCATAATCCCTTTTCCATAAGAAATCTAGTCATCTATCCTTTCCAAGTATGATAGTTATGTGGTGTAAGGCAAGTGACATAGGAGTCTGCCATCGAGAGAAGAAGACAGAAGTAGAAGGGTCTTATTCTGAATTAAAGTACAGAAAAGAAAAATGCCCCCCACAAAAAATAGTGATATCCCTCAAATACCAAAGAAAACAACTATAGAAAGTTAAAAAACTGAGAAAAGAACCTAGATTTTGGATGTAGACAAGAGGGAAATAGAAGCCTCTACTTTAATGCCAAAAAGAGAAGCTCAAACAAATTTAGAATTAAAAAAACTAGCACTATTGTCTCTGTCTCTAAACCAGCTTTTTGCCGCTTCTTTTGAATCAAAAAAAGACCTCTGTATGCCCAAGTTATGGCCAAAAAACCAACTACAGGTCCAATAAAGGAGCTCTCTGGAAAAATACAAGCACGAGAAAAAATTTGACGATCGTATGGCCGTAAACAGCCATTCGCAAAACAAAAATCCCATCACCAGAATGATGACATCATCAGTCGATTATTGACATCAGTAGCCATGAAATGTTGTTAGCAAAATTGTGAACAAGATGATGTCATCCATCAAAAAATGTTGACGTGTCCCCTGCAGGTGATGTCAGCAGTCGAAATGCTGATGTCAGGATGTAGGGTTTTTAGGCATGGTGCCACTATAGAGGAGGTGTCGAGGAGGTGGCGCTGCTAGTGGCATGGCCAGCAGAGTTGAGCCATAGTGGCTGTAGGGTGGTGCGTCAGCGAAAGCCGTGGAAGAGCGGTGTCGTGGTGATGCAGTGGTTGCAGAGCATACTCAGCTAAGTGTCAGTGGCATTTGAGTAGCAATGCGGTGGCTACTGGGCAGAGTGCTTGTGGTCACCCTTTAATTTATTTTTTTAAAAATAGAAAACCCCTCAATCTATGTGTAGAAGGCCATACGACCTGTTAGGTAAAAAAAAATTTCATCCCAGAGCAATGTTGTCCAAACTGGACAAATTTTATATGAAAATAGGGGTTTTGATGCCTTTTGAATCCATCCGTGATGTCTTTTTGGCCTCAACCTACTTCAAAAAATAGTGAACCCCCTATTTTCTCAAAAAATACCTGAAAATTTATAGATCTGTTCTACCAAACCCTCGTTCTTCTTTTTCTCCAAATCATGAATAAGCTACAGCAGATCTGGCTCTGATACTATGTAGGATTTGAGCAAATAAGCCAATCAAATCCACAAAGCCTTCGAATCCCTACATGCAAAAACCTATCATAGAAGAAAAAGACGAGAAGAGGCAAGGGTTTTACTAAAAAATAGAGATAGAAGAAAAGATGCTCTCAAATGAAAAATGCATAAGAGATAATGAAAAAAGTACAAAGCTCAACCTTATAAAGGTGAGATAGAAACCCTAAACTAAAAAGCTAGGTTGCACATTATTAATTAATAATTAATTAATAATGCACCTAAATAAAGCTTAAGTAACTAGAGTAATAGAAACTTATATAATTAAATCAATATGATTTAATTAATAAGTATAAATGAAAAAATACTCTAATAAACCCATATGCATAAAATATTTTCATCATGCATGCATCCATTAGATTATGCAATTACTTAAACTTGTAGGTTATTGTCAAATCAACTTTGCAGAAATGTAAACATGAAACATAACAAATTCAATAACGCATTTGACACAATGATTTAATGTGGAAACCCAATTTGGGAAAAACCTCAAGTAGCATGCTACTCATTCTCACTCTTATGAAGTGATGCATTGAGAAAGGCCAATCTTGTTAAAGGCTACAATGCACATTGTTAAATGTTAGCTAGTTAAAGAATTTCAATCACCTTGTTAGGAGTGAGCCTTGTTAGAGGACTTTCTATCATTCATTTTGGATCTTACCTAGTTAAAGGATTTACAAGTGTTGTTAAGCCAAGCTTAATTTAAAGGATTTTCCTGAGGCTGATACAATGATTAGAAAGTAATAATAAGGCTTGATCTTATAACAACTTACAACACACTTGCAGATTACAGAGCTCTATTTTAGTCCTCCATTCTGCTTTGCTTTCACACACTTTAGCTCTAATAGTTTTTTTATCCTTCAAGCATCCATACTTTTAAGCCTTTTTTCTTTTTTTGCCAATGCAACTTCTTCTCTTAGGTCACTAAATGAAGAAATATCATAGAATCCTTGTCTTCCTTAGGTTATCACACATGAAAACCTTTACTTCTGATCAACCATCTCTATAAATAGAGAACTAAAATCTTTTGTCACTCATCCTCCATCATCCATTTTAGGGTTAGGTTAGATTAGGTAGGATTCAATGAATCTACCCTTTATTTCATTTTATTCCCTTCTAGAAATTTATCCTTTAGTTCTTTATGAATCAGCCTCAAAATATTTCATCATGAATTTTGTGCCCCCATCTTATCAACCTTATCTTACACATGGTTCCCACAATTCAAGAAATCAAGCTTGTCAGCTCAGAGACATTAGATTCTTGATCTTTCTCTTAATGATGACACTTAGAATGAATTCACTTCTAATGCTTGGAACATACTACATTTCTCGACATCCTCTATCAAATCACTTGGCATGAACTAAAGTTTATTAGTGCTTGGCATCAACTTTAAACTTTACTCAGGTTACACTGAAATTGAATTTTCTCAGCTCCAACTTTTTTTTCCCTTAGATTGCACTAACTTTGATTGGCACCTACTGTACAAAATGTTAATCTCAATAGACAAACTTCATTTAACTTGTTCTTTTGAACTTAATTAGTGTAACCAACCTTTGTAACCTTAAGTAGATTATTGATGCACTATAATATTACTATCTTAACTATTTGTAGTATTCATTTTCATATCATAACTCAACTTTTCCTCTAGGTGCTATTGTTACATCATTTCATTAAATCCTCTTCATCAATCATATAAATTATAGTACTAAAATAATATAAGCAATTATCTTACCAACAAGTAGGAGGTTTGACATTAATTAAAAAGCAATGATTGAAACATATTTATCATACTTATATCAATTTGTTTTCAACACCCACTAGTACTAAGGAGACATTTTCATGTATTCTCTTCCCCATTTACATCAATGAAAAAGGATTAATTATGTCAATTATCTACTTCAACTCTTCAATCAACTCCAACATCCAAAGACACTATTCTAGACTGACTACCAAGAGTCCTTGATGAATCTTCTCATCTTAGATACTCTCGCATAGAAGAAGCATCAACATTCAATCTAGTTAAATAATAATGCTTTGTACTACTAGACTAATGAAACCTTTGCATCAACTACTTAGAATTAGGTAGGGGCATAACTCCAAGAAAACCTCACAAGTATTTAAATATATCTTTAGGCAAAGGCTTCATAAATATATATGCAATCAGATCTATTCTATTGGCATACTCCAACTGTATTTCTTTCTCTACAACTTTCTCTCTCAAAAAATGATACTTAATTATTCTTAGTCTTAGAATGCATGACAAGATTCTTAGACATAATTAATGTAACTGTGTTATCATAATGTATGCCAATAGGTTCTAAAAATTGTATCTAAATATCCTTTGACATATGCTTCATTCACATGATATGATTACAATTGTTTGTTTCTCCAACATACTCTAATTCAGTTGTACTCTATAAGATAGAATCTTGTTTCTTGTTTAGCCAAGAAACCAATATTCCTCCAAGACCAAATTCTCCACCATTAGTGCTTTTTCTATCATCCATATTGCTTTCCCATTTCAATTAGCATAACCACACAAAGTAAAATTACATGATCTATCACATAATAATCCATAATTAGGTGTACCCTTCAAATATTTGAATATCATCTTTACTACTACATAATGATAATTCTTAAGATCATCTTTAAATCATACTACTATCCCAACTATATTTTCTATAAATGGTCTAGTGTGAGTCAGATATTGCAAACCTCCAATCATTGATCTATACTTCTTTTGTTTGACTGTAGATGTCTGATCTTTTCTAGATAACTTGTGACCAATTACCATAATTGCAACAATAGGCTTACAACTTTCCAAGCCAAATATTTTCAACAAGTATTTCAAATACTTAGCTTTTGATATGAAAATACCATCACCATTTTGCAGAATTTGTAAACCCAAGGAAAATTTCATCTCACCAATCATACTTATCTCAAATTGATTCTTCATCTTTTCAAAAAACTTATCACCTTCTTCACCATTACCTCCAAAAATTATGTCATCAAAAAATATCACAATGATCAACAATTGACTCTCAATTTATTTCATATATAGTTTACTATCTATCACACCTCTAAAAAATCAAGGTTTTGTCAAATAATTACCCAATCTTGTATACTAGGTTCTTACTGCTTGCTTCAAACCATATAGTACTTTCTTTAATTTGCGTACCATGTTATTTTATTTTTTCAAAGGAAATCCTTCAACTTCTCAATGCAAACCTCTTCTTCAAGTTCTCCATTTAGAAAGGCTAATTTAACATCCATCTGATACAATTTAAATTCCCTATTTTCTACATAAGCCAAGAACATTCTTACTACTTCCATTCTGGCTACAGGGGTATATATATTTTCATAATCTATTCCTTCTTGTTATGAATATCCTTTACATACCAATCTATCTTTTTTCCTCACAAATTCAACTTTTCCATTCATTTTGTTTTTGAATACCCATTTAGTTTTTATAATATTATTGTCATTAGGTCTAGGAACTAATGCCCATGTCCCATTCTTCACAATCTTATCCAATTCTTCCTTAATTTCTTGAATCCAATGATCATCCTTGCATGCATCATCTACAATCTTAGGTTGAACCTGAGAAATTAGACATAATTCCTCATTTACTCTATTTATTGTCATTACTCCTTTGTCTTTTCTTCCAATAATCTTCTCAGTAGGGTGACTCCTTTCCAAATTCCCATTAGATATAGGAGTTTCTATCTCAACTCTTATTTATTCTCTAGGTTTAGTTCTTTGTTCTTCTTTTTGCTCAAAAATTTGTACATCATTTTTCAAGTCATTTTTATTTTTAAAGGAAACTTCAATATTATCTATAATAGATCTAGGTTTATCTTCTTCCTTATCAGAATTATAATCTATCATGTTTTATTTAACTTGAAACTTCTCACCCACTTTCACATTTGCATACTCAACAATTGTCTTAGTTTTATGATGAGAACATCTATAATCTTTGTGTTTCAATGAATAATCAAGGAACATAACTTCATTGATTCTCAGATCAAACTTACCAATATCATCATCTCTCTTTATTTAACACTTCCTTCCAAACATCCAAAAATACTTCACAAAGGGTGAATGACCAAACCATAATTCATAAGGAGTCTCATTTATACCTTTTTTGGTTTGTACTCTATTCATGATGTATACTGTTGTATTGACTACTTTCCAAAAAAATGTCTTCGATACATCATTCTTAATCAGCATTGCTCTTGTTGCCTCTAATATAGCTATGTTCCTCCTTTATGCAATCTCATTTTTCTTAGGAGTGTTGGGTGATGATAATTTTATTTTAATTCCATTTTCTTCACAAATAAATTTAAACTCTCTAGAGGTAAACATTGCACCTCTGTCTGATCTCAAACACTTAATATTTCCACCAAATTCATTGTCAACTCTATTCTTAAATATCTTGAACTTTTCAAATGCATCATTTTTTATTTTTTTTAAATGCTACCCACATCATTCTAGTGAAATCATCAAAAAGAACATAAAATATCTTTCTTTGTAGAAACATCTTGTTTTGGTAGGGCCACTCAATTTTATATGAATAATCTCCAACTTCTCTCTAGTAGTGAACTTCTTGCTAGAAAATGAAACTTTCTTTAGTATATGCATGATATATTGCTTGCAAACAACATTAGTAGGTTTCATGGTCTTAGGTAAATCTCTAAATGCAAATGTACTACTAGCCTTCACAATATTATCAAAGCTTATATGACAAAAACTTCTATGCCACATCCAATTGTTATCAACTTTTACACCCAAACAAGTCATCTTAGTAAAAATTTATTGAAACACATTACCTATAGATCTTGTACTTGTTCCAATTAGCTTACCATCCTTATATTTTATAATGTAGGTCTTTTCTATGAACTGCAAGTGATAACCTTTATCAACCAAGTGTCCAAAAATCAATGTGTTATGCTTCAAATCATCAACAAAATAAACTTCATTAGTTTTAGTCTTTCCATCAAGAGTTATAGATTGTATCCCTCTAATGTGACAAACTACATTTTACCAACTCTAACAGTTCCTCCATCATGATTTCTAAAGATGCAAAAATTGTTCATATCACCAAACATATGATGTGAATATTCACTATCTATAATCAAATAAGATTTCTTTTCAACTTGAGAAAATAGGGTTTTTTCTTCTCTAATTCCAATTTTAGAGCTTTCTTCTTTTACAGCCATAAATGCTAACTTATAATCACTTTCACTCTGAACTCTTTCCATAAAATTCATCATGTTCATTTGTGTACAAATAATCTCTAGGTCATCTAGGCTTAAAATTTCTCTCATACTTTTTTCTCTCTTTTAAGGCACTTCAAAGAAAAATTTCCAAATTAATTACAAATCAAACATTTTATACTTTTTTTACCATCTAATTCTCCTCTCACAAGCATGGCTATTCCTTCTTTAATATTCTTATCTTCTTTGGATCTGGATATGTTGCTACTAGCATAGTCTCCATGGGTGTTTAGACTTCTAGATAATCAAGGATGGAAACTTAATGCACTAAAAGTTGTTTCCACTCTTGTTAATTCACTAGATTTCCTCAAACTTGATCATGTTGCTTCCAATCTTCCAATAAATGTCTCCTTGGTGAACTTCTTAGTATAGGGTATCAAAATTTCAATCATCTATGCTACTTGCTTGAATGGTGGTGTCAAGATTTTCAAAATATTCCATACAATCTCATGTTCTTCTTTATATCCTTCACAAACGTTAATTCTTTCCAATCTTAGATATCCTACAAATATAGCTTCTAATATACTCATCTTCTATCATTTTAGTGTCTTGAAACATATATATCCAATTCTATAATCTCATTCTTTTAGAATGCTTATCTCCTCCAAAAGTACATTCTAAAGCTTTCCAAATTTTATGAGATGTCTCTAGTGAGTCTACTTGACTATATTCATTTTTTAGGAAGACTTGATAGTAGGGCATCTCTAGCTTGCATGTTACACATAAAAAGATCTCTTTTTTCTTCATTTCATTGCTTCAGCTTTCCTTCTTCCATAATTTCTTTGTCACTCTTTTTAAAAAGACAATATTTGGAACCCATACATAGAAAATGAGTCTTCATATTTTCCTTTGGGTTATCATAGTTAACTACATCAAATTTAGGAATTTCTTTTCTGAAGTGACTCACCAATGATCTCCTAAAGTTGTGAGGCTTTCTCTCCAAGGATTTGATGCTCTAATACCAATTGTTAGAAAGTAAAGTCCACCAATATAACTAAGATGGGTGGAGGAGGAGGGTGAATTGGTTATGCTACTATTATAATAATTATTATTGTTATTAATCCTTAACCATATGATTAATATAATCAACAACCATTAAAATTTATTTCTCAATAATAACACTAGATATTTTTACTAGGAAAACCCTTGATCAGGGGGAAAACCCCAAAGGGGATGGCACCCAAAAAATGATGTTCTAATATAAATGTTCCTTGTTAGAGGATGGACCCTATTAGGAGTCAATAAATACATTTAGTACATATCAATTTCTATTAGGAGACTTTGAATCCCTTTTAGGAATTGTGCCAACCTTGTTAGGAGCTTTAGAAGGAAGATGCACCCACTATCCAAATAGCATCAAGGAAAAAACCACTAAAATCACTTTCCAGCTAATCTCTCTATTATTCCTTCTAGAATAATAGAAATTAATTGTATTTGTACTTCATCTTCCTTTGTCATGTCAACTAGACTTCTTCTTCTTCTGATCTTGATACCACATCATCAACTTCATTGTTGGAAACAAATATTCAATTGTATATTATCATTGATGTGTACACAAATGTTAGTATTAACTGAGCAATATATATTTTACGGTGTTAAGCTTTTATATGTTAGTATTCACTGAGCAGTTGGATAAAGAAGACTTTCCAATATTACATGAGTCATTGGATGATGAAAGGATTCCTTCTTTCAATATTAACCAATTGGTCGGGCATTGAAGGAATGCAATATTGATCAAGTGGTTGGGCAATGAAGAATTCATAGTGTCAACTGAATGTTCAATACTAGTATTGACCGAGTGACAATATAATATAACTGTCAAATATTTTATTAATTGAGGTTGAGTATTTAGATGGTTATTGATGTTTTTAAAGTGTATTCAAGTTGGCTGCTCCTAGCTTATGATATATAAGAAAGGTCAAGTTGTGAAGATAGAAGGTAACAAGTGGAATCTACAAAATGATGGGTATGTGAGCAAAGGCAAAGATAAAGTAGGAAAGTGTGGAAGATAAACTACAAAGAACAACTAATCATGACTAATCTAGAGGTCAAGCTAGAACAAATATTTGAATCTCCAAATACGGTTTCTTCATAAATTAGGTCAAATTGTTGTTTCTTTCTAAGAGTTGTAGTGGTAAGTAAATCTCTAAATGGAGTTGACTTAATAGTCATTTTGTAAATCCTATAAAAAGGTGACATTTCAAGATTGAATTGTTTGAAGACCTCTAACTAGGCCACTCCTAATGGGGTGATCTAAATCCTCTAATAGGATCATACATAATAGTATGATTTTTAACCTTCAAAAAGTTGGCTCCTAATAGGGCTCACCTCAGAAGAGGAAAAATTATTGTGACTAGTTGGGAGGTAGTGTTTCCCAATTGGGCTTCCACATTAAATCTTGGTTTCATCTATGTTCATGTTATTTTCTTATGCTTTATGTTTTTGCACCTAAATTACTAAAGAATAAAAAAAAATTAATAAATCTTATGATTTCTTTTTTTAACCAACTAGTAGTAACATTCTAGTCTTAACTGAGCTATTCAATATTGCATGATCAATGAAAGATTATTGAGACATCTAAGTGACAAGGATTCATTTTTGTGGTAACTTATTCAACCCTCTCTTCTTAGTTACTGTCTTATATTTCCATCAATTGGTATCAAATTAGTTGTTTCTTGTGGAAAAGGTTTAAAGAACCTAAGCTAAAGATTGAGATGTCTCGTAGAAGTGAGATCCCTAAGCTAAATAGAGAAAAAAAATCAGCATGACAAGAGCTGATGAAGCTACATATATCAAGCATCAGGGGTTTTAGTGTGTTCTACTTGGAGAAAAAATATGTGATACCACCCAAGCCTATGATTATCGAGCAAATGAAATAAGAAATGAATCACAATATTATGATAATTCAGATTTTATCCTCTTTGAACTATTTTGTATTCGATGAAGTCAAAGATTTTCCTACTGCATTTGACATGTGGGAAAAGCTCAAGAAAGTCTTTGGAGGTGATAAAAATGTGTAGAGAGCTAAGGTATCAACTTTAAGAAGTATGTTTTATCTATTAAAAAATGAAAGAAGGTGAGAACATTGTCCAATACAAGGAAAAAATCAAATATTGTATAAGTGCAATCAAAGTTGTAGGAGGTAAAATTGATAATAAAATAGTAATCATAAAGGTACTAAGAACTCTTCTTCCTATTTATACAATTATATTTTCACCTATTCAAGAGATGATATGCAATCCAACACATGTTTTAACCCTAGATACTCTTGTGGGAAGATTGACTACATTTGAGTTGGATAACTTTGATAACTATGCTCATTCTTCTAACAATCTTGAATCAACATTCAAATCAGATTTAAGCCTTGGTACAAAAGGAGGGAACTCAAAAGGAAAACAAGGTAATAGTGAAGAACAAAAAGAATTAGATTAAGATCTTGCAGTCTCTAAAGCTCTTATAAAAAAAAGAGCTACAAAAGGAAAAGGAAAATTCAGAGGTAAAATTCCTTTGATTTGTTTTTCTGTGAAGAAATTGGTCATATTTCTACAAGGTGTCTAAAAAAGGAAGATAAAGATGAGAAAAGGTTGAACAAGTGAAAAGGAAATAAAGACTTCAAAATCTATTAGGATAGCAAAGGAAAAGGTAAGCTATCATGTTACATTGCAAAAGATTTAGATAATGATAATGTTGAATATGGTTGTTAAAGATGAATCTCGTGATGTGGAAAATGAAAAATGAAAATTATCTCATGTTAGCAAAAATGATACATGGATTATAGATAGTGGTTGTTCTCATCGCATGACTTTTTATTAAACTAAATTTGAACATTTGGAACATTATGATGGTGGAAGTGTTAGATTTGGAAAAAATGAACCATGTTGTGTATATGGAAAGGGAATCATAGCATTAACTAATGAAATAAAATGTGAGAATGCCTACTAGGTTGAATTCTTAAGACATAATCTTCTTAGTGTAGCACAATTGAACAATATATGATATAAAATTAAATTAATGAATGAAAAAAGATAAACTATTGGATGGAAAAGGAAAACTAATTAGAACTAGCAATCAAACAAAAGGAAATTTATTTTACCTGGATACCACTAAAAGTACATACTTGCTAGCTCAGATAGATGAAAGTTGGATATGGCATAAAAGAATGTGTCATCTTGACTTTGATAATCTAATGACCATAAGCTACAAAAAAATTGGAAGAGACATACTTTGTTTGAAGAAACTTGAGATGGACATGTGAAAATAGTGACAAATTGGTAAAATGAGTGAAAGAAGTTTCAAAAGAAAGTCATACAATTCTAAAGAAATTTTGGAGCTATTTCGCATGGATCTTTGTGGGATAATAAGTTTGGAAAGCTACTGTAGAGATATATATTTCATTTTTTTTTTGGTAATTATTCTAGAATGATGACTATAATGTTTCTATAGGGTAAGTCTGATGCTTTTCAGAATTTATTATATTATTTGGCTAGAGTTAATAAATAAAAATGAAAGAATATGAAATGCCTAAGATTAGATAGAGGAGGAGAATTTTTCTGAGATGAATTCAATGAGTTCTACAATGAAAGAGGAGTCAAAATATAGGTATTGACACATGGAACTCTAGAAAAAAATAGAATAGAAGAAAGAAGGAACAAATTCATCATGGAATGTGCAAGGACACTAATGATAGAAAATAATCTTACACCAAAATACTAGAGAGAAGCAATTAGCACAACAATTTATACATTGAATTGAGTTTAATTGAAGAAAGGTACAAATAAAACACCTTATGAATTATGGTATGGCTACAAACCTAATGTTTGTTATCTAAAAGTATTTGGAGGAAAATGTAATATCTTAAAAGAAGTAAGAAAATAAAATATTGATGGAAAAAGTGATGAAGGGATATTTTGATGGTACTTAAATAGAAGAAAAGGCATAGAGATTTGTGAATCTTACTACTCACAAAGTCATACAAAGTACCCATGTAAATATTGATAAGTTTGTAGAAAGAAGTGAAGAATGTAGTAAAAAAGAACATGAAGATTATAGAAATTTAATCTATTATGATGAAGAACCTGAGACTTTACATCAAAAGGTTGAAGCCAATCAACAATCAAGTGCACTTAAAAATTCACTAGCAGTTTAGCTTCAGTCATAGATAGTTAAACCCGAGTTTAATCCACAGATATATTATCCTAAGTCATATACATACACACTTGAGCAACAACCAAGTCAGCCAGTGCTGCCCGATCAAAAAGTTTAAGATCTTGGTGAACCAAGTGAACCAAGTTTAGAATCGAGAAAGAAAGATCCATGACTTGAAAAATATGTTACAAGATATTGTAACCCTGATCAAATAATTGAAGGAAATATAGAAGGAATGCTAACAAGGAAAAAATTAAAAGTTACATGTTTACGTAGTGAATGTTAGCCTAGATCCTTAAAATAGACTTTAGAGAATGAAAGCTAGATAGAAACAATGAATGAAGAGATTGAACAAATAGAAAAGAATAAAACTTAGTCTCTTGTACCTAAACACAAAGATAAAAATATGATTGGTACAAAATGGATATTGATAAAAAAATTAAATGAGAAAGTAGAAGTGACAAGGAGCATGGAAAGACTTTTGTACAAAGGTTATGCTCAAGAAGAAGGTATTGATTATGAGGAAACATTTTCCCTTGTTGCAAGACTTGAAGGAGTTAGAATTCTTCTAGCATATGTAGCACAAAAGAGATTCAAAGTGTATTAAATGGATGTTATTTAGTCCTAGGCAAGAGAATCCCCAAAGGAGATGTGCTAGCCCCTAACAAATAACCACACAATGGAAGAAATAATAAAATAGATATTTAGATCCAAAATAATGTCAATTCTCATAATATATTCATAATATTTACATCCAACATGCCTAGTTGTAAGTCCTTCAAGGTTATGGCCAAATACACAAGCAATTACAATAGTAATTTTGCAATATCCCTCAAGATCCAATCCAAACCCTAGCTAGTATAGATCTACACTCTGGTAGAAACCTCCCAGGAAGATCTCAACTTGTTCTTACAAGACCACCAAGCAATCTCCTTGTTTTCCAAGCCCCAACTACTAGCCCTTCTGAAACTTTATCCAATATCCAAGTATAAAGTACCTCACATTTGTCACTATGTCTACACACACTAGAAAATTTGCAATTCTCCAAGCTAGATGATGAATAATGACAAGAAAAATTCCTCTACTTATACCAAACCAAGCCACAAGTCATTCCCTAGCAAGTTAGGGACGATCTGAGAAGATCTTGATCTGGTGGTGATATCTTTGAGGATTGATTTCTTTGGAGTCCTAATTAGTGATTCTTGGTGTGGGGTGGTAGATTGTGATGTAATCTACACTTTCAAAGGAATTGTAGATGGATCAAAGGATGTGAAAATGGAAGGTTGATCTTTTTGAGGCATGATCGTAGAGAGTTTGTGGATTGTAGATCTATGTTCCTAGACTTGTGTTTTGTTACTGGATTGTCCGTGCAAGGTGATAGGTTGATATCTAACTTCAAAAAAATTTTAGGTTGTCACAAGAAGGATGGGAAGGATTTTTTGTAGAGGGTTTACTAATGGAGGGTGTTAGCAACAAAAGAAGGTTTTGCCCAAAATTAGGATGTTGCACAAATGTTTGAAGAAATTTCTTGATATACCATAGGTGTGAATGCAAATTTTAATAAGGTCCAACTCCTTTTTTACACTAACAATTGATCACCCTTGACAATATGCTACAATAGTTTTCCTTTACCAATTTCCAAATTTTTAAATTCAGAAAATTACTCCTCTAGCCCTAAAGCCCAATTAGCCCTCCCAACTCAATATTTCACAAATAAGATGATATTTCTCCAAAAGACTTGAGATAAAAAATTTGGATTCTAATACCCTTTTGGAAATTGTTCGAGACTACAAAGTTATAGACTCCTACCCTACTCTAGTATTCCAAAATAGTCCTAAGATCCACACACCCATTTGGCCTAATTGGATATGGTTTCTTAAGGAACTAGAATGGATACATGGGATAAAATTGATGGATTATCTAACCCCAAAATACATTTGTTTCATCATTCCTTTTCCAAATCAATACTTCTTATTCATCTAATCATCCAAATTCAATTCCTAGTTGATAAATACATAGGGATATTTAGCCTAGTGCAAGGAAGGAAAAATAGAAAACCTTACTTCCCTATTATGTGCTTTTGAAATCTATTTGGACATCATCCTAACTTGATCCATATAAGTGGCCATACAAATCCACTTTTGGGAAGTCATGTTAGGGCTCAATCATTAATGGATACCCTAGATTTAAGGGTTTAATAGACCTATTATTGCAAGGATGAATGTAACTTCTACCCTACTTGATGGAATAACTTCAAATCAACTTCTACAACATGTTAAATCCTTCCCCTATCTAACCACATCATTTGCAGACTTTGGAAAACTTTGTACAGGACCGTACCAATAGAAAATATAGTGGATTTTGCACAAAATAGAGTTTATTTTATTGATATTAGCAAATGCCTATGTACAATGGTGCTCTCTTCTCTAAAGATAGATGATACAACCTTAACTATCCTTCCTCCAATGAATAAAACAACATTTTGGGTTGTTGGAGGTGGCTTTTCAAGTTTTACAACTTCTTAGCTAAAAGTTGCTAATTAACAACTTTTGAAAAAAGTGCAATTTTTCTTTGTAAACAACAATAGTGACTCCTAAACTTCCTATAAGCTTAATATAAGAAGAAAAAATTATTAAAACTTAGTTTTTAGACCATGGTGGCCTTATTTAATCCAATACTAACAAAGAATCCTTACTAAGGATCATATAGGACTAATACAATCAGGATTTATAAAACATCCGCAAGAAATGCCTTTCACAAGTGACCAAGACCAATATCTAACATGTCTAAGCATGATCAAATCATGGTTCTTATGATCTTGGTTGGTTGATATAGACCCTTGATCCTTTTCCTTGCATGGGTACCCTACACCATAATCTTGTCAAGGGTGATCAATTTTTAGTGTAGATTTGGAGTTGGACCTTATAAACATTTTCATTTACACCTTTGGAATATCAATAAATTTATTCAAACATTTGTGCAGCATCCCAATTTTGGGAAAAACCATCTTTTTCTTCTAACACTCTTCAACAAGTGGAATGTGATTTTCAAATTTTTTTGGACATCATCCTAACTTGATCTCTCCAAGTGGCCATACAAATCCACTAGTGGGAAGTCAATTTAGGGCTCTATCTTTGATGGATACCCTAGATTTAAGGGTTTAACAGACTAGTTTTTGCAAGGATGAATGTAACTTCTACTCTACTTGATGGAATGACTTGAAATCAACTTCTAAAACATGTTAACTCCTTATCCTATCCAACCATATCATTTTTAGACTTCAAAAAAAATTGTACCAAAATTTACCACCAAGAAATATAGTGGATTTTGTACTAAACAAAGTTTATTTTATTGATATCAGTAAATCCTTCCATACAATGGTGCTCTATTTTCCAGACAAAGATGGAACAACCTTAAATATGCTTCCTCCAATGGATACAACCACATTTTGGGTTGTTGGAGGTGTTTTTTCAAGTTTTGCAATTTCTTGGCTAAAAGTTACTAATTAACAACTATTGCAAAAATTGTATTTTTTCTTTATAAAAAGAAAAATTGACTACTACACTTTTTCTAAGCTTAATATAAGAAGGAAATATAATTAAAACTTAGCTTTTAGACCATGGTGGCCTTATTTGATTTGATACTAACAAAGACTCCTAACTAGAGGTCATATAGGACTAATGCAACAGGATTTATAAAACATGCTAAAGCAATGCCCTTTACAAAGTTAGCAAGACCAATATCTAATATGTCTAAGAATGATCAAATCATGGTTCTTATCATCTTGGTTGGTTGATCTAGACCCTTTCTCCTTATCCTTGCATGGGTGCCCAACACCATTTAGAAAGATCTTGGAAGATGGTTTATAGAAGAAGGAAGTTTATGCTACTTGAGTTATAGTCTACCAATCTGGAAGAAATTTTTTAGGTCAATTAAGATACTTTTTCAAAAGAGAAGATGACATAGCAAGGTCGAGGAGGAAGAAGTTGGTTTTTTTGGTTAGTTTCTAGAGTCTAATATGAGACCTCGACAACAACTTGAGGATATTGCTCAGCATATCCCTAACCTTGTTGATGCTGGGATACAAAGTTGTTTTCATGATGAGTTGGTTGAGTCTAACATGGAAATTGTAGAGCACTTGGTCATGGATAATTAGGTTGTTGTTGGTGATGAGTTACATGTTGTAGAGCATCTTGTTGTGAGCAATGAGATTGTTGAGCTTGTTGATTATGAGGATTTACATATGGTTGTTCACATTGATTTGAATTCATATGTTTTTTATGAGATGATTTAGGATATGGATGTTTCTATTGATGTGGAGTTTGATGTTGCTAGTGCGTATTGACTAGTTTCTTATTTGGTTTTGGATCTACATAATATTGCCTATTTATATGCTCTTGATTTACTTCTGGTTAACATGATAGAGGATTTACATGTTGTTCTTATTAGGGATTTGATCTTACATGTTTCTAACTTGGTTTTGGAGTTGTGTGATGTTTCTAACATGGAGTACATGTTTGAGGATATTTTTGTTGCTGGTTTTGATTAGTTGTAGAGATTCTTGGTGAAGCATTTTATTCACTTTGTTCCTTGGAATGAGCATACCAATTGGGTTCATAAGATTTAATTGACTCTGATGTTTCATTGGATGAAGCATAGATGGTATATTTTCAAATTTTTTCTATTAACTTTGATGAAGTGGAAGCCTTTGGTAAAGATCAAGTTGGTTGAAGATCTTTCATTAGGCATTAAAGTAGGGGACACAATCTTTTACTTAACTAGGTAGTTTGAAGTAGGAGCATCGAAGTTGGATTTTTGTGGATTTATGCTTTTCATATTTAGAGATGTTTTGGAGACACATTGGGGAACCTTTTTCTATGTGCACATTGATATTGGAGTTATCATGATGAAGTTGGAGTTGTTTGTTGTTGGTGCTATATTTTTTGGTTTGTACATGTCTGTTGCAAGTGACATAACTAATTATGCACAATAATTTAGAAGCTGAAAATTTCAGCAATTAAAGAGGGTCTATATTAATATCTATGGTACAAGTAAAAATTCCTAATTAATTATTATTTGGGAGATATGACCATTCTCCTAGGACATCAATTTTTTATCAATTTTCACAACAGGTTTCTGCATGTAACTTTCAAGATGGATGTGCAGTTATCCTTAATGAATAAGCCTTTGTGCACTTAAGGAGTTCTAGAGGAACTAAAATAAATTCATGATTTGTTAGCACAAGTCTTTAATTAATTGGAGTGAGGAGATATCATTATTTTTCTTAGGTATCAATTTTCAGCCAGCTTCGCATGAAATGTGTGGAGTTATCATCATGTGCTATTTCGTATGATGAAATTGGATCTTGTTAAGAGAGAGACATGTTATTGGGTCATGTGTGAACCTAAATATAAATTTTTATTGATTTTTTTTCATGTTTTTTAGATTTTTGGTTTACTCTTGCAAGGTGGATGTCTATATTGTAATTAAATGCTTGAGTAGTCGACTTGTGCCTTAGCTGGCTATTTAAGGAGGGGTTGGGTAGTGTCTTGAGAATTAAGAAGGAGAAGGAAATTAAACTCACTATGGGATTTGGGGAGAAAAGATTCAACTTGGAATCTAGAATGGAAAATTTGGAGAAGAGCTACTGGTTGCAGTTTAGAAACAAGGAGGTTGCTTGGTGGCTTGTGAGCACAAGTTGTTATCTTGGAGGTTTCTACCAGATTGTAGTTGTGTTATAGATCTGAGCTAGCTAGAAATTGAGTTGGTATCAGATCCTTTTTTATTATTTATATTCCATTGTGTGGCTATTTTTTGGGGGCTAAGACATCTCCTTCAGGGATTATCCTACCTTTCACTGCATCAAGATGTCAAACCAACTTTCTTGAATGGGGTCTTAGAAGAAGAATTCTACATTGAACAACTTGAAGATTTCATTGATCCAATCCAAAGAAACATGGTATATAAACTTCATAAAGTGTTATATGGATGAAATAAATTCCCTAGAGAATGATATGAAAGACTACATGGATATCTAGTAAAAAATGGTTTTGAAAAGACAAATAATAATAACAGTTTGTACATTAAGGAAGGACCACAGGACAAGATACTGCTCTAAAAAAAATTTGTGGATAATGTATTTGGTGGACATGAGATGTCATGCAAGGAATTTCTAGAAGAAATTAGGAAAGAATTTGAAATGTCTATATTTGGAGGGATTAAAGTTTTTTTGGGTCTATAAGTTCATCAGATTAAGGATAGGATATAAATCACTCAATTAGAATACATCAAGGAAACATTGAAAGTACTTGGAATGGAAGATTCTAAACCAGTTGGAACACCTATGTCTACTAGAAATAAGCTCTCAGAAAATGGTGATTCAAAGGAGGTAAATCAAACAACTTTCAGATCAATACTTGGGAAATTTAAGTACATAGTTTACAATAGACCTGATATTGCATTGGCAGTTGGCATAGTTACAATATTTTTTTCTAATCCTAAAGAAAATCACATGATGGTAGTCAAAAGAATTTTGAGATATCTAAAAGAAACTAAATAATATGGATTATGGTATAAGAAAGGAGGAAATATTGATTTGAGAGCCTTTACTGATGTAGATTGGGCAAGAAGCATTGATGACATAAAAAGCACTAGTGGACGAGAATTCTTTCTTGGAAAGAGGCTAGTGTCTTAGACAAGAAAGAAGAAGAATTACATTTCTCAATCCACAATAGAAGTAGGGTATGTTGCTGCAATAATTAATTGTTAGATAACATAATGTGGATCAAGTAATTGGTGTCAAGAATAAAGGAAGAAATCAAGGAAGTAGTGGTTATCTATTCTTATAACACAAGTTAAATAAATATATCCAAAAATTTAGTGATGCACAAAAAGACAAAACATATTGCAATCAAATATCATTTTTTAAGGGAATTGGTTCAAGAAAAAGAGGTTAGATTTGAATATGTGAACACCAAGGAGCTTATAGAAAATATATTTACTAAAGTGTTAATTAAGAATGCATTTAGGTATCTAAGAGGTAAATAAGGGATCATTCCCCTATCTAATGCTCACTAAGGAAAAATATAGTGAGGAATTAACCAAGCCCCATTGAATATGAATCAAGTTGATGAAATGAAATGCATAGCATATAAGATATGAATAAGTACAAAAGGTACATTGTCAAAGAGGGAGAAGTTGGTGTCAACATGGAAGATTGAAGGAGGATTAGTATCAATGACAAAGAGAGAGAGTCTTTGTATAGAAATAATGGAATGTAAAACTAAGAGGAGAAAATTAGACCATTGTAATTGTTAGGAAAGCAAAAGAAAACAATTCAAGTAGAATCTCAGAAGGAGTTAGTATGGATGTGAATTAGAATGAGACTAAGGATACTATCAAATTTTTCATACTCCTATCAATTTATGTTGACACGTTGTGTTTCCATCAACTACAAAGATGGATTTTGTTGGAAACAATTCTTCAATTGTATATTGTCATTGATGTGTACACAAATGCTAGTATTAACTAAGAAATATAGAGTTTGTAGTATTAACTTTGTATATCTTACTATTAATTGAGCAATTAGGTAATGAAGACTTTCCAGTATTAACCAAGCAGTTGACAAATGAAAGCACTCATGCTTGTAGTATTCCCTAAGTGGTTGGTTATCAAAGAAGTGTAGTATTGACTGAGTGCTCAAGTAGTGAAAAAGTCATAGTGTCAACCAAGTATTCAATCCTAGTATTGATTGAGTGACAATAGAATGTAATTATAAAATATTTGATTAATTTAGGAATACTATTTGGATGTTTCATGATATTTTGAAAGGGTATTCAAACCGATTTCTCCTAGATTATGATATAAGAAATGTCAAGTTATGAAGATAAAAGGTAATAAGTGGAATACAAAAAAGATGGATATGAGGGTGAAGGAAAAGGAAGAGCAGGAAAGTGTGGAAGATAAACTACAAAGTACATCTAATCAGGAAGGATCTAGAGGTCAAGCCAAAACAAAGATCTAAATATGCAAAAAAACTTTCTTCATAAATTAAGTCAAACTGTTGTTTCTTTCTAACCATTGTAGCAATAAATAAATCTCTAAAAAGGGTTAATAGTCATTTTGTATATCTTATAACAAGATAACATTTCAAGATTCAAGTGTTTGAAAACCTATAACTAGGCCACTCCTAACAGGGTGGTCTAAATTGTCTAATAGCATCATGCTTAATAGTATGGTTTTCAAGCTTTAACAGGGTTGGCTCCTAACAGGTCTCACTTTAGAAGAGTGAAAAATAATGTGACTAGTTTCAAGGTGATTTTTCTCAAATTGGGGTTCCACATTATATTTTTGTGTCATCTGTGTTCATGTTATTTTCTTATGTTTTATGTTTCTGCAACTAAGTTACTAAAGGATAAAAGTAGTGTAATAAATCTTATGATTTCTTTATTAATCAAGTATTAGTAATATTCTAATGTTAACCGAGCTATTGAGTATTGCATGATTAGTGAGAGGTTGTTTAGACATCTAAGGGGTGAGGATTTCTTTTTCTGGTAACTGATTCACCCCTCCCTTCTTAGTTACTCTATTACATTTCCAACACTTTGCATCCAATAATCCATTGGATTTTTTCCTCCCATTTACCAAATTCTCCATTCTTGTTTGCTTACTTCACACTTTTACACATCTCAAATAAGGAAAATATCCTTCCTTTATACCATGTGTTCAAAAAAATTCCTTGATTTGGTCTTAAAGATTTCCCAATTAAACATAATAGAAACACACTAAGACAATTAATTAATTCACAATAACACAACACTATCAGCTAACAATCTATATAGCATCTCACACGAGTGACTCTAGATCTTGACCATTTTCTGATATCATCATCAAAATGTGTTTTGTCATTGTCTAACTTTGGATATCATAGTTGTATCTCTATAAAGAGATAAAAATCAATCATCCAAAGTGGCTTCTTAGATACTCTATCTACTTACTAGTCTTTGTAAATGAAATATATCTCTTGCATGTATTTGACTTACTTCATGCACACTTAACCTCATTAATAGGAAGAAGTATAGAACATGTCCAAAATTGCACTTCACCTTATCTATAATATTTCATCCATACGATCTCAATGTCAGTCTGCTGCTCTACCAATCTTCACATAATTACTACTATGTTGACATCAATAAGAATGTAGTCCTAAATAGAACATGTTATTCATGTTAATAATCTTCCACATACTCTATAAATTCTTAGCATAGTACCTCAAAGGAACACCATTAGCATTCATGCTAAAAATATTTTCATGGTCCTAATAGGAAAGTCTAATGATGATTGCTCACTATTAGAACTAATAGTTCAGTGATCAATAATGAAATATAAATTAATAATATATTTTAAAAACAATTCATAAAACATCAAAGTTAATAATAAACATTAGTTACATTACTCAATTTTGTTCATTTTAAATATTAAATATATATGCATTAATCATGTTTTTGTTAGCCTAAATGTTGATGATATTCCTTTAGGGGACTATCTTAAGTATTTCTAGAATACTTGGGGAGATAGTTAGCATGATGGTGCAGGAGCACCCTTTCAATGCTCCCACCATACCAAATGTTGGTGTGATGAACTTCTTCTAAGAATTATGTAGATAGAATAAGAGTTTCTAACTCATCTGGTGTGTTTTTCTCTAGTTTAGGCTCTTGGTATAGGTGATTGGCAATGTATCGTCATGTTGTGATGCTTTTCTTTCTAGGTGCACAGGGTATTCCTAAAATGTTGGAATGATGTACTGGGGGAATTTTGAAGCCCAAGAATTCTTTGGGAAGACCCAAAAATGGTCTTGGTGAAGGAATTGCTAAAAGAGTAAAAAACGAAAGAAAAATTGCTAAGTTGCTGGTCACTTGTGTAAAAGTAAAAAGCAACTTTTGATAGAAAGCAAGTTAACTTGTTTAAGTATCTAAAAATTCCATAACTCAACCCATATGCCATGGGATAGCCTATTTAAGGTTGGAAAAACTTAAACCAATGGTTGGAAGTCATTGTTTTGTATAGCATTGTACTACTACAAAAAACTATGACTGATTTTTATACATTTTTACTTGTTTCTGGTGTTGTTTGGTAGAAAATCACATTTTTACTGTCTTTTTTTTGCATGTTCTAGTTTTTATCTTCTATATTATCCATTATCCATGCATTAGATTAGATTTTTAATCACATATGTAAGGTTTAGTAAATTTCTTTAAAAGTAATAGTTTGTTTCTGGTTTTGAGTTCTTAGCAATGAATGGGATGTACCTCTTATTTCCACCGTGGGATTTCCATGGCCATTTGGATTCCAAGAATATAGACCCTAATGTATAACATATTGGAAGCAAGGACCCAGAAAATGTGTGCAATCATTTTTTGGACAAAGCCCTAGGCAAGCTAGGCAATGCTTGACTAGGAACAAATAGCAAAGAATTTGTTCTCATGAGCAATGGGAGTAAGATCAAGAATTTTCCTTTGGAGAGTATTAAGGGGAGTATGTTAAGGTTATATGTATAAGAGGAGAAGTTTGTGTGAGTTTTGGAAGGCATTAAAAAAAAGAGGATAGTAGTCAGTTCTCCAAACCCTCCTAAATCCTCATTTTTACAAAATATGTTATACGGCCTTGTTGGAGCCCAAGACCCTAGTAATATTGTAGAAGGTGTCTAGGGGAGAAGAATTCCTTATTACCAAATATTTTGAATCCTTAAGGGTAAAAATTTTAAAGCCCTACAAATTTAGGTGGAGGCCTAACTTGGGGCTCTTTTAGTAGCCTTTTTGTGAAGAAATCTTGAAATTAGGTACAAACCCATTGTTGTTATCCATTCAAGAAAAGTAAAAATGTTCCAATAACATCTTAAGACATCATTAAAAACTTGGTTGGACTGGGGAGTTTTGTGGTACCCTAGTAGACCTACAAAACCTTTGGAGGGATAGTGTTGATAGAAGAGTAAGGGAATGATGGTGCAAGTTTGGATTAGTTAACCTGGTGAGGAGGTTGGGTAAGGTGAGGGGGTTTTCTAAGTAGCAAGAGATCCTATAGACCACATAGGTGTAGAGAAAACACCAAGATCCTATTGTTGGATGGGAAGCATGGACTAGCTAGTCTATCCTAGCCTAGCCCATCAAATGATTGAAATGTTTCATTCATGATTTTGTTTGTCATTGATATCTATATAGTATTTTTTATGTAAAGACTCATAGAGTAGTAGATGGAGAATTAGGTCATAAAATTTGTTTATTGATGATGAGGTCAAGTGTAGTTGAGGATATGTTCTACATTGTTGATGGGGACACAACCCACACATAGAATGGACACAACAGGAAAAGGGAAATTGTATTAATTGTGAAAATAAGCTAGTACATTCAGTACAGAGAAAATAGACTTTAAAACATGCCCTAAGGGCTTACAATGACATAAATCTGGAGATAATTTGTCCTTTCAGTACCTCCTCTCAATTTCCACTCCGAACTGCCTTTTACAATGCCAGAAATGTCCTTAAATAGACCCCAGAGGGTTAAGCACTAGGAATACATTCTAGAAAGTGCTAGTAGGCATCCACCAACCAAGTAGAAGGTGCCAGAAGCCGCGTTAGAAGTTGGTGCAAATCTAGAGGAATCCAAAAACAATAACCGAACTTCTGGGAGGCATAACTTTTGAATCGTAGCTACGATTGACGAACCGTTTACATTTTCGAAAAGCTCTTGAAGCGCTCTATAGCCCTATGGACCAGCTTCACTCATCCCCCATTTTTTTTGGCTCTTTTCAAGGTCATTTAATTCCCCTAACCTAACTTTGAAGCATTCTTAGGAGGTCTCCAAAACTCGAAAAAATGCGATAACTTTCAAACCGTGGGGCCTTTTGACCTAATTCTTTTTTTTGGAATGCTCTAAATTACAATTACATTCATCTGGCCAATTTACACCTCTTAGTTCACAAAAATGATGGCTCAATTACATACTCCTATTTTTTGGCATTTACACGTATCCCAAGGTGTTCAAATACTCTATCCAAAAACACTTATAGTGGAACTGTGAGAGTTGGAACATTTATTTGACCCAAATGGGTATCCAAAAATGAAAACACATGAAATAGAAACTAAGTCTAAGTACATTTTTTGGGTGACACAGGATTGCCCTTATACCTCTAGATGCTCCTGCATCAGACACCCAGGGTAGATTGAAAAGTGACCCTGTCACTTTATGAATGGTAGAGGAAATCCCAAATGGGAAACTTCAGCTGCTGAAATCCAAGTTGAGTCCTTTATCGGCCGTCCTTTCAACTTGACCAAATACTCCTCATACTACCTATTTTTGGTGCTCCTACCCACACGATGATCTAGAATGTCTTCTATGTCCTCCTTCTTTGATGCAGGAATTGGACATTGCTCTAACATCAGTTCCTCATCTGCACCATCATCATGATACTTTGTTAAGTCTGCAATGCTGAAAATAGGAGAATTATGAACACCATCTGGCAGCTCCACCTCATATGCATTTCCTGAGTCATGTTTCTTCAAAATTTTGCAGGGGCCAAATTTCTTCATTTTCAGCTTGTTATAAGTTCTGGCTAGAAATCTTTCTTTTCATAAGTGTACCATGACTAGATCCCCTACTTGGAATTCCTTATGTCTTCTCCTTTGATCAGCCCTAGCTTTATACTCTTGATTCATCTTGGTAATGTGTGCTTGAACCTCCTCATGTAGATGCTTGATATGTTCAGCAAATTCTTTAGCTTCAACACTTGTCCTTTCCCCTTGCTCTATCTTCCTCAATTCTGGCGTAGTCCTTGGGCTACTTCCATAGACAATGTAGAATGGTGATCTACCAGTACTCCTATTTATAGAGTTGTTGTAAGAAAACTTGGCTTGTGGTAGAATCAAATCCCACCCCTTGGGCTTATCCCTAACTAAGCATCTCAGCAAATTGCCCAGACTTCTGTTTACCACTTATATTTGGTCGTCAGTCTATGGGTGATGTGTGGAACTGAATTTCAAGTCTGTTCTCAACTTTTTCCACAATGTCCTCCAGAAATACCCCACAAATTTAGTATCTCTGTCAAAAACTATACTCCTTGGAAGACCATGTAGTCTTACCACCTCTCTAAAAAACAAGTCTGCAATATGGATAGCATCATTAGTTTTGTGGCATGGAATGAAATGTGCCATTTTGGAGAACCTATCAACCACCACAAGTACTAAGTCATTACCCCTTGGTGTCCTCGGCAATCCAAGAACAAAATCCATGCTTATGTCCTCCCATGGCTTTGATGGAATGGGAAATGGCTGATATAGTCCAGTATTGTGGCTAAATACTTTGGCAACTTGACAAACCTGGCAACTCTATACAAACTTCTTCACATCTTGTGAAATCTAAGGCCAAAAAAAATGTTCTCTAAGAATGGCAATGGTCTTATCTCAACCAAAATGTCCTGCCATCCCTCCACTGTGTTTCTCTTTAATCAGATTTTCCCTCATGGAACTCCTTGGAATGCACAATTGGCTGCCCTTGAATAACATACCATTCGGAATCAGATAGTCTAACCACCTAGTTCTATCTATAGCAACAGGCTCTTTACAAGCTTTCCACGCTTCAGCGAAATTAGGATCTTTAGGGTACAGATTCTTGAGTTCATCAAATCCAACTACTTCAACCTACATTACTATAAGCAACAACTGTCTCCTGCTTAGTGCATCTACAACCCTGTTAGATTTTCCACTTCTATGTTTCAAGAAAAATGTATAGCTCTGCAAGAACTCTACCCACTTCATATGCCTCTGATTCAATTTACCTTGGCTATTTAGGTACTGTAATGCCTGATGATTAGTATACAAAACAAATTCCTTTGGCAACAAATAATGCCTCCATTTCTTTAAGGCCTGAACTATTGCATAGAACTCTTGATCATAAACAGAATACTTCTTCTTTGCATCATTCAATTTTTCACTAAAATATGCAATAGGCTTACCTTCTTGGCTTAATACAGCCCCAATAGCGCTGCTACTAGCATCACAATCCACCTAGAACACCTTTCTAAAATCTCGAAGTGCCAACACAAGTTGTTATATCACCTTCTTCTTCAGCAATTCAAAACTTCTCGCAGCTGTTGCAGTCCATTTGAACTCTTTTCTATCCCCTCTTATTGTGTCAGTTAGGGGTGAACATATGCCACTAAAATTCTTAATAAACTTCCTATAATAACTAACCAAACCATGAAATGATCTTACCTCAGTAGTAGACCTTGGAGTAGGCCATTCCAAAATGGCTTTTACCTTCTCTGGATCCATTTTGAGACCTTCAGGTGATATAACAAACCCCAAATAGACTAACTACCTTTTTGCAAAGATACACTTCTTCAAATTAATTAACAGTTTCTCTTCCTTAACCTTTCAAGGACACTACGAATATGCAATAAATGTTCTTCCAAAGTCTTGCTGAAAATTAAAATATCATCCAAATAGACAATAACAAATTTTCCCAAGAACTTCTTAAGTACCTCATTCATAAGCCGCAGGAAGGTGCTTGGGGCATTTGTCAATCCAAAGGGTGTGACTAACCACTCATAAAGACCCTCCTTGGTCTTGAAGGCCATTTTCCACTCATCTCCTTCTCGAATACATATCTGGTGATAACCACTCTTGAGATCTATCTTTGTGAAGTACTGAGCTCCACTCAAGTAGTCCATAAGATCATCCATTCTTGGCAAAGCAAACTGATATTTGATGGTTATCCTATTTATAGCTCGAGATTCTGTACACATCCTCCACTCTCCATCCTTCTTTGGTACCAATACTGTAGGTACTGCACACGGACTTAGGCTCTCCTGAATCAAGCCCTTCCTCAATAGCTCCTGAACCTATCTATTTAGCTCCTCTATGTTAGTAGGATTCATCCTATGAGTAGCCTTGTTAGGCAAACTAGCTCCTAGAATTAGATCTATCTGATGACTAATTTCCCTTACTAGTGGCAATCCTTCTGGAACATTATTAGAGATAATATCTCAAAACTCACCTAGTAAATTTGAGACTTCAAGTGGTATTTCACTACTACCCTCTTTTTCTTTCCTAGGAATCAAAGCATAACACATACGTTGATGTTTCATTCCATCTAAAAACTTTCTTCCATCAACAAGAAAAATCCTAGCACTGCTACATACCTTTTCACCTGCCCTCTTCATGGGCTTCATTTTGTGGCGAACTCCATCCTTTGTTAGAGAGTATGTGTTCGCATGACCATCGTGTATTGCATGTCTATCAAACTGCTATGGTCTACCCAACAATAGATGGCAAACATCCATTGGAATAACATCACAGAGAACTTCATCATGGTAACTCCCAATTTTGAATTTCACGAGACATTGTTCACTTACTAGGACCTTATGATCATCTTTTACCCAAGAAATCTAATAGGGTTGGGGATGCCTCTCCCTCTTGAGCTTTAGCTTAGAGACCATCTCTTCTGATACCAAGTTATCAGTGCTACCACCATTAATGATCACGTCACAACATTTATCCTCACACTTGCATCTGGAACGAAACAAACTCCTCCTTTGTCCTGGTTCAATCTCACCACTTAGTAGGACCCTTTCATTCACCAAATTCTCTCCTCTTTCTGCATCATCTGAATGTGATGATTGTGCATCCTCATCCACATGAGCAACCCTAGCTTGGCCCTCAGCTCTCCTATCTATCCTTCCTTATCGTTGAGGGCATTCAAAGGCACAATGACCTTCTTCATTGCAATGGAAATAGGTACCATGGGAGCCTCCCCTTCCTTCTCCATGTCTTCTACCTCTTCCTCTCTGATTTCCAAAGTCTTGATCACGGGAGCAGTTGAAACCCTCATTCCTCTGGTTCCTGCTAGTACCCACATCTTCATTTTTCTTTTGGGTTTCATTTTGTCCTCCAGATGACCTACCACTTCCCCTTCCTCCTTGACCCTGTCCTCTTTTTCTCCCTTCAAACCTCTTATTCAACTTCTCTTCAATGCGTAGGGAAAATCAGTATGCTTCTACAACGCTAGTCATTCTTATCAGACTTAATTCCTCCTGGATGCTAGGTCACAACCCACTGATATAATGAGCAATGTTCTCCTTATTTGCTTCTGCATGCCCTGCTCTAATCAAAAGTTGATAAAACTCCTCTATATATTCTTGGACTGATCTTCCTGCTTTCTTTAGCCCATGCATCTTCTTAAAAAAATCAAGCTCGTAGTCCACAGGAATGAACTGCTTCTTCAATTTGTCCACCATGTGATCCCACATTGTGATCTTCTCCTTTCCTCTTCTGTTTCTTTCCAATTGAACCTCTTGCCACCAAATTTTGGCATGGCCTTTCAATTTGGCCTTTGCAAATTTAACCCTATTTGGGTCCCTGATATCCTCATAATCAAAGTATTCTTCCAGTTCATTGATCCAGTCGATCAACTCAACTGGTTTCAGATTTCCTGAAAATAAACCCACATCAATTATAGGTCTTTTCCCAAATTTAGTAATGGCCCTAAAAAGCCTTTCCTCTGCCTGATTCAAAAATTCCCCATCAAATTCCCCTTCTGGTCCAATTCCTTCTTCTTCATTGTCATCCTCACTGTCGTCACCTGCGGAAACATTTGTTCCTCTATGAAGCTCCTCTTGCAATGCTTGTACCTGCCTTTGGAGGGCTCTAACCTCCTCAAGATTAATAGCTTTGGCCCTTCCACCAAACTTTCTTCATGGAGGCATCTTCTTAACTCAATCCCACAATCACACAGTCCTGGTGCAAACTGCCTCACAGTCGGTGCTCTATCTACACACTCAGGAAAACCAGCTCTGATACCACTTGATGGGGACACAACCCATGCACAGAATGGACACAACAAAAAAAGGGAAATTGTATTAACTATGAAAATAAGCTAGTACATTCAGTACAGAGAAAATAGACTTCAAAACATGCCCTAAGGGCTTACAATAACATAAATCTGGAGATAATTTCTCCTTTCGGTACCTCCTCTCAATTTCCACTCCGAACTGCCTTTTACAATGCTAGAAATGTCCTTAAATAGACCTCAGAGGGTTAAGGACTAGGAATACATTCTAGAGAGTGCTAGTAGGCATCCATCGACCAAGTAGAAGGCTCCAGAAGCTGTGTTAGAAGTTGGTGCAGATCTAGAGGAATCCAAAAATGGTAACCGAACTTTCGGGAGGCATAACTTTTGAACCGTAGCTCCAATTGACGAACCGTTTACATTTCTAGAAAGATCTCAAAGCGCTCTATAGCCCTATATACCAACTTCACTCATCACCCATTTTTTGGCCCTTTTCAAGGTCATTTAATTCCCCTAACCTAACTTTGATGTGATTCTTTTTCTGGAATGCTCTAAATTACAATTACATTCATCTAGCCAATTTACACCTCTTAGTTGACCAAAATGATTTCTGAATTACATACTCCTATTTTTTTTACATTTACACGTATCCCAATGTGTTCAAATACTCTATCTTAGAACACTGATAGTGGAACTGTGAGAGTTGGAACCTTTATTTGACCCAAATCGGTATCTAGAAATGAAAACACATGAAATAGTAACTAAGTCAAAGTACATTTTTTGGGTGACACAGGATTGCCCTTATACCTTTGGATGCTCTTGCATCAATTGTGTCCTAATGAAGTAAACAAGTGTGCATACAGATAGTGAAATACATGTTAGCGAATTCAAGATTTACAAAGGACAGTTTGCATATAGACTACCTAACAAGTGGTTTCTTATGTTTAGGTTGTGTCTCTTAATATGGATAGAATCATGAAGATAAAAGTTAGATAGTGATAGTAGATAGTCTGATGATGACATCAACAAGTGCACGAGGTCAAAGGTTGCATGTGGGAGAAGTTGTATTTATTGTGAGCTGACAATATTAGGCAATTGCAAAAATATGTAATAAATTATAATATCTTAATCAGGTCCTATTATAATTAATTGGGAAAGCCTCAAGGCCTACTCAAAAAATTATTTTGAGGACATGGTGTAAAGGAATGTTATTTTCCTTGTGATGAAGTGTGGATTCAAGTGTAATTGTGAAAGTGATATGTGAAGTTGGTAAATGTGTGTAAGCAATCCAAGGGGTCAGTGAGATGTGAATATGAAGATTTAGTATTGAGATCAAGAGAAAAAATTTGTTGTGGTTGCACAGTAAGAGTATAGGGAAAAAGTTCAAGTTGTGGAGATCAATTTCATTTCTATTATTTTGCAAGGAAACGTACAAAGACCAGTTAGATAGTGAGTTCGGTGGTCTTGCCCATGAAGCTGTTTTGACAAGGTGTCCTTCTGCCTTCTGCAACTCCTAATAGGGTTGACACAACTTGTAACAGGGTTGGAGTATTCTATCCAAGATTCAAGTCCCTTACAAGAACTAATATGTATTGAATTTATTCCATTGGCTTCTTATACAATCCATCCTCTTACAAGGAACTTTTATATTAGTACATCATTTTTTGAGTACCATCCTCATTGGGGTTTTCCCTCTGCTCAAAGGATTCCCTAGTTAACATATCTGGTGTTATTGTTTATGTGTATCTTCTCATGGCTTATGATTATATTGTTCACATGAAGGTTTCCCTAGTTAACATATTTGGTGTTATTGTCTATGTTTATCTTCTCATGGCTTATGATTATATTGTTAACATGCTTAAGGTTTAATAAGGTTGATAAAAGTTATGTTAATCTAATAATTCATTCACCTTCCTCCCCCTCTCAATTATCTTGGTGGTCTTTACTCTCTAATAGCTTTAATAATTAGATAAATATATTTGTTAAATAATATTTACTATCGATGTCATAAAATAAAAAAATAAAAAAATAATTACTAGTAGTACTTAAACAATATTTAATACTAATCAATATTCAAATAATCAATAATTATTAGATTTAAAACTAATAATTTAAATAACTACATGTGTATCAATCTTAAAACCTATTGTAAACTCTTAAGAAATTATATTTAAACAACCCAATATAAACTAAAACAATAATAATTGAAAGGCTTGCTAGGTAGAAAGGGAGTGCATAAGAAGGTTCACATTGCTTGGTTGGCCCCCAAAAATGTATAAATAATAGGAATCTTTGGAATGTAGAAGGTAAGAAAGATATTTTTATTTATTTATCTCTTATTAATAGGAAGGAAAGAAAAGATATTGAAGAGAAAATTTAAAATAAAGTGCAATAATATTAAGTGGGATTATTTTCTATGTAAATAAGGAGAATCATGTGGACCAAAAATAGGTTAGGATGGTATACTGTGATGGTTTATTTGTTTGAATTTATATTTTTTCAAGTGAATAATACTTACATATACATATATAAAAATCAATATATATGTATATGCAAATATGGAATTATAAAGGAATGACACACATGGATTAAATGGTTAATGGTTTAAGATAAAGAGTACCAATTTAGGAATGAGGGTGACTTAAATTTTTTATCTTCTATCTCCTATTGGTATGTGAGGTTAGTCTCCATCTGATTGATGGGATTGCAGATGACATACTCTTTAAGGTTGAAACATCCATTGAATGTAACATATGTGTATGTGATAAGGGCCCTAGATAGAGGATATATCTTCTAGGAAGGGCCTTAGAGGGATAACTCCATACACGATGAAGAAATAATTTATGGAAGTACTAGAATTAATGATATGTCATTAAGAACCTAGAGGTTATCAGGTGGGTTATGTTATGCCCACCCGTAGTTTTCTTTTATGTTCTGATTGCCAAATTCTTTAAGGTTAATTTTATGTATTGATTAGTTTTAGAGATGTTGGATTTATATTATTATGATATCATTTCATGAATTGTATTAGTGATATATCATTGATAATTACTTGGTTAACTATATTTCATGTGTTATTTAATGATTGTGGTTACTAGTGCATTAATGATGCTTTAATTATTCATAGTTCGTAAATGAGATTTCTTTCATAGCAATGTGAGATGATGTTGTTAATGATGACTATTTCATATTCATAATGATGCATTATTATACCTAAGCATTTGATGTTTGACTTGTGATTATTATGATATTTACCCCAAACTTACATGTGTATGGTGCACATATTTATTTTATCTTTTTGTTTGACATGTTTGATGTGGTTAAGGGAGACACTTGTAGTCACCTACTAGTTGGGATCTACATGATTTACAACTCCCTACCATTCCTTGTTTAGTTTAGATATATGCATATACATGTACATGCTTGTCTTTTATGTAGAATGTAGGTACTAGGCATCGACTTTCCTGAATTGTCATGATGAGCGTGCCCTATCATAATAACTCAATCTAGTAAGAATGGGGAGATAATGTTGAAGTCCAATCCCATCCATAGCCTAATTACTTGTCCTAGAAAGGAGAATATGTATTTGGCTTTCCACCCTTTTTAAACCTATGAGTTTATCTTTGTCTCTGTTGTTTGATTTTGAGCGTTGGTCTATTTTGGTAATGTTGCTATTATGTGGATTTTGCTATGTGATTTATTTGGTAAATGATTTAATTATAATATTTTAGTTAATCATATAATATTGAGAACTATTAAATATTATTTGATTAAAAAGAAAATATTAAAGCATGGAAATATTCAATTGATTAAAAAACTAACTAAATATATGCTTCAATTTAAAAGTATTAATCTAAATTTAAAAGTCTTAATTTAGAAGTCTAAATTTAGAAAATTGCTTAAAGAAAAATTAGAATATGATGATATTCAATTAATTATAAATTAATTAAATGAGTACGTCATCTTAAAAGATTTAATTTAAAAGTCTAATTTGAGAAGTTGGACAAAAAAAGAATTAAAATATTAAAATGTTAAAGATTTAACATTACTTTATTATAATTATTTATTTAATACTAATTAAATTAGAGTTGCATTTAAACAATGAGCTTTGATTATTATTATTATTTAATTAATAAACTATGCTTTAATTAGTGCTTGTATTAATTAATAAACTAGAGTAAAATAAAATACAAAAGAATGAAATTTAAAGATAAAGTTATAGTTCTAATTGTGGCATAGTTATATTTATTTAATTTAATGATAATTATTTAGGAGTTTAAACTTGAATAATAAACTCTAAATAATGTTATTAATTAAATTAATAAATATATTATTAAAAATACTTATAGAATTAATTAAAGAGACAAAGCTAATTATTTAAATTAAGATATTTTGTAATTAAATATTTAAAAGAGTTGTTCATGAAAAGGTAAAAGGTAATAAAGCAATAAATAGTAATTGATTAATGAGTTCCCTCTTGTGATTGCACAATTAGAGTCCCAATGTAGGGGATAACTCTTTATTAGAGATCTAGAGCTTATTTTGCAATTACATAGATTTTGGAGAGCAAAATTCAAAATTGGATCAAAAGAATTGTTGAAAGTTTCAGAGACTTTGGGTTTGTTCACGTCTTCATGGGTGCTTGATTATGCTTATTAATTTATTGTATTAATTCTATATGAAGAATTATGTTGTAGATTTTGAAAAGAAAAAACTTATTAATAAAGATAACTTGATTGTGGAAAAATTATAGAAAATTATTATGATTGTATTCTTTAAAACCCCTTTAGATAATATAGGGAATATTTGATTATGGAAATTTGAAAAAAAATAATAAATCAAATAGTTAGGGTTTGAACTTTAAATTTTTCATTAAAACTATGCGATTATCATAAATTTTCTAAATATAGATGAATATTCTTCTTACATCTAAAATGATTTAATTGCAATATTTATTTAGAAAACTAAGTATGGTATGATAACATGCATGTGAAAAAATATGCTAAAAGTAGAAAGCTATGTTTAATATGGTTACATGCATGTCAAAATAATTGTGGTAAAAATAGAAGCTAAGTATAGTAGGGTTACATGCATGTGAAAACAATTATGGTAAAAATAGAAAGCTAAGTATAGTAGGATTACATGCATGTGAAAACAAATATGTAAAAAATACGAAACAAAGTATAGTATGGTTGCATGATTTGAGAGACCAAGGACATGTGAAAATACTAATTGCATATTAATTAAATTTTTTTGTAAAAATGTAATTTAATTTTTAGATTTATTTATTTAAAAAAATTAATCAAAACTAAAAATAAAAAATAAAATCATTTATGAATTTAGAACATTAAATGAATATTATTCATTTGGTTAAAATGGATATTAGTATTACTGATTATTTAAGTCTAATTAAATTCTTAGTTGCATATAAATAATTTTATAATTATTAATGCAAGAGAAATGTTATTAAATAAATATTTGTAATTTTATTATATTTTAAGAGAAGTTGTAGTAGAGTTCACTTTGTAATCATTTAGTTAATAATTATTTGACTTTATGAGAGGAATTTTAAATAATTAAATTAAGTTTATAATTTTATATCTATTTGCATTATGAATTAAAGGAAAATTAAATGTTAATATTGGACTAAAATAGAAGTCAAATTAATATTTAATAAATGAGATTGATATTAGTATTTAATCTAATAATATACATTTACATGTTTTTGAAATAAAAGTAGCCAAAACAAGGGAGCTAGCCCATTATAGACAAGCTGGATGGCTACTAGTAGATAACCATCAGATCAAAACTAACTCTTAATGCTTTAAAAAAAAAAAAAAACATAATTTTATGCTATAATTATTACAGTAACTACAGACTTTAAACAAAATGTCTATTAACAAACAATAGAATTAAATATTAAAATTATAAAGATATCTACATGCTATAACCAAAATCCCTATTAACCAATAGAAGTCACTTAACAAAAACAAAGGGGTGAAAGTTTTAAAACCAAAAAAGTCTATAAACTAGTGGATTAATAGCATGTAGAAAAAAAAAAGAACTTAGAGGATCCCTTAAGATTTCTTGACCTCCTTCTTCCCCAAGAGGAAATTCACCTAGTCTTCCACCAAGAAGTCATAAAGTAGCTTTGAGTCCTCCCTGGGTAGGTCCCCTTTAGCTTCCCTCAACAAGCATAGAGTGGTGGCCACCGCATGAGTGACTTAAATCGTAAACTTTGTTAACAGTCCCATTCTTTCCTCCAGCACTTGAATTCTCTCCCATAGCTCATTACAAGCCTTATACAAAGCACCTAGATGACCATCCCTGCAAGCCTGCATATCCTATACAATAAGGGGGTTAGTCACCCTTTTAGATCTTGCCTTAACAGGGGAGGAGATTGTAAGAGGGGAAAACATCCTATCTATCGTTTCAGGGAATTGATCTTTAGTTAGGTCCACACACCTGGGTATGACCATTGCCCAAACATGTGACACCTCCTTATTCTCCTTGCCATTACCTAAAATTGACCTAGAGGAATCAGAAATATCTTCTTTAACATCTTCATACCTCCCTTACCAAAGTTAACATTTTTCTCCTTCATTCTTTTTTTTGTGGCAGCCTGAATCCTTAGAATCTGATTCCTCCTCCTACGAGGCTCCCTCCCTTAACTTCCTCTTAGCCTAAGACTTAACCAACCTCCTCGACCTCCTCCTTCCCCCTCTCTCCTTATACTCTAACTCCATTTACATTTTCTCCTTACCTTTTCCTTTTTTCCCCCTAGGGGAGGGATTAACTAGGGACCCATTAGGAGAGGGCTGAGGGGTAGAGCTCTAGGGCCAGTAATCCTAAGGGGGGCCATTTGGGGCATGGGGTTCGAGTAAATAGGAATATCAACTTCCACAATTATAGGGGGGGTCCAAGGAAGGGTGAAATTGGTACTGCCTAAAAATAAGATCTTGATGGAGAATAGTAAAATTAACCCCCCTTCCCATTTTATCTTTCACATCTACAACAAAATCTTTAAGATCATGTAGTAGGAAGAAGGGAATTGAAAGAAAATCACTGTGTCTAAAATGATTAAAAAGAGGAAAATGGTAGTAGTAGCAAAATCCATACCTTCCGTCCAGGGTAAGATATTTCATCAGAATCAGAAAAACCTCATTCCATGGCTCAAGTAGCTTCTCCATCATAAAACCCCCTCTATGCCAAACTAGTTTCTCACCATCCTCGAAGAAATGTTGCAAACTAGTTTCATCAATCACCCATGTCACCTTTTGTCATTTTTTTCCCCTCATTTCCATGCCCATTGCCATAGCTATCACCTCCTTTGAAACATGAAATAAGATACTATTAATGGTCACCTTGTGATTATCGCATGAGTTAACAAACTACATAGAGCAATTCTAGTCATGACCATTGAGGGTCTCCATGAAAGGAAAAAAACCACCCTCTCTTAGAATGTAGCAAAGCAAAGGCTTTCTCACACTATCATCAATCATAGAAGGTTCAATGCGTAATAGGTCACCTCCTATTTCTATAATTTTATCCTCTCAATTCTCTCTATTCAAAACCCAGGCCCTAAAAAATAATTCACTCTTAGAAAGATAAACCCATAAATAGAGATGATAATTACATTTAATAGTAATAATGGAACCTACTAAATTGGTGAGAAAGATAACGAGTTGGCTTCCACAATCTTTCCCCCAATCATTTCCATCATTCCCAACATGCTACAAATCTATAAAATATAAATCTTTTTTATGCACAATGTATGATGATCCATAAAGGGAATTGAATAAAAATCCCTCATTTTAAACTTCCAATTTTCAGGCCATGAGTAATAATTATTGCCTATACTCAAGCCTTTTCTCCTTACCACATAAGCATCAAGTACATTTTGACCTTGCTAGCTCAACGACATTATATAATTACCAGCTAGGATTCATCATTATATTTTTCCTTATTCACAAACTCCCTCACCAAATTTGGCAAAACATTCAAATTCCTCCAACCTCTTAGCCCTTCTAGTTTTAAGTCAACTCCCACCATGCCATCAGCCATTCTATTTCCCTATTGAAAAATGTGATTCAATTCAAATCTATTGAGGGTGGCTAATTGGTACTTGATATCATTAATAATACTTTTGATAGCCATCCCTTCTGCAAATTTCCTTTAACTATCTCAATAATGACTTTAGAATCGCCTTCAACTTGAACATCTCACCATCCCACACTCAAGAAAAATTTTAAACACTATTAGAATCTGAAAAGATTAATAACCCAGAAAACTAGTGCAAAGAGTAAATATCTAAACTATGAATGCAAATGATACAAAATCAAAATAGCATCATAGAGTTAGTCTCCAAGAGAGTAATGCAAATGCTGGAAGCAAAATAGCATTAAGAGGATGCAAAAATAAGAGATGCAAATACAAGCCAGGTAGCATGCTTATATAGGCTAGGAAGAGGGAGGAGGTGGCAACACCGACCAATGAGGAGCAACCATCTATTGGACTAAAGATAGCAAAGTATCTTCCCAAGATAGCTAATGGATGCTCACATGTAGGAATGTGACACCTCACAACCATTCACCTAATAAGACATGCTTTATTAACCTAAGCGAGATTATTAAAAGTGTAGGAAAAACCTATCAAAATAGGAAAAATAAAAAAACTACACTAACATTTGCTTCTAAGGTGTGGGGGTTCCAATTACATAACAAATGTTGTATGTGTAAGAGGGAGGAAGAGATCATCAACCACCTATTCTTGCACTATAGATTTGCTTCTAAGGTGTGGGGGAAACTCCTCTAGAAGTTTGAAGTGAATTGGATGTTTAATGCATAGGTGGGATATTTGGTAAACTAGCAGGGCCCCTTCACCCACCCCCTACTTATCAACTTGTCGAAGATTATTCCCCCTAGGTGTTTTAGGGTATCTAGAAGGAGAAAAATAACAGAGTGTTTAGAAATGAGGAGAGGGAGGTGAAGGTCGTTGTTGATATTGTCTCCAAATTGATAGTTGATAACATTAGATGCAACAATTGGAGAAAGCTAGTGTTCCCCCCTTCTACCATGGAGATAAGAATTGCAAAGTGGTGATCATTAATGGATGAGATTATGGAGATTGAAAACTCTAATCTTATGGCTAGAAACAGAACTCGACGGAAACTCCCACCAGATAACTAGGTCAAACTTAATTTTACTAGAAAGGAGGGATTGGGGGGGGGGGGGGAGAGGGATTATTAAGGACTGTAAGGAGAGGATGTATCTAGTTTATGCTTGTCCATTAGGGAGAGTTTCAAATAATGTTGCAGAAGTGATGGTTTTGTACTAGTGTTTGTTAGTGTAGTTTTTTATTTTTCCTATTTTGATAGGTTTTTCCTACACTTTTAATAATCTCGCTTAGGTTAATAAAGCATGTCTTATTAGGTGAATGGTTGTGAGGTGTCACATTCCTACATGTGAGCATCCATTAGCTATCTTGGGAAGATACTTTGCTATCTTTAGTCCAACAGATGGTTGCTCCTCATTGGTCGGTGTTGCCACCTCCTCCCTCTTCCTAGCCTATATAAGCATGCTACCTGGCTTGTATTTGCATCTCTTATTTTTGCATCCTCTTAATGCTATTTTGCTTCCAGCATTTGCATTACTCTCTTGGAGACTAACTCTATGATGCTATTTTGATTTTGTATCATTTGCATTCATAGTTTAGATATTTACTCTTTGCACTAGTTTTCTGGGTTATTAATCTTTTCAGATTCTAACATGGTATCAGAGCTTTTCTATGTGCAAGAGTAGATTTTAGTTTCCTTATTTGAGAGATTTGGGAGGGGCAAATAAACTTTATTGTAGTTTTTTGAAAAACGAAGTATGCTCTTCTCTTGCATCTTTGGATGATCCTGAGAATCAGAAAAGTTTTGACAAAAACAGTTTTTCTCTGGGGTTTCAATCTCAAATCTGACAACCAACTTGCATATTTGGAGTTTTCAATCAGTTTTGCAGGTTCCAACATGCCATTGATGGACTTAAGAAGCTGATCCAGCATTTGCATGTCATATTTTGGTTGCTGGGGTCGTTTTTTAATTTTTGGAGCCGTTTTTTACTGTTAAAGGCATTCGATTTACACTACAGCAATATCTTCTGTACATCAGCAAGAAAAACGCTTTCTGGGTTTTGTTCGCAGCTTCGAAAAACCATCTGGGTATCTTTTAGATTTTGCATGCAGGCTGTATATTTTTCAAGATCGAGAATGCAAAGCTACAGCCATACCCGTCTCCGTTGGCAGTCGCAGATTTGAATGCAGTTTTCAAATGTCTCGTTCTTGCTCATACGGACTCCGATTTTGATGATTCTTGTTATGAACTTGGCTATTTTTTTGTGCTCTATCCACTAGTGGAGTTGTTTTTTGATTTTCATGCATGAATTCTTCAGAAATTACAGATTCTCAGCTGTGACTGTGCACAGTTCTCGTTTTGGAAACTTCAGAGGATCATAACTTTCTCATACGACCTTGTATCGAGGTGATTCTTTTTTTGAAAGTGCATAATTTTTCGAGTAGATCACATTGGTACTATTTGTTTCCTTGATTATTGTGCCCAAGTTTCACTTCTAGCATATGCTCTTCATGAGGGTTTGTAATGCATTGAAATCAAGACCACTAAGTAATTCTTTCTAGTGGTAGTTGTAAATGCACTAAAATAAAGTGCCAAATCATATTTATTTGAGGGGGGGTTCTTTGATTGAGTAAAGAAGGGGGGGCATTGTCGTGGCTGGGTTCTCTTCTTTTTAGCATTTCTTCTCTGCATTTCTTCATCATGGATCAAACAAATATTCCCATCCTAACTCCATACAATTACTTTGAGTGGAAATCATGTATGACAATTCACTTAAAGAAAGCTGGATTAAATAGGATAACTATGGGACTTGAAACTGAACCTACTAAAGATGAAGACAAGCCTAAGTGGTTTAACAAATGTGATGAGGCATATGGAACATTGTGTTTGTCTGTTTCTCCTGACTTGCTATTTCACATTGAGTCTTTGGATACACCAAATGAATTATGGACAAAGCTAGAAACACTATTTGGCACACAAGATTCAATGAGGGGTCATATGTTGGAAAATGAATTAATTAGTTTGAGTCCAGGAAATTTCAACACAATCCAAGATTTCTTCACCAAATTGAAATCACTAAGGTTGCAGTTAAAACAATGTGGCATTGAAAAGAAAGATGAACAACTGATTCTTAGTATTCTCTCTAAGCTAAGTTCAGAATATTCTATGTTTGTCTCTACCTTCTATGCTACTAAGGGTGCACTTGGTACTCAATTCACCATGCCATCTCTAGATGATTTTGCTGTCAACCTCACTCGAGAACAGGACAAGCTAATCTAGATGGGCATTCTTAAGTCCTCTAAGTCACATGCCTTGGTTGCCAACCAAGGCACAAAAGAACAACAAGGACAAAGTAATAACAACAATAGTAAGGACAAGAAACAAAAGAATAGCGAGGAGAAGAAGGATCAGATGTCGGTTTCTTCAAAAGAAACTATTGATACACCATCTTCCAAGGGTGATAAGCCTAAGAAAGAAAAGGTCAAATGTGCTTATTGTAAAAGACCTGGTCATGATGAACATAAATGTTTGCAGAAACATCTTGATCACTTGACATACATTCTTGAGAAGAATAATATCAGTGTTCCTGATTCTATCAAACAAAGTTCTAATGAAGGGTCTAACAAAGAAAAAGAAAACACCAAGGGGAAAGGAAAGGGCAAGGCCCTTTTTGCAGTTGCTTCCTCACCATCCACTTGGGTTCTTGATTCGGGTGCTTCACACCACATGGCTTCATCTAAGGAAGAAATTGCATCCTTGGAGCAATGTACTATGCCTTCTATGTTGATGGGTGACAACACTCCTATTGAGGTGTGTGGGAGAGGGTCTGTTGATGTGGGGGATGGCACATTCCATGATGTTCCTTATGTACCCTCATTGTCAACTAATCTCTTATCGGTACACCAGATCACTCACACAGGTTTAGGCAAGCGGGTTGAGTTCACTCCTGATTCAGTGGGGATATGTGAGTTGCACAATGATTCTACAATTGCAGTTGGGAGAGCAGATCATCAGTCAAGACTCTATATGTTTTCTCACCTTGTTCCCGATCCTCCTTTGACTATTTTTCTCACTCACTCTAATGATGTGAGCAGATTATGGCATGAGCAGTTTGGCCATCTTAACTTCCACTACTTGCATCAGCTTAACCAGCAGAGCATGGTCACAGGGTTGCCTTCTACTTTGACATTGGAGTCACTTGGAATACATGATAGATCTTCTGATGGGTCAGATTCACTTGAGCAGTCTTCTACCTCCACTTTTGACGCAGAGAGTGATTCAGAGGACTCACCTCCTTCCTCTCCTAGTCATCATTCACAGGTTGATGATTCTCCTCTAGATTCTCCATCTTCTGGTCCACTTTGGGCTAGACAAACCTTGCAGTTTGCAGGTGATTGCGTTGGGGATCCATCAGACACCAAGCAGACTCGTTCACAATTCCAGGATGCTCTACATATCTTCATTGCTACTGCCTCAAATCCACAGTCCTTTCATGAGGCTTCTGGTATTTTTGAGTGGGATATAGCTATGCAGGAAGAGTATAGTTCCTTGATGAGGAACCACACTTGGGATCTTGTCCTTTTTCCTAAGGGAAGAAAACTTGTTCGATGCAAGTGGATCTACCAGACAAAATTTGCAAGCTTTTCTGGAGGTGCGGGATGCTACATCTTTTGGGGGGGCCTCTTCCTCTCACTTGGAGTCCTAATTTTCTTTGGGGAGTCTCTTTTCTCTCTCTTTTGGGGGAATTTTATGTACATGGGTACCTCATCAGGCTTGACTTGCCGGGACCCATTTCTACATCCACCTAAGCCTCGCTTATGGGGGGGTGTTAGTGTAGTTTTTTATTTTTCCTATTTTGATAGGTTTTTCCTACACTTTTAATAATCTCGCTTAGGTTAATAAAGCATGTCTTATTAGGTGAATGGTTGTGAGGTGTCACATTCCTACATGTGAGCATCCATTAGCTATCTTGGGAAGATACTTTGCTATCTTTAGTCCAATAGATGGTTGCTCCTCATTGGTCGGTGTTGCCACCTCCTCCCTCTTCCTAGCCTATATAAGCATGCTACCTGGCTTGTATTTGCATCTCTTATTTTTGCATCCTCTTAATGCTATTTTGCTTCCAGCATTTGCATTACTCTCTTGGAGACTAACTCTATGATGCTATTTTGATTTTGTATCATTTGCATTCATAGTTTAGATATTTACTCTTTGCACTAGTTTTCTGGGTTATTAATCTTTTCAGATTCTAACAGCAAATCTATAGTGCAAGAATAGGTGGTTGATGGTCTCTTCCTCCCTCTTACACATACAACATCTGTTATGTAATTGGAACCTCAAGTTGTCAATAGTGAGAATTTTTCCATAGTTAGTGGTCCACTAGAAAATGTTGATTTTCAAGATTAAATGGTTAAACCAAACATTTCCCCAATCATTAGGTTCAAGAGATTTGCCAAACATAAGCCTGTAGGTAGATTTAACCTAGAAATCACCAACCACGGTGACCCTCTAAATGAACTCATTAGTCCTAACTCTTCTCAGGATCCTGTACTCATTAAGCAAATAATTCAGCTCATCAATTTGGGCCTTTCCTATCAAATCATTCCCTTGTAACCTCATCTTCTACCATTTTCTTCCCAAGCCAATATAATCTACCACCGTTCTACCCCACATATCATGGATGTTATATTGAAGGGATCCAAACTTTGTTCTTGACAAAGTTTTATTTGTAAGTGATGGATCCTACCAAAAATTGATCTAGATACCATTCCCCACAAGCCACCTTACACCCTCCCTCAGAAGGGTTCTATTTCTCATGATGTTAACCTAGATATTAGAGCCCATAGGAAGATCATTTCTCCAGGTATAGTGAGAAATTAAGATTACCAAGGCACTTAGCTCTCATTATATTACACCGATTAGAGTCTCTCTTCATCAAATTCCACCCCACCTTTGTGAGAAGTGCATTGTTCAAATCAATCATCTTCCTCACTCCTAATCCTCCCCTATGCTTAGGTTTATAGACTATATCCCAACTGACGAAGTTTAATCTTATCTTCTCGCTTCCCCCAGACCATAGGAAGTTACATTGATTTTTTTCTAATTTATTGGCCATACATTTCGTATGGATAGGAAGTACATCACTAATCCTTGGAGAAAGGATATTAGAAGTTGCAATTTACTTATGCTACTCAGAGTTTTTCCTTTCCATCCAATCAACTTCTTCTCCATCCTTTCTAGAATGTTGTTCCTAAGGTTAACACTAACCTCTTTCATAGTTAAAGGAAGACCCAAATAGGTATCTAGTAGCTCAACAACATTACAAGCAAGAATATTAATAATCCTTTGTTGGAGGTTGGTGGGGGGCTATTATAAAAGAACACTTTACTTTTGTCAAAGTTGATCTTTTATCCTACATTTATAGCATATATCTCCAATACCAATTTCCAACTTCTAGCTTCACCCACCAAGGATTCTCAACTATGGAAGGTGTCATCCACAAATTGTTAGATCACTTCTGGAGGTAAGGTGGACGCAGGTTTAATCCCTTTGATTATCCCCCCCCTCCCACTTCCTCATGAATGCTCTCCCCAAAACTTCAGCCACCATAATGAATAGGTAGGGAGAGATAGGGTCACCTTGCCTAAGTTCCCCCCCCCCCCGAAAATTTTTCCCCATGATGTCCCATCAACCATCACAAAATTGTTAACAGAACTTTTCCACCATTGATTTTACCATTCTAATAACCTTCTTATTTAGACCAATCCTCTACATAACGTTATACATAAAAGTCCAGTTGACCCTTTCATAAGCTTTAGAGATGTTCAATTTTAGGACCATACAAGGATTACCACTTTTCTCCATAGAGTGCAAAACTTCATGTGTTGTTATTGCAACATCCAAGATTTCTCATCCTGGGACAAACCCATTCTGGGTTTTCCCAATAAACTTATGTAGAAGTGGCTTCAACCTATTCACAAAATTTTTAGAGAAAATCTTGTAGGTGGTGTTACAAAGGTTGATCACTCTAAAATCAAATAGACCCTCCAGGTTTTTCACCTTGGGAATTACAACAATGAAGGTTTTATTAAGCTATTTGAGGAGCTTCCTAGTCCTAAAGAAGTTACGAGATAGCTAAATAAGGTCTAACTTGATTATCTTCTAAAAGTGTTGAAAGAATGCCAGCAGGAAACCATCAGGTCTTGGGGATTTATAGGCTTTCATGTTAAACACCACTCTGTAGACTTCCTCCCCTATCACCTACTACACAAGCTCTTCATTCTCTTTAGTCAAGATCACCAAGGGCATAGACTCAATTAGCCATTACCGATCCTCCTCTTTGAAGTCCCTCTATTCTTCCTTAAAGGCATTCCTAAAGTAAGCTATCACCCAACTCCCAATCTCTTCAAGTTTGTTCAGCTTCACATCATTGTCATCTTTAATGCTATCAATAGTTTTTCTCCTTTTATGGATTGAAGATGATTTATGAAAAAATGCAGTTTTACTATCCCCCTATTTAAGCCATAACTCCCTTGATTTTTGTTTCTAATAAATCTCCTCTCTACTCAAAGTTTCCTTTTCAAAATTTCCTATAGCTCCCCTCTTCTTGGATCATGTTATCCATAGGTATTCCTTCCCCCATAGCTTTCTAGAGTTCCACTAACTTCCCTTCTAGCTCTGCCTTGGTCTTAAAGATGTCCCAGAAAAACCTTTTTTCCTAGGCCACCACATTTCTCCTTATATATTCAAGTTCAACAAAGAGTTGATACATCGTTGTCCCTTCTATTCTTATCCCCCACCACTCAGCCACTCTAGAGCTAAAGTTAGGATGGGATTACCACATAATTTCATATCTAAAAGGTCCTGGGCCCCCCAAAGAATCTTCTTTCCAATTAAAAAGGATTGGGGCATGATCTAAAACAGTCTTGGGTAGTCCCATAAGAGAGGAAGATAATCCTTCCCACCCTGTCGAGATCAAAAGTCTATATAGTTTTACTTGGATCAAGTCAACCCCTTTTCTATTATTTGACCATGTAAACTTCACTCCATGCATCTCCATATCCAAGAGATCATTATCATTTATAAAGTTAGCTAAATCCTTCATACTATCAGTCAAATCAATCATTCCTACAATTTTCTCTGAAGGGTATGGAGGCGAGTTGAAATCTCCCATACAAAAGGTATTCTTGTTTTAAGAAGTAAAAATTGATAGCTCCTCCCATAAGTTATATCTACCATTTCTTGTGTTAAGGGCATAAACATTAATAATATTGCATTTCCTATCATGTATCCTATGCTTAGTAATAAGTCAGAACTTAGAGCTACAGATAAGACTACCATTACCAGCATCTGGATTCCAGAAGGTTGCCACCCCTCCTGAAGCACCTATTGCTTCACTATAGAAAAATTTTGCCCCAAGCCAAACAAAACTTGCAATATTGACCAAGTTAACCATAGACATTTTAACCTCTTGGACTAGTAGGAAATCAATTTTTTGGTTTGCCTGTTGCTGTTTGAGGGCAAATTGCTTATGAGGGTTGTTCAACCACCTCGTATTCCAAGAAAGAAAGCTCATTTCCTACCTTTTGTTAAGGATTCCAAAGTGGCATGCCTGCCACTTTTCACCTCCCTTGCCATCTACTTGGCTTTCTTAGTTCGTTTACCATACTTCCCTACATCCAACTTCAACTCTATGATCACTTCCAGTTTCCTTGAAACCTTTATCTGTCATCTTTATGTTTTCCACTTCTCTTCTTTATCATCTAGCTAGGCCAGCTATGCCATCTTAATTGGCAACTCCTCCTCATTCTAGCAACGTACACTGGCCACCTCTCTTTCAACCTTGTCATTCACCTCTCCTTTCTCCACAACCTTATTAGTGCCCCCTCGAAAGACCTCCTCCATCACCAGGTTCCTTAAAGGGGTACTGAACCAAGCCAAGCCTCCCTTCTAGCTCCTCTATTTTGAGGATTCTTTTCTTCAAGTTCCCTCGCAGGAGAGATAGTCACCTCCTTACTTCCCTCAAGAGGTCTATCCACTACCCCTGAGACCTTAGGAGGAGGAAGGACTCCCATTACAAGATCACCCTTAGTTTTCTCCTCAACCATTCTACCCAACTTCTTACAGTCAACAAACAAATGCCCAAAAGATGAGCATTTCTAACAAAACACACCTGCATTCTCATAAAAAATGGGTTGAATCTTCTTACCCCATTTTGAGCTTAGGATGATAGACTTAGGTAACAAAGTAGCCATTGCCACATTAACACTAAACCTCACAAAGACAAGTGAGGATCTCTGCAAAGTGACCAAATCTGCTACCACAAAGTGTCCAAAGGAATCCCCAATAGATTTCAAGATCCTTTCATCCTATAAATCAAGGGGAAGGACTAGTAACCTAACCCAGACTAGAGCCATCTTATTCAGTTATTTCACCGGATCCAATGCTAGATCCCATTTAGCCACCACCAGCCTATGCTTTTCATATGACTAAGAGCCTACCATCACCATTGTCATATCCTTTGCTACCTTAAACTTAAAATAGAATAGGCCTCCCGACATAGCCAAGACCATAACACTTCCCTTCAACTTCCATCTCTGACACACCCACTTCCTGAACATCTCAATTGATGGATAGAAGGAAACAAGTTTGCCAATGAGGCAAAGCTGCATATTGGCAAACATGCTATCAACCAAGCTATCTAGAATGGAAATTTCCACTCCCTCATCACTATTAATCACTTTAGGAGCTTCCACTAGGATGAGAGCCTCCTTCTTGAAAAGGACCACTTCCTTCCAACCCAGAGCCTTATCGTGGCTTATTTGAATCTCTTGGCACACCAACTGAGCCCTAGGAAGCCTCATATGAATCTCCTAACCTACTAGCTAAGTCGTTGACTCTACTAGCATCCACCCAATAGGATGAACGACATTGACATTGCCCTGGGCAACCCAAATTGTAGTTAGCATGAGGAGTAGGTATAGGTAGGGATCTAAGGCCAGGCCTGGCCCCTCGAGAGCATCCACACTCGTCCAAAATTCAAAAACTCATGAGTGGGAAAACAACAAAAGTTACAGAGTGTTCGTAAGATGTTTTATATATGTTGTTATTGTATAATATACTTAAATCATTTATGATTTAAGATTATTTAAATTAATAACATGATAATATTGCATGATATTTTATATGCAAAGAGATTGGATATTTAAATACTTATTAATTTAAATAAGTATATTAGTATAACAATTTATATTAACATGTATATTCTTACTTTATTTCTAAACACATCCTTATGACCCAAACTAAAGAAGAGAAATTAATGGAATAAAATCATGTGGCTAAAAACTATGTGTTTTCTTATCTTTTATTTATGGTCTTATAATGTTTATTTTCGTGATGGTTTTTCATTGTGAGTTGTTTAGTTGGCCAAGTTAGGATGTGAACTAGAGCTATTTTTGAGATTTCTTTTCTGCTTATTTGATGGGATGTTATGACGAACTTTATGATTTGAATTGAGATTTATGTTTTATGAGCTTTATGCTATTAAGCATTTATGAGAACTTTGGTTTTGAGAACTAGTGTTATTTTTTGATTGCCTGTTAAGGAACCAAATTTGATCAATATTACTCTTGTGGTATGGAACACTTTGTGGTTTGTGATTTTTGGGAGGTTGTATAGGTACATATCCTTGGGAGTGGCTTATAGTAGGGGTCTAAGACCCAAAGTGGTCAATGCCAGGGTAATCTATTGTAAGTTGTGTAATAAGTGATAATCTAGTAATTAATATTTTGGGGAAACATGCTAAAAAGATAAGTTAGAGATATTTGCCCCACCCATGCCTTGAGTGCTTGTATAGAATAAGGATGGGAATGGGATGATAGTATGACTAGTTTGCCTCATCTTCTTGACAGGGTTTTCTGATTCCGCATGTGTCAGATTGAGGGTCTGGGGTTTAGAGTAACTAGTCTAGGGCAACTCAATGGTTACGGTTCTAAGATATACTGAGAGATTAGTCTAGGGTAACTCAAGTAGTTTGACCATGTGATCACACTCTCTAGAATGTAGCCCAAGTCTCCTTCATAGTCATTTTGGTGTTTTCCTCTGGCTATGTTGTTATTGGTGGAGTACTTGTTGTTGCATGCATTTAATGTGGTTATTTACTTTCATTGATGATGATTGGTAATTTATGGTTGATGTACTTTTGGCATGTGGCTTTTTTCTAGAGGTGGATATCTTTTGTTCACTTTATCTTATGATTTTGGTGATTTGACCTATTCTTGGTATATGTATGATATTTTCTTATGTAGTTTTGGTACTGGGTTGAGTGTTCTTTATTTTGGAGTATCTTATCTTCTTGATTAGTAAGTGTTACCTTTGAGGTAGTTTTGGCTATCAGGATTCCTTGCCTAGGATTATTTTATGATTTGATTATTTGTGTGTGGATTATACATGATCTCTCCTATACAGTGGGAGTGGGAGCCTAATTAGGTGACTACATGGTCGGGAGGTAGTGTATTCTTACCATTTGGGTCCCCCTCATATTAATAGATGGTGGACACTCCTTGATACAATGGTACCATTATCATTCTTCCTCGTATTTTGAAGACTTATATTCATTTGATGTATCTATGTATCATGTGTTTTCAAATCCTATGAGATATTGTATTATATTGATGTACTTGTATCTATTTTCACTTGCACTGTGACATGAGCAATGGATGTTATTCATTAGTTGTACTTATGCATTTGCTTATATGACTATGTATGTGTTTATTCATTTTATGATAATGGACAATGTAATTGAGACTTAAACTTATTAATAAAACTTTCTTAAATGTGACTAAACATGAAGGAACCCTTGAGGAATTAAAACTGTATTTGTAATTGATTATGTGTTCTTGATGTGCATGTATATATTGCTTTTGCATTATTGTTACTTTGATGTTTTTTAAACTTTTAAAATAATTGTTCAGTAAACTGTGTAACATATTAGGTTTATCTCTTTTGGGTACCGAGTGAGGCATTATAGGTTATCAATCCCTATGTGGAGAAGTCTTCAAGTTTGGGGTTAGGATAGAGGATAAAATAGTATGCGTACCGTTGGCTCCAAATTTGACATAATTCTAGCTACCCAACATTATGAGAAAATATGCCTAGGATTTACCTAAATCCCATGATTGACACACTCAATCCAAATGTAGTACCAACTAACAAGAGAATTATATCTTCTACTATTTAAACTCTAGAAGATTCAGGCGGGTACACCTAAGGTTAGCTTCACAACTTCATAACGTTTTACTTCTTCTAACATTTGACAAAGAAAATTATAACATCAAATCTTTTTTAATTATGCAAAAAATAGATGTGCAATAGCTAATCATACAACCTATAAACCCATAAGCCAAGTGAGGGTCTTCGTTTCAACTCTAAAACATAAAGGGAAGTGTGATTTTAAAATATTGTAGCAAGAACCACTTGACATGAAACAACAAAGTGAAAATTCCTCTAGTTGAGATCAATGTCTTACCTTCATTGGGCACTTGGGTCATGGGAATGATAACATTGGACAATAAACTTATGAAATAACATTAGATCTAGAAAGTGCTACCTTACACCACCTCACAACAGTGAATCAAACATAGCATATACATTAAATCCACATGTAGTATCAATAAATTCACAACCTCTTTCGAGCATTTAATTAATCCTTTGGATTGAAATATGTCAAATGCAATGTGTATCTTAGAACAATCTCAAGAGAAAAGAAAAATTTTGACTTATTTTTCTCAAAACCTTATGAATTTAAAACAATGAAGAGAACTAAATCTACACTTATTTCCATTAAAAACATTTTTCTTCTCTTTTACAAAGAACAAAACTCAAGATGTCAGAATAGCTATTGAAAATAAGGTAAAGTCAATACATGTGCTCATTGACAAACTATACATACTACGAATACAACAAATAAATTGCTCAAAAATATGGAAACCTAGAAGTCAAACTTTTCCAAGTAATTGAAACCAACCTTTTACAAATGAGAAAGAAAGGTAAATATAGAAGGGAGAATCTGATCTTCAATTTTCACATGCCCTCCACATTCTTCATCTATTTGTTGCAAGAAAAACTCCTCTTCCATCTTTTCTCAAGTGCAAACCAAAATCTCATCATTATTGTTGGAAACAAACTTGAAACTATCCAATGATGAAGAAAACACGTATGGGAGATAAAGCCAAACTAGCTATTGGAGTCTTTGATAAAATAACCACATCAAATTAATGCAAAGGAAAAATAAAATTACTAGTCCCTCAACAAATTTGGGAGAAACCCAGTTTCTTATTTGCCTAGGAACTACCTCTAAGATGTCATAGAAAGCTAGCAAAAATATCTCCTTTAAGAAAGAAAATAAAAAGGCCTCCTATATGCAACATTCTTTGATTAAATACCATAATAGTATAAATAAAGACAATAAACATGCTCTTGCTTCTTTTACTTTTGTCATGCACCTTATTTATTCATTAGGCCTTTATTTTAAGTCTTACATTTTATCATATATAATGCAACTATATAATAAAATGAACTACGACCTTAAAATGCATAGGAATAATATAAATAGGTCTCTTTAAAAATATAATGTAGGCCCTATTTGAATAAATATGTAGGTCATTTCGTGTTGGTTCCTAACCAGCCAATAAAAGCCTCGAAAAATGCTTATATTTTTTTTGGTTTTTATACCGCCTATGTGGGCCCCATATATTCTTACTTACCTTTATCTATTTTTCCTTTCATTTTGCATAAGTGCTTCCTAGAGATGACTAATCATTTAATTTTTTATATCATGCAATTCCCAGTTTTTTTTTCTCCTGGTCCCACATGTTTTTCCTTATCTTCGCGGGGTATTGTTTTTTAATACTTCTCAATCCCATACACAACATTGCACAATGAGGGGAAAACTATTATTCTATTTACCTTTGAATCCTTGGAAACAATTTTTCCTCCAAATTTTGGTTAACCGCCAACAATGTGCCATATGTTAGCATCAGATTCATCCTCACATCCTCATCACATGACACCTCATCTTTGGCTTGTCTCGGCCCCTCGATGACATGGCAACATCTTATTCGTCATCAGATATCCATGTTTCCATCCAGGTCATTAGCATCATGTGTGTCCAATATTTTCTTTGTGACTTTCACCGGTTATCCTCCTTATCGACCATTGGGCTCTGCACGGATCAGCATTAGTTGCCATAATGCAAAACTAGCTTTACAAAATTAATAATAAGTTTTTGAGTATTATAATTAATTAGAAAATGACGCCAATCACCTATCAGACTGTGCCCTTCTTTGTTGCATGAAACATGCCCTTCAAGTATATCTGGCTCCCCTGACACGTAATCAACATTGCACCAGCGGACATGGATAGCGAAAATAAATTGAGACAATGTCTAGCCCATACATCTGCAACCGAATATGTGAATAGTACCCCAAAGATAAATGGGGACCCTTCTTTTTTGATTAAAGCATAGCACTCTAGAAAAACGCTTTTGCTCCATCTAAATTACATGGAAGTCGTTGGCCGATATTCTTATCTTATTCACATCATCTACCTTTCTTACTATGATTTATTTTTAAGCTGACAGGCTTATTACTATCAAGCTTGCCACCGGATTTTGTGACAATTCGGGACGCCAAAAAAATAAACTGTGTTGGTAAACAATAAAATAATAAAAGAAGCGATTCTTCCCGTTTCCACTTCTCCTATTTGCCCTTCGAATGTCGTCAATAATTCCACTTTTTGCGGTCACAAATATCTGTCAGATGACTGTGATGTGAGATTGGAGCAAACTGCCGATGGCGAGAGGAAGTCACTTACTCCGTCCGCAGAAAATGCAAAGAGAGTAGAGAAAGATGGAAGAAATCTGGACTTGCTTAACAGGAAATAAACTCAATTTCATGACATTATCTCAACTAGAGTGAAAAGGACATTTGAACATGTGTCAAATTGAGAAAATAACATTTAAATAGAGGTCTAGGAAAGGGGACAGGCTAACCTCCATCCAAAATGTACTAAAGACAAAATAAAGTCAAACCATTTTTTTTTCTATATTCAAAATATCCAACCTTTAATTTGATTATAGAATGAAATGAAGAGAGGAGATAGATAGATGAAAAGTTTGGAACTACTAAAATACAAGGAAAGAAAAATAATGAGAGAGACTGTGTGTGTATTAGGGAGATAAATATGATAGCTACTAAAATACTAGCTAAGATGCTTTGGTAGTGCTGCTGAGTCAACTAGATCAATAATAACTGGGGTAGGACCATCTATAGCTATAATTCAGCGACTGCTATCTTTGCAAGTGCTCTATAGGGCAATTGGTTCCATGGGCCTACTATCTCCTCTCACCCCTATATGCAGGGACAGTTTACCACATGTGCGTGATGCATGCCCTATATTGAGTGGGGTCCTTTCCACCAACTAGAGTTGCCCTATAGATAGTAGGGCCCTACAATTCTATGGGCAACTATGACATATCCGAGTGGGCCCATCCTAAAAAGACAAAGAAAAATGAAGCAAGAGGGACAAGAATAGGAAGAGGAGATTGGAGAGATGAAGAGACAGAATAAAGTCATTTGAGGTGATTGATAGTATAACATACATACATAGAGAAGATCAAAGAAAAATAGGGATAGTTAGAGGCAAATGGTAATGAGAGGGGTAAGATATGATAGAGATGGGAAGAGAAATGAGTGTATGCATGTATAAGAAAGATACAAAGGAAAGGACAGGGAGGTAGATAGGGAGAATGAGAAAAGTAGAGAGAGACACATGGATATTAAAATAGAGACATGTACAAATATAGAGTAAGATGGAGAGGAAGAGTTTGATGAGAGTTATAGGGATAGATAATTGCAATGAGAGATAATGAGAGTGAGTAAGATGAACAATATAAAAAAAGATAGGTAGATAGATAGAAACATTGATAGTAATAAATGTAGATATGAGAAAATAATGGATCATATGAATATAAATAGAAATGGTGTAGGAGGGAGACAAGAAAGAGAGAATGACAACAATAGATAGAGCATGTGCATGGAATAAATCAAAGAGTTCAATAGAGAAAACATGTGCATAGAATAGATAGATAGATAGAGCATGTGCATAGAATAAATCAAAGAGTTCAATAAAGAAAACATGATATAAATATAATGAAATGAACTATAAAGAGGGGTAAGGATAAAGATAAAGATCGAGAAAGGAGTGGCTATATTTGTGAACAAGAGGGATATAAAGATGGGATAGGGAAGTAGAGAACTATTCAAGAACATCTTCAAAAGTGTGCAAGACTATCAGCCTAACCCTTGCACCCCTCAAAGTTGCAAATGCTAGTAATATTTATTCCTATCAATAACATATAACTATACAACAATCCTGTGTGTAAATAGGGTATGTACATCATCCTGGAATTGATGATCAAACCTGGTCATGTGGAATTTATTCATTCTACATCTGGTAGTGCCTTTCTCCTACGATAAAGCATAATAGAGTGCCCAAAAATTGGGCCAAGCTAAAGAAAAGGCACTAAATCATTTTAGTGAACCCCCCTCAAAACATTTGTCTTTCTTCACACAGGGTTTTTTATGTAGGGAAGAACCTAGTTCAAAACTTCAGACTGGTCTACAAATATACCGACCTTTCATGCTTAAAAATAATCACTCTTTCCTATGCTTGATAGGATCATGGATTATGGAGGCTTATATCTTATAATAAATAACTCCCAATATTAATTTAATGTTTATACCTCAATCTAAAAAATGGTACACCATTATGTAAACAAATAAAAGTCCCACAGTAGGTACACTAAAATGAATAATCACTCTTTCCTATGCTTGATAGGATCATGGATTATGGAGGCTTATATCTTATAATAAATAACTCCCAATAATAATTTAATGTTTATACCTCAATCTAAAAAATGGTACACCATTATGTAAACAAATAAAAGTCCCATAGTAGGTACACTAAAAACCACGAACTCATAATTCTGGGAATGCGACTTGATTTAAGATAATTAAATGATATAACTTTACCAAGAACATGTATAAACATTGATTGGTGAATCCCTCATGGCATCTTTCATATACCTTACATAGTAGACAATGATAACAAAGGACTCTAGAATTAGTTTATAATTTTCTCATTTTACTTAAACATTGCTTGTTTGAAAGAAAATTTTAAATGATAATCATTATTTTCACCACTGAAAGAAAAGCATGGACTAGTCTAGCTAGGTCTGAGGTGCACCAAGCTAAAAAGACATTTTAAATTCAAACAACTAACCCCTTTGAAATCAACTAATCGTATCCTTTCTCAATTTGATCACTTATGAAAACCAATAGATCTCTTTAAAGTCTTCTTTCAAAACTCTTCACAAAATTTCATATTCTTTTGAAAAGAAAACTTGACTAGCCTTTAAAAAAAAAAAAAAACTAACTCAACTAATTGAAAAATGGAATTTAGTAGTTATTTTCCTTGTTTGATATACTCCCATTTTTCAAAGTTTCACGTCATAGCAATTAGCTAATCAAAAGATTTTAATCAATGAAATAGGCTACTTCATTTTGATCTACACTTAACCATGCCAATTAGTAGAAAACTGCATGTGGATTGGGCAATTTACAGACTAATCAAACAAATTCTTATTGAAATAAAATATAGGGCATATCTTCTTCCAAATATGGAGAATACATGGTTGTAATTTGAGATGTTGACAATAATTTGAATGGATTTTGTAGGTTTGCAAAGTTGGTAATTGCAAATTGTAGAACTTGGTACCTCAAAAATCTAAATGAATTTGATTTTCAAAATGCCTTGAAAATTATCAAATGAACTTACTAGGCCTTGAAAACCTAGCATTATATGAATGCAATTTAGGCTCTTATTTTGGAAAGCGTGCAAATTTGGCCTTTTGAAACTACAAAACTTGCACCTTCATAAAATAGAAATCATTTCAAATGAAATAAGCCTTGAAAAGTGTGCAAATAGAATTATCAAGATCTATAACTTGTGATAATTGGAGTACTTCAAATGTAGAGTATAGTGGTGTCATTAGATAGGCATTGCCAATCATGTATCTGAAGTTATAGAATCGCAAAGAGGATCCTTGATGGTTTTATAAATCTAATATGTATCAAGATATTAGAGATTACAAATAGAATTGGCATAGGAAACTTATCAAGTGGATTTATTGAGATTGAATTGCACATGGTGGGTATTTGTTATTATTATAATATAGTGACATGACTATAACATCAAGAAAATCAATGGGTCATAAAATACCAAACCTCAAACTAGGTTGCTAGTTACAAACTACATAACATTCCTAGAAAATCCAAAGCTTTGTCTAGAATTGGTCTTAAAAGTGAAAAAATGACATTAATATGGCATGAAACCTGACATGTAAGATATTTGTCAAGACTAAAAAATAGAAAAATTTAAAAAATTCACTTATCAATCATAATTCCTAAACTATGAGACCTCAAAGTTGATTACTAGACAATTCTAGACAAGTCCAAAATATGAATTAGAATTCGACACTAATGAAAGGAGATAAAAAAACCACATCAAAAATCACTTTAGGGGGCTTAAATTTGAAAGGTAAGCTATCTAGCATACAATAAATGAGACTTCAAGTAAGTACCTCATGAAAAGCAACAAAAATTAAGATATACATTTACAAAATTGGATTCATTAACATAATAATTATTTAAGGTCCAGATGTATAGATAAAAAAACATTCTTAACCATACATGCATTCATTGTGTGTTAACTAAAACTAATATGTTACTGTCAAATCAACTTGTAGAAATGTAAAGCATGAAACACAACATATCCATCAACACATTTGGCACAATGATTTAATTTGGAAACCCAATTTGGGAAAAACCACCAATAACATACTACTCTTTTTTCACTCTTCTAAAGTGATTCTCTGTTAAATGCCAACCCTGTTAAAGGTTACAATACACACTATTAAATGTGACCCGGTTAGGGGATTTTAGTCACCTTGTCAAAAGTGATACTTGATAGAGGACTTTAAGCCATTCAATTGGAATGCCACCTATTTAAAGGATTTTCTAATAACTGTAAAGTTAACCTTACTCTAAAGGATTTACCCTAGGCTAATACAATTGTTAGAAAGCAATAGTAGAGCTTTGATCTTGTTAGAATTCTTTAGAATAACTGAGAGGGGGGGTGAATTAGTTATTCAAGGTCCAAATTCCCTATTAATACCCTTTTCAAATGATCAAACTTAAATTAGTCATATAAGCAAATTATTGTAAATCAACATCCAAAGATAAAACATTCAAGATCAACACATGACACAATGATTTATGTGGAAACCCAATTTGGAAAAAACCACCAGTAACATGCTACTTAATTCTCACTCTTCTAAAGTGATGCCCTGTTAAAAGCCTACCCTATTAAAGGCTTACAACACACTGTTAAATGTGACCTTGTTAGAGGATTTCACAAAACTATTAGGAATGGACCTGGTTAAAGTTCTTTAGAACATCCACTTGGAATGTCACCCTGTTAAAGGATTTATCTAATGGCTGTTAAACCAACCTAAGTCCATAGGATTTATCTTACTGTTACGATTGCTAGAAAGTAACGATAATGGTCTTTTGATCTGACATAACTTACAACATACTTTGTAGATTTCAGATCACTCTTTTAGTTCAATCCTTATGCTTGGCTTCAATCACTTCAGCTCTGACTGCTTGTCTCCCTCTCAAGCTTCGTCTCCTTGAGTCTTCCTAGTCATTCTGCCAATGCAATCATCCTTGTGGTTGTCTATCCAAACAAAGTTCTTGTTTTAACTTCTCCTTAGCTCATTCTTCAGCATTTCATGCTTTTATGCTTGACCACGGCTCTCTCTCTCACTATCCCCTCTATTCCACTTTCTTCCACACTATTTTCATTAATTTATGTCTTCTTATATACAAGTCTAATTTTCCTTTGCCACTCAATTCTCCCTCTCTTATTTTAGGGTTTCCAAATGGATTAGGTAGGATACAATGTATCTACCCCATATCTTGTTTTCTTCGCCATCTGTATCTTAAAAATGTTCTACATGGTGTTCTGTGCCACCAACTCATCATTCTTATCTTCCTTTTAATTCACAAATTTTTAGATAATAACTTTGTTAGCTTAGATCTGACGAATCTTCAATTTTCTAAATAATGCAGCAACTCGGCATTATTGAGTTACTGGTGCTCGGTATCTCTATGTTACTCAGCATCAGTGAGTTACTGGTGCTCGACACCTGTGTGTTATTCGGAATCATTGAGTTACTGGTGCTTGGCACCTCTGTGTTACTCAGCATCATTGAACTTGCTCGGCACATGAACTTGCTCGGCACTTGAACTTGCTTGGCTCTTACTAGCTTGCTCGGCACCTTCTCTCTAATAAACTTAGTTTGAGCTTTATAGAAGACTTAGCTAAAACCTTAGATCTTTGATATGTTTCAGTGTAATCATTCTTTGTATCTTTTAGTATGTCATCCAATATACTGTTTCATTAATGGCTTGACTGATCCTTGTACTTCATTACAACATCATAACTTCAACCTTTCTCTAGGTGTTCTAGTTACATCTTATTGATTGCTTCCACCTTGACAATCAACTAATTGATAGTATTTGGATCACTAAAGCAATTGTCATCCCTACAAGGAGCAAGTTTGACATCAATGACAAAAAAATGATTGAGGACATTCTTTACCAGTTCCATATATTATTCCAACAATTGTTCTTATGATCATTTCCAACAATCTCCCTCTTTGGCATTGATGGAAAACTAAACTGATCAAGTAATCAATTCAGTTACCACCAGGATTGTATTGATTTGCTGCATTTTTACTACTGATCACATATATCTCCCTCTTTCATATATATCTCCCTCTGTCTTTGCATTGATTAGTTTTCTGCATATTTCTCCCTCTTTGACATTAATGCCAAAGATGTAACATCTTTATCATGCAAAATATAAGCTTTGGCTTCTTGTTGTCTTTCTCCCTCTGTCACCATGTTTGTGACTGATTTGGAGTTTCTGTTCCTGCTGTCATCCTTTGCATCAACCTGTTAATATTTCAATGATTTGTTCATGTTGATGCAAGGCAGCTTCCTTATTGCCATAAACTACTTCAGTTAGGGGTATAACCCCCATCTTGCCTCTAAGATATTCATAGGCATCCTTGGGCAATGGATTGGTGAAGATATCTGCAGTTTGTTCCTTTGTGTGAATGTATTCCAACTTCACTTTTTTGTCTTCTACCAATTCTCTGACATAATGATACTTGATTGTAATGTGCTTGGTTTTTGCATGCATCACTGGGTTTTTGGATATGTTTATAGAACTTGTATTATCACAATACAATATCATCGATTTTGTTACTTCTTCTTTCATTCCATTCAATAGATGTGTGAGCCATACAATGTTTGTACAATTGACTGCAGCTGCCACATATTCTGATTCTGCAGTGGACTGGGATATACATGTTTGTTTCTTGCTAGTCCAGGTAACCAGCCTTTTGCCTAGAAATAATGCACCTCCACTTGTGTTTTTTCTGTCATCAATGTTTCCTCCCTAGTCTGCATCTGTATATGCATTGAGTTCAAATTTTCCATTCTTTTTGTAGTATAGACCAAAATCATCAGTCCCTTTGAGATATCTCATTATTCTTTTTACTGCTATTAGATGATTTTCTTTAGGATTAGCAGAGAACCTAGCCACTATTCCAACTGCTAATGCTATGTCTAGTCTACTATGTACAACACATTGTAGTTTTTCAATCATGGATCTGTACATTATTTGATTGACTTCAGCTCACTCATCATTTTTGGATAGCTTATTCCCTGTGGCCATTGGTGTGCTAACTGGTTTGGATTCCTCCAATCCAAATGTTTTAAGAATTTCTTTGATGTATTTTGATTGTGTAATAAATATTCCATGTTTGAGTTGATGAACTTGCAATACAACAAAAAATTTGATTTCTCAAAACATAGACATTTCAAATTCATGTTTCATTTTGTCAGCAAAGCCTTTACAAAGTACTTCCTTACCACCAAATACTATGTCATCCACAAAAATTTCAGATACAATAATGTCTTTACCTTCTTCAGCTTTGATGTACATGTTGCTGTTATCATCAGTTCTTTCAAATCCAATTTGCACTAGATACTTGTGAAGTCTCTCATACCATGCTCTAGGTGCTTGTTTCAAACCATAGAGTTCTTTATGTAACTTACACACCATATCCCTATTGTTTTCATCAACAAATTCTTCTGGTTGTTCAATGTAGACTTCTTCTTCTAGTATACCATTTAAGAAGGTGGATTTTACATCCATCTGATAGACTTTGAAATATTTGTAGGCAGCATATGCAAGTAAAGTTCTTACTCCTTCCATTCTTGCAACAGGAGCGAATGTTTCTCCATAATCTATTCCTTCTTCTTGAGCATAACCCTTGCATACTAATCTAGCTTTATTTCTGGTAATCTCACCATTCTCATCTAGTTTGTTTCTGAATACCCATTTGGTGCCAATCACATTCTTGTCAGTTGGTCCGGGAACCAAACTCCAAGTTTTATTTTTTCTTATTTTATCAATTTCTTCTTCCATAGCTTTATACCAGTCGCCATCTTGTAATGCACTGTATACTGTCTTGGGTTCAGATTTGCTAATCAGACATGATTCGTGTCTTAGTCTGTTCCTTTTCATTGGTCTTGCATCTTTGTCACTAATTATTTGTTCAGTAGGGTGATGTCTTTTTACATATTTGGATAATCTTGGCTCTATCCTTGTTTCCATGTTTGATCTTTCGGATTCAGGATCACTATGCTCTTCATTGTTAGGTTGTTCTTCATGATGTATGATGTCTTCTAAATTGGATTGTGCATTTTCTTCATTCTGTAACCCGGCTTCTGAATGCAACTCGGCATTCACTGATTGTGAATCGACTGAAACTGACACTTGTTGTTGACTTTCAATTTGATTGAAATCATCCTCATCAGCAATCATTCCTTCATAAGAATATACAAAAGTTTTGTATTCTTCCATTTTCTTTGGTTCTTCAGCTTGGACTTCTGTGTGCTCATCAAAATTTACATTTGCACTTTCCACAATTTTGTTAGTGTTAACATTCAAACACTTATATGCCTTACTTCTTGTGGAGTAACCAAGAAATATACCTTCATCACTTTTTGCATCAAATTTTCCATCTCTTACATCTTTAAAGATAAAACATTTGCAACCAAATACTTTGAAATGTTTTACATTTGGTGAGTAACCATACCATAATTCAAAAGGTGTTGTATTTGTACCTTTCTTGACTTGTACTCGGTTCAATGTATGAACAGCTACACTTACAGCTTCTCTCCAGTATTTTAGAGAAACATTCTTTTCCATCATTAATGTTCTGGCACAATCAATTACAGATATGTTTCTTCTTTCAGCAATTCCATTCTGTGGGGGAGTTCTAGGAGTTGATGTCTTTCTTTTGATTCCATTGTCATTGAAAAATATCTCGAATTCATTTGATGTAAATTCACCACCTCTATCTGATCTTAGACATTTCAAGTGTTTTCCAGTTTCCTTTTCAACTCTGGCCACATACCACTTAAACATTTGAAAAGCATCAGATTTTTGTTTTAAGAACATAACAGTCATCATCCTGGAATAGTCATCAACAAATAACATTATGTATTTATCTCCTCTATAACTTTGTATTTCCATTGGACCACATAAGTCAGTGTGAACTAACTCAAGTATCTCTTTAGATGTATAGTTTTTGCTTTTGAAACTTGACTTTGTCATCTTTCCTAGCTGACATTGTTTACACATGACATTATCAGGCTTCTTCAATTTTGGTAGACCTCTGACTTTCTTCATTTTACTAATTTTGACTAGATTCTCCAAGTTGACATGACATAATCTTCTATGCCATAACCATTCATCATCAAATTTTGCAAATAGACAAGAAGCATCATCCATATCAAGGTAAAACAAATTACTCTTTGTTTGATCACCTTTTCCTATTAGTTTACCATCATTGTCATAGATTTTTGCAGTTTTGTTTTCAAATTCCACTTTGCAACCTATACTGCCTAATTGTGAGACACTCAGTAAATTGTAGTTTAATCCTTCAACATAGTATGCATTGTCACATGAAATTTGGTCTGCGAGCTTAATGGAACCTTTTCTTCTGATTTGACATGGAGCATCATTACCAAATCTAACACTATTTCCATCATACTGAGTAAAGTTAACAAACTTACTTTTGTCTGCTGTCATGTGATGTGAGCATCCACTGTCTATGATCCATTGGTCATTCTTGTTTATACATTTCACCAGTGCTGTGGCTTCTTCTTCATCAGATTGATCCTTCATGGCTACATAAACAACTTCATCATCATTGTCATCAGAATTTTCTTCAACAATATAACACTTCTTACCTTTTTCTTTGTAGTCTCTCTTGTCATCATCTCTTCTGTTCTTGTATTTGTTGCCTTCCTTGGAATCCTTTTTCTGTGGACATCTTGCAACAACATGACCTACTTCATTACAATTGAAACAAATGATAGGCATCTTACCTTTGAATTTTCCTTTGCCCCTATGAAATCTTCTAGCGAGCAATGCTTCCAATTGTTCCACATCTTCCTCATCAGTGCTACTGTCACTAGATACATACTTCATTTTTCTTCCTTTCCTTGATTTCACCTATTCGGCATCTTTTAGTGATAACTTGGCTTTAAAAGCAGATTCAACATTTTCAGGTTTGTAGTTGTCAAAGTTAGACAACTCAAATGCAATGAGTCTACCTATTATACCTTCAAAGCTCAGATTATTTCCTGGTATACATCTTAGCTCTTGTATTGCTGATACTCTAATAGCATAGATAGGGAGCAAGGTTCTTAAGAACTTACTATGAATAGTATCTTCATCCAGTTGACCATTCAAGCATCTTATTGCACTTACCACTTCCTTTATTCTTGCACCATACTGAGCAGCATTCTCATTTTCTTCCATTTTCATGTCATCAAATTTTCCTCTGAGACTTTCTCTTTTTTCTCTTTGTACATTCTGATCTCCTCCATAGATGTCTGATAGGGCTTTCCACATTTTGAATGTAGTGTCACATCTTTTGATATCATCAAATTCAACATAGCTGAGTGCAGAGGCAATTTACAGCATTGTCTAGTTGTGTTCTTGTTTGTTTTTCATGTCTTCGACAGTAGGAGCACCTTTTGGATCTACATGTTCAGTAACATTTGAATTTTGGGCATAATCTCCTATGGATCCAAGATGTAGCTTCATCAAACTTTGCCATGCAAAAAAGTTGTCTTTGTTGAGCTTGGGAACTTCTCTCTTTGGCACTTTGATCTTTTCTACTAGTAGTCCCTTTAAACTAAATCAGCAGTCTGCTCTGATACCAATTGTTAGAATTCTTTAGAATAACTGAGAGGGGGGTTGAATCAGTTATTTAAGGTCCAAATGCCCTATTAATACCCTTTTCAAATGATCAAACTTAAATCAATCATATAAGCAAATTATTGTAAATCAACATGCAAAGATAAAACATTCAAGATCAACACATGACAAAATGATTTACGTGGAAACCCAATTTGGGAAAAACCACCAGTAACATGCTACTTAATTCTCACTCTTCTGAAGTGATGCCCTGTTAAAAGCTTGCCCTATTAAAGGCTTACAACACACTATTAAATGTGACCTTGTTAGAGGATTTCACCAAACTATTAGGAATGGGCCTGGTTAAAGGTCTTTAGAACATCCGCTTGGAATGTCACCCTGTTAAAGGATTTATCTAATGGATGTTAAACCAACCTAAGTCCATAGGATTTATCTTACTGTTACAATTGCTAGAAAGTAATGATAATTCTCTTTATATTTGACATAACTTACAACATACTTTGCAGATTTCAGATCACTCTTTCAGTTCAATCCTTATGCTTGGCTTCAATCACTTCAGCTCTGACTGCTTGTCTCCCTCTCAAGCTTCATCTCCTTGAGTCTTCCTACTCATTCTGCCAATGCAATCATCCTTGTGGTCATCTATCCAAACAAAGTTCCTATTTTAACTTCTCCTTAGCTCATTCTTCAGTATTTCATGCTTTTATGCTTGACCATGGCTCTCTCTTTCACTATCCCCTCTATTCAACTTTCTTCCACACTATTTTCATTAATTTATGTCTTCTTATATACAATTTTTATTTTCCTTTTCCGCTCAATTCTCCCTCTCTTATTTTAGGGTTTGAAAATGGATTAGGTAGGATACAACGTATCTACCCCGTATCTTGTTTTCTTCGCCAACTGTATCTTAAAAATGTTCTACATGGTGTTATGTTCCACTAACTCATCATTCTTATCTTCCTTTTAATTCAAAAATTTCTAGATAACAACTTTGTCGGCTTAGATCGGACGAATCTTTGATTTTCTAAATAATGCAACAACTCGACATTATTGAGTTACGGGTGCTCGACACCTCTATGTTACTCGGCATCAGTGAGTTACTGGTGCTCGGCACCTCTGTGTTACTCGGCATCATTGAGTTACTGGTGCTTGGCACCTCTATGTTACTCGACATCATTAAACTTGCTCGGCACATGAACTTGCTCAGCACTTGAACTTGCTCAGCACTTAACTAGGAATTTGCTCAGCTCTTACTAGCTTGCTCGGCACCTTCTCTCTAATAAACTTAGTTTGATCTTTACAAAAGACTTAGCTAAAATGTTAGATCTTTGATATGTTTCAGTGTGCTCATTCTTTGTATCTTTTGGTATGTCATCCAATATATTGTTTCATTAATGGCTTGACTGATCCTTGTATTTCATTACAACATCATAACTTCAACCTTTCTCTAGGTGCTCTAGTTACATCTTATTGATTGCCTCCACCTTGACAATCAACTAATTGATAGTATTTGGATCACTAAAGCAATTGTCATCCCTGCAAGTAGAAAGTTTGACATCAATGACAAAACAATGATTGAGGACATTCTTTACTAGTTCCATATATTATTCCAACAATTGTTCTTATGATCATTTCAATCATTTCCAATAGATCTTTTACAACTTACAACCTTACTTGCAAATTACATATCACTATTTAGTCCTCAAATCTACTTGGTTTCCAATCTTTGTAGCTCTAACAACTTGTTCACCCTTCAAGCATTCATCCTCTTTAAGCCTTCCTTCTTAGTATGCCATTGCAGACTTCTTGACTTAGGTCACTTGATGAAGCAAAACCCCTTTCCTTCTCGTTATCAAATTTTTGCATCAAACTCTCTCTCACTTTGCTTCATGACCAAACATTCTTACATATAAGAAATTAGAACATTTTCCCACTCATTATGCATCACCAAAATTAGGGTTTTCGATGGATTAGGTAGGATGGATTCAAATGCACAAAATGATGTCTATTAACATAATAATTGAAAACTTCAGCTTAACAATTTCAAATACATTTATAGGCTAACTGTGGGACTCATGAAATACTTAATAGACCTTGAAATACCATCTAGGTACATGGGCATTAAAATCTCAAATAAGGTTGTATTTTGCAAAGTTCTAAACATAGTACTCCAAAATCCTTACAAACTTGGGGTGTCCCAAAAGTTAGATTTATTAGTATCTAATATCTAATAATTAATTTGAAGGTATTACTTGTCCTATGATAACTCTAATAGTGGGGATATTACATGTAGAAACCTTTGAATGAAGGGTTAGATCAAATGACCTTGCCAAACAATAGTATGATAAGGAAGAAGAAGGAGATGATATAGGAACACCTAGAGGGATACATGTTGAAGGAATAGATATGGGTGTATGAAAAACAATAAGGAAAAGGTAGTTCATGATCTCTTGAATATTATTGTGAATTATATGATATGAACGATTATCAGTAATGAAATTTTTTTAAGACGGGATTGAGATGGACTATCCTCACTTGGTGGAGTAGTATAGAATCAAAGAGAGTGGGAAGAGGGATGAAAAAATTATGATATGGAGATTGATGAAGGTTATGGTAATGGAGCAATTTCTTCAATCTATTTTTTCTATTTAGAGAAAAGGGTTAAGACATAATTATAAATAATTTAAAGAGACTAATGTGATCATTAGAAAGTAAAGTACACCAAGATAATTGAGAGGGACGTGGGGGGGGGGGGGGGGGAGAGAGAGTGGGGGGAATCAGTTATGCAACTAAAAAATTCTCAATATCTTCATTAACTTTGAAACATGTAAATAGTAGATAGAAAAACCATAGATATATAACCATATATAGTAGCATCAAATGTTTTAACTAGGTAAACTCTTTATAAGAGGAGGGAAAATGGTGAGAGTGATGCCCACAAGATGATTTACTAAAATTAAAGTTTCTTGTGAAATAATGGACCATGTTAGGATTCAATGAAATACAATTGGTACATATGAGTCCACGTAAAGGGATTTCAACCTTGTTTATTTGTGTTAACCTTATTAGGAGTTGAAAGGAAGATAGATCAACCTACTATTCAAAAAACTTATGTACTACCCCAATCGAATCAAATAAGTGTATATCAACAATTTTTTAACAAAAAATTATCTTTCCAAATATAATTCCTTGGAAGCTCTTTGTGCATCAACTGTGTCTGCCTATTTTATGATCCAGAAGTATTCGCATTCAAGCTCACACAATATATCACATAGATATGACCACCTATTACATGATCTGCATGAGATACCTACGTCCAAGTAAATGAAATTTCCTCTATGACAAGTCCTAAAGAAAATTATTGAGTTGGCCTTGAGGTTTTCCCAATTTATAATAATAATATAGGACCACCTTAAGATATTTCAATACATGTTTCATTACAAATTTTCACAATTATAAGTAATTTGTCAGCTAATATTTTTTCATAAACCCCACTCATTGATCATATTATTATGTCTATTTAATCAAGTCATCTTAAGCATGTATTTAATCTTTCCATTTGCTCACTCAAATAGGTTCCATCTTTTTTAGGAGACAAAATCCAAGCATCAATGCCCACTTTCAAGAAACATTGTCTCAAAGTTATCTCTACCAATACATTCATGACTCTTTCATGTTTTCATATTTTTGTATGCACTCTTAGTTGTATGATATAGACTCACTCTAGAACATGTATAAATGTGCATAACTTGGTTAAGTGCACAAAGTTGTGGATAAAAAAGATACTACATTTTATTTTTCTAATCTAGGAAATAATGTGATCATACTAGATAGTGTAATCACACTATGGTCTGGGTGAGATGAGATGTTAGGAACCTGTGTGTTCCTTCTGTTTATTTTGTTAGAGTAGTGTTGTTGGACGCATATGCTTTGTAAGTCGTCCCGTGAGTATATTTTATTATCCCACATGCATAGGTAGTATTACTTTTCTAGATCGTACCCAGTATATAAGAATAGGTTGAGGCCCTTGATGGGTACGGACAAATTTATTGTATTGAGCTTGCTCAAAGGAGGTTACCCCCTCGAAGTGGCCTGCGATCAGTAGATTCATTCTGAGTTCTGCTATCACTTGGTATTCTGTTATTTCGAGCATTCTCACGATATTGCTATAAGGAGGTTCTTCACATCTGGTATCAGAGCACTCTCTTGGGATCGCTGGGTGGAAATTACATCAAATTTTTTTTCTGTCGTGGCCTTCAGGTTCCTCTCACTTCTAATATCTCTTGTTATTGCAATAACTCTTTTCAGTTGTTCTGTCTGTGAGTGAATTTTTCTAAGTCGACTGTTCAAAAAAAAAAAAAAAAAAGAGTAAAATTTTTTCTGTTTTTTAGTCGTAGCTTCCTTGTTTGCTTTTTGTTTCTGCTCATACTTCCGCAGAACGTCTGCAATATCATTTCGCATACTTCCTTCCTTGGCGACCCAACCCCAAATTTTACATATCAAAGCCCTAAATCCCTCATTTATCTAATTTTAGGGTTTGCCCTATCTTTTTCACCTCTCATCCAATCGCCACCAAACTGAGCCACAAGATTCGATTCCTCATTTTGCTCCCTTATCCCTCTTGGACTGTTCGCCTCATTTCGCCTCCCTACCCTTGAAACCCTCATTTTTCTTTTTCCCTTGTCCCCAGGTAGTCTCCCACCACCCGTCGAACACCCGTTTCCTATATGAGTTTTACCCAAATCCAAGTTTGCCGTAACTAAAAAAGTTTTTGTTTCTCATCTTCTACCCATTCCAAAAAAAAAAAAAAAAAAAAAAAAAAACCTTGTTTTATGGTTGTTACGCGTACAGGAGCAAAAATCATGGAAGAGGAAATTGCATCCCTCAAAACCAAACTTCAAGATCTGGATGACAAAATTCTGGGTCTTAACTTTCAGCAGTCAGCCATGAGCCGAAACCATTCAGGAGATACTGGGTCCTCTTCTGGCAATTTTCGTGGACCAAAGCTTGATTTTCCATGCTTCGATGGTTCTGATCCGACTGGATGGATCTATAGGGCAGAGCAGTATTTCAGCTTGCATAATACTTTGGATAACCACAAAGTCCCCCTTGCATCTTTTCATTTGGAACATGAAGCTCTTCAATGGTTCCGTTGGTACATCAAGGCTAATGTAGGCCCAACGTGGAGCGAATTGTGCACCCTCATTTTGGAGCGCTTTGGCCCTAGTTCCTTTGATGATTTCACAGGAGCACTCACTAAACTGCGTCAAACAGGCACTGTAAGAGAATACCAGACAGAGTTTGAAAAATTAGCTAATCACACAGAGGGCTTGTCTGATGAATTCTTCCGTAGTTGTTTTGTCAGTGGTCTGAAGGATGCACTTCACTCAGAAGTCAAAATGTTTCGACCTACTACAATGATGGAAGCCCTTGGGTTGGCTAAGTTAGCGGAAGACAAGATTAGTGCTCTACAACGCTCCCGATCTAATTTTGTTCCATTCAGAAATATAGGTTCTCACAACCCTCCAGTCATACCAGCTCCCAGAACTACTCCGATCAAGCACTTGTCTGAAACAGAGATGCGAGTCAGGCGAGACAAAGGGCTTTGTTATAATTGTGATGAGAAATGGTCTCGGGGCCATAGATGTGTTCAGCAAAAGCTCTATCTCTTGGATGTGGATTCTCCACCGGAACTGGAAGCATATGTAGATGCTCAGGAAACAGTGGATGATGAGGTTGAGCCTCACCAGCCTGAACCTCCTTCACTAGAAGCTCCACCAGAGATATCTGTCCATGCTTTGGCAGGAGTCACTACTCCACAAACCATGCGGGTCCAGGGTTTCTTCAAGAAGATCCCTCTTACTATACTTATTGATTCTGGTAGCACTCATAACTTCATTGATCCACGAATAGCCAAACAGGCTGATTGCTTTATCCATCCCTGCTCTAGCTTTGAAGTCATGATTGCCAATGGGGGCACTTTACCTTGTAAAGGGAAATGTCGCAATGTGCGTCTCTCTATTGGAGATTATAACATGCGCTCTGACATGTTTGCCTTACCCTTAGGTGGCTGTGATGTGGTTTTGGGTGCCCAATGGTTACGCACTCTTGGCCCCATTCTCTGGGATTTTGCTGAACTTTGGATGCAATTTTCAGCCGAGGGGCACCAACACACTTTGAAAGGCTTACAACCAGGGTCTCTCAGCATCATCAGTTCACACCGTATGGAAAAACTTCTTAAGAAGAATTCACATGGTGTCATCGCTCAGCTCCATTCCATTCAGATGCAGCCATCAGCAGTCTCTAGCACTCCTGCCGATCTCCAACACATTTTGGACAAGTATTCTGGTATATTTGCTGAACCTGTGGGATTACCTCCTTCTCGTCCAGAGGACCACCGTATTCAGCTCCTTCCTGGCAGTGTTCCGCCCAACCTCAGGCCCTACCGCTACCCATTTCATCAGAAGACCGAAATCGAGATACTTGTTCGTGACTTACTGAAGCAAGGTATTATTCGCCCTAGTACCAGTTCCTTTTCTTCTCCAGTTCCGCTTGTTCGCAAAAAAGATGGGTCATGGCGCCTCTGCATTGATTTCCGAGCACTTAATCATCTCACTATAAAGGACAAGTTTCCCATTCCAGTTGTTGATGAACTTCTTGATGAACTTCATGGGGCTCATTTTTTCTCCAAGTTAGATCTTCGTTCTGGGTATCATCAAATTCGGGTTCATGAGGAGGATATACCTAAAACTGCCTTCCGCACACATGATGGTCACTATGAATTTTTAGTCATGCCCTTCGGCCTCACGAATGCTCCTTCAACATTTCAGGCAGTGATGAATAACATATTTCGACCATACCTCCGAAAATTCATTCTAGTCTTCTTTGATGATATCCTCATATATAGCAAAACTTGGGCTGAGCATCTCCATCATCTGGAGCTTGTCTTGCAACTTCTCTCTGATCATCAACTCTGTGCAAAACTATCTAAATGTGTGTTTGGCCAGGAGGAAGTGGAGTATCTCGGGCATATTGTTGCACACCATGGAGTGCAGGTGGATCCTACAAAAATAGATGCCATGAAAACTTGGCCGCATCCTAAAACTCTCAAGAGCCTTCGGGGTTTTTTGGGGTTGACTGGCTACTACCGCAAGTTTGTCAAAGATTACGGGAAAATTGCAGCACCATTGACAGCTCTGTTAAAAAAGGATGCCTTCTCCTGGACCCCTGTTGCTGAGACTGCATTTGAACAACTGAAACAGGCTATGTGCAGTACACCTGTTCTCGCGATGCCAGATTTTTCCAAACCCTTCACTATTGAGAGTGATGCTTGCGGCAATGGATTGGGTGCTGTTCTCCTGCAAGATGACCATCCTATTGCGTTCACTAGCAAAGCCCTCTCTGGTAAGAATCTAGCCCTCTCTACTTATGAAAAAGAAATGATGGCTATTTTGCATGCTGTACAGAAGTGGCGGCCATACCTCTTAGGGAGTCATTTTTGCATCAGAACCGATCACCAAAGTCTGAAATACTTCCTGGAACAACGGGTATCCTCTCCTACACAACAGAAATGGGTCAGCAAACTCATGGGGTATGATTATGAGATCACCTACAAGAAGGGTAAGGAGAATATTGTGGCAGATGCTCTTTCTCGCACATTTGATAATCAAGCTTCCCTTTCCGCTATTTCTAAGCCCATTCCCAATTGGTTAGCCTCTGTTCAGCAGGGCTATGACAGTGACTCTTCTTTATCTCAAATCATTCACCAGCTAGCCAATAATCCTTCTGCTATACCACATTACTCTTGGGATGGTGCTTCTCTTCGATACAAGGGTCGGCTAGTGCTTCCTCAGAACCCAGCTCTACATCAGGCTATTTTTTATGAACTCCATGCTTCTCTTTCAGCAGGGCACTCAGGCTTCCTCAAAACTTATGAGCAAGCAAGGAGAAACTTCTTTTGGAAAGGGATGAAACAGACGATTCAACAGATGGTGGCTGAATGTGATACTTGCCAACGCCACAAGGGTGAAACGACCCTCCTTCCTGGCTTGCTCGAACCATTGCCCATCCCTACACGGATTTGGACTGATATTTCTATGGATTTCATTGAAGGGCTTCCTAAATCCGGTGGCAAGATAGTGATCTTGGTTGTGGTTGATCGTCTCTCGAAATATAGTCATTTTTGTGCCCTCAGCCACCCCTATACGGCCTCCTCTGTTGCACAAATATTCATGGACCAGATATTTCGTCTTCATGGACTCCCTTCTTCCATTGTCTCTGATCGTGATGCAACTTTTACCAGTCATTTTTGGACTGAACTATTTCAGAAAACTGGCACCAAACTGAAGATGAGTTCGGGCTATCACCCACAAACTGATGGTCAAACTGAAATTGTCAATAAATGCTTGGAAACTTATCTTCGTTGCTTCACTTCCGAGCAGCAACATCAGTGGGCCAAGTGGCTCCCTTTAGCTGAATGGTGGTACAATACCTCTTACCACACTACCTCTAAAATGACTCCATATGAAGTAGTCTATGGTCAGGCACCTCCAGTGCTCCTTCCCTACACTCCCAACAGCTCACCAGTCCAGGCAGTTGACATAGTTCTCCGCAGCAGGGATCAGATTCTTCGTACCTTACAGGATAATCTTCACATGGCCCGTAATCGGATGAAACAACAAGCAGATCAACACCGTTCTGAGCACTCATTTCAAGTTGGGGATATGGTTTTTCTTCGTCTACAGCCATACAAAAAATCCTCCCTAAAGCTGAAAGGGCGTCATAAGCTGGACCCAAAATTTTATGGGCCTTATAAGGTTCTGCAGAAGATTGGTTCAGTTGCTTATAAACTGGAACTTCCTCCTTCTTCCCGCATTCATCCAATCTTTCATGTTTCTTGTCTAAAGAAAGTTCTGGGTACCACTGTCAGAGCACAAACTACTCTCCCTGAAATGGATACGGAAGGATCCATTATCCTGGAGCCGGTGGCAATCATTGACCAGCGCACTCGCCAGCTTCGCTCTCGCTCCATCTCTGAGGTCTTGATTCAGTGGCATGGCATGCAACCAGAGGATGCTACCTGGGAACCCCTTCTTCAGATTCAACAACAATTTCCACACCTTAAGCTTTGAGGACAAAGCTTTTTTCTAAGGGAGAGGGGATGTTAGGAACCTATGTGTTCCTTCTGTTTATTTTGTTAGAGTAGTGTTGTTGGACGCATATGCTTTGTAAGTCGTCCCGTGAGTATATTTTATTATCCCACATGCATAGGTAGTATTACTTTTCTAGATCGTACCCAGTATATAAGAATAGGTTGAGGCCCTTGATGGGTACGGACGAATTTATTGTATTGAGCTTGCTCAAAGGAGGTTACCCCCTCGAAGTGGCCTGCGATCAGTAGATTCATTCTGAGTTCTGCTATCACTTGGTATTCTGTTATTTCGAGCATTCTCACAATATTGCTATAAGGAGGTTCTTCACATGAGACTATGGATCATGAAATTGAAATAGCACTATGATCTTACAATCACAATATTTGAAAGATAAATGAATTGGGTAGTGAAATCATGCTATAGTGCGATCACATTGTTGTAAATTTTTAATTTTTTTTTAAACCATGAGAGTCATTTGTCATATCTCTCTATTTTCTCTCTAGCAATTTTGGCATCCACTTACCTACAAAGTAGTGTGATTGCAAAGCATGTAGTGTATTTTTACCCTAATTTGCATCAAAAATGTCTCCATATTGTCGAAAATCCCAAATAAATCAAAGAGCCATGAATTTTGACTCTTGTTTTTGTTAAATTTTTTTTTTTCAATAGTTTTTATGAATGTTGATTTGGATTTGAGAAGTTTTAATTTTAAAGTAATATATAAAATCCATCCCCTAATCCTCCTATGAAGAATCCACCACAAAATCCACCAATTCAACAAAGTCCACAACCAAACCCTCCATAATATCAATGTGAAAACCATGAAAATGGAGAACAACAACTTACACTAACCCCACTAATCAAAAGACCTCATCTTGGGACCCAAGGTATTTTTTTGAATGAATTTAAGAGTAGTAAAACCAAGTTAGAAATAATTATTAGGAAACTAAATAATTCATTTCAAAAGAATCATGGCAAGGCATGATCCTTTCAGACCATTCTGAGCTAGGTAGCATCAATTAGCAAGTAATTGATCTATGGAATAATAAAAGAGAAGATTAAAAACATAGTGTGCTCATACATTTTCATATGAAGATAGAAAAAATAATATTACCAAAGATGACATATATTCTTTGTTTAAAATGTCAAGTGAATAAAACACATTGAGAACTATAACTAAAAGGTTCATCATCCATTGATTCATTCAAGAAGGCATTAAATTTTTTTTTTAGGATAGATGGTGGATGGTGTTTGATTACCCTCCTTGTAATAATCTTGAGGTTCCAAAGTATATCTTGATAAAATTATAATCCGAGTTTCTCCTTGGGGATATCCCCAATTAATTTGATATTCTTCCTTCTTAGTGTCATGGTTGGGGATCATCATTTGATAGGTCAAGAGAACTTTGTGACCCTAATATTGTTAGGCCACTTGTTGGAAAGCCATGGGTAGAATATGTTACTATTCATTTTTTTGTGAAGGAACACATAGAGGCCGAAACACTAGACACTATTGGAAATTTGGCTTAGAGGCTCATTAAGGGTGTCACTCCTTTAGTTGTCGATGAGCCTACTAAGAGTACTAGTCAGATGTGCTCAATATGTGTATCTCTTTGCACATTTCTCACTTATAGAAAAGAGGTGTTAGCATGAATGCTGATGGTATCCTTTTGGTGGAGTATCGTAAGCATTAGAGAGACTATTTATGATTGATATATTGCATTCATGACTATGTTTTTCAATGATGTCAATGTAGTATTGTTTTTGTAAAGATTGATAGAGTAGATGACAAAGAAAAAGGTCATACATAAATGATGAGTTCAGGAACACTTAAGGATGTGTTCTACAATGTATCTTAATGATGTGGATAAGTGCCCATAAAAAAGATGAAGATAGGTAGAAGATATTCAAGACTTATAGAAGATAGTAGTCAATGTATCTAATAAGTGATTTTTGATGATTGATTTGTATCTCTTAATTAAGATAGAATCATGATGAGTGAAATTTAAAAGTTATAATATATAGCCTAATGATGGTGTCAATGAATTGAGGTTGCACATGTACAAAGTTATAAATACTATGAGCTAACAATGATTTATAATGTCAAAAAGATGTAAACTTATGTAATATCTTAATGAGGTCCTATTATAATTAATTTGGATAGCCTCAAGGAAAACTCAAGGAATTATTTTGAGGATACATAGTATAAACAAAGGTTATTTTCTTGGTGTCGAAGTATGTGATTGATTTATAAAGTGGGAGTTGTACAAATAATATGAGAAGTTGGTAAATGTGTTTATATGATGCAAGGGATTATTTGGATGCAAGATTTGTGATATATAGTATTTATATTAGAAGAGGATAGGTTTGTTCAAGAGGATAGAGGATCTGAATTTATTCCATTTCTATTATTCTACAAGGAATAATATAAAGACTAGTTGGATAGTGAGTTCGATGGTCTTGCCCCTAAAGCTGTTTGGACAATAGGTCCATCTGTCTTCTACATCTCCTAATAGGGACTGATATGTAATAAATGTATTTCATTGGCTCCTAAAAAATTCCATCCTCTAACATGGAACTTTTATATTAGTACATCATTTTGTTGGTATCATCCCCATCAAAGTTTTCCTTCTGATTAAGGGTTTCCCTAGTTAACATATCTAGTGTTATTATGTATGTATATTTTCTTATATTTGTTGATTATATTGTTCACATGATTAAATATTATTCAAGTTGAAATTTTTTTTTAATAGTTCTATAACTAATTCACCCCCTCCTTGTCTCACTTATCTTGGTGGACTAGACTTTTTAATAATTAGTATCAGAGCATCAGGTCTTGTAAGAAAAATCTTAACAACTTTGGGAGATCAATGGTAGGTCACTTTCAAAAAGAAAGTCAAACATTTTATCGAGTTAACTATGATAGTTAGAAGAAGAATATGAAGACTCATATGCTACATGTGGGTCTAGTATATTGGTTGATAACAAAGAATGAAAACAAGATTGTTGAAGAAAGAAAACTTGAGGAATGAAGTGAAGCTGAAAGAGATCTATTTAGGTGTGATATGATTGCTAGAGAATCATTAATGTAAGCTCTTCCTAAGAATAAATATAGTCAGGTAAAATCCTTAGGGACATCTCATAAAATTTGGACAACCTTTGAATCTACTTTTGAAGGTGATAAGTATGGTAAAAGAATCAGAATATGTAAATTGATATGTTTGTTTCAAGATGCTAAAATGATGGAAGATGAATCTATGAGAAGTTCTATTGGTAGAATATCAAAGATTGTTGAAAGAATTAATTCTTTTCAATGATCTAAAGAAGAAGATGATATTACTTGGAAGAGTTTAAAAATGTTGACACAACGATTTAGACAAATAGCATAGATAATTGAGCAAGTTATACCTTGCACTGAGAAATTTACTAGAGAGACTTTACTTGGAAGATTGGAAGCAACATGATTGAGATTAAAGAAATCTAGAAAATTTCTTAGAGTGGAAACAACTTTTAGTCCCTTGAATGTTCATCCTTTTTATCAAGAAGTGCAAGCACTAGTGGAGACTGTGGTAGTAGAAGAAGTTCTAGATCTAGCAAAGATAGAAGAATTGAAGAAGCAATTGCTCTGTTTGTAAGAAGAGAACCATATGGTAAGAATTTTTTTAATGTTGGACTTGCAATGAATTTGATTATTATGCTTCTAAGTGTCCTAAAAGAGAGAAAACATATAAGAAGAATTTTAAGCCTTGAAGAGCTAGAGATTGTTTGTATGCAAAGAAGATGATGAGTCTTAAGAAAGATTTTAGATTGAAAGTGATGATGAATTATGACTTGTAGCTATAAAAGAAGGAAGTTGTGAAAGAAAAGTTAGAGATGAAAAAGCCCTAGCATCACAAGTTGAAAAGAAATCTGATTGGATTATAGACAATGGATGTTTGCATCATATGACTAGAGATATGAATACATTTGTTAAGTTTAGAAATCATGAAGGAGAAATTGTTAGAGTTGGTAAAAATGGAACTTTTCATATCACAGGAGTAGGATCTATTGCACTAGATGCAAATACTAACACTAATGATATTTATTTTGTTGATGGATTAAACCATTACCAATTGAGTGTTGGACAATTGGTTGATAAAGATTATTAGTTGCAATTTAGAAAGAAGGCATGCATTATCAAGGAAAAAGATGGTAAGTTTATTGGAACTTGTATAAGGTCCAAAAGTAATGTATTCCAATTAAACCCTATAGAGATGACCTATTTGGTTGCAAAGGTGCATAAAAATTGGTGATGGCACTAGGGAGTTTTTCATATACAATTTGACAATATTGTGAAAGCTAGTAGTACATTTTTTGTTAGAGGTCTACCTAGAACCATGGAAGTTACTAGTGTGGTTTGTTAAGAGTATGTTATAGCTAAGAAGAAGAAGGTTTCTTTTTTCAATAGTAATTTTCACTACCACAGTGAAATTGGAGATATTGTTCATATAGATTTGATTTGTCCCACCAGAACAAGAGGATTCTATGGTGAATGGTACTTTATGATTATTGTTGGTGATTTCACTAGAATGATGTGGGTAGCATTTCTTTTAAAAAAATTTGAAGCTTTCGAAAAGTTTAAGTTGTTCAAGAACAAACTTGTGAATGGATATGGTGTAAAGATAAAATGTTTGAGATCATATAGAGGTGGAGAGTTTACTTTTACAGAATTTAACATCTTTTGTGAAGAAAATGGTATTAAGATACAACTATCAACACCTAGGACTACTGAGAAAAATGGGATTTTGAAAGAAGAAATAGGTCTAAAACTGAAGTAGCAAGAGCAATGATGTTTGAGAATGATGTATCCAAGACATTTTGGAGAGAACAAGTCAACACAACACTCAACACCATAAACAAAGTGAAAATTAGAAAAGGTACAAACAAGACCCCTACGAATTATGGCTTCGAGATGTGCTATCAATAAAATATTTTAGAATTTTTTGAAGTAAGTGTTACATAAAGAAAGATGATGATATTGGAAAGTTTTATTCAAGAAGTGATTATCGTATGTTCCTTTGTTATTCATTGAAAAGTAAAGCTTATAGATGTTTAAATCAAAGATCTAAGACAATTGTTCAACATGCAAATATAAAAGTGGATGAAAATTTTGGAGTTTAATAGAGAATATTGGATTATATTTCTAATGAAGAGAATATAATGGTAGATTTGTTAGAGAGAATATTGAAGTTTTCTTTGAGACTAACAATCATCTATGGAGTGATGTTTAAATTGTTCAACAAAGCAATGGAAAGATATCATAAACAAGAAAATAAAAAAGAATTGAACTAACAACTCCTACACTGAACATGAATTTAATAGAGAATCATAGTGCTAATCAAATTATTGGAAGTAAAGACAAAGGAGTGATAACAAGAAATGTATTGCATGAGGAATTATGTTTGATTTTTTAAGTTGGACCATAGGATATAGATTGAGCATGCAAGGAAGATCATTGGATTCAATAAATAAAGGAAAAACTAGAACAGATTGTAAGAAATGAGACATGAGAATTGGTTCTTAGACCTAATGACAATAATCTTATAGGAACTAAATGGGTATTTAGAAATAAGATGATTGAAAAGGGTGAAGTTGTGAGGAATAAAGAAAGATTGGTATGAAAAGGATATTGACAACATGAAGGCCTAGATTATGAACTGACATTTTCCTCTGTTGCCAAAATTGAAGAAATAAGAAGGTTCTTAGTTTATGCAGGAAGTGAGAAGTTCACATTGTATTAGATTGATGTAAAGTCAACATTTTTGAATGGAGAACTTGAAGAAGAAGTCTACATTGAGCATCCTGAAGGATTTTCTTTGACAGAAGAAAAAGACATGGTATGTGGATTTAAGAAAGCATTGTACAGCCTAAAGCAAGCACCCAAAACCTAGTATGCAAGGTTGGACACATATTTGTCAAAATTGGGATTTGTTAAAGGTATGAGAGATGAAAACTTATATTTGAGAGAAATTGAGAATGGATTTTTTATACTTGTAATATTTTTTGATGACACAATAATTGGAGGAAATGATGAAGCAAGTGACAAATTGGTTGATGAGATGAAGAATGAGTTTGAGATTAGCATGATTGGTGAGATGAAATTTTTCTTGGGTCTACATATTGTACAAAAATATTATGGAATTTTCTTATAATAAGAAAATTATTTAAAATATTTATTGAAAATATGTCTTAGAAGTTGTAAGCCTATTGGTACACTTATTATAATTGGTCATGAGTTATCTAGAAAAGATGAAACACCTATAGTTGAGTAGAAGAAGTATAGATCTATGATTTGAGGTTTACAATATCTATGTCACACATGAATAGATATAGAAATTGTAGTGTGGATTATAGAAATATTTCAAGGTGATCCTAAGGAATCACATTATGAAATAATAAAAGAGAATATTCTAATAATTAAAGGGTACACATGATTTTGGACTATGGCATGAATAATCAAGTGATTTTAACTTGAATGCATACATTAATGTAGATATGATAGGTAGTATGGATGATAGAAAGAGAAACAGTGGTGTAGCATGTTTCCCTGAAGGAGTATTGGTTTCTAAATAGTATTTCACATAGTAGAACAAAAGCAGAGTATGTAGTATCAACATACAATTGTAATTAGATCATGTGGATGAAGCCAATGTTGAAGGATATTGGGATAGAGTTTTCAAAACCTATCATCATAAATTGTGATAGCACAAGTACATTGAGTATGTCTAATAATCCTGTATTAAATTTTAAGACTAAGCATGTATCCATTAGGTATCATGTTCTAAGAGAGAAAGTTACAGAAAAGGAAATCAGATTAGATTATGTAAGTAGAAAAGACCATATTGTAGATATCTTTATAGAGCCATTTCTTAAAGATACATTTGATTATTTGAGGTATGTTTGGGGTTATGGCCCTACCTAATTTTGATTAGATCATGTAGAGAATGCATTAGTCTGGTAGTGTAGAACACTATTGTTTATACAGATTGAATGCTGATGCTTCTTGTGGGGGGGCAGGGTATCTCTAATGACTAGAGTCGTCAAGGACTCATGGTAGTAGGTATAGAACAATGTCTTTGGATTGTTGATATGATTAGAGACTTGGAACAAATGAGTGAGATAATGTAATAGTTTTCGTTGATGTCAATAGGGGAGAGATTGCATGAAAAGGGTCTCCTATGTATGTATGGGGGAGAAGAGTTATAATGAGGGAGAAAGACTATAATGAGTGTGATTGCTATAATTGGGGAGAAACATTAAGTTATATCAATGGTGGAGAAGTTGTGAACAATTGATTTTTCCATCCATATAAGTTGAGAAAGTATAAAACAAAGAAGTGTTTCAATGAGTTTCAAATTTGATTTATGAAAAGGATTTGAAAAGAATGAGAATGACAAAAACAATAGTAGAGTTTTATTTGGTATTCTTGGAACTTAGATAATTTTCATCTATGTTTTCGTCAATGTCAAAGGGGGAGATTTTTATCATGAATGCTAATGGTATTCATTTGGAGGAGTATCCTAAGTATTGGAGAGATTGTTTATGATTGACATGTTGCATTCATGATTGTTTTTGTCATTGATGTCTACATAGTATTATTTTTGTAAAGACTAATAGAGTAGCAGAAAGAGAATGGGGTTGTACAAACTATTTATTGATGATGAGTTCAAGTGTAGGTAAGGATGTGTTCTACATGGTATCCTGATTATATGCATAAGTGCACATACAAAAAGTCAAAGACAAGAAGAAGATATTCAAGATTTAAATAGAAGATAGTAAGAAAATAGCATATCTAATAAATGATTTCTAATAATTGATTTGTGTCTCTTAATTGATATATAACTGTGTTGAGCATAGTTAGATAGTGACATTAGAGATCCTGATGATAATATCATTGATTATGCAAGGATTGATGTCACATGTGTGCAAAGTTATAAAGAATGTAAGCCAACAATGATTTATAATTTGAAAAAGATGTAAATTTTTGTAATATCTTAATAAGATCCTACTATAATTAATTGGGAAAGCCTCAAGATTGACTCAAAAAATTATTTTTATTATATGGTATAAAGGAAGATTATTTTCATTATGGTGAAGTATGTGATTTATGTATGGAGTGGGAGTTGTACAAGTAATATGTGAAGTTGGTAAATGAGTGTAAGTGAACAAAGGGATTATTCAGATATGATATTTGTGATGTAATATTGAGATCAAAAGAGAATAAGTGCTTTGAAGAGGACAAAGGAGCTGATGTTATTTCATTTCTATTATTTTGCAAGCAATAATATAGAGACCAATTGGACACTAAGTTAGGTGGTCTTGCCCCTGAAGCAGTTTGGAGAGTGGGTTGTTCATCTCTCTTCCACAACTTCTAACAGGGTTGGCACAACTCCTAAAAAGGTTGGAATCTCCTAATAGGGAATCAAAGTCTCCTAATAGTGACTGATGTCTAAATATATCATTAGCTCCTAACAGAGTCTATCGTCTAATAAGGAAATTTTATATTAGTACATCATTTTGTGGGTACCATCTCCACCGAGGTTTTCCTTTTGATCAAGGGTTTCCCCAGTTAACATATCTAGTGTTATTGTATATTTCTATCTTCTTATGGTTTATGATTATATTTTTTCTATGCTTAAGGATTATTAAATTTGAAAAGTGTTTTAATAGTTGGATAACTAATTCAACCTCCCCTCTCTCCCTTTGCTTCTGACTCTTAGTTATCTTTGTGGACTTTACTTTCTATCAAGAGGATAATGATAATGGGATGATGACATATGACCTACTCAATGCAACATTGGCATTGATACAATAGTAAATATAAATGATTATATGTTAAACTATATTGATCACATCCCAAACACAAATGGTTGATAAATTACTATTTCTTGATGTTGTTGAAAATTCAAGGCCATAGTGTTGTTGGCACTAGCACTGATCCACCATCCTCATTTTATACCACACTTATTTGGCTTATTACCTAGTCATATGCATAGTCAGAGTTATCGTGATGATGTTGATTTGGGGCCACCTAACATTTAGACAAGTTCATTCCCCCTAAGATGTATACCTGTTCTAATGCATTTTAATTTTAATATCTATGATACATTATATTACACACGAGTGTAACGTCTAATATATTTACATACACGTGCAATAGGTAAATGTAGTACCTTAAAAATTGACATCACATTATGAAGGACATGGTGCTACATTCACAAAGGTACCTATTTATTTTAATTGATAATGTGTTATAAAAAAAAATGTATTCTTCATAATTTTTGCTGGTTCTTGTGTTGTTTCATTTTCAGCTATTGACATCATAGACTCCTTCACATTTTCATCACTGTGTTGATCACAAAGTCACTGCCATAATTGCTATTCTTGAGCAGCCAACTGAGATGTGAAAGATTTTTCATTACAATTTAGTTAGTATTGGAATTAGATATAATATTCATAAGTGTGATCAAGTGATAATTTTGATGGTTTTTGTGGAGTCTTATTATTCTTGATCATCCATGTGCCCCTAAGGTGGATGTAGAGAGGGATTATCAGCTAGCGGTAAGAAAATATTTTAATTTTTTTGTAGTTATATTTCATTAGGTTGTGTTAAAGAAGAGTCTAGAACAATGGACTAGCAAGCATGTTAGGAAGACCCTACCATCTGCAACATCTCCCTCTTCACAATAATTAAAGACTACCAACAATTTGTTTTCTTCCCCTAGTGGTAAAGAGTAGTTATCTAGGGATGTACATGTTTTATGCCTATATGGTATTAATGGACATACATTTTGTATATTGTTTCTGATGTATGTCATTATGGGCATATATTTGAAGTATGACATTATTAGGCATATGATTATGATGTTTCAAATTATCAATGTATGACATTATCAGACCTTATCGATTTGAGGTTTTGTTATCACATTGGATTTGATGCTTGTATGCTTAGATTATCTGATTGGATGCTAAGATTTGATGACTATGAATTTTAAGATACAATTTTTTGCCAAATAAATATATTTCATAATTCATGTTGTATTAGATGTATGAAAATATTTGTGCATTTAAAGATAAATAGTTATCAGTAGTTTTCAAAGTTCAACATCTTTATTATCACTGAAATCTTTGTTGAAAATTTTGTCTGGTGTGATCTATCTTTTTTCCTTCCTCTCAATCTCATTCCATAGAGGTCTTCCCACCCCACCTCTCTATCTCTCTTTATCTCTCATATCCCCAAATGATTTTCCTACCTCTTACTATGCATCTTATCCACTACACTCTCTCTATCTCTAAAACTTTCTCCCATCAATCTCTCTCTCTCTCTCTCTCTCTCTCTCTCTCTCTGTGTGTGTGTGTGTGTGTGTGTGTGTGTGTGTGTGTGTGTGTGTGTGTGTGTACATACATGCATACATACATACATGTATTTATACATTAGTATGTGTGTGTACACACACACACACATGTACAAACACACATATACATATATATTTATATAAATACATATACATATACATACATACATACATATACATAAATACATACATATATATAGACACACACACACACACATGTGTGCGTGTGTGTGTATATATCTATGTGTGTGTATGTATATATGGTATACATATATGTATATATATAGGTACACACACAAAAAGATCTCTCTCTCTCTCTCTCTCTCTCTCTCTCTCTCTCTCTCTCTCTCTCTCTCTCCAACACACACACAATTTGTTCCTCTCCATCATATCCTTTCTTTACATGTATTTATACTATTCATTTTTTAGCTCTCCTTTTCTATCACCTTTTATAGCTCCATCCCTCCCTTTTGGTTATTATTTGGGTATTCGATCTTAGCTCCTTCTTCCAATTTTGTAACAAGTGAGTCTTTAAGAAACAAGAATCCATTCTATACACTTTTAAAAAAATAGTATTGATTTTTTATTAGTTCTCAATGATTTTTAGGTGGGACACATAAATATTTCATGTTTTAGGGATGTGATCACATAGAGAGTTCATTATATATATATATATATATATATATATATATATATATATATATATATATATATATACATATATATATCTATGTATATACATACATATATATATGTATGTATATACATACATATATATATGTATGTATATGTATATATATATACATATATATACATATGTATATGTATGTATATATATACATATATATATACATATGTATATGTATGTATATATATATACATATATATACATATGTATATGTATGTATATATATATACATATATATATACATATGTATATGTATGTATATATATATACATATACATACATATATATATACATATGTATACATATATATGTATGTATATATATACATATATATATATATAGATATGTATACATGTATATGTATGTATATATATATATATATATATATATATATACACACACACACACACACACACACACCAAAAAATTATGGGATAAACTACATCATGTGAACTAACTTCTAACTAGAGCAATTAAATAATTTCCAAAAAAGTATGTATTTTAAGGGGACCACACTTATAACTATGTTACATTTTTACTAACAAAGAAGTACCACTTTCAGTGGCCCCCCTTTTTGACACCCTTAAACTCCATCATTTAAAAAAAAAAAACTAGTATTTTAGAAACTAGATTTGGAGAACTCCAACTTTTTTTTTAGTGACAACTTGAAATTGTTAGTGCATCTATCTCCAAATTCTCTTCAAAGTTTGAAATTGTCGATTTCAGCATAAAAGTGACATCTTATACCCCCCTTTCGGTACCACAAACTTGTGCATTTACCTAGATAATCTTCAACCCTCAACCTCAGTGAAGCTAATCTATGTCCATTACTCTCTTAGTCTTCACTAAATAATAATAATATTGACAACAATGATAAACTTTGTCATAAATGTAACACATAACCTCTGAATAATGTCTCTAACACTACTATGATACTCCTCCAAAGGAAAACCATCAACATTCATGCTAAAAATCTCCCCCTTTGGCATTGATTGAAACATAGATTAAAACATCTTAGTTCAATGAATAGCAATTATATTTCTTCTACATCTAAGTATCATGATGCCACTGAATATAACCATGCATAAGGGAGGTTTTAATCTTCTTCATCAATCAAATCCTCTTCACCAATCAATATGAATCCCTCTCTCAAGAACATTTAACCTAAAAAATTAGCCCATCCATTCCCCAAAAGATAATCTTAAATAGGATGATCTTAATGTGTTATTCTCTCCCCAAACATGCATATCAAAGGTTGTTCTTCATGTGTATATATTTTCATATTGACATCAATGACAAAGGAATCATTATGTTAATTCTCAAGTATGATCTACAATAAGCTCAAGTGTCAAAAGATACTGTTATATACAAGTCCCAAGAGTCCTTCACGGGTTAGCTCAAACCCAGATACTCACACATAGGAGAAGCATCAAGCATATAGTCTAGATAAAGAAATAGTGCTCTACTACCACTGAACTGATGCAATTTCTGCATTAACTACTCAAAAGTAGGTTGGGGAATAACCCCAATCATAACTCTCAAGTACTCAGATGTGTCATTTGCCAAAGGTTTTGTAAGTATGTCTTCTATCTGCTCCTTTGTACCAACACACTCCAATATGACTTTTTCTCTGCAATATTTTCTCTCAAAACATGATGCTTATTAGATATATGCTTTTTTTTTAATGTAACATTGGATTCTTTGATATACAATGGCTTCTACACAAAATGGAGCCGTGGGGGCTTTGGAATAGGGTATGGACATCCATTAGATAATAAAGGAAGGGGAATTTATATTAGTCCTTATAGTTGTGGCAGCCTTGGTATTTATGTGTGTTGAACATGGAAGCATAGATGATGCACCTGAACTGTTTGACAAAATGCCTGAAAAAAGATGCTCCGCAGAGTGAAATGATTGTAGCTAGGACTGTCATAGTTGCATCTGAATGGGTGTATGTCCCAATAGTGCAAGGAAGGAAGGCCGGTGATGAGAATAAAAGAAAAATTCTCCCTCACTTGCAACAGTGGTTGGGTTAGAAATGCAATGTTGGACAGATTCTGTTGTCACCAATCCATATATCAAATTAATAAAATCAGTGTATTAAATATCCTTTCAATTTTCTCACATTGATAGTTTAAACTATACCTTGATCAACTAGGTAGATTGAATATCAATAATTTAAATTCGTTTGTAATTCTTTTGAACTTGTCTTTATTTTTTAACTTAATTAGTAAGTGTGAAGCTGAAATCTCTTATTTACTTTTGCATTTAGCATTAGCCAATGAGGATGTAGAGATAGTGTACCAAGTGTTTTACGAAATGTCTTAAGGATGGGAACTTGCAAACAACATGTCTGCTTAACATGAACTGTAGATTTTCTAATAAATTACGTCCAACTCATAACTGACCATGACAAAAGGCAGTTTTCTTTACTAATCTCATATGAACACAATCCTTGTATGAATGAGAGAACTAGGAGCTGAGAAAAAAGAACAGATTTGTGTTTGGTTTGGATCCTGTGAGAAATACAAATTAAAATCAAACTCACAACTTAAAACTGAAACCCTAACCCTAAAAGTTTTATCGGCACTTGAAGAAAAGTGCTCGGCACAGGAAGGTGCCGAGTGACAGAAATTACTCGACACTTGCTCAGTAACAGGAAACAGGTACCGAGTGAACTCGGCACAAAGTGGAGCTCGGCAGAAAATGTCGATTATGCTCGGCTCACAAAGGAAATGCTCGGCACCAATGGATGCCAAGTGAGCTCAGCACCAATGGAGAAAGAAGATGCCGAGTGTTCTGTTTCAAACTTAAGAAATATAACTTAGGAAATATTTCAACGTGAATGCTTTCACCATTAAAACTAGAAAGCCAAAGCTTGAAGCTTTCAACCAAACTTGTTAAATCCAATGAATAGAAGATGAAGAATAATGGATTAAGTATGCTACTTGCTTCCTATTCAACTGAGATTTAAACTATTACAAAATCCGGGAGTATTCGACTTCAACCAGAAAAACTCTAAAATAACCCTAAATTGATTATGCTTTAGAAACTTTAAACCTGCAACTCTAATGGTTGCATACATGAATGCCTGGAGCAATCACTGCTTCAATAGGATGAATCAAAGAATAAAAAACTTACAAGGTAACCAGAAATCAATCATGTGCAACTGCAAGCACAAAACAAACAAACTTTCTTCTTCTTCGAACGACTGATCTGTTGATCTTCTCTGCTCTGTCTGTAACTTTTAATCTGATCTGCTTGATCTGTACTTTTTAGAATGAATGTTGAAACATTCTTTTTCTCATATTTCATTTTCCCTCTCAACTTTCAAATTTCAAACTCTCACCTACCAAAAATGAATGCCTGCCATCCATAAATGCATGCAGTGCTGACAGAGTAGATGCGTGTGGGGCTCAAGGACAAATAGCTAGCCCTTGACGTTAATTTCCAACACTCCCCCTTTGTCCTGAGACCCACAAACAAGGATCACTGCTGATCCAAATCAACTACACCAAGACTCTATCTTAGGTGCACAAAAGTTCCAATGCCTAATGGCTTGGTAAAAATGTCTGCTAGCTGCTGCTCAGACTTGCAAAAAATCATCTTGATATCCCCATTCTCCACCAACTCTCTGATGAATTGATATTTTATTTCTATATGCTTGCTTCTCCCATGGAAGACTGGATTCTTGGACAATGCAATTGATGAGATGTTGTCACAATAAATTGTGGTTCCATCCTCTTGCCTTTCATTCAAATCTGTCAAGATCCTCCTTAGCCAAATTGCTTGACATGCTGCTGCATTTACTGCAATGTATTCAGCCTCTGCTGTAGATTGAGAAACAATAGGTTTCTTCTTGGATGCCCATGAAATTGCACCCGATCCCATATGAAACATGTATCCGGAAGTGCTCTTCCTATCATCTAAACTTCTAGCCCAATCACTATCAGTATAACCTACCAACTTGAATTCATTTGATGCAGTATACAAAATTCCAAATCTTTTGGTACCTTTCACATACCTTAAGATCCTCTTTTATGCTTGCCAATGGGAATCCTTTGGTGTTTCCATAAATCTAGAAATTAGACTTACTGCATGCATTAGGTCTGGCCGAGTTGCAGTCAAATACATTAGACTTCCAACCATACTCTTGTATAGTGTTGGATCCACTCTCTTGCTAGAGTCTTCCTTGCTCAACTTCAAACCTACTGATGTTGGTGTGGGGGCTACTTTACTGTTATGCATGTTAAATCTCTCCAAGATCTGCCTTGCATACTTTTCTTGAGAGATGAAGATGCTATCATGCATTTGTTTTACTTCTATGCCTAGAAAGTATTTCAAAAGACCTAGGTCTTTCATCTCAAATTCACTTTTCATGGCCTCTTTAAACTCACCAATTAGAGCCTTATCATTACCAGTAAAAATCAAATCATCTACATACAAGACAACAATCAATACATTATCATTTGTTGCCTTGATGTAAAGAGTAGGCTCACCATTGCTTTTGCTAAAGCCATTGCTCATCAAATATGAGTCAATTCTACTATACCATGCCCATGGAGCTTGCTTGAGCCCATAAAGAGCTCTCTTCAATCTATATACTTTGTTCTCTTCACCTGCAACTTCATAACCAGGTGGCTGCTCCACATACACTTATTCTTTCAATACACCATTTAGGAAGGCGGACTTCACATCCATTTGAAATACCTTCCACTTGTGCTGAGCTACAATTGCTATGACAGCACGCACGGTTTCCATTCTTGCAACCGGGGCATAGGTCTCATCATAGTCTCTGCCATACTGTTGTTTGTAGCCCTTGACTACCAGCCTTGCCTTATGCCTATCAATCTTGCCTTCAACATTGTATTTGGTCTTATAGACCCATTTCACTCCAATCACTTGCTTCTTGGGAGGCAATTCAATTAGCTCCCACGTCTCATTCTTTTCTATAGGATCTATTTCCTCATCCATAACATTACACCATTTCTTCTCCTTAATAGCTTCCTCAAAATATACTGGATCACTATGAAAAAATAATGCAAAATTAACACTCTCATCATAATCTTCATACCTTTCATCTTGGTATATCTCCCCAAGACTCTTGGTCTTTCTTGGTAACAAGGAGGAGAGTGTGGGATTGGAATCTTCACTGTTGTTTCTTTTCCGACTAACTCGGTCTTCACTGGTACTCGGCACTGACACTCGGTCATGCCTAGAGGAGCTTGGCACTGTCTGAATCTGCTTGCCTTTTCTTCTATCTACTCCTTCTTCTTGCTTCTCATCAACATCCTCTTCACTCATAATTGGCACTTTACTAGAAGTGATCGGTGACTCATCAGTTGAACCATACCAAGACTGATTTTCAAGAAATTCCACATCTCTTGAGAGCATCATCTTGTTGTTCAATGGATCATACAATCTGTATGCCTTTGATTCTAGGCTGTATCCTATGAAAATGCATTTCACACCTTTATCATCAAATTTCTACCTTTGCTCTTTAGCCACATGTGCATATGCAACACATCCAAACACTCTTAGGTGTTCAACTGTCCATCTTATTTGTGACCAAGCTTCCATTGGAATTATGTCACGGACTGCCTTTGTAGGACACCTATTAATTAGGTAAACTGTTGTTGCCACAACCTCTCCCCAAAATTCAGTTGGGAGACTTTTCTCTTTCATCATGCTCCTTGCCATTTCAACAATGGTCCTGTTCTTTCTTTCAGCCACTCCATTCTTCTGTGGTGTATGGCTGGCTATGAGTTCTTTCTTAATGCCATGTTTCCTGCAAAAATTTACAAAAGAATTGGAGGTATACTCCCCTCCTCTATCTGATCTAAGGACCTTGATATAGTGTCCACATTCTCTTTCAGCCTGGGCTTTAAATTCTACAAATTTATCAAATGCTTCAGATTTATTCTTTAAGAAATACACCCATGTCCTACGACTGAAATCATCAATAAATTTCATAAAATATGTACTCTTCCCAATGGAAGTAACTTGCATAGGACCGACTAGGTCAGTATGCACTAACTCTAATGGATATCTAGCCCTCCTAAAATTTCCAGAATTAAAAGGAAGCCTATGTTGCTTACCAAAATACAAGCCTCACACTTGTCACAAGAATTTCTTACATGTGGCAAACCTTCTACCATTCTTTTATTTGACAATAAATTTAAACCAGCATAGCCAAGATGACCATACCTAAGGTGCCATAGCTATGAGGGGTCTTCAATCACACTCCTTAGAGCTCATTGTGTGGGAGGTGCAGCACGAACTTGAGATGAGAAACATGTCTCAATCCTCAAGGGAAACATTCTGTTCTTGGTCATTTGAATTGCGTCAAGTAGGTTCTTGCTCCCATCTTTTTCTTGAATGACACACATGTCATTCTCCATCAGCACTTTGTATCCATTTTGAATGAGCTGACCAATGCTCATCAAATTGTGCTTCATACCAGGGGCGAAATACACATTTTGTATTTCCTTTTTCTCACCTTTCTTGGTGCGGACCATAATAGATCCTTTGCCCACAACTGGTAGGGTTGCATTATTACCCATCTTAATTTCTAATTTGAAACTCTTGTCAATGAATGAAAACAAAGTTTCATTACCACTCATGTGGTTGCTACATCCACTGTCGAGGTACCAAACCTTAGGGCTTCCTTCTTCACCAACATTACACATGATGAAGGCAGTGTTTTCACTTCCCATATTCACATCAGCCACATTTTCTTGTCCTGACTGATCTTTCTGCTTCTTCTAGCATTCATTTGCATAATGCCCATATTTATGACAGTAGTAGCATTCTACATTACTCTTATTTGAGTTGTAGTTTTTCTTACCTCCTCTTGAAGTATTTTGTGAGCTACTTGCTCCATCTGCTCTTCCTAAGCTTTCTGTTGCAACATTTCTTTGTACTCCATTACCTCGGCCTCTACCTCTAGAGTTCCTACCTAAGCCATTTCTTCCTCTCCCCCTTCCTCTTGGATTTGACTGAGCCTTAAATGCTTGGTCTTGGGTAGAAGAAGATGTGGATCTATTGATCCTATACTCATGGGTTTGAAGAGAACCCATCAACTCATCCATTGTCAAATCAGTGAGGTCTTTTGCCTCTTCTATAGTCATGACCAAATGGTCATATTTGTGAGGTAGACTCCTCAATATCTTCTCCACTATCCTCTGCTCTTGATAGTATTCTCCATTTGACTTCAGTTGGTTAATCACATTGGAGGTCCTTGAACTGAAGTCTGCAACTGATTCATTCTCCTTCATCTAAAGGTTCTCAAACTCCCTCCTGATGTTCTGTAGCTTTATATTACGGACTTTATCAGTCCCCTTGAAGTTCGTCTCAAGGATAACCCATGCTTCCTTTGCATAATTTGCTGCTACAATCTTTGGGAATACTGTCTCTGTCATTGCTGCTTCAATAAGGCTTAATGCCTTAGCATCCTTCTTCCTTGACTCTTTCAAATGAGTCTTCTGTGCATTTGTGAGAGTAGCATACTGAGTTGGATCAGTCACATCACTGAATCCATTGATCACAAACTCCCACAAATCATTTGCAACCATAATGGTCTTCATCTTCTTTGCAAACGTATCATAATTCTGTCCATTAAATGATGGTGGCTGCTGCCAAATCTTTCCTGCATCTCTTGCCATGATAAATATCCCAAGAAAAAAAAACAAATGCCCTAACTCACTATGGATGTGGGGCCTCAAAGCTCTGATACCATGTGAGAAATACAAATTAAAATCAAACTCACAACTTATAACTGCAACCCTAACCCTAAAAGTTTGGTCGACACTTGAAAAAAAGTGCTCGACACAGGAAGGTGCCGAGTGCTAGAAATTACTCAACACTTGCTCAGCACTTGAAGGTGCCGAGTGGCAGGCAACAGGTATCGAGTGAACTCGGCACAAAGAGGAGCTCGGTAGCAAATGCCGAGTATGCTTGGCTCACAAAGGAAATGCTTAGCACCAATGGATGCCAAGTGAGCTCGGCACCAACGGAGAAAGAAGATGCTGAGTGTTTTGTTTCAAACTTAAGAAATATAACTTAGGAAATATTTCAGCGTGAATGCTTTCACCATTAAAACCAGAAAGCCAAAGCTTGAAGCTTTCAACCAAACTTGTTAAATCCAATGAATAGAAGATGAAGAACAATGTATTCAGTGTGCTGCTTGCTTTCTATTCAACTGAGATTTAAACTATTACAAAATCTGGGAGCATTCGGCTTCAACCAGAAAAACGCTAAAATAACTCTAAACTGATTATGCTTCAGAAACTTTAAATCTGCAACTCTAATGGCTACATACATGAATGCCTGGAGCAATCACTACTTCAACAGGACGAATCAAACAATAACAAACTTACAAGGTAGCCGGCAATCAATCACGTGCAACTGCAAGCACGAAACAAATAGACTTTTTTCTTCTTCCAACGACTTATCTGCTGATCTTCTCTGCTCTGTCTGCATCTTATAATCTGATTTGCTTGATCTGCACTTTTTAGAATGAATGTTGAAACATTCCTTTTATCATATTTCATTTTGCCTTTCAACGTTCAAATTTCAAATTCTCACCTACCAAAAATGAATGCCTGCCGTAAATAAATGCCTGCGGTGCTAATAGGGTAGATGGGTGTGGGGCTCGAGGACAAACAGCTGGCCCTTGACGTTAATTTCCAGCAGATCCGACACCCATGTCAAATAATAAATCGTCTGTTGATTTATCAAATAGGATGATCATGTTTTTCCAAGGCTTCACCCCTACTTTCAAACTCCTCAATTGGTTGCGGATAGAAAGATTCTGTCAAATTATTATTGTAGGCTTTGACTATTTCTTCTTGCATCGTGTTTGTGATAATGTGCATAGTCAAACAATATGAACTGAGATGGTCTACATCTCTGCTGCTGTGTCGCACCAATCCATCTGTTGAATGACTAACAGAAAAACTTTGAAAACACTATACCCCATTCACCTATCGGCTATACCCTTGTACTCATAGCTTGATGCTAGCGCTAGTTTATATGAACTAAACAAATAGATATTTATGACGGACCCCGAGTAAAGGATACTGAGGTGCGCAGGAATGAAACACGAAAGATAAAACAATTCTCACAAGTCGAAGGGTTTCCATTGGAACTGAGTGGTCTGCCAAAATGTATGCCTTTAACAATCATCTACTTAGGCGACATAAACATGAATGACAGCTGAGAAGATAAGATTACCAGAAGATAAGATTACCATAAGACGTGCATTCGAATTAATTATCTCGTAATAAATATTATCGATTGAAGACGTGGGAAATTGATATGATCGCTTGTCGTGAAATCACTATTTCCATTTCAGGAAATGATGTATTTGTATTGTGACTTGTATCATTCGATATCCTTGTGGCGGTCCCAATGAGATCCGATCATGTCAGGTATAGTTGGATCTGACATGAAACCCTCAAGCTTTAAATATAAATTAAGTAATAGGTGAATTATGATTTTTTTGGGTACTTTTGCCGAAACCAAAATATTTATTGGTCAACAAGTCACCTAAAGAAATGATTAAAGCTGACATCCATTTATAGAAATTATTATGGAATCAAATTTACTTCACATCCATAAGCAAACCAGCGTACACTTTAATACTTTCACTTTACTAACATTAATCCGATCGAGTCATCGTTTAAGTGAAATACAATGATGCTATTCATGAAATCAAATTTTTCTAGATTTCTCATTTTTCCTAATTATCTATGTCTCATGAAATCAATTCTTCTAGATTGGTTTATTTAAGAAAAGAATTTTTCTTTTGAAAGTAACCTTGGAATCTAGAAGATAGTTATATAAGTTTACATTGTCATCTCAATCGTAATGGACACATTCAATACATTCAATACCTTTCAAGTATATTTACTTTGATTATGGATTTCATGCTTCTATATCTATTGATTATGTTTTTAATTGTCATATATTTGACATTTATAAATACACTAATTTTTTATTTCTGTTTCACTATATCATTTACTATATATAAGTATATACTCTATATAAATATAAAGATATAAAAGGTCTTCAAAAAATGGTATGTATATATACATGTACATCTATGAAAATATGCATCTGTGCATGTCTATACATAGACCCTTGTGTGCATGTGTGTGTTTGTAAACACATAACCAATTATATGTAGTGGAGTTGTCATTAAATGGAATATATCATTTTTAAGGTTGATACCTACACTATAATTTCAATTGTATATTGAGCTAAATATGCATGCATCTAGTCCATGAAAATTACTGCCAAACTCTTTAAATACTCTATCTATTAATTGATCTTAATATGTTTACTAACTTTAGTTGCCTATATCTAGTTCATAATATAAATCGAATGTAGTCATAAATTTTATGACATTGATTAAATGCATAATAGGCATTGATTTTAGTTATTACCATAAACTCACTCTATTGTGATAAATAAAACTTGTAAGGAGCTTGTTCCAATATATTTAAAATATTTTTTTATTTTTTTTTTATGAAAACCAACATGCAATTATAAGACTCAATGAATTTTTTCCATTTTTATTCCATTCTAAAACTACTAATATAATATAATAGAAATAGTAATTATAATTAATTAAAAAAAATTGAATAATAATTTTAATCAATAATTAGTTAGAAATAGTTTAATTTTATATAGCTCTTACCTACAATAATAGATTAAATATAAAAAATAAGTTTGACCACATAGTATTTTATTATATTTTAGAGTGTAAATTTTCAATGTAATATCACTAAAAATATATTTCAACAAGTGCCATGTAATGGCTTGTACTTGCCTTAAAGTTAGTTGTAGTTGCAAGTTAAATAAATTGTTAGTGATTCAGACAATTTATGACATTTATTATAGATTATACTATAAATAATTTATTTTAAAGATTTCACAAAATTATTTATACTTTTTTGTTGTTTATTAATTTAAAATTAATTTTATTATTTTTTTAACTCAAATTAATCAAAAGTCAAACATATATTTTACTAAAAGATAGTATTGTTTCGTAATAATTAAGAGTCATTTAAAACAATATTGACTTTTTAGTGGACTTTAAAAAAATAAATTGTGACCTAACTATTAATTTTCTTTATCATCTTTAATGAAGTAATGTATTTACTAAGTAAATTAAAAATATATTTTTCTTTGAAAATAATCATATTAGGTATTACAATTTTAAAGTATGTTAAAAAATAATTCCCTAATATAACATTTGTGTAGTAGAATATAGTAATGATAGAAAATCTAATTATTCTCCAATGACATAGTTTAAAATTGTGTAAACACATGGTTGTTATCTTACTATTATTAGAAATGATATTTTATTTTAACCAATATTGAGTGGGGCGTGAATTTCCAAAAGGAAAACTGTGATCTCACTATTCATTTAATTTTTTTTATTAGATGCAATGTATTTAGAGAGTAAATTAAAAATATATTTTTCTTAAAATGAATTATATTGGGTATAAAAATTTAAAAATGTGTTCTTATAAATAAATATAAAGATATAAATGGTATAATAATATAATGTGTAAATAAAAAATTATTCTCAAGTTTAACATTTGTGTAGTAGAATATAGAAAATATAAAAAACTTAATTATTCTCTAATTACATAGTTAAAATACTTTTTTATATCTATGTGAAAGATTGAAAAGGGAAATAATTTTTTTGGTGAAAATCATGGAATGTGGAGGAAGTGATTCTGCAAAAAGTGTCCCTATAACACAAATTGGTTTGAACCAGTGAGAGTGCAAATATATTATATTTTTATTTAAAAATAAATAAAAATAGAAATTTGAACATTATACAAACTATAGAAATGAAAAAATGAAGTGTTTCTATTGGTTCAAATTAATTGAATGATCGGAGAAAGTGAATGAAGTATAATAATGAGTTTTAGACTCCATGATTATGTTAGTTGGATTGAAATAAATTTCAAATTTAGTTCCACTATAAATGATCTATATCAAAAAAAAATTCAATTAATTTGGAAATTGTACCCCATCTTCTAGTATACAACTCATTATTCATAAATTTCTCATTACCTTACAATTACTATGAGGACAATTGCGTGCCATGTGACACTTAATATATGTTGTATAGATTTTGATTCCCTTCTTATAGTCTAGTTAAATGAGCATTAACTATATTTAACAATATTAACACAATCCAAAATTAGATTTTTAAGTTTGATCATCTAAAATCAAACTAACAAGTTAGATTTTTCGATGAAGTTATTTTCATTTTGGAGAAGCCACCTAAGATAATCAAATCTAGGAGTGTCATGTCTATGTCTATCAATAGAATATCACAATTAAAAATCTTTTACAATTTTTTTGTTTGTTTTCATTTCAAATTTATATTTGCATCAATTATAATTCAAGATACATTGTGTCTTTTAATCTGCTTCAAAATTTCTTTGAAAATCTAAGAATTTTTTGACAAAGTAAAGGTATCTCTAAAATTTACTCCATTATGATTTTCTATGACTATTAATTATGTAATAATTAAAAACATTATTAGTTGTTTGTATGTAGATAATATCATCAATAATAATCACAATATAATATAGATTTATTTATATACTTTGATAATATATAATTGTACCAAGGTCCTTTCGAATTTATTCATAATAGTTGATTGTTTTGATTTTAAATCGAAAGAGCTTGTAGGAACCTATTTCATTTGTTTTAGTTTTAAACTGATATCTAGGCTGAATTTAGTTCTAAAAGCTAATTTCAATTGTTTCAATTCTTAACTTGTCTATTTTCTTTATATCTAATTTAGTTCTAAAAGACTAATTTCTATTGTATCGATTCTTAACTTGTCTATATTCTTTATATAGATATAAGAATAGCCTGATTTTATCAAAGACAAATCTAAAGTTCTGCTCTATTTATACTTATATAATACACTTAGTTACAAGATATTTGTTCAATATATTCTATTCAATCACATAGATTCATTTTTTACTGACTTAAACACCATTCTTTAGGACATGCTTCCCCGACTTATCTAAAATTATTTATTAAATAAAATTAATGAATAAACTATTTGAAATTAGAAATTTTGTGAGATAACTTTCTTCAAAATTTAAGAATTTGTTCTCCGAACCCCAGAAAACCAAAGAATTTCTTGCAATCTAATTTTATAAGCCATTGAATCAGGAGTCATTATTTAAGAAAGCACGTTGAGCTTGGAGTGTGAGACAAGAGCCCACATGACAGTGGGCCTCCCAAGGTCTGAGGCTTGACCAACTTGAGCAAGTAGAATTTGGAGGATTCGATCGTAACATACATATTGAATGATTATTAAGGATTCTGACACGTAAACTAGTCATTTGAGATTCTAAGTGGAACTCAAACTATATTACATGTAAAATTCAGTGGCTTCTGAAGTTAGCAATCAAGTCATATGTAACTGCTAATCGACCAAATATCTCTCTCCCCAGACATGCAACAACTGTCAAAGACGCTTCCGAGCTCCAAGATCCGTTGTCATTTGACGATGGTAGTTTCCTCTTGTTGGGGTCCTCTAAGAACTATTAAGATGGTCGGATTATCTGAACATCATTATGATGATTTCAAAACGGTCTACAAATCTACTTCAATCATTCACGAGGTAGAAGCTCTCAGCTAATGTCAGAGTATGCTTAAAAATAAATATAGGAAATAAACAGGAAAAAAAAAAAGAAGAACTTAGATGCATATGTATGGAGACAAGATGATGCTAATCAGATTCATGACATTTCTGACATGTATTCCCATATGAAAAGTGATTGGTGATAGTGTGGGCATGATCATGCCATCTCTCAAATCGAGGATATGAACAAATAGTCAAGCGACTTAATAATGGTGGGCTCATATTTTCGTTCAGCGACGTACCATTGAGTAGTGGCAAGGAACAAGGTCAGCACACTAGGATGATGGAAATGATGATTTAGAGGAAGACATGTGAGGGAAGTTACATATTGTTAAGAGAAATTTGTCGGCAGTTAGAAATGTCAGTATTATTAAAGGAAATATCTTTAATTAAGAAAGACATCTGTTTATTTATTTTTAAAATATTATTTTGATTAGTTTGTATTGAAAAGTTAACATGAAAGAGGATATCTAGAAATTTTGTTCAATAGTTTGTCTAGCTCTGCAACTTTCCCACTCTCCCGCCTACAATTGTGATGCCATCTCTCATCCTGCTTCCATGCCCTCTCAATCATTGGAGGGATGGATCCCCCCACCACCCTCTCCCCCACTCTGGATCCAACCCCTAACTACCTTGATTTGGAACTAGTGGCGAAATCCCCAAATAGTCATTGTCCTCTACAGGAGGATGTTGCTATCCTAACGGATTTTGGCTCCATCCCTAATGACTGCACCTACTTGGGTCCCAAAACCTTGACTGTCCCCTCGAATGAGGAGACTTCATCGGTGTGCCCTAAACCAAATTGGGTTGGGGCTGTTGTTGGTTCAAAGATGCTTGTAGAATCTAATGCTAAACCCACATTCTCCGTAGGTCCCATTGGACTCCAAATTTCACTCCCAAATTTAGTGGTGGATTCAATCCCCTTGAGCTTTACCCTTAGCCTTGTTGGAAATTCTATCTCTTTCTAACCCATGGTGGATGTGGTTCAAAAATGGTGCTCTACTACATGGAAACTAATGGGTTCTATTTGCATCTTTGTAATGGTGGGTGCCCTTTTCCTATTTAGGTTCATGACTAAGTTGGATTGAGATCTGATCATGGTTGGGTCCTAGAGCTTTAGTAAACACCACCCAATGATGGCTAAATCAAAACTAGGATTCAATCTAGATTGCATCCTATTCAGATCCACCCTTTCTGGATATGCCTCCTTGGGCTTCCCTTGGAGTATTCGGATGAGTGTATTTTTAGGTGGATTGGTAACTCCTTTGGGCAGTTCATAAAAGTAGACTCAATGACTTGCTCAAAAATTAAGCTTGGCTTTCCTAGCATCTGTGTTAATGTGGGAATGAATAACCCCTTCCTACTATGGTGAGACTAAGATCAAAATGGGGTACTTGGTTGCAACCACTAGCTTATGAGAATGCTACCCCCTTCTACCAGAAGTGTAACAACTTTTGACATCCTTTTGTTGACTACCCAAGAAGTGAGAAACTCAAGAACAAGGTCTCAACCCTACGTGTTGAGGTGGTGGAAAGCTTGAAAACTGCCAAGATGGAAGCTATCCATGAAACACGTAAAAGCAAGGAACCACTTGGTTTGGTAGATGCCCAAATAAATGAAACCCACAATATTGAGGAGAAAACTAGTATCCTTGTGAAAGCCTAGGGTGAGAGGCAAGGGGAGGAGAATATATGTAAGTTTACTGAGGCTTTAGAGATGATTATGCATGAATAGAGGCAAATTTTTTATACCCTAATCCTGGAGATAACACAATTGGGTAAGGGGTTTTTGGGCAATGATATGACTTTGATAAGAAATGGGAATGCTTGTAGCCCACTCCCTGATGTGGGAGCTAGGTCACTGTTTGACAATGGAACCCTTGTGGTTTCCCTTCTAGGCATTATTGAAGTTATTTCACCCACTTTAGCGGACCCAAATATTTTTAACAAGGATTTTGAATGGGCAGTCCCAAAGAGGAAGAATAGAGGAGGGAAGAAAGTGGATTTTAGATTTGATAAGAGGATTGTTCAACCTTCGACTAGGATTATTTGCCAAAAGGAATCAGAAAAGGAGATTGCTAAGGGAAAATAGAGAACCTTGAAGAAATTCCCAAGCTGTAAATGATGAAGGTCATAACCTCAAATGTGAGAGGGATGAATAATTGTAGTAAATAGTACAAAATCAAGTAAAAGAGCATTGAACTTAAGGCTGATTTGATTCTTTTCTAGGAAGTTAAAATGACTGCATAGGTCTTCTCAAGAGTGGCCAGTTATGTCTAGCCAAGTGCTAGCTACACTTATTGTGAAGCTAATGGTGCTTCTAGTGGGATTGCCATGATGTGGAATTCTGATAAGGCATTGGGAGTGGATATCCTTGCCAACACCCATTTTTTTGCCACCAAATTCACCAACCAATCTGACAATTGGTTTGTTTTCACTTTTTATGCCCCTAATACTCATAATAGTAGGCTTCTTATTTGGAATGAGGCCACCTCTATGGCTTGTTGCATAAGACTAGGGAATATCTTCAGTATGGGAGACTTTAGCACCCCTTTGTACCTCTCGAAAAAGATGGAGGGACTAGAGAAGTTCTCAAATAGTATGTCGGATCTAGAGGATTTCCTAAGAAGTATGATTTGATTGATATTGACCTCTAGGACTCATCCTTCACTTGGTCTAACAACAGACTTGGAAAAAATCTGATCTAGGTTAGGCTTGGTAGGGCCCTCATCTCTGCTAGATGGAACATTCTTCAATATACTAACCTAAAGGATTATCCTAAGACCATATCAGATCATTCTGTGCTTTTGTTCTCCTAGACACAAAGTATAACTAGATGGTGGGCTTTTACATATGAGATTATGTGGCACTTGCATAATGATTTTAGAGATTGTATTGCTCACTAGTGGAAGGACATAGTGGAAGATATGACCATGTTCTAAATTCCTCAAAAACTTGAGAGAATTTGCAAGGATGTTAAGGTATGGCGTAAATCATCATTTGGGAGTTTCATCAAAGAAAAGAAGGATAAAAAAGGAAGTTGATGGATCTCCAAAATCAAATCACACAAGGTGGAGCCTAGGTGGTGCAACAAAAAGTAGAGAGGGAGTTCTGACAGAAATGGAACTCCCTCCTTAATAAGAAGCCTTTTGGAAATAGATATCTAAGGTCCAATGGCTAGAGGAGGAAGACAAAAACACAATGTTCTTCAATAGATTGGCCTCAAGAAGAAAGAAGAGAGACACTATAAACTTGTTAGAGGATGATAATAATGAGGAGATTACTTATTTGGACCAAATAGAAGAAAAAGTCAACACATATTTCTAGTCATCCCCCACTAGTTGAGGGTGGTAATAACTTATAGAGTGATATCCTATAGATTATACAACCTGTGATTAATGAACAAATGAATGAGGGGATCACTTGTGAGGTCAAAGAGGAAGAAGTTAGTACAAAGCCCCAGGCCCTAACAGGTTCCCCCTTGCCTTCTTCTAGTTCTTTTGGGACATTGATAAGTATGATGTTGTTAATGCTATAGGCAATTTTTTCAGAATTGGGAACCTACTAAAGGAACTTAATCAAACCTTCACTATTCATATTTGTAAAATTGAGGACCCTTGAAGGATGAAATACTTCAGACCCATCAACCTTTGCAATACTATCTACAAGATCTTTGCTAAAGTTATGGTGAATTACCTCAATCCCCTCTTGGGAAAATTCATTAGTCATCATTAGAATGGCTTTGTGCCTAGAAGAGAAATTCTTTATGTGGTTATAATTACCCATGAAGTGATACACTCGATGAAATAATATAAAAATCTAGGTATGGCCCTTAAACTTAATATTTCCAAATCCTATGATAAGGTTAGGCATAAATTTTTGTTTGCCATTCTCACCAAACATGGCTTTAATGAGAGGGTCCTAAGAATTATTAAGAATGTTGTAACTTTTGTTACCTTCTCAATGATTGTTAATCGTGCCCTGGGTAAATTCTTCTTTTCCTCTCAAGGTCTTTGTCAAGGTGACCCCCTATCCCCTTATCTCTTTATTGTTGTAGTGGAAAGTTTAAGTAGAAATGTTGTCTCTTTATCTAACTCTAGAAGAATTAAGGGCATCAAGTCTTCTTCTCAATGTCTCCTCCAAGTCTTATAGTAGTTTGTGGATGATACTTTCCTATTTGACATCTCCTCAATCCATGGAGCTAGATAGAGGAAAGACACCCTAGATATGTATGCTCTTTTCTTTGGCCAATGTACTAACTGCCACAAAAGTAAAGTTTTTTTTTCAACACTTATGTTAGTTTGTGGGAAAAGGTTACTAGCATCTTTGGATTCTAGGAGGCAACCCTCTCTAATACCTATCTTTGTCTACCACTCACTATTAAGGAGATCCCAAACCATTTCTAGAATGGTCTTGTGGAACATCTACAAAGAAAGCTAGTAGGCTAGAAAGGGAAAATATTGAGTAATGTTGGGAAACTTCAACTCCTCTTAGCCTCCCTACAAGGAATTCCAATGTACTTCCTATCTATTTTCAAACTCCTAGACAGATTTAGAGATATCATTGAGAAAATTTAGCATAATTTCCTATGGTTCAGAACTAAAGAAAAGGCAAGAATGAGCCTAGTTAGCTTGGAGAAAGTTTTCAAACCTAAAGCTTAAGGAGGATTGAATCTATGAAGAATTGGGCAATTTAATAGGGCTCTATTAACCAAAATTGGTTGGAATTTGTGATTTCCTAGGGTAGATGGTGTAACATCATAATGGCCAAATACTTTGGGGGATTTTCTTCTCACCAATTTATAGAGGCACGGGCTCTAAAATAGGGCTCTAAGGTCTAGAATAACAGTGTCATCAACCAAAAGATCCTAAGAAAGGGGTGTCACTGGATCATAGGGAATGGTAATTCAATGGACTTCTAGGAAGATCAGTGGATCCATGAGGGGCCCCTCAAAGAAACTAAGTTTTCCCCTCTAAATGAGATGTGCATTAGAAAGTATGATCCTCAAACTTGGGACTTCATCACCCTTAAAAAACAATGGTTCACATTTTAGAATCACCAACCAAGGGAGTTGAGTTTAGCTCGAGAATTGTAGGATCTCTTGCACACCTTCAACATTGCTGTCATCCTAGTTGAGGACTCCTTGGTGTGGAAAATCACACCATTGGGGGAGTTTATTGTTAAGACATCTATCTTAGTGGGTTGGTAGGCTAAAGTGCACAGGCCAATTGGGGAATAGCTTGGCATCCTTGGATACTATCTAAAATAAACTTCTTTTGGTGGTTGACTCTATATGAGTTGATCCTCACTATTGGCAATGTTAAGTGGCATGGTTGCCAATTTTCCAACTAGTACATTTTATGCCTTGAAGACGTTGAATCCATCCCACACCTACTCATAGACTATCCATTTTCCATGGATGTCTAGTGGGAGGTTTTTCTTTTATGGGGATTCAGTTGGTATATGGATAATTAGTTGAAGCAATTTTCCCACTAGGAGGGCCTAACTACCCACCCTTATCTTAGAAACCATTGGTTGATTCTACCACCTTGTGTCTCATGGAAAATATGGAAGGAGAGGACCAATAGGATTTTTAGGGAGCAAGCCACAACTAGCTTGGGGGTGGCTCAAAAAGTTCTTAGGATCCTAAAGGAATTTAGCAGGATCTAATGATGGAAATCAGCCCTTGTCCCCCTTCATCCCCTGATAGGAACTGGGCTTTGGCTTAGGACATGGGACCAATAGTGGCATAGTTTGACAATTTCAAAATCTAGGAAAGAATGGAGATAGTTTGGCACTCCCTGATTTGTGGCCACATATTCTAGTAACTATGGTGAAGGTTCTAATAATAAATGTTGAGGTGATTATGCTTCTCTGGGGTTTGAGAATGGTGAGAACTCTAAGAGTCATTAAGTTGGTTATTGAGGGGGAATTCTATGCTTATTATCAAAGCCTCTAATGGAGAGAGAAAATGCAATTGGTCAATTAAAACCATTATTAATGAAATACAAAGGTTGATGGAATATTATCAAGATATCTACGTGGCACATATATCTCAGGAAGGAAACAACATAGTGGATGACCTTACCAAAGCTAGCCATGGTGTCATGCAATTAGTGGAATGGGCTGATGCTAGGTTATTACCATCAACAACCCAAATGGTGATGGAAAGGGAGTGTACCATCAATAATGACTCATGAAATATCAAATTTGGTGGCAGGTCTTATTTTCTACATGTGGTCATGAGAATGTGGCGCTTAGTAAAAGGTTCTTTTGGCATGTTTGGATGTTGATTAACATTTATGTTTTGATTATTGTGAACATTGATGACTGTAGTAAAAGGATGCGGAGGGGGGTTTTGATGAGATTTAAAGATCGATTTCATAATTATCATAAAGATAGGTTTGTTAATTCCCACAATCAGTACAACTGGTGATGACCATTTACAGATGGAAAGAATCTGCCCACACATTATTTAGGGATATTTTTTATTTTTTGGAAAAAAATTTGGATTTGTGATGACTATGTAATTCCTTTTTATTTTCTCCATCATGACTTGGCATTTTATATTTTGTAACTCTAAAACCTAGTGCAAGGCAATATCGTCGGTGGAGTTGGTTGTCGACTTGGGCAATGATATGGGCACTAGCGACCATATTGAACTAGTGGATATAGAGGATTCTATTAGCAACAATGAAATGATGATGGTCTACTTGCAGGAGTAGGGCCCTTTACCTTATATGGAGAGCATGACTAAACACAACAAGGTCATCTCAATGGAGTTCTATCAAACTTAGAAGGATAGAAAAGTTACAACGAATGACATGAGTTTTGAGATTTTTGTTGAAAGCATTACAAGGGTGGGAGATTTTCTACTAGATGATAAGAAATGATAGAGGCAAGCTAATTTCAAAGAGGAGGTGAGTTTGTAAAAATTCTTCAAATCCAAGCAGGAACCAATGAGATTGTGTGGCGGGTTTGTGTGGGCTACCCTCCCTAAGCATTGGGATAACATTTTCTATACGATTATCAAATACATTACCTTGGAAGACCACTATTAGGTACTATATTATTATCATTTTCCTATCCCAAAGTATTTTAGAAATCTTCACCTTATCTCCTTTCCATTTCTATTACTACATTTTTTGGATGATAGTATCTTTAAGGCTAGAAGGAAACACAAGGAGGGGAAATCCTTCTACCTTATCCACCAAGACTTTATGAATAAAATTTTCATCTAGCACCTAGCTTAGAATCCTACTCTCCTACTCAACCCCTTGGCCTCTATCACCCATCAAATCTTCCTAGACCCTAGCACTAGCTCTACTTTTAAGAGGTCAAAGAAAGTTCATGCCACTTAGGTTAAGATAAACCCTGAGGGGAAAGTTAGCATTATTGAGTTGGACTCAAATTACAAGAAGGACAAGAAATGTGCTAGGAGAACCAACAAGAATCTCCAAATGGAGATGTTAAAACCCCCCCAAAGTGTGAATCCAGTTCTGGCTCCTTTGATGGTGAGTAAAAACCTACTCAAAACAAAAGACACCACCAAGACATCAAACCTAGCCCCATCTCTATCAGCTCTTCCCATATATTTGATACCATAGAAGCTACCCTGGCTTGTAGTGTGGGTAACGACATCACTTCTCCTAGAAAGGCTAACCCTAAGGATACTCAGAAGAAAGAAAAACACAGTCACACTAAGATTCTATTGGAGAGGCTTGAGATGGCTATGAGGGACCTAGTGGTTAACCATACCACTTTATGCCATAAATTTTAAATCCTATTGGAGTTCTCCAACAAGGTTATGCACTCCACAACCACAACCCTCTACTTCCTACAAGCAAACAAAGAGGAACAAGAATTGGGAAAGACTACTGAGACAACCCAATCCATTTATGGGTTCTTGGTGGAGGAATGGATGAAAAATATCCAAGACAACCCAATTAAAGTGGAGGAGGAGGATGCAGAGGGGAAAGCTTCTAAGGAGAAGAAAAAGGGTAACCAAGAGAAGGAAGAGGGCATCTAGCCTAGGTTCTATTCTGTTTTATTTCTATTTTTATGATTATGTCTTGGAACAATACACCCCACGTGGTTTTTTGGACTATGTCAATTAAGTGGACCAATAGTAGGGATGTTTATAAATACAATTGATTTATTATTCATTTTTTTATGCATAGTAGTTTAAGGACTATGGTTAAGGACACTTTAGCTCTTAAATTTTTATGGTTTTTGATGTTTAAAGTTGGTATAGGATAGACTTCTAGGAGGTAACCTCCAACTGGTTCTCATCCTTGTTTGTACTTCGAAGTTAACCCACCATCCTTTTGGCTACTATCAACTACTTCAAAAACATGAAAGAGGATGAGAAGGTATTTAAAGATGGACATGTTTAAACAAATTTCACATTGATCTATTTTGAAGGAATTTTCAAATATATAATTTAATTTATGCATTCATTATAATGAATGTGATGTTTTGATCTAATTATTCTTTGCACATAGAGTGTGTGTACTTTTAGACATTAGAAAATTAAATTTTTTTAATGCAGATTAAGAGAAATATATTATTAGGTTTTAATATCAAGCACCAACTTAAAAATGTCCAGCTTATGTGATGGGTTTCATTGTTTTTGAATCCCTTTCTAGTTGTCTTCTTTACTTGATGTTAAATTATTATTGTTAATGGTTTGTGATCAATCTCAATTTATCTAGTCAAAACATGAAAATATCTAGCATCTACTAGTGTCAAAATAAAATCACACCACCTTATTTTCTACAAAATAATCATTCAAAATATTTCACGAACTTAAGTAGTTTTAACTCATTTATTTTGCAAAATATTCATCTCAACAAAAAAATGAGTTTCATAAATTTTCTATCAAATGAAATAAAAGTGTTTGGTTTCCTAATTATAGAGTTGTCCTTAACCATTAACAAGCTATAACTATTATGATTTCTAATAAATAAGTTAAGAATATATTGTTTAACATAAATGTTCTTCAAAAAGTATGGAGTGCAGAAGCAGGAGTGATGACTAAAATGGAGAAACTAAGGTTTAAGGGGTAAAAGGATCAAGGGATGGACATGGAGGTGGTTAGTTGAATGAGGATGACCATAGAGGAGGATGATGAGATTTGATGGCTACTTGGGTCATTGTATCCAAACTTGGGTTGTTAGGTTTTGAGGATTTGGGTCCGACTAAGAATGTTGGTATAATGTGGAATTGAGAGTTGTGTATGCGTGGCCTATAGTCTCTCTCTTCTCTTTGTTGTCTTAGTTTTAGTGAGAAATTATTCTTGGATGATATCTGAGATTCCCCTAGCAAGCTGATATTTTTTTGCATTGGTTCCCACTCTATTGTTTGGAGTCACATGTTTCAGATGCATCCCACTCTATTGGGTTCTTTATTGTGGATGGGCTTTTTATTATAGGGATCCATTTGGAATTGTTCTAGTTGGATTTTATGGGCTCACCCCTCCATTGGGCCTTTCATGTTTTCTAATTGGAAGGATTTTTTTTTTATTTTCCTCTATTTTTTATTATATTTCTATTTTTCCTCGATGGTTTCATTGGTCTGGGACTTCCTAGGATGAAACATGATGTACGACCTTGGTGGGTATTTAGTGTTAGGGCCAACAAGTACTGGATGCTTTGTAATTCTCATTTGAGGGAAAGCTATGTCTTTTCCCTTTTTTGTTTCCCTTTGAGATATGGTGCTCTTTGTGATTTTGTCAATATGTTGAATCTATGGGTATCCTTTGCCCAGATTCATAAATGGCTTTTCTAGCTTTCTATAGGAGGATGTTGAAAAGTTCTAGGGCCCTTTGTGGCTTAATCTTGTTTATGTTTTAGTGGAGGAATTTCTTCCTGTAATGGGACTATTTCCTAAGTACTCAAGGGCATTCCTTGCCTCCTTTTGTTTGGTTATGTGCATATCTCTTTCTAAGGATCCTTCCCCTTAGCAGAGTTGATTTTGTATCTAGTGGTCTCTATGCTTTCTCCTACATTTCTCCTTAGAGAATTCTATAGAGATGAAGTCTCACCTTTTTTTCAAAGGAACTTTTGGCTAACTTCCTATTTTAATGACCACTTTTTGTTCTATTCTATTAAGCTCACAACTCTTATTATGGTGGAAATATCATCGATTGAGTTGGTGATATGCTATGTGGGTATCGGTGATAGTTAACTAAACATTACTTCTCAAACGGTCAATGCTTAGAAGCTGGGGTAAATTTAGCAAAGGGATTTTTGGGGGAGTTTCTTCCTCCTCATTATCCCTATTGAGGTGGTACTTATTTTTATTAAGGATGAAGGAAGCTATGTAGGGAAGACTATCTCTTTTATTCCCCTTTTGTGGATTTTGGATGTTCCTTCTAAGTGGAAAACTATGAGTTTGTTGGTTCCTCCCTCTAGGTTTTGGATGGTGTGGTTCACTCCAATAGAGGTAGAGTTCTTGGTGATTTTCATGGTGGAGGTAGTCTTTATAAGAGAGGAAGGTAGTTGGGCTGCTATTAGTGATAGCACTAATGTTTGGGGGTTTCTCTCTCCTAGCATTAGATTTGCTATCCTTCCACCACCCATTTCTAGGGAGTTGGATCCCTTCAATATTTTGGTGGAAAGAGAGTGTAGAGGGGCACAATATTTTTTTAAATATTGAATTTAAAAGGCAATTCTAGTAGTTGTGAACCTAAGACTATGAGGGTGAAAGAGAAATAGGCTACTCATTGCTTGAGATTGGTCTCTAGCCCTTTTGAAAATGACTTTGCCTCCCCCTCATTGTTTCTTTTCTTCTTGTGACTAGATGGTTGTTGATAGTTTTAAAGGGATCACTTGGGTCTTATGTTCATAGTTTTGGTTTTAGAATGTAGCTAGTAAGAAGATTTATCCCATGTTTATCGATAGCAATGTGGAACATGGTTGGTGGGTTGGCCACATTCAAACCTTTTTTATAGACATAGACTTTAGTTGATGTGTTTACTAGATGTCTCACACTAGGTGTTATTAATATATATTTTTATAGTGTCTAGTGTCTATTATTTGTACCATGGGATAGCACCCTCTTTCTAATTTCTTTAATGAAAAACATAAATGTTATTCTTAACCAAAAATCATAATTGTGTTCTACTAAGAATTAGATATTTCCACTTGATGCTTCATTCTCTTTTTTTGTAGGTTCCTAATGAGAACAACAATTTTGGGCCTCTAAATATTTCTCCATCCATAGTGTTTTCCTTACAAAGTAATCCTTCTTTCACTTACAATAAAAAAATCTACCTAGGTTTCTTCTAAAAGTAGAGGTATCCACTTTGTAAAACCTTAGGCCTTTTTTATTAAAAGAAAGAACTACTAAATCTATAGATAATTTGATGGATAATAGATATTCTAAAATAGATTGATCAATTCAATTAGAGATCCAAAAAGATTCAAGTAAGGTGAATGACCTCTAGACAAATGCCCTAGATAAGTTTAATGATAAATCTATTAACAAGTTTTTGTAATTATTTTATTACATTGAAGATTATTAAGCCTAATTATTTGACCATGATAATTTGAAACTTTTCTACACAAGTAGTTAGCATTTAGGAATCTATTAGTCATATTGAATTCATTTTACTAAATCATCCTAGCTTAATGGGTTACTATTTCTCACCACTCATGTTTGAGGATTCCATTGCTCATTTTATTGTTGCACATTCATTTATATCTTCTAACCTCTTTTGGATTATTTAACAGTTACCTAATTAATCATTTTAAATTTCACTTTTAATTTAAGTCTTATATATTGTAGGTTTTTACAAATAGTAATCATGCATCTTATACTCTTAGTATTAATAGCACTCATTGTCCAAGGGTCCCAAAATTTTGTCAAGAGATACCTATTCCAAGAACCATTTTGGAAAACAACCATTCTCTTTTAGAACAACTCAAAAACAAAATTTAAGTTCTTTTCATATGCACATATGGATTTCCTTTTTCTTAAAGTGCCAATGACCCTTTCACCAACTCCATTTTGTTTATGAGCTATCCTCTATAATGATTTTATTTCGTTCCATTAGACAATATTTATCTAATGATTGTTTTTGAATAGAGCAGTACATTCATTATGATTATCCATTACACCTTATAAATTTCATCCAAATCATGCACTATTAAAAAAAAAATTTGTTAATTCTTTGTGATTTTATCTCTTAAAATTTTAATATGCTTGTGTATCCTCCCATATTTTTTATGAAAAGTTAATTTGTGCATCTATAGTAACCATAAGATTATAAAAGAATGTTAAAGTAAAGTTTTCAATAAATCATCTCTACTCCCTTCTTAATATTTCTCTTTTATGTATTAGTGACATTTCATAATTAAATTAATTATTAAATGTGTTCATATTAAGGTTCCTTTTATGTTCCATGATCTTTCTTTCTTTTCTATAAATATTGATCAATTTTATATTCTTTCATTTTATTCGTAGAAAGTATAATCTATAAATATTTTTTAGAACCCAAATGATTTCTTTTTTACTTAATTCATTTCCATGAGATATTCTCTACACATGCAAGTGATCGTGGCTCCATGAAGTCAATTTTCAAACTTCTCAAAGGTATCATAGCATAAACCTATTACCTCTTAATCATGTTTTGAAGAATTATGAGGTACACAAATTTGATTAGCTAGATCAGTATTATAAGACATTTTTTTGGGTTTTTAAATAGGGGCTTGCCATTTTCAGTGCACTTTGAGCTCAAGTAGACCTCTCTATTAAGTTTTTAGTGCCTAAAAGCCTTGATTTCAACATAAAAAGTTATCCATTTTTTCCATAATTGATCTCCAAGGAAGAATTTTTTTACCTCAAAATTGTACAACCCTAGCCACACAAAATGAGGCAAAACAAATTAACATATTATTAAATAGTAAAAATATCCTTTTAATAAAGTATAGGATGTTATTAAAATACCACACCACCAAGTAGCCCATTGTTGTGTCACCAATTAGTTAGCACAACACTGAGGCTCATGAGCCCCTATAGCAATCATGTGGGTTACCATAGGAAACAATAGTTAATCTCCTAAGGGCTAGAACAAGGTTTTTGTCCTCATAGAGGTTCCTTCATAAAAATGGACATAAATTTCTCATTCTAGCTCATATTTACAAAAATATGATATTGTTGGAAAAAATATTTTAAGCCAATCATGACAATATACATCATTTTTTAATTTTATGTAGTTTCTTTCCCCTTTTTTGCATTCATGTTTAGAAGTTCTTTTCTCACTCTATGGGGTTTAAAATGCTTTTTCTTTTCTTTTCTATTCCTTGAACTTAAATATGCATCATAAATATCTACCTGCTCTATATTTATATAATTTGTTAATTTATAGAAGAATTTAATCGTGCAAACACAAGATAATTTTTTTTTTCCAATAAATAACAATATAAGAAGACTTTTGGAGCTTGTTTTCTTTATTTTTGGGGGAACATTTTTTTTCGTCATTTACTTTGGAAAACTAGGACTTTTTCACATTCAACCACTTCTAATATGACCAAAAATACTTCTTCTTTTGAGCTTTTCACTCCTCACAATTAAAATGCATGGAAATACATCACATATAAAATTCTCATAAATAAGGGGTTCTAGTCCTACTTATATATAGTTCAATTAGTTTTGACATGACCATTTGAGGTTTTGCAACATTGAAATAAGATGGATGAGAATATGGGTTTTCTATCTATCCATATTTCAAACAACTTATTTTTTCATCTTGACGGGTGTAATAGTCCTTGTGAAATACCCATCAAGTAAATTTTTTTTATATGGTACCATCAATGAATTAAAATAAATTCATATTGAGGCAAAACATGCTTTACTTCTACCTGATTTCTTTATGTCTATTAAGGATATTATTATGAGACTCAAAGGACAAATATAACTTCTATAGGGTTGTGGAAAAATTACTAATACAAAGTATACATAATTGGATTTTTCAAATCTTCCCAATAATTTTACAATATTCTTATTTAGTTTCCATTAAAGTATGGGTTCCTTAGGTCCTATATTCACCACAACTACATTTTGAGGTTGTTTTGTGATCACTTAAGAAAGAGAGTAGGTAATCATATGCATTTGGAATATCTAACAAGATCAGAGAAACTAAAGCCCAAATTAGATTAATTTGTTTGTGAGACAACCTTGAGGAAACCTCCAACTCTAAATTCAAGTAAACCCAAATAGAAACAATGAAAATCTTTCAATCCTTGTGAGTCTTCCTCAAATTCTATAAATTTCATTGGTGATCATTGTATTTTTGGTGAAAAGTAAGGGCATCTAGTTTCCACGATTTGGAAATATTTACAGGCTTTAAAGTAAGCCATTAAACAACATATTATTTTTCTCTAAAGCCACAAGTTTCCTTCACTTGAAAAGGTCATGCTCTTTTTGCAGAAGATTTGTCTTCAATTTTTGCATGAATTATTGATTTTGATGCTTTACATCGTTTGACACATTCACATGATTTTGTCACCTTTCTTATCCATAGTGACACTTTTAATATCATAGTTGTTGATGCAATATAACTCTAAGTTACAACTTTATGTTCTATTTTATTGCTTGTTGGTTCTCTTTAAGATGTTCTTTTCATTCTTTATATTTCTATGAATCTATGTTCTATTTGTGATATTTCCAATTATTGATTTGGTAAACTATTCAAATTCTCACCACAACATGTGGTTATTCAATACATCCATGACCATTATTTAGTTGTTTCTACATGAACTATTCATTATGAAACTCACCTAATCCTTTTATAAAAAAATTAGGGCTCATATTTTTCAAGTTTTTTTCTTGTTATGCATGCAAACATTGTTAGGAATTGTTGGAATGAGAAATCTAGTAATTTTGACTAAATACTACTACAAAAGATTCATATACAAGTAAGTTTCTTATTGGACTTCCACTAATATCTTACATTTATAGTGTTTTTTAGGGATGGGCTATTGGAAAACATCACTAAGATCTTTTCCTATAGATAGAGCATGATGTTCTATGGAATTGTTGGAGTTGATACATAGTGATCTTATGTCCTTTGCCACTCCCTTTTGTGGGGACTATTATGCGCTTACCTTCACAATTATCTTCTCCAATTGCACATGTGTATCACTCTTCAAGTAAAATTTAGATATTTTAAATTTATTTATGATGTTAAAGACATTTATTGTGAAGAAATATGGTCTTTGTAGTAGGAGAATACATAGAGAAAATAGGGGGAGCATGTGAATCAGGATTTCAGAGACTTTTTTTCACTAACCATGGGCTACAACATGATCGTTAAGTTCCTCGTACTCCTTCAGAGAATAATATTTTTGAGAGAATGAATAGAGCTTTACGGGAGATAAAAATTCACCTGATATAGTCTCAAGAGCTATAGATTCTTCCTTTCAGGCTAGGACTATTAATTGTGCCAGTTACATTCAAAATCAATCGTCTCACAAGGCATTATGAAATATGACTCTTAAGGAGGTCTAGACCTATCTCAAGCCTAATTATTCTACACTTTGACTTTTTGGTGGTATAGCTTCCTCATTTATTCTACATGCCTGTATGAATTTGTGAAGTAATATATTATGATGCATATTTGTTCGAGATGTAAAGGCATACATGTTATTTGATCCTTGTTATAGAGAGGTCTTATTTTGGAAAGATGTCTAATTTTATGATCACTATCACTTTTAAACAGATTTTTTAATTATCCCCTACCTCATAGCCTAGTACTTCCTCTCAACCAATTAAGGATTACATATCTTCTAAGATGATAAAAGTTATGATATTCCTTCTCCACATACACTAGATACTAAATAGTTTTCCTAAGGAGGCCTATATTACTATTGAGTCTATTAAACATCTTGTAGGTAATCCTTCTTATACATATCATATACAAGCTTAAACATATAATATTAGTCTTTTGAGTCATTCCATTTTAGATAACCCTTAGAATTTTTAGGGGTGATAGGTCACTCTAAGTGGGATAGTGTGATGGATGATGAGTATTCAAGTATTCAATGAAGAAACATAATTATAATCATTCTTTACATTTCTATGAATCTATTTTCTATTTGTGATATTTCCAATTATTGATTTGGTAAACTATTCAAATTCTCACCACAACATGTGGTTATTCAATGCATCCATGACCATTATTTAGTTGTGTCTACATGAACTATTCATTCTGAAACTCACCTAATCCTTTTATAAAAAAATTAGAGTTCATATTTTTCAAGTTTTTTTCTTGTTATGCATGCAAACATTGTTAGGAATTGTTGGAATGATAAATCTAGTAATTTTGACTAAATACTACTACAAAAGATTCGTATACAAGTAAGTTTCTTATTGGACTTCCACTAATATCTTACATTGACAGTGTTTGTTAGGGATGGGCTATTGGAAAACATCACTAAGATCTTTTCCTATAGATAGAGCATGATGTTCTATGGAATTGTTGGAGTTGATACATAGTGATCTTATGTCCTTTGCCACTCCCTTTTGTGGGGACTATTATGCGCTTACCTTCACAATTATCTTCTCCAATTGCACATGTGTATCACTCTTCAAGTAAAATTTAGATATTTTAAATTTATTTATGATGTTAAAGACATTTATTGTGAAGAAATATGGTCTTTGTAGTAGGAGAATACATAGAGAAAATAGGGGGAGCATGTGAATCAGGATTTCAGAGACTTTTTTTCACTAACCATGGGCTACAACATGATCGTTAAGTTCCTCGTACTCCTTCAGAGAATAATATTTTTGAGAGAATGAATAGAGCTTTACGGGAGATAAAAATTCACCTAATATAGTCTCAAGAGCTATAGATTCTTCCTTTCAGGCTAGGACTATTAATTGTGCCAGTTACATTCAAAATCAATCGTCTCACAAGGCATTATGAAATATGACTCTTAAGGAGGTCTAGACCTATCTCAAGCCTAATTATTCTACACTTTGACATTTTGGTGGTATAGCTTCCTCATTTATTCTATATGCCCATAGGAATTTGTGAAGTAATATATTATGATGCATATTTGTTCGAGATGTAAAGGCATACATGTTATTTGATCCTTGTTATAGAGAGGTCTTATTTTGGAAAGATGTCTAATTTTATGATCACTATCACTTTTAAACATATTTTTTAATTATCCCCTACCTCATAGCCTAGTACTTCCTCTCAACCAATTAAGGATTACATATCTTCTAAGATGATAAAAGTTATGATATTCCTTCTCCACATACACTAGATACTAAATAGTTTTCCTAAGGAGGCCTATATTACTATTGAGTCTATTAAACATCTTGTAGGTAATCCTTCTTATACATATCATATACAAGCTTAAACATATAATATTAGTCTTTTGAGTCATTCCATTTTAGATAATCCTTAGAATTTTTAGGGGTGATAGGTCACTCTAAGTGGGATACTATGATGGATGATGAGTATTCAAGTATTCAATGAAGAAACATAATTATAATCCTTTTCCAATTTTGAAAGGAAGAAAGTTCGTTCTATGCAAGTGTGAATAAAATACGAAGATTTATATAGATTGTTTGATTGATAGGTACAAGAAGCATATAATTTTGAAGGGTACAAGAAGCATATATTTTGTTTTATATTGTTGTCAAGAGAGATTTCTTGAAAGAGGAACTACACACACACACACATACTAGTGCCTTCCACACATCAAGAAAGGTGAATAATTTTAGATCCCCAAGTGACCTCTTTCATTTTTCTATGTTGTTTTAAATAGGACATATTCAACTACAATTGAACCAATCATATATGTCCTATTCCATTAGAAACATAGGCCATAAATGTGAAATACAAACTCAAAATAGGTTGCCATTTTAAAAAGAACTACATGGAACTTCTAGAGGATTTAAAATATGGTATTAGAGGTAACATAATTGCGAGAGACTTTTCCTTCCTTTATTTTCCCTTTAATAGATGGTTTGATTGATAGGTACAAGAAGCATATAATTGTGAAGGGAATTTTGTAAGGAGATGGTATTTCTGACATCAACATCATTTCTCTTATTGGCAAGATGAACTCTATTCACTTTAAACTCTCTCTCTCATATATTTTCAAGGATGGAATTTTTTTTAGATTTTCGTGAAGAGAGATTTCTTGAAAGAGGAACTACATTTTATATATATATATATATATATATATATATATATATATATATATATATATATATATATATATATATATATATATATATATATACATACATACATACATACATATACATACATACATACATACATACATACATCCATACATACATATGTGTGTGTGTGTGTGTGTGTGGAGAAACCTCAAGGTTTTTTTTTAGGATGCACCTTTGGTTTGAAGACTTTAATAGTCACTGTATGGTCTCAAACACACATCTCAAGCTTTGTATGAGAAGACTTGCACTATACTTCTAGCTTCACAATTCAGATGTGTTTCATTCAAGTCATGTACATTATATATTTGGCATCATGGTGCTGATCTCTTCATACTTGTGCTATATCATAATGATATCATTATTATAGATATCTCATCCTCTCTGAGTTGGAGTGTTTAAAGAGTAAGATTAAGTACTTTGAAACAAATTTTTTTAATATTTTGTACCATTTTTTACCTTACTGATATTCCAATATTTTTATAGGATTTCCATACTCCAATATATCTATTCTCTATGTATGATTTATTACTTCGGAATTAATTATTTAAAGACTTCTCCTATACTATTTTAATATTTTGTTTTTTTTTCTACTACATTCTCAAATCCATCACTAGACCTAACTTTATACAAGAAGTTGGTTGGAAGTTTGTTTTACCTAACACAAAGACACACACACATGCACACGTGTGCACACAAACACACCAGACACACACCACACACACACACACACACACATCTTTCCCTTTTGGTTGTACTTGTCTTTAGATTTTGACATGATCCTCATTAGTTTCATTGGAAACAATCCAATGGTATCTTTAGGTACATTCAATGAACCAAAGATTATCTTCTTAAAGTAAGATTGTGCTACTCACATTGATCCAATGGAAAATCTAGTTCTATTCTTTTGTTCCCTTCACTGAAGGCATATCACAATTTATCACAAGAAAAATACATTTAGTGCATTATTATATGTTATGGATTGCATATTTGATGACTAAGTTTAAACATCCTCCTCATAGTTCTTTTATTCTTTACTAAAATAATCAAAGCACCATTTACAGTTCCCATAACTCAGTAAATCATCAATAGAGTACATTCATATTGAGATCTAGATTAAATTCATTTTATAGTTGATTAAAAATAGTTCTCTCATCTTGGAGTTCATTTCTAAAGAGGAGTAGGTTACATAAATTTTGATTAATCCTTTGGTATCTCCTCCCTATGTTAAATTATTCTCTATGCTTGGGGAGAAGGAAATTTTTATTATTAGGATTACTCATACATATAAATAATTACATGCCAATAAAACCTATAACACAAAGGAATAAGGGACGTATAAATGAAATAGAAGAAAAAAATATTAAATGTAGTTCACTCAATCTTAGGCTATGTATACCAAATAAAGTATTCAATAATATTATCGAGTAACTTGAATCTGTGAAATCTTTGTTCTTTATTACAACTCAATATTGGTGGAAGATGCTATGTGTTCTCTTTCGAAAACCATAACCATAAGTTAATATTATATTAATAATGTCTTCTTAAAAAAATAACCTAGAATGTACTCGATGAGTCAACCTTGGGAAATGACTGGTGAGTTAACTCAAAGATACTTGATGGGTTAAAATAAATTAAATGTCATTCCTTACCAAAATTGTATAATAGTTTCTTTATTAGTTTCAAGAGACTAGTAATCTCCTGCTTGATGAATTATCGGTCTCCAACCAAAATGTCCTTTTACTTGGAGATTGATCTTATAGAAACACCACAACCCTTGATGCTCTAACTATTTTGAATCTTATTGGACTCAATTGTTCATTTCTAATTTTTTCTAAAAAATCAAATAAAGGTAAAGAGGAGTGTCACTTCTACCTTGGAACCATCTTTATGAACATATCTTTTGGATTATCATTTAATCTTGATCATCAAAAACTAACCAAATAAAATGGTATTTCAACTATATGTATTTTTTATTTTAATATAAAACATATTCTTTTGCAAGATAAATGTCACTCTACCTATCTATATACAAATAATTTCTAGTCTCCGACTTTACCGACTCTTGTTAGGATTAACCTCAAATAGTAATAATAGTTACATGCAAATATTACCAATACTAGAAAATAATAGATTGCATAAAAAGGAACACAAGACACCAAGATTTAACATGGTTCACCCAATCCCTAGGCTATGACCACCAACAACAAGTCCAATATTATTATGATCTAGTGATTAAAACTTAGTTACAATATGTAATCCTTTATAGCTCAATACTACCACAATAGCCAATTTTTGCATCACATCTTATGAAAATCCCTAAACATAAGCCTTTACATACAAGCTTTTTTTCACTTACAAAATTAGGGCTAGAATAATAGAAATATAATAGCTGATGCCTTTTACAATATAAGGTCATTTTTGGCTTCTGAGGTGCTGCCCCTAAAAACCCCTAATAGGGGCATTGCCCCTTGACCCTACCTTGTACTATGATAGGGAGCGCACCTGGGGCTTTTCCCTTTGACCTTGTGTTGGGGGCATTTCCCCCAAACCATCGTAGAAATAATCTAGAGGGAAATTATGTCAAGTAAGCCTCTGAGTCTTATTATTCTCCACATCACAAAAATCTCCAAATTGGAGATAGATTAGACTCCACAATAATAACCTCCTATTCAGAGACTAATCATAACACTACTAAACTTGTAGCTCCCACTAGAATGTTAAACCACCCTGGACTCTATTGTTCATTTAGTCTATTTAGTCTAGAAGACTAACTGAAGTTGAAGAGGAGTTCAACTTTTCCCTTGTCACTACCTTTATAAACATATCTACTAGATTGTCATTTGTATGTATCTCCTCCATCTTTAACTTTCCATTATAAAAAAAATTAAATGGTACAACAACTATATGTGTTTTGTTTATGAATGCAAAGCTGAATTCTTTACAAGATGAATGGCCCTCTAGCTATTTGTGAACAAATAATTATCACTTTGAGGGTGTCCCAATTCTTCCATGAAGAACTAATGCCATATCATCTCCTTGGGTGCCTCTCTAGTAGAAATTTACTCTACCTCTATAGTGGATAAAGCATTAACCTATTGTAATCAAGAAATATATCTCATTGTTAGATCACCAATAGTAGATACATGACTTGTAGTACTCCACTTAGTATCAATATCCCTCGATAAATCTAAGTCAACATATCTCTGTAAAGCTGTAGTGGAGCCCCCAAGGCCTAAAAACTTACTTGATGTTCCTCTCAAAAAACTAAGAATCCATTTAACTGCATTCCAATGCTTAGATCCTAGATGACTCATATACCTCCTAAAAACTCCCACTACATGTGCAATATCTAGCCTAGTACATACCATATCATACATTAATCTTCCTACAACTAAAGCATAGGGTACCTTAGAAAATTTTCCCTCCTGTTCTTGTATATTGGGACACATCTCCTTACTTAACTTCAAATGGATAGGTAAAGGTGTGTTGACAACTTCAGCATTCTCCATAAAGAAATTTTGCAACCCCTTCTCAATATAATTACCTGTAGATAATGCCAAATTTTTGTTCTTTCAATCTCTACAAATCTTCATACCAAGGATTTTTTTTACTGCCCCCAAATCCTTGATAGAAAATGCATTTGCTAATTGGAATTTCAACCCTTTAATATGATTCATGTTGGAGCTAGCTGCAAGCATATCATTAACATATAAACATAAAAATAATGTAGCTATCATCATCCAACTTCATAAAATAAACAAAATGATATGAATGACACATGCTATATCCATGCTCATGCATAAACCTACCAAATTTTAGATACCCTTGCCAAGGTGCTTGTTACAAGCCATTTAAAATTTTCTTCAATCTACACACTAAGTTCTTATTACCTTTGACCTCAAATCCCTATGGTTGTACCATATATATCTCTTTGTCCAAATCACCATAGAGGAAGGCTACTTTAACATCAAGTTGATCTAAATGAAAATCTTTAGTAGCCACAATACTTAAAATAGTGCAAATAGGAGTCACTTTTGATGGAATACTTTATAATAACTAGGCGAGAATCAGTTATGCAAGGTCCAAATATATCAATAAAAATTTTCAAAGCTTTGTGAACCAATAAAACATTTATATCCATGCATGCATTCATAAGATTATGTAATCACTAAAACTTGAAGGTTACTACCAAATCAACTTGCAGAAATGTAAAGCATGAAACATAACAAATTCATCAACACACTTGACACAATGATTTACATGGAAACCCAATTTGGGAAAAGCCACCAATAACATGCTACTCCTTTTCACTCTTTTAAAGTGATGCCCTATGAAAGAAAAACCTAGTTAAAGGTTACAAACACATTATTATATGTGACCTAGTTAAGGGATTTTAATCACTCGGTTAGAAGTGAGCCTTGTTAGAGGACATTAGGCCAGTCACTTGGAATGCTACCTAGTTAAAGGATTTAAAAATGATTTTTGTTGGTCTTAGATTGGTTTTGACAATTGAGTGTCAACGCACTTAAAAAAATTCTAAGCTTGATGCCAAGTATAATATAGATGTCATGCTATAGTATATTTGTCGAGTTAGAAAATCAACAGGTGTTGAGTTATTCAAGTGTCGAGCAAGTTCCAAATGGCGAGTGACAATTGATGCCAAGCCAGTATATGTGCTGAGTAAAGAATAGGTGTTGAGAAATACAAAGTTACTATAGGAGTCAAGTAAGACATAATTCCTATATGTGCTAAGCATCAACAATCAATAACTATCAAGTAACATAGAATTAGCATAAGAGTTTGTGCCTTCACAAACTTAGATGTAAATCATTTTTGAGCCAACTCAAGATAAATGTAAAAGGATCTAAAAGATAAGATTGAATCTATTAAATTCCCTATGTAATCAGCATGCAACCAATTAGAAAAATGGAGAGAGCATGTAACCAATCAAAAATTTGGAAAGAATTGAGTAGGAAAGATGGATGAATCTTGATCGTAGATTCATACCTAACCCTACGTCTTGAAATCCTTTATAAGGAGGTCAAAAAACTCATAATTCTAAGTGTGTGGAAGAGTCATGTGGGAATGCATGAGAGAATGCTAGTAAAGTTTTGAAGGAAGTAAAAGGGATGTAAAGACTTAGAGGAAGAACAACATTGCAAAATCAAGTTGATAAGAATAGAGCATCAGGACTATGAATAGAGTTATATCAGATCAGGAAGGATAAGATCAAATTGAACATAATAAGTATCTAGGACTAGAAATTAAAGATTCTAAGTCATTAGGTCAATACATTCTATAATACTTTCTAGCCATTGTATTAGGAGAATAAAAAGCCTAGGATACTAGGTTTGTTTAACAACCATTGTAAATCCTAAAATAGGGTTGTAAATCCTTTAACAAGGTGACATTCCAAGTGAATATTTGTAAATCCTTTAGACATTTCACTTTTAATAGGGTGTAAAGCCCTTAATAGGACAAGCCTTTCAAAGGGCAGACAATTGGTGATGGTCAAACTTTGTAACCTTAATCAATTACATATTGCTGTAGTGATAAGTTGTGGGTGTCATCCTAACTCCAGTTTTACCTTCTCATTTTGGCAGGTTTTTGGGTGACCAAATCTTGTGTTATATATTTTCATGCATGTCTTTACTTTCATGTTAATTAGATATGTTAGATGCATGTGATTTATCTTAGTTAAATGTTTTATAGGTTAAGATATTTTTTCTTTTGATTCACTGCGCCCCCACCCCCCACCTCTCAAAAGTAAATCTTCCAACTTGTAAATCCAAGTATTGGTATCAGAGCTGAGTTCTCACAAGGGGAAGCCTTACAACTTGGAGAAAAAGATCTAGAAATGAAAGTCTAAAAACTTGGGAAGATCATAGAAAACTAGGAGATTGAAATACATCTCATTCTACATTATTTGGAAGAAGGCAAGGAAGAATTGAAGAAATCCTTAAAGAGAAGAAGAGAGATTGCCATAGCTGAGAATGATATAAAGTACAAGGAGATTGAAACCTAAAAAGTTTTTTCAAATGGAGATTTCAAGGAGTTTGATGCAACAATAGAAGATTTGATGGAAAAGAATAAAGCTCAAGTAGAAGAAATCACAACTCTCAAGATTGAACAAGAATCACAAGCCATGATGCTTTGTGAAGTGACTCAATAGAAGAAAAGAGCCATTGATGATAAGGCTATGATAGAAGAAGACAAGAGAATTTTTTCCAATAGATTAGAGGAAAAGTCAATTGAGCTTGCAAAAAGTTTGAACATGCAACTAGACACCCTAAGCCAAATGATGAATGCACATCATGAGTTGAATGTTAAGGACATTGAGATTTCCACACTAAGGATGCAAACTAAACAACTAAAAAATGATTTGAGAAGAGAGAAGGAGATTATAGAGAGCTTCAAAAAACCTAATGAAGCTATTAAGTACTTTGAATAGCTTCTAAAATCACTAAGATCAGCAATAATACTTTAGGATTGGGATACACCAGCATTGAAAAAGGAGAGTCATCCAAGACTATAGAAGAAAGGAGTGACAAAGGTAAGAAAACTAAACCCACTTGTCATTTTTGTGGTAAAAAGGGACATACCTCTAATATGTGTAGGAGCAAGAATGCCCATCAGCATGAAAAACCTAAGAATATGGGTCACTGTCACAAGTACAACAAGCAAGGACATTAAGCACATGACTACAGGACTAGGACTATCAAGACACAAAGACTTGAAGATCACTGCTACAATTGCAAAAGATGTGGACATAAAGCTTTTGAGTGTAGATCAAAGCCAATGTAGATGCCAAACCAATCAAGAAAGACCAAAACTCATGGACATCACTACAATTGGGACAACAACACAAGGAAAATTTGTCACTACTATCAAGATTATGGACACATCCCTAAAAATTGCATAAGAACACATTTTAGTGGAAACTATAGTCAATGGTTGAGCAAAACTACATGCTTCAGTTGTTTAAAGACTGGGCATATCAACAAGAATTACCCAACAAGGTCAAAGGCACCCAACTCAAACTTCAATAAAGGAAAATGGAAGATAGATGTTGAACACATCGGAGGACAAATGAATAAAACATGGAAGAAGAAAGATGGAGGCAACACATCCATTGAAGGGATCACTTCACCCAAGAGGTCAATTGGTCACACTTCATCCAACTAAGAAAAAGTAGGTGTATGGAACTGATATACAATGCTTTATCATACATCAATTCCAAGAGAAGTAAGTACTAAAAGGGAGATATCAGCATGAATATAGATGCAAACTTAAAATTTCAAGTTTTTACAAGTGTTGTTGAGCTACGTTCAGAAGCTGAGTAAAAGCATAGTATATGCTAAGTTTTTTGCCAAAGTTAGTAGAGGATGTTGAATGAAGGGAAATTCCAATTGAAGCCAAGTACAAAAAACTCCAGTATATGCCAAGTGTTGGAAAGACAAAGGAAGCAGAGTAAACCAGAATTGCTTAAAGAGCTGAGTGGACAACTGTAAATGCACTAAGCATTAAATGCTATGAAACAAGGGTATATGATCAAATTTTGAATCATTTTTCACCATCATGAGAAAAGAAGCAAAGATGAGAAGAGCACATAATGATTTCCAAGTAGAATTTGAAGCATTTGAGTAGATTTTAATAGAGACACAATAGAGTTTCAATGATTCAAGGTATTTATACTTGTTTCAAGCTACACAATTTCAATTTTTCTTTGTGTTGAAACCCTAGATTGCACAAATGGCCTGTAGCTCTAGAAAACCTTAGGAAAAAGAGCTATTTGAAGTTTAGTTAGTGTCAAATGAAGTTAAACGACTTGATTTTTGACCTATCCCTAAAGTTGCATACAAGAATGACCCTACCAAAGCCCTATCTATAATTCCTCTTAAGGTTGTAATGGTTCAAGATGTTAGGAGATTTTATAGGTGCAAAATAGGTACTATTGGAGACATGGAAATTAGGGAGGCATATGATAGATTGTGTGAGAATGGAGACTTGAAAGAACAGTTTCAAATCATTGAGAAGAAGGGCTTAACCCGTGCCCTAGAGTTTCCTACTATCTTTAAGACTGAATGGGTTAGAATTGTACTCAGTAGGATTCATGACGGTAGTTTATTGTTAGAAGATGGGCCAATTAAGATATCAAAAGGGATTATTTATAGGGTAACAGGGTATCCAACACTAGATCGACCCAAAATATTGAGTGATTCCAAAGAAGCTATTGAGAAGAATACTAGAGCCAAGTGGAACATGAGAGGCATGACCATAGATAACATTAAGGATCCTCTTGTTGATTTTTCTATTGGAGTCATTTCCCACAAATTCTACCAATCTAGCAGACTCAATAGTGTTCCATGTATTGCAATGGAATGTTGGTTATAAACATGTTAAAAAGGATCATACTTATGATATAGCAAAACTTCTGCAATTACAACATATCAATGAAAATTTGGGAGCTATAAGAAGAACAAAGGGAGCTCAATGTAAATTTGGAGCAATTTTGATATGTATATTCTTTTATGTACATAATGAATTTCTTTCTTTTGGAAAGGTTAGCTAGAAGACAAATAGGTCCATAGTAGCCCAAGTAAATGAATACATTGAAAAAATGAGGGAAAATTTTGAGACACTCATGACAAGCTACTTTGAAGATTTCAAGAAATCAATGAAATAGAGACCTAGGATTCGAATCTCACTTGTGGAGAAACACATAAATGATATATTTTTTCTTGTTGATATTGACTACACCTATATTCAAGAAACCATACCAAGGGTAAGATGGCTTAGACCACTTGGGTATGAGATAAATATTGATGAAGCATCTGCAACAATTACAACACTACTTGTAGAGGAGGTAGATAAGAGTGTTCCATAGTTAGGAACATATGATGTTGCTAGGTCCAAAGTGGATATGGAACTAAAGATTGCTCCTATACTGAAGAAAAATGATAAATTAGTAAAGAAGCTCAAGGCCAAGTTTGGAGAAGGTTTAGCAGAGGCAGAAGAAGAAGAAGAAGAAGAAGAAGAAGAGGAATAGGGGCAAGGACCAATCACACTAACCCAAGGCATGGGTGAAGATGCTAAATAAGAAGAAGGTGTTAAGGAAGAAGAGGAAGCACCTAAGGATAGGCTTAAGAAGAGGAAAGCACAAAAGCAACCTGCAACATAACCTAAAGGCAAAAAGAAAGCTAAGCCAAGCCCATCAAGACCTACCACAAGGGAAAATACAAAGACTATAATAAAAGTGGCTAAAGAACAAGAAAAGAAGAAAGCCATAGAGCAAGGAGGACTAGCAGAGAAAAAGAGGAGAAAATATGTGGCACCTCCAAAGTCAGATGAAGAGAGGATAGAGTCAGGTTACAATGAACAATTCAAAGTGGTAAGTCACACCACTAAGTCTAATCTAGAGAATATATGTGACCATATAAGAGATAATGCAGACTTGTCTAGATTGAAAAGTATTGACTTTAATAAGTTAGGTAGAGAGGAGAAAAACATAGTGGAAGAATCATTCTAAACTATGATGGTCAAGCTCAAGAATACTCCACTTGTACTGGATAATACTATGCCTAAGGAGCTATATACAATTGTAGAAAATAAATGGCATTATTACCTAAATATGGAAAAGGAAATAATAGAGTCAACATTGGCTTGCGTGATTCTTGACCTCACAAAAGGTCAAATAAGCAAGGAAAGTAAGAAACATTGGAGCAAATTTGCACCCAAATACAAAGCATTCAACATTTTGCAAAATAAAATTGAAGATGTTGTAAAGAAGTCCACTCTCATGCAGAAATTAATTTATGGCCTCTAGAGAGTTAAGGAAGGACAAGAATATCAATTTGAGGGAAGGGGACGAAGAGGAAAATGAAATGGAGAAAGAAGGAGAGGAAGAAAAGGAAGAAGTTCCAATGCAGAAGGAAACACAAAAGGGTGATATGTCAATAGTTGAGGAGTAGCAATAGGAAAAAAAATGTTCAAGACACATAGATGCCACCATCTAGTCCTCTACATGTAAACCCACACCTATAGAGACAATAATTGTGAAGGATGTTCCTGAACCTCTGGTTAGAACATCAACCCATTGACTGTAGATGATCTTAGAAAGATTCTTCACAAGACCACACTACAAGAACAATTGTTTACCAATCTAGTCTTGGTGAGTGTAGAGGAACTAAAAAATGAAATAGTTGAGATAAAAAAGGAGAAGGTAAATCCACAAGAACCACCTTCAAAAACTCCAATGGTTACAATGGACAACCATAAGAGCAACAAACACAAGATGCATCTGCTAAGGTTGATTCCATAGTTTCAATGATTTCAATTACTGAGGAGTTAGAAAAGGAGCAAATAGGACAAAAGGATAGCTCTGCATCACAACACAAGTTCAAGGTGCACCTCCTCAGAGTACAATCATTGATCAAGGCAAAACTGAGGAGGATAAAGAAGAGGAGAAGACCCCTAAGGAGAAAGAACAAGAGACAATACAAACATTGGTTAATTTTCCTACAATAGGGACTCCCATTGGAACAACATAGCAGCCGAGAACTGATGTAGTACCTCTACAAATATTAGCACTAGGCTTGAGCTCTACCAAGGTAGCAAGGGTACTTCACTATGGAGACCCTACACTTGATGAGGAGATAGTCGTACCAAGCTATGACTATAACAAAATGAACATAGAATAGATCAAAGGAGTGCAAGAGGGACTAAAGAAGAAGAAGAAGAGATACTTAGGAATGAGTATAGGTAAAGGCAAGCATTGATAGAAATTAAGGACATCTTTCTAGATGCTTTCAACTTGCAAGTACCTGATGAGACAAAGCCCATAATGGAGCAATTATCTAACATAGTGGACTAGGTACAAAATGAAGACCTAGACACAAATGCCAAATTGCTTGAATGGTCTGAAAAGAAATTCTAGATGAAGGTAAATGAGAAAATATTTGGAGAGATAGAACTTTCTCAGGTGGAGCTAGCTAAAAGGGTTGAAAAGGTAAAAGTCATACTTGAGAATATATTCTTACTATACTCCAAACTATGTGATTCCTCATACTTCACACAAAAGACTAGATAAAGGATATTGAGCTTGGAAATGAACCTTAAAGTATCTAGCATGTAGCCACCAAAGGATCTAGCTCAAAGTGAGAAGCATTTTGCTACAACACTTTACACACAAAAGGAATTAGCTTTACTCATAGCATATGAGGCAAACACCAAGGCGAAGATAATCCAAATTTAGTTTGCTGTAACCCCTCACATATAAGTTTTGCACAAAGAAATGGCCTATGTAGAGAATGTCTTAAAGAAAGATCCTAATCTATCTAGATTAGAAGGCCTAGTACACCTTGTAGTAGAGATTGCTATCTAGCTTAAAGCACTAGAAATTGCATTAGACAATTGGGATGTTGCTTTGAAGATCATAATGGAGGTAAATAAATCTTTTTTGGCTAAGTATTCAATTCATTCATAGAACCCTTTGATGTAAGTGTCAAAAAGGGGAGATTTAATAAATTAGGGGAGATAGTACACTATGGAGATAATAAATGAGACCCAAAGGGGGGGATACCCAAAGGAGGAGATAATAAAATTTTGAATTTTGAGGAGAGATAAGGAGATAATTCCAAAAGGATACAAAAACTACAAGGGAGGATGTGTGAGGGAGGGGGGGGGGGGGGGGAATAGAGTAGATAGAAATAGGGTAGACATGGAAAGGAATGACAAGGCAAAGATAATGAGTATCGAGATAATCAGCATGAGATAAATCTAGCATAAGGAATTTTGGATATAGAAATAGCACATTAGCTCAGGGTGAATTACAAGTTTTGAGGTATATAGTCTTCTATAGAATTTTGAACATATGTCAACCAAGATGTATGTTATACTCATAGAGATTAGATTCATAATGTTTAGTTAAGCATTTTTGACACTCATGTCAAAGAGGGAGATTGTTGGTCTCAAGTTGGTTTTGACAATTGAGTATCAACACACTTAAGAAAATTCTAAGATTGATGTCGAATATAATATAGATTTTGAGCTACACTATATGTGCCAGGTCAAAAGTTCAATAGGTGTCGAGTTATTCAAGTGCTGAGAAAGTTCCAAGTGTTGAGTGACAATTGATGTTGAGCCAGTGTATGTGCCAGCAAGTAAAGAATAGCTGATGAGCAAGATATAGTTACTATAGGAGCCAAGTAAGACAAAATTCCTATATGTTTTGAGCGTTAACAATCAGTAAGTGCTGAGTTACATAGAATTAACATAAGAGTTTGTGCCTTCACAAACTTAGATGTAAACCATTTTTGAGTTGACTCAAGATAAATCTCGAAGGATCGAAAAGATAAGATTGAATCTATTGCATTCCCTATGTAATCAGCATGCAACCAATTAGAAAAATGGAGAGAGCATGCAACAAGTCAAAAAATTGGAATGATTGAGTAGGAAAGATGGATGAATGATGATCATAGATTCATACCTAACCATAAGTCTCAAAAACCTTTATAAGGAGGTCAAAACCCCATAATTCTAAGTGTGTGGAAGAGTCATGTGGGAACGCATGAGAGAATGCTAGCAAAGTTTTGAAGGAAGTAAAAGGGGTATAAAGACTAAGAGGAAGAACAACATTGCAAAATTAAGTTGATCAGAATAGAGCATCAACACTATGAACATAGTTATATTAGGTTAGGAAGGATCAAATTAGAATGAATAGAATAAGGATCTATAATCAAAAATTGAAGATTTTGAGTCATTAGGTCAATACATTCTATAATATTTTCTAGCCATTGTATTAGGAGAATGAAAATCCTATGATGATAGGTTGGTTTAACAGCCATATTGAAAATCCTAAAATAGGGTTGTAAATCCTTTAACAAGATGACATTCCAAGTGAATGTTTGCAAATCCTTTAGGCATGTCACTTTTAACAGGGTGTAAAGTCTTTAACAGGGTAGGCCTTTCATAGGGCAGACCATTGATGATGGTCAAACTTTGTAACCTTAATCAATTACGTATTGTTGCAGTGATAAGTTGTGGGTATCATCCCCACCCCAGTTTTACCTTCTCATTTTGGAGGATTTCTAGGTGACCAAATCTTGTGTTATCTATTTTCATGCATGTCTTTACTTTCATGTTAATTAGATATGTTAGATGCATGGGATCGATCTTAACTAAATGTTTTAGAGGTTACAATAATTTTACTTATGATTCACCCCCCACCGCCACCCCCCCCCCCCCCCCCCACTTTAGAAGTAAATCTTCTAATTTAAAAATTCCAACAATTTTTAGGTCAACCTTAATCTAAAGGATTTACCCTAGATCAATACAATTGTTAGAGAGTAGTAATAGAGCTTTGATCTGATAAAATTTACAACTTCTCTTGTAGATTACAAATCTCTATTTAGTCCTCAATTCATCCTTCAAGTATTCATCTCCTTAAGCCTTCTTGATTAAAATTCCATTACAAACTCTTCTCTTTGGTCACTTGATTAGGGAAAACCCTTAACTCCTCGTCTTCCTTAGGTTCTCACACATGAAAACTTTATTTCATGACCAGACATCCTATAAATAGGAATTTAATATTTTTTTTGCTCATTTTCCATCATCAAAATTTAGGGTTTGGATGGATTAAGTAGGATACAATGTATCTATCCCATTTCTCATATCTATTCTAGAAAATTCTCTTAGAATCCATTTGAATTCTCCTAAAAATGTTTTATCTCAATTTATGTTCCACCAACTCATCAACCTTATCTTCCATCTAGTTCACAAAATTCAAAAAAAAAACTTGTCAGCTTAGATCAAATGAATCTTTCATCTTAAAAATAATGCACCAGCTCAAGATTATTAATCTTTTGATGCTCGACACATACTGCTACTCAGCATCAACTATGAAATCACTTGGCATCAACCAAAGTTTCTTCTTACTCGGCATCAACTAAACTTTACTTGACATGAACTAAACTTTACTTGGCATCAAATGTCTTGCTTGACGTCCACTAGAATTTTTTTTTACTTGGCTCTAACTACTTTTCTACTTGGCTTGCACTAACTTTTCTCAACACGTACTATCCACTCAACCAAGCTTGGTAGAAAAATTTTGTGTAAATTTTTCTTCTAAATTTTCATAGTATAGCCAACATTTGTAACCTTAAGTAGATTATCAATACATCATGTCATCACTATCTTAATTGATCTTTGCACTTCATTACATAATCATAACTCAACCTTTCCTCTAGGTTTTTTTGTTATATCTTATTAATCAAATCCTCTTCATCAATCAACTAAGTGATAGTACTTGAATCTTACAAGCATTTATCTTACTAGCAAATAGTAGGTTTCACATCAATGATAAAACAATGATGGAAACACATAGTCTTCTTCAACAATCTCGCTCTATCAATGATCTCTTTCAATAATGATCTTTTCAATCAGATGTCAACAATCTCCCTCTTTGGCATTGTTGGAAAACTAAACTAATCAACTAAGTCAATCAAATGATGAACATCTCATTCAACCAAATGGACTAGGTTGAAATAGTAAGACAATACCAAAAAGAAAACTTGTATCAAGATTTCTCCCTCTATCAATAGCTTCCATTTTCTGATTATGTTACAAAACTCCTTCTTATAACTCCCTCCAAGCTCCTTTTTATATCTCCCTCTTTCTAGGTACATTAGGATTTCTCCCTCTTTCTTGCATTCTTCTATATCATTTTCATAATACATGTGTTTTCTTCTAATAAGCAACATCAATAATAATCTCCTTCTAAGATTAGTAGGACTCTCCAGCTTCTTTGACAACAATCTTTTGATATCACCCTCTAATATACTTTCTCATGTACTCTCTCTAATAATAATTAGTTTAATGTTCTTTTCTCCCTTTCTAATTAGTAGAGCTCCCTATCTATTTTGGCTCTTGATTAATATATATTCTAGCTCTTGATCAATAGAATATCTCCCTCTTTGACAACAATGCCAAAGACATATACCAAAAAAAACTTGTCATCTTAAGTATGCAGATATAGGCTTTTGCAGTTTCTTTAGTTTCTCCTTTTGTCACTTTTCTTGTGACTATTTTGAAGTTTCAACCTTGTGATTACTTTAGGCAACTCCTAAAGTAAGATCCATTACATCAGTTTGCAATGTATGGCAATCAACTTGTTTAATGTACGACACTCCTCTTGTTACCTAGATAGCCTTTGATAGAGTTATTACCCCTAATTTACCTCTTGGATACTCATGAGCATCCTTAGGTAATGGTTTTGTGAAGATATCAACAATTTTCTCCTTTGTGTTGACATATTCCATCTTCACCTCTTTATCTTGAACTAACTCCCTCGAGTAATGATACTTGATTACAATCTTCTTTATCTTTGTGTGCATCACTGCATTCTTTAATATATTGATAACACTTGTATTATGACAATAAAATATCACTAGTTTTGTGATTTCTTCCTTCATTCCCTTTGAGTAGTTGTTTGATCCATATAAATTTTGTGCAATTTACAATAGGAACAACATATTCAACTTCAACAGTTGATTGTGAAGTATAACTTTGTTTCTTGCTAGTCCATGTAACTAGTATCTTGCATAAGAAAAATGCTCCTCCACCTGTGTTCTTTCTATCATGAATATTTCTAGCCCAATTAGCATCATTGTAGGCTATCAATTCAAAATTTTCAATCTTCTTGTAGTATACACCAAACTCTTATGTTCCTTTTAGATATCTCATTATTCTCTTCATAACCATTAAATGATTCTCCCTATGATTAGCAAAGAATCTTGAAACTATCCCTATAGATAATGCAATATTAGGTCTGCTATGTACTACATATTGCAATTTTCCAATCATAGATCTATATATGTTTTCCAATTCACCTCAATAGAATCATCATTCTTTGACAATTTGTGTCCTGTCACCATAGGTGTACTTACAAGTTTGGAATCCTCTAATCCAAAAAAATTCAATATTTCCTTGACATAATTTGTCTAAGAGATGTATATACCATATTTCATCTAATATACTTGCAAACCAACAAAAAATTTGATCTCTCCAAATGTAGACATTTCAAATTCTTGTTTCATCTGATTTGCAAAATCCTTACATAGAACATCTTGATGTCCAAATATGATATCATCAACAAATATTTCTAGTAACAAAATACCTTTTCCTTTTTCTATATTTGTGTATAGATTGTTATTGTCATTAGTCCTTTCAAAACCAGTCTTCACAAGATAATTATGAAGTCTCTCATACCATGCTCTTGGTGCTTGTTTCAAACCATATAGAGCTTTGTACAATCTACATACCATGTTCTTATTGTTAACATCAACAAAACCTTCTGGTTGTTCTATGTAAACTTCTTCCTTTAATACACCATTAGAAAATGTAGGTTTAACATCCATCTAATAAACTTTGAAACCTTTGTATGCATCATAAGAAAGTAGAGCTCTAACTCTTTCCAGTCTAGCATCAGGGGCAAATGTTTCTCCATAGTCAATTCCTTCTTGTGCATATCCGTTGCAAACTAAACTTGCTATGTTTCTTGTGATTTCACCACTCTCATCTAGCTTGTTTCTGAATACCCACTTGGTACCAATCACATTTTTGTCTTCTAGTCTAGAAACTAGACTCCATGATGTTCTTCTCTATTTGCTCAATCTCTTCTTCCATGGCTTTGTACCAGTTAGCATCTTCATCTTTTACTATTTTGGATTCCTTCATGCTTAGCAAACATGTTTCATTTCTCAATTTTTTTCTTTTCATTATTCTTGCATCTTTATCTCCAATGATTTGAGCAGGGGAGTGATGTTTCTTGACATATTTAGACAATCTTGGCTTAGGTCTTGTTTCTTGATTTTGATTTCAACCTCAAAATCATTGTGTATATTTCTATAAGGTATCTCAGCATCTCTTTCATGTGTACTAATCTTAGAATCAAAATTTTCATTCACTTTATTATGTAACTTGACATCTAAATGCAACTTTGTTGTTGAATGCAACTCAGTTCTTGAATGCAACTCAATAGTCATAGGGTGTGACTTGGTAGTGACTATAACTTGCTATTGATTTGAAACTTTATTTGCAACATCTTCTTTAGTAGGAATTCCTTCATAACAGTATACAAATGATTTGTATTGTTCTAGTCTTCTTATAGGTTCAGCCTAATGTACTTTTGTATATTCATTAAAATTCACATTTTTACTGTTAACAATTTTGTTAGTGTTAGTATTCAAACACTTATAGGCTTTACTTCTTGTGGAGTATCATAGGAATATACATTTTTCACTTTTTGCATCAAGCTTGCTATTCCTAACATCTTTAAGAATGTAACACATACTTCCAAACATCCTAAAGTATTTTACATTGGGTGGATATCCATACCATAGTTCAAAAGGTGTTGAATGAGTACCTTTCTTAATTTGAAAACTATTCAAGGTATAGATAACTATATTTACAACTTCTCTCCAGTATTTCAAAGCAACATTCTTCTCCATCATGAGTGTTTTAGCACAGTCCACTATAGATCTATTTCACCTTTCAAATTTTCCATTTTTTGGAGGGGTTCTAGTGGAAAATATCTATATTTTCATTTCTCTATCATTATAGAACATCTAAAATTCATTTGATGTAAATTCTCCTCCTCTGTCAAATCTCAAATATTTTAGACTTTTACCTATTTCTCTTTCAACTCTTGCCAAGTACCACTTAAACATTTGAAAAGCATCATATTTCTATTTCAAAACCATAATTTTCCTCATTTAAGAGTAATCATCAACAAATAACATTATGTACTTATCTCTCTTGTAGCTTTGTAATTCAATTGATCCACTTAGTCAAGCTTGGTAGACAAACTTCGTGTAACTTGTTCTTCTAAATTTTCTTAGTGTAGCCAACATTTGTAACCTTAAGTAGATTATCAATACATCATGCAATCATTGTCTTAACTGATCCTTGTACTTCATTACATAATCATAACTCAACCTTTCTAATAGGTGCTTTTGTTACATCTTATTGAACAAATCCTCTTTGTCAATCAACTAATTGATAGTACTTGAATCTTATAAGCATTTTTCTTACTAGAAAATAGGAGGTTTGACATTAGGGACAAAGGAATGATTGAAACACATAGTCTTCTTCAACAATCTGCCTCTTTCAATGATCTCTTTTAGTAATTATCTTTTTAATCAGATCTAAATAATTTTAACAATAGGAGAGAATATCTCATCAAAATCAATGACCTTTTTATGTACATATCATTTTATGACTAACCTGGCTTTAAATCATGTCTTACCCCCATCCTCTTCTTTCAACCTATAAACCCATTTATTTTGCAAAGACTTTTTACCTATAGGTAACTTGCATAAATCCCATGTCTTATTTTTTAGAAAAGAGTCCATTTCTTCTTTCATCACAAACTCCCATTAAATATTTGTATCCACCTAGAAAGCTTCATCATAACATTCAAGTTCACCAGCACCAGTAAGTAAAATAGAGTACAAGGAAGGATAAAATCTTTCTAAAGGTTTGATTATCCTTGCTAATCATCTAACATTCACTGGTGTGTGTGGTACTTGTTGTTGCAGTTGTTGGACATCAGAAGGAATTACTAGAACATCATCTTTTAGAGAATCATCTAACACTCCATAATCATTTTCTTTCTTCTCATGTTAATGCAATAGATCTTTGTACAACACTTCCTCATTGAATATGACATCCCTACTTCTTATAATCTTACAAGTTTCAAAATCCCAAATCCTATAACCAAATTCATTAATGCCATATCAAAAAAAAGATATATTTCTTTGACATACCTTTTAGCTTCGTTCTATTATGAAAATCTATATGAGCGAATGCTTCATAATCAAAGGTTTTAAGAAAATAATAACTTATCTTTTTATTAGTCCATGCTTCCTTTGGAATACCACAACCCAATAGAGTAAAGGGACCTCTATTAATTAAATATAAAATAGTATTGATAGCCTCCATCCACATACTTAAGGTCAACCCTGCATGGAACCTCATGCTTCTTGTACACTCCATTATAGCCCTGTTCATGCATTTAGCCACTCAATCTTCTTGTTGAGTCCTTGGAATAGTTTTCCATGTATGAATACCATTAGCAAAGTAATAATCTTCAAATTCATGACTACAATACTCACCACCATTATCAGATCTGAGATAGTTTAATTTCTTCCCAAGTATATTTTCAACCAAGCATTTCCATTTCTTAAAATTTTGAAATAAATCAGATTTTTGTTTAAGTAAATAAACCCATACTTTTCTAGTTGCATCATCAATAGATTTAACATAATAATGAGAGCCATCTAGGGTAGATACCTAAGCTAGTCCCCATTCAGCTGTATGCACAAGCTCTATTTTCCTTCCTAGTCTTCACAAAACTCACTCTCTTTTGTTTTCCATACACACAACTTTCATAGAAATCCATATTGACATATTTCAAACATGGTAAAACATTCTTTAAATGAAGTAATTTCATACCTTTCTCACTCATGTGCCCAAGTCTATTGTGCAATAGTGTTGTATTAGAATCTATAATAACTATTTTTTCTCCTTACTCAATTGTAGCAGTTGTTCCTCAACATTTTTTTTTTTTGAAACATTCAAAGTATAAGTAAAAACATAACCTATACAAAGATATAACGTGCCTACTTTCACACCTTTTTCTACCAAAAGTGAACCTTTTGAAATCTTCCAATTTTTATCATTAACAGTAACTACACAACCCTCATCACAAAGTTTCCCTATTAAAGTTAAATTCCTACTCAGTATTGGAACATGACTTACCTCATGTAGTAACCAATAATTCTCATTTTGCAAGTTAGTCCCAATTTTTCCTTTTCTAACAATCTGATAAGGTTCATTATCCCCCAAATATACAAGCCCAAAATCTCCTTGAACATAATCAATGAAATAACCTCTATGAGGTGTAGCATGAAATGAAGCACCAAAATCTAAAACCCATGAATCATCAACACTTTTTCAAGACAAAAGAAAAGCATCCTCTTCAGATTTGTTACTCACTACATTTCTCTCCTTGTTCCCTTCTAGATTATCTCCTTCATTATTCTTTCAAGTCCAACAATCTTTCTTCTTATGCCCTATTTTACCATAGTACTAGCAATCTCTCAGTCCTCTGGATTGAGACCTCCTTCCCTTTGACTTTCCTCTTGATTTCCCATGATTTCCATAATTATTTCCTCTCTCAATCATTCAGCCTCTGCTTTGTGCATTCAAACAACTTCTTGATGTAGATCCACCTAAGGATTTCCTATAAGTTTTCTCACTCAAAATAACACCAACCACATCAACTAATTTTAGGGTTTTAGATCAAGAAACAAAATTACTCATAGCCATTACCAAGCCATTCTAGATTTTAGGCAAAGAACACAAAATCAAGAAAGCCCTAATTTCTTCATCAAAATTAATACCCACAGAAGATAATTGACTAGCAATAGTATTAAACTCTTTTAAATGATCTGCAAAAAATCCACCTTCTACCATTTTCATATTAAATAAACCCTTCATGAAAAATACCTTGTTTGAAGTGGAGGTCTTTTCATAAAATTTCACTAGGGTTTCCATAAAATCTTCTGTCGTCTTTGATTTTGTAATGTTAAATATCACTAATGCTTCTAAGTGCCTTTCTGTCTAAAATCTCCCAATCTTCATCTGACATAGTTCCTTGTTTCTAGGATTTTTCTTCCAATGGCTTCCATAAGTCCTTCTAATAAATATAGTCTTCCATTTGCATCTTCCATAACTAAGAGTTTTTCCCATTAAAAAATAGTAGAAAAATAGTAGCTACCCTAGGACCCTATAGGGGTGTTGCCCCTTGACCTCATCTTGGAGGTGCTCCCCCCAAACCTACATAGAAATAATCTAGAAGGAAACCATACTGAATAAACCTCTAATTCTAATTAGGCTCCACATCACAACAACTCTTTCATGGAGGATTGAATCAATAACATCTCTATGGATTCCTTTTGTAGAAACACCATACTCTACTTCTATAGTGGATAAATTACTCACATTCTATAATAGGGAAATTTAACTCATCATTTATATGAAAATATTAAATACATATCCTATAGTACTCCACCAGATATCTAAATCCCATGTTGAATCTTTGTCAACATGTTCTTATATATAAATATTCGAGCCAAAAAACTAGAAATAGATATTTTAAGTATGTACTAAATATCTAAAAATATATTTGACTACAATCCAATGCTTAGTTCTAGGATATTTCATTTACCTACAAACAATTCCAATAAAATGCATAGTATATAGTCCAGTACATACAATGACATACATTTTAAACTACTTAAGATTAAAGAATAATTTACTTTGAACATTTTTCCTCCTCTATCTATTACTTTGGATACATATGCCTAGTCAATTTCAAATGACTAGACATTGGTGTTGTGATAACTTTTTTAATTGTCTATATAAAATCTCTCCAAAACACTTTTTCAACATAATCAACATGTCAACATTTAAAAATGCATTGGAAAAGATATTGCACAAGTGTACCTTGCCTCCTAAAGTATCTTGCTAAATATTTTTAATGATTTTTGTCTTCTTGTTCAATAGTTCTTTTCTCTACATACTTACTTTCTCTTTTACCTTTATTGCCCATTTCAAAATTCGTCTTCCAAAATTTGAAAACAAACAAGTTGAAAATATTTTCTCTTTCCCAATTCTAGTGTAAATTATATAAGTTGTTTTGATTGTAAAATGAAAAAAATATTAAAATTACTTATATGAGAATTTAAAAATAATTTAATACCCCCATAAAGGTTAATTTTATTTTTTATTGAAACTACTTTGGATTAGTTAACTACATTGCTAATCAGCCTAAATAGTTTTGATAGAAACTATAGGAATTAGTTTCAATTGAAATTTCTTGAAAATTTTTGATAGAAACTAGCTAATTAGATGTCCTCCCTAGTTGCTAGAAGTTTTTTAGGTACTTTCATGGCTTCTAGGCTCAATTGCTAGGTGCATATGGAGCACTAAATATATGTCATTTTGCATGAAATAAGTAATCAAAATGACCTTTGTAATGACTATGAATTTGATACATTTTGAATTTTTTAGGTATATATTTTTTTACAATTTGATGTGATGTATTTATTTCTCATTGATGACAACCTAGCCACAAAAATTGAATAGATATACTAGTAAGATAATTAGATTATTAATAAGTAGTTAATCATATTAGCAGAAGATAAAACATATAAGTATGGTGGCTTGTAGATAGGAAGACTAATCGAGTTGAGATCGTACATGTATAACATATAAATGAGCATATGAGACTATAGTTATGGTCAAATCTCAAGAAGATGATAGGTGAGAAAGGATCTAAAAGAAGAATGAAATGATTTTAGAATAGAAAAGTTCATGTTCTTGTGTTTCCAATAATGATTCTATGCTTGATGATAAATATAAGTGATGCAGGGTGAGATCAAATGTTATAGTCACATGTTATAGTGGATGGAGAAATGATGAGATTTTAGATGGTGATCAAATTGAGTAGGCATATAAGATTACAAGATGTTTGTAATTTTTAAAAAACAATATTACTATTCTTGAAGATGTATTCATTGATATTTATCAATGTAGCCATAGAAAATGTATTATGGAATCATGATATTTGAAATAAATATGCTAAATGAGTTTTACGATAATTTTTTAGAGGATGGTAAGGATTAAGAGGGCTAAAAGCACAAACCTATGTCACCCTTTTGTAAAGGAAAAGGCTAACAAAAGTATAACTATTCATCTTCAATTACATAAAACAAGTATTGTTATTTGGAATTTGAAAGTGAAGTAAACTAATGAAATCTATAGAAATGGTTGAAGTTTTATAATTTTTAATAATTATTTGGAATAATAAATGATATATTTTATTTATTTTTATACACAATTTCTTATTTGCTGAAAAATGCTGAAAATTTTCCCACCACGAATCTATATGGCAATAAACTTATTTTCATTTGAACTCAGACTATGTTATAGATAACACATATAGCTAGAACAATCAAAAATAAAAAATGACTTTAAACCTATATTTTTTGTTTTATAGCAATTCAAAATTTAACTCACCTAAAATCAATAGTCTTCATCTCCCACCACATTTTTCAAAACAAATCTATTCTAACTAGAAGAAAAATTATATATTCTGAAGGAGGACTCTCTCCTCTAGAATGTCGAATAATTTTGAAATTGTTTTGATATGATTTAATATTTTTTTATTCTCAAAATCAACATCTTTTCGAGTATTAAAATATGCTTTTGTAGAATTTTTTAACTACAATACACTGTATCTAATTAAAACACTATAAACTCTATATGAAAATATAATTTCTTTTGAGCTGTATAAAATGGTGTTTATATTTTACTAAAAGAACATCATAAAAAATAGGAAGAGTTATTGAAACACCAATTAGAAAAGTGTGAGACCATATCTAACTTAGCTAGAATAATTTATCTAGATCATATGTTTGAGAAAAATTGATTTTTGGATAGAAATACTCAAATTTAGTCATTCTAATAAGTCAAGAAGACACAACTTTATACTTTTACCAAGTCTAGATAAACAAAATGTTCTTATAAAAATATATTCTTAGAGTTGTTCAGTAGAGAAGGTAGATGAATTTGGTCAATAGTTTTTGGTGTACGATGGTTATAATTTATATATTAAGAAAATATTGAGAAGAGAGTAGAGTTAGAGTAAAAGAGTATATTGGATTTGAAAGGCAATGAGCATTGTATCAAGATATTATAACTATTTGTCTCATAATTATTGTAAAAATAGAAATAAATTGAGTACATGAACCTTAAATATTATTTTATATAAATATTATAATAGATAGAAATATATCTCATCAACATGGTCTCCTTGGTTAATAATCATTTTTTTAAAGAATAGAAAATGAAGAATATCCATATCTGGTGGAGGAGCACTCTTCCATGAAACAATGAAATAATGGTTTTTGAGTTATTTATGGCCTTGCTCTAGTCTAATTTCCTACATTTTTCTACATTTTTAATAAGACAATTTTTTTAGGTTCATAGGTTCATTTTTAACCCTTTTGCGTGGCCCATTAGCAATTTGGGTGTTTTACAAGCTCGTTGCTTAATGAGGTCACAAGGGCACAATCTATGTAATTTAGAAGAATTTGCTATAATTTAGGGTCAATAAATATTTTTAAAGTCTAGTAGGACTAATTTAGACAATTACAATACCTTTAAGGCTTTAAAATGCAAAAAATGCAATAAAAGTGCAAAAGTTGCTATGCAGAATTGTAATTTTTTGCATAACTAAGTAAAATTCTTTGTAATCATTTCTCCAATGGTGACAACCTTTCAAATTTGGTTGGATCATTTGGAGAAGACCTTGATATAGCCCTTTCAATTGGGTGGAAGGTAGAATGTAATGTTTTGGCATTAAAATCAATAAAAACAATCCCATTTTCTATATTTTTAGCAAGTTTTTTGAATGATACTAATGTTTATAGATACCTAGGAATTTGTGCCTAGTATAGTTGGATGCATGCATGAATCACCTTTCTAATGCAACTAGTTTGAGGTTCTAACACTTTGTAAAACTCAAGTTATACCAATTTTTGTGAAAACCACCTAGACTTTGAGGGTTTGTACGGTTTTGAAGGAAATCGGGTTATAATTCTAGATTCCACCATAGGAAATTTATGACCTTTGGTGGAATTATTATAATTCTAATTCACTTTGAGATTGTTTTTGTTTCAAGTTTTCATATGTAGGGACAAGGGAGAAAGGTGATGCCCTAGATGCATATACCTTGTATGCATCAAAACACAATCCTACTTTAGCATCATTTTGTGACTCCAAAACTTGTTCTTAAGACTTGCAACTCTAGACTTAAGCTATTTGAGGTTTTTTCCACCTAACCTAGTTGGTTTAAATTTTTTACCTCATGTTTAATTTGTACGTCCTTTCAAAATTGGCCCTAATTAGCCTTTAGGCCTAATTGATGATTTCAAGTGTTTGGGTAGTATCATAGATGATAGGGTCTTATCACTTGGAGGTCTTGTAGTGCATTAGGAATGAATTTTTTTGGGTGGTTATTTTCATTATTCTAATGATATTTTTTCAAGTTGTAGGCCTTAATGCACTTTCTTGGGTTATTAGCAATCCGGTGGAGTATTGAAGGAACTATGCATTATTTTTATTTTCGAGTTCTCAATTCTAGTCAACATGACCTTGTTGGTGTAAGAAAAATATTTTCTAAGTCTAGTTTCATGATTCCACTTTTGTAATAGGTTTCATGTATTAAGTAATTCTGGTGATTAAGGTGCAAGTGTGGGGTCTTGAACGTTGTTTGGGCTTTCAAACCTTGTGAAGGTGTTCCCGTGGGTTGATCTCTCCCAACCTATATTTTTAGTACCTTGACTACTTGCATCAAGTGGTATTAGAGACCATTTAGATCTCTAGGATTCTAAAATTTTGTCAAAATTCTAGATGGAGAAAATGATGAATTTCCATCCAAATGACCAATGCAAATATACCGAAGTATTTGAAAGAGAAAAAGATAAAGGAAGATACACAAAGGAATAGAGATGAACTAAGAAACATTGAGATGTAGCAAGTGAGAGATGACATGAAAAGGCTTAGAGAAGAGCTTGCCAAATCTAAGAACTCTAAAGAATTTGATGAAAGGAGTGATGGAGAAATTCCTTTGGAGGAAGAAGAACAAATACCTCCATATCAGAGGCTTCTTGTGAGCACTAATAAGTCCATGGAATGAAGAACTATAGATGCCATGTTGGACTTGCTAGCTTATCATGGGAGAATGAACATGGATGCTATAGTTAATTGGGTGGATTCCCTAAATAGTTTCTTTGAATGTGATGTGATTCTTGAGAACCAAAGGGAAAATATATCCAAGTCCAAGTTGAAAGGTACTATTCTTACATGGTGAAACATCACCCAAGATGATAGAGTGAAGAATGGAAAAGGTCAAATAACCACATGGACAAATATGGAGAAGTTATTTAGGAAGGAATATGTTCCTAAAGACTATGAAGTTCAACTTCATAGAAGAAGAATGAATTTTAGGCAAAAGGACATGAAAAATTTAGCCTACACTGATGAGTTTCAAGCATTGGTGATGAGGACACAAGAGCTTGAATATGAAAGTATCAAGTTGGCAAGATACATGCAAGGTATCAAGATATCTATCCAAGATGAATTGAGTTTGACAACAATAACCACTGTTTAGCAATTTGTGCAACTTGCACTAAAGGTGGAAGAGAAGTTCAAGAGAAGGAGTGAGCAATCTAATAGAGGAAGAGGTAGAAATGATAGGGGTAGAAACAACTCTTGGAAAAGAGGACAACCATCAAATGAAGGAAAATCTATGGAGCAAACAAACAAAGACCATGGTAAATCTAGTTAGAGGGGAAGCTCTAGAGGAGGAAGATCCTCCAATAGAGGAAGAGGGTGATCTAATGGACCTCCTAAGTGTTTCAGATGAAATCAAATAGGACACTATCCAAAAAAGTGCCCTGAAAAACCAAACAATAACAATCAAGGCGAAAGAAGGACCTAGTTTGTACAAGAAGAAAGAAACTTAGAGGTTGGAAAAGGTGTTGCATTGATGATCAGACTATCATTCCTATAGGTACCCCATGCCCAATAACTAATACAAAGGAAGAACTTGTTTACGACAAGGATCAAATGCAAAGAAAGGGTATGTAATTTGTTAATTGATTCAGGATCAATAGAAAATATAGTTTAAAAAAAAAAATAGAACTAGAAAGAATTCCTCATCCATATCCTTACAATGTTTCTTGGCTAACAAAAGGAGATTAAACTCTTGTAACTGAACAAGCTATGGTAGAGTTCTCATTAGGTGATTTCAAAGACAAAGTTTTATGTGGTATTGTGGAAATGGATGCTTGCCACCTTCTCTTAGGAAGGCCATGGCAATATGATATGGATACCATGTATAATTTTAGAAAAAATAAATATACCATAGTAAGGGATGTAAAAAAATATAATCTTAAGCCTCTACCTAAACCTAAAAAGGAAAAAAGTGGGAGAAAAATAAATGTTAAAAATAATCAAAGAAGAAGAAAAGGGATATGCATTAATTCTAAAACCAAAGGATGAACCAGTACTTAGCAAGGAAAAATTAGTCCCAAAAGAGGTGCAAAAATTTCTTGAAGAATACAAGGAAGTGGTTGCCAAAGATTTACCCTCATCCTTGCCTAATAAAGACCCATACAAACTTACCCTTTCTCAAAATGATAAAATATCAAACAAGTTGCAGAATTATTGGATAAAGGACATATTCAAAAAAGTATTAGCCCATGTGCTATCCCATTAGTTTTGGCTCCTAAAAAGGATGGAAAATGGAGACTATGCACTAATAGTAGAGCCATTAACAAGGTCACTATAAAATACAGATTTCCTATCCCAAGGATTGAAGACCTTCTAGACCAATTGGGTAATGCATCATCCTTCTCAAAAATTGATCTAAACTCCATTACCACCAAATAAGAACTAGCCAAGTGATGAATGGAAGACTAGCTTCAAAATCACAAAAGGTCTCTATGAATGGCTAGTAATGCCATTTGGTCTAAGCAATGCCCCCTCTATCTTCATGAGGCTAATGAATGAAATATTTCATGATTACAATGGCCAGTTTTTTATTATTTATCTTAATGATATAATTATTTTTATTTGTAGCTTGGAGGAGCACCTTGAACGCATTAGATTCATTCTTGAAGGGCTAAAGGAGCATCAACTAATTATCAACCTTGAGAAGTGCTCACTCTTGCAAAAAAAAGTCACCTTCTTGGGATATGTGATCTCTAAAGAAACACTAAAGATGGATCCAACAACAGTAGATGCAATTATTAATTGGCCTCCTCCAAAGAATTTAGGTGGTGTAAGAAGTTTTCATGGATTAGTAACATTTTATAGAAAGTTTTTAAAGAACTTTGGCCATGTATGTGCACCTATATTAGATACAATCAAAGGAGGCAAAGAGGTAAAGTTTGTTTGGACTAAAGCAACAAATGATGCTTTTGAATATTTGAAATCAAGAGTGGCACAATATCCAATACTCACTCTTCCTAATTTTCACAAGGTTTTCATTTTTGAGATAGATGCAAGCAACCTAGCAATTGGGGCAGTCCTTAGCCAAGATAATAAACCTCTGGTTTTCTTCTCTTAAAAACTAAATGATGCTAAAAAGAATTACTCAACTTATTAGTTAGAAATTTATGCTATTGCTCAAGCCCTCAAGAAATGGAAGAACTATTTATTACCTAAAGAATTTATGGTTTTTACAAAAAATCTTGCTCTAAGTTGCCTAAATTCTCAAGACAAGTTGAGTGCGAAACATATCAAGTGGATGAAACAATTACAAGCCTATTCCTTCACTATAAAGCACAAGAATAGCCAAGCAAAAAATTTTATGATGCTCTAAGTAGGAGGATCATTTTGGTGTAGGAAATCCAATTTCAAAGCATAGGCATTCAAGCATTGAAGGACCTTTATAAATATTGATGCAAATTTTAGAGAAATATATTAGGTTTGCACTACTCCTATGGACATGTATCATATTATTTTTTCTAAATTTCTTATTCAATATGGACTAGTTTTTAAGGGTCACTAACTCTATATTCCAAAATGCTCTATGAGAGACAATATAGTAAAGGAAAAACATTGTGGAGGCATGAGTGGTCACTTTGGTATTGACAAAACATTCGAGGCTATCAAGAGACATTATCATTGGCCTAAAATGTAGCATGATGTCAAGAAATATGTAGAGTCATGTGTTATATGTCAACAAGCAAAGGATAGTACAACTAACCAAGGGTTATACCAACCTCTACCAATCCCTTCTAGACCTTGGGAAGCAATGTCTATGGACTTTGTAATGGGATTACCAAGGACAAAAGTAGGATATGGTAATATATTTGTAGTTGTGGACCATTTTAGAAAGATGGCACACTTTATCCCTTGTAAAAGTATTCATGATGCCTCTCACATTGTCCACATCTTCTTTAAGGAGATTGCAAGAATTCATGGTTAGTTCCAAGGACACTTTTGGAGAACCTTTCATAAGAAATTAGGCACAAATTTGTAATTTAGTTCTACCTACCATCCCCAAATGGATGGCCAAACTGAAGTTGTGAATAGATCTCTTGGAAACCTTCTTAGATGCCTCACCAAGCAATATGCATGGAATTTGGATCAAATCCTTCCACAGGATGATTTTTCTTTGAATGATTCATTCAATAGGTCTACATGATAGACACCATTCCAAATAGTCTATGGTTATCATCCAAAAGGACCTTTAGAACTTAGAGAGTTACCTAATGATATCAAAGTTAGTGCACAAGGAGAAGAATTGGCTAACCTTATCAAATAAGTACAAGAAAAGGTTAAAGATACATTGGAACACACTTCACAAAAGTACAAAGCACAAGTAGTTAAGAAGAGGAAAGATGTTCTATTCCAAATAGGTGACAAAGTATGGGAACATTTGAGAGAGGAAAGACTCCCTAAAGATCATCACACTAAAGTCCAAATGAAGAAGATAGGACCTTGTACAATCTTGCATAAGTTTAGTCCTAATGCCTATGAAATCTCATTACCACCTACCATTTTTATCTCACTAATTTTCAATGTGGTTGATCTCACTATTTTCAAAGACACTTATGATATTCTAGGTACATCTATAGTAGGTTCACATGAAGATTGGTTGAAGGATCTACCACCTTCTCATCCCATAGAGTGGAAGCAATCTTGGAAACCAAAATTGCCAAGAAGGCAAGGAATCAAACTTATTATAAATACTTGGTTAAATGGAAGGGGATAGCTACCATTGATGCCACATGGATGACTAGAGATTAGATTCCATAGCATGGATACACTATTGATCAACTCATCTCAAGTACTAACTTGAGTTTCATTTCCCCAAGACAACATAGTGCAGGAGCACTCTTTAGTAAGATAATGAAATAAGAGTGCTTGAGTCATTTATGGCCTTGCTCTAGTCTACTTTCCTGTGTTTTCAATAAGAATTTTTTTTAGGTTCATATTTTCATTTTTAACCCTTTTGTGTGGCCTGTTAGCAATTTGGGTATTTTATAAGCTTGTTGCTTAATGAGGTCACAAGGGCACAATCTATGCAATTTGGAAGAATTTGCTAAAATTTAGGTTCTATCACTTTTTTTAAGTCTATAAAGACTCATTTAGGCAATAACAATGCCTTTAAAGCTTTAAAATGCACAAAATGTAATAAAAGTGCAAAAGTTGCTATGCAACTTTGCAACTTTGCAACATTTTGCATAACTAAGAAAAATTGTTTGTAATAACTCCTCCAATGGTCACAAGCTTCCAAATTTAAGTGGATCAGTTGGAGAAGACCTTCATATAGCCCTTTTAGGCAGGTGGAAGGTAGAATGTAATGTTTGGGCATTAAAATCAATGAAAACAACCCCATTTTCTGCATTTTCAATGAGTTTTCTAAATGGTATAGACATGTACAGATGCCTAAGGATCAATACATAGTATTTTTGGATGCATGCTTGAATCACCTTTCTAATGCAACTAGTTTGAGGTTGCAAGACTTTGTAAAATTCAAGTTATACCTCTTTTTGTTCAAACTGTCCATATTTTGAGGGTTTGTAGGGTTTTGAAGGAAATCAATCTATAGCTCTAGATTCCACCATAAGAAATTTATGTCCTTTGGTGGAATCCTTGTACTTCTAATGCACTTTGAGATTTTTTTTGTTTCACATTTTCATATGCAAGGACAAGGGAGAAAGGTGATGCCCTAGATGCATATACCTTGTATGCATTAGCACACAGTCATGTTATAGCAGCATTTGGTGACTCTAAAACTTGTTCACAAGACCTATAACTTTGGACTTAAGCTATTTGAGATATTTTCCATCTAACCTAATTGGTATAAAGTTTTTACCATGTGTTTAAATCACCTTAATTAGCCTTTAGGCCTAATTGTTGATTTCAAGTGTTTAATTATTATCATAGATGATAGGGTCTTATCACTTGGAGGTCTTGAATTATATCAAGAATAAAAATTGTTTCATGGTTAGTTTCATTATTCTAATCCTAGGTTTTCAAGTTGCAGGCCTTAATACACTTTCTTGGGCTACTAGTAATCCAGGGGAGTATTGAAGGAACTATGCATTTTTTTTTTTGGAGTCCACAATTCTAGTCAACATGACCCTACTAGTGCAAGAACAATATTTCCTAAGTTTGGTTTTAGGATTCCATGTTTGTAATAAGTTTCATGTGTTAAGAAATTTTGGTGATTAAGGTGCAAGTGTGGGGTCTTGAGCCTTGTTTGGGATTTCAAACCTTGTGAAGGTGTTCTTGTTGGTTGATCTCTCCCAACTTACCTTGTTAGTACGCTGACCACTTGCATCAATATCTAAAGAAGGGGGTTTGAATACAATCATATAGTTTTGGTTAATCATAGAATAAAAACTATTAGATTAGGCTATAAATTTTGTAAAATGGTATATAAAAGTTCTATATATATGCTTTTAGTATAGTCACTTATCTTTATGTCATGACTGGAAAACATTTTAGTAGTCTGAAGTATAAATTGTTCAAGATAGAAGTTGTATAGGATACCATTTATGGTAACATGATAATATTATTTGTATTGGATTTTTTGCTACATGTCTTGTGGAGAATTACTTCGTAATCTAGTTTTAAAAATAGTTTCCAAGGTTTTGAAGAAAATATTTTTTCTTTTACATGTTAATGACATTATAATAGAAGATGTGTATGTTAAATGGTGTTTGAGATTTAATTTTCAATCATAAGAAATGTGAGCTTCATTGAGGACTAATTATACATTGTGATGTCATGTTTAGTTCTATGTTTTTGTAATGCTCTCTTTATTTTTGTTAAATAATTTCAAATGGTGGATATAACCTTTACTCTTGAGCAATTTCAATTGCTTTTTGTTTTGGAATTCAAATATGGTTATTATCCTCCAATAAACTTGAATTCTTTAGTAGGTACATATGTATTAACTGCTATGTAAAAACTCAAAAGATAGATAGACCTCTAGTTTTCAAATTATTGTGTCATCTTCAGTTTCCCTTGTTGACTTTGATTTTAGTTTGGATATATTTTATTTGAGAAACAAAATCATGGATTTATGAGTTTTTTTCTTATGTATTATTTCCATTAAATCATTATCCTTTATGAATATTTATGATTATTTTGTAAAGTATTATACCACTTTCAATATGTTGCAAAACTCAACCCCCTTCTTATCATTTATTTATCCTAGTAGGCATTTAAATGGAATGTTGAAGTCATAAATTATCATAAAAGTCAAGGATTAATCGGACATTAGTGAAACATTATAACCTTAAAATAGTAATGAGATAAGAGACTAAACTACAAGATGAAAATTTGGTCAAATTATAGAGAATTTTAAGTATCTAGAAGATAGAAGTTACAAAGATTAATTCAATCTTTGGTGGTTTCCCAATATTATGGGACCTAAGAAAAGAATTGTTTGATTTTGAAATCAAAGAAAATAATATTATGGGTTGTTTAGTTAAAAGTATTTAGATCTTTAAATTTTTTTCCACATTAATGTTGAAGGCCCTATTATAACCTATGAAAGGAAAATGTTATGGAATGATATTGGTGCCTTTTTACAAAACCATAATAATAGGAATGATGGATTTAGTAAATATTTCCATGTCAATTCTAAACTTTGCAAAAAAATAATGGTATCTAACAAATAACTAAGCCATTAATGACTTTTATGAATGAACAACTTCAAACAATTCAATTGATAGAAAAACCAAAAATGACATATTCACATGAAATAATAGGAAATATGGGTCTAAAATGATGGCTAATAGGTTGGACACATTTTTCTTTTCTATAAATTTTATTCCTTTCACCTCTTTTTTAAAGCATTTAAAATTATATACGATCAATTTAATCAACTATTTACTACTCTAGATATCATAGTAGAATCAAAACTTATTAGAAACCCACTCAAGTTATAAAACATGATATTTATCTTCAAAAAAAAATTAACCTCCAAGATTAGCAATGGAATGATGATCAATTTGATGGGTCCAAAATGTTTTATTGTCTCAATAATAACATACCTTAAAATTTAAATCCTAGAATAGAAGAAGATGCACTTTAGAAATATTGACTAGGGAAGAAAAAATCAAGATAATATTAGCTTTTCTATGGTCATAGAAATGAAAAAGAAATTATAACAAGAATAAGCATTGGATTAATATCAGTATGATATCTGAAAATATTAAAAAATTGATTCATACCTAACAATCACAATAAATTAGTAGGTGAAGAGGTTTCCTTTAAAATCAAAATATCCTCAATAATTAGGAATATTCTATTATACAATCATATAATACTTTAATGAGTACAATTTTCAAACACATTTTTTATAATGAAAGCTAAAAATTCAAATAGTTTTTTTTTAATATGATGGAGTAAACTAAAAACTATTATTTGAAATAAAACACAACAATGTCCGAGGACCTAATGAATTGCATGTAGTTTTTCAAATATGTTTTAACTTACTAAACAATGTCTTATGGGATGTAATTGAAAACATTAAAAGGTCAAGTTTTTTTTTCAGAAAAAATAACCTACACATTACAAGACTTTATCCATAAAATGATAGATTCTATAAACTTTGGTGACTTTAGGTTAATCACTTTGTGGAATAAATTTTAAAAATAATTTGAAAATATCTTACCAAGTATTTGAAACAATTGTTACCATTTAATAAAATTGAATAGTAAAAACTAGTTTATTCCAAGTTAGGTCAATTTGTTTTGAAAATATCATCCAAAAATTAATCCATTTAGTTTAGAAAACCAAAGCTCTAACCATGATAATAAAACTTGATATCTTCAAAGCATATGATAAGGTTAATTGGAGGTTCCTATGAAACATTTTACAAGCATTTAATTTTTCCAAATATTGGGTAAATCTTATTTTTTATTGTAAGCACACCTAGAATATTAATTTGATATAATGATACTAATAATGTTTTTTTTCTAACATATTTAGAGGTTTAAGACAAGTTGTCCCCATATCACCTTCCCTTTTTTCACTAAGACCAGTTGATATAAGAACAAATCTTTCCCCTTAACCCTAACTTGGAAGGATCATAACTCTAATCCTTCTTCCTTTCCAACTTGTCCAAACCATTATAGAACCTAGCTTCATTCTAGAAATTCTCCTTAGATGTTCTAATGGCTCACCTATACCAAATTCCCACACATAACCAAAATATACTCAACATCAAGGGAGAGGATTGTTTCTAGGGATTTTTTATCATTACAACACTTACCCATCAACAATCCATTGCAATCTATATCCATTTAGAGAAACTTCTCCTAATTAAACATAAAAGGGCTTCAAGGATTTAGGACTTAAAACTCATCTTTTGGAGATTAACTCAGAAAAAGGCTTAATGAGGTGGAAAACTAAATTCATATTTTGATACCTTTTAGGGAAACTTTTAGAATTCACCTAGTCTCACTTCTCCAACTTGTCCATATAATGAAACATTGATTTTGAGCCTAAAATCAAGGGTTTGATAATTTACTAACTAAAATCACAAGGCTTTGTCCAACATCCTATTAAAATAGATCTTGAGAAGGTATCCTTTTACACAAGTCTCCTTCATTCTCATATCCTTCTTTCCATCCACTTGGATTAAATAAATTATGGCATTCAATCCCATCATCTACTATTTCAATCATTGTGATCCCTAACTATCCTATGTTGTCTTAGTTAGGGACCAACCTCTTGCATTCTTTACTAAAAGGAGTCCTCTCCTACATTCCAAGAGATTGTTCCATTTCTACGGTGGAAAGATGAGTTAAGACTCAATTTTCCCAAACTGCCCAAACAGGACAACAACTAAGCAAGAATGAAAATATTTACAAAATGAGAAAGAAATGGATCACAAAAACTATCTACTCACATAGATAACTAGTGAATCACATCTTACAACTCATGAAAAAATTATAATATCAAATTTAATCCATCAAATATCCTTGAGAAGCCAAAAACCTATACTATGACAAAATTAAGCGGGGAACATAGTTGCTCATTCATAAAATACCTTCCCAATGCCATCCAGTCCTTGTTCAAGGTCAAAGGACATATTATATGGACTCATTATCCATATTCCTACCACCTTGAGGTAGTTATGGAACCTCTTACGTGAAATTTCATTTTTTACAATAAAAGTTGTCATGCAACTTGACATCATTTTATCCACATGGCCCAGGCTTGGGGAAAGCCCCTTGAAAATTTGAAATGTTTGAAAATGTCATCTAGGACATGAAACTATAATTCCATCTCTTCCCTATCCAATCTATCCTTCCATATGCACAAATCTCACTATTAGCATTAATGACAACATCTGCACTTTAGCTAGCAATTTGGACAAATAAGTGATCTTGCATGGTCTTAATACTCAACTTGACCTCCTAATGGATAAACAACACTCTAGGACTCATGATCCCCCTTATTAATGTAGTGGCTTGGCTAAGGTCACTACAAGCCAAAACCCAACTAGGAACCCGAGGGTAACAATTAGCCCCACCTAGGTGCTCCTACAATATGCTCCCCATAAGAGTAAATCATGTCACCACTATAGACAATATATCATAAGCTATTCTCATATTTCTAAAATCTATAGATGCAACTCATGTTGCCTCTGACTATAGCTTGTCCTTCCACTTGACAAGGTGTTCCTTGTACACCTTGTGTCTTGTAGTCTTCTTAACTCTTGAATCTAGTACTTTCTCTACTTCTCACTATGTGTTAGGAGGTAGAACATCAAATGCTACATCCTTTCATACCTCCTATATGTTCACATCTATTTGAGTTTAAGGCCCTTTATACTGCACTAGGTCTACAACATTGAAGACTTGTGAGATGTTTAGATCATTAGATAGAGCTACATTATAAGCATTAGCTCCATGCTTAACAAAAATCTTGCAGCATCCCACCCTCTTCATTTTTAGTTTGGTAGGTACTCCTTTCTATAATATAGACTTATTCAAATGTACCATGATATATTCTCCTACTACATATTGAACATCTTTCCTCTTCTCATCCACTTTAGCCTTCAATTTTTGGGTAGATTCTTTTATAGTTTTCTTCACCTATTCTTGGATTTCCTTCATGCTTTGGGTGATTTACTCAACCCGTCCACTCTTGTATCAGCTTCAAGATCCCTAAGTTCACACACACCCCTTGGATGCATCTCATAAACAATATCAAATGGGTTTCTACCAAGTACAATGCTTACATTGTCATTATATTCATATTTTTCTTGAGGAATAATCACATCCCATGTTTGCCTATATTTCTTAGTTAGGCACCTCAACAAGTTACCTAATATCAAATTAACTACCTTAGTTTTACCATCAATAAGAGGATGGTAAGCTGATCCAAAATATAGGCTATTTCCTAACCTACTCCACAAGGTTTTCCAAAAATGACTCATAAACTTGACTTTCCTATCTAACACAATGCTTAGGGGTAGTCCATGTATCCTCACAATCTCCTTAAAGAAAAAAAAATGTGCTATATGAAAAACATCATGGGTAGTATTACAAGGTATGAAGTGTCACATCCTTGTAAATCTATCTACCATGAAATAGATGCTATCATATCATTGTTTTGTCTTAGGTAACCACAAAATGAAGTGCATGCTAACACACTAGTGTAGAGCAGCTCAATTTTTTGGTTTTTTGAGTTGTTAGGGTGTGTGTTAAGAGTTTTGGTGCGAGTCAAATAAGTTCCAATGGTCATTGGAATCTAAATTCACCCAATGTGTATTCAAAGATAAAAAATTGCTCACAATGTCCTAGAGTTATAAAATGGGTAAAAGTTTCTAGGGTTGAGAAAATAGGGTATTTGGTCACTTATAAGGCACCATGAATCCTAACTAAGGTCCTAGAATATGCCTACAGACACCCATTTTTTCAAAAACTTGAAAAAGAGAAAAAAAAACCTCAAAAGTTGTAAAGTTGCTCATAAGTTGCTTGAGCAAATTTGTATTTTTTTAAAAAGGTTGCATATGAAGGTTCACAAATTTGTAACCACCAATTATTAGTTATTTGATCATGGGATGCATATTTTGTAACGTTAGAATGATTTTTAGTTGCATACCACACTTGTGAGAAAACTATACATATTGTTATTGTCTTTTACATTGTTTTGGAAGAGTTTTCATTCCCTAGAATGACTATGGATGGATTGTGATAGATGATCTAAATTCAAGAATTTTCTGTGTGGTGACATCTATTTGTTTTTCATCCTCAATCATGAGCTCAATATGTTATTTAAAATATTTATAGGAGTTCTTAGGTGATTGGTTTGTGGTTTGCATTCATAGGATTGTTGAAGCAAAAAAGGCTCTAACCTGATCATTCATTGTTGAAAATGAATGAAACCATGTGAGGTGATATTTTAGACCTTGTAAATATTTTTTTGGTTTTCTTTTTCATTTTTGTGACTGGTCTTCTAAGTATGGAGTGATGGTCGAGGGTTAATGCTAGGGCTAGGTGAGCCAAGACAATAAAAAGAAATATTTGCAAAGCATATTCATGATTCAAAATAACCAATCTAATGGTTTGGCTAGAAGCCCTAGGGTGTTCTCTCCATGGAAAAAGTTTTTGGAAAGGTTGGTGTGAATTTTGAAGGTTTCTAGAAGCCTTTCTGTGAAAACTAGTTCAGAGGCCTAATAGATTTGGGACAACTTATATTAGTGGATGAATAAAACTTGGTGGAGTTCGAAATAGAGTAATATAAAGAAAAAATACTATGTGATATAATGCTTATAGATATCTACCACCTCCTATTAGGGTGTCCATTGAAATACGATGTGAAAGCTATTCACAATGGGGAAGATAACAATCAGATAATCACTAAGAAAAGAAAGAAATATAAGATGGATTCTTTGTAAGAACCTAGTGAAGAGAAGCATGTAGAATATAGTGTGATGCTCTTGAGTGGAAAGGAGTTCCTTAAGGTCATGAAGAAGGAGAAAGGATTTTGTTGTGTGGTCTTAGTCAAACCTAGAGAAGAGACTAAGGAGAAGGTCAGGATGTCTAAAGAAGAACAATAGTTTTTGGAAAAGTACCATGAGATAGTAGATAATGGACTACTAAATGCCTTACCACATAAGAGGGATGTGACTCATTAGATAGATCTCATACCAAGAGCCAATTTACCTAACAAGGCAATAGATAAAAATGACTCCAAATGAGAATGCTGAAATTATTAAATAAATACAAGATTTTCTAGAGAAAGGCCTCATAAGGAAGAGCTTGAGTCCTTGTGTTGTACCTATTGTCTATGCACCTAAGAAGGATGGAAAATGGAGAATGTGTATTGAATCTAGAGCTATTAACAAGATAACAATTAGATATAGATTACTTATGCCTTAGATTGAGGATGTGTCGAATAATTTGGGAGGTTCTTTCTGCTTCTCTAAGGTGGATTTGAAATCAAGATATCATCAAATCAGAGTTAGGCCTAATGGTGAATAGAAGACAATTTTTAGGAGTAATGAAAAGTTGTATGACTGACTTGTAATGCCCTTTGTCTTGACAAATGCACCGAGAAATTTCATTAGACTCATGAATGAAGTGCTAGGAGATTTTATAGGTTAATTTGTAATTGTTTATCTAGGTGGCATTTTGACTTTTAGTAGGTCTAAGGAGGAGTACATGAAGCACTTGGAAATGGTCTTGAGGAGGCTACATCAAGAGAAGTTGATTATTAACCACAACAAATATGGGTTTTTAAAAATTGAACTAGCCTATCTTGGGTTTTTTGTTTCTAATGGGTGTATAAAGATGGATCCTGATAAGGTCAAGACTATATCAAAATGACAAGCACCTAAATCTATAGGGGATGTAAGGAGTTTTCATGGACTAGCTTATTATTATAGGAAGTTTTTAGGAAATTTTAGTCATGTATGTGCACCTATCCTAAATATAATCAAAGGAGGGATTAAATGTTAGTTCAAGTGGATAGAGGAAACATGTAAGAGATTTGACATGTTGACAAAAAAGATAGTAGAGCTACCTAATCTTAGGTATCCTAATTTCAATCAATTACTTGTAGTGGAGTGTGACTCCAGTAAACTATTCATAGGGATAGTGTTAAGTCAAGAGGTGCATCATGTGTAATTCTTCTCAAAGAAGTTGAATGAAGCCAAGAAAAGGTAATCCACCTATGATTTGGATTTATATTCCATGGTCCAAGCAACTAGAAAGTGGAGGCATAATCCCTTACTATAGAAATGTGTAGTCTACACTGATAATAATTTTCTTAGCTTCTTGAATCGACAAGAGAAGTTGAAATAGAGACACCTAAAATAGGTAGAGTATCTACAAACATACACATTTGTTATCAAACACAACAAAGGATTTAGTAATAAAGTTACAAATACACTGAGTAGGAGAGTTCTATCTATTCAAAAGATATAGTTAAAAAGTGTTGGAATGAATGATCTTAAAGATATCTAAAAGGAGGAAAAATATTTTAGAGATGTATATGAAGAATGTGAGAAGTTATTGCAGGGCTTTAAGGTGGAGTTTACTAATTACATGTTGTAGGAGGGACTATTTTTCAAAGTACACTTGTTATGCATATCCCAAGGCTCCACAAGGGAGAAAATAATTAAGGAAAAACACCAAGGCATTTTAGGAGGCCACATTCGAGTGGACAAGATACTTGAGAATGTGAATAGGCACTATTATTGGAGTAAATTGTAGACAAATGTAAGAAAATTTGTGGAGCACCATCAAGTATACCAAAGAGCCAAGGTACATAGAAGCAATAATGGTTTGTATCAGCCCTTATCTATACCGCAGAGGCCCTGGGAGTTCCTAAATATGGACTTTATTTTAGGAATTCCTAAAACACTAAGGGGACATTGTTGGATAATGTTGTCCTTGATGTCACACAAATCTCATATTAGTCATTAGTCTCAAGTTCACCGAGCTCAGACAGTCTGCAATGCAATTTATAGTACCTACCGAGCTCACTCGGTCATCAAAGGAAATATGGAAGACAGTGTTAACCGAGCTAACTCAGTCAATGAAGGAAATGTGAAAAGCCAGTGTTAACCGAGATTCACTTGGTCTCCAAAGGTTAGTTTCCACCGAGCTCAATCAATCATCAAATGAATTATGGAAAAGTCAGTGTTAACCGAGCTTCACTAGGTCTCCAAAGGTTAGTTTCCACCGAGCTCACTCGGTCATCAAATGAATTATGGAAAAGTCAATGTTAACCGAGCTTCACTCAGTCTCGAAAGGTTAGCTTCCACCGAACTCACTCGGTTATCTCAAGAAACACAGTAATTACCGAGTTCTCTCGGTGATTGATGGTTTGTCACGAAGTTCGTTGTATCAACCGAGCTCAGTCGGTTAACATAGGAATTATTTTCTAAAAAAAGTTCACCGTGTAGGCTCGGCCAGTATAGGGATTTGCTAATTAATTACTTTTAGCCGACTATTGTAATTGTTTGTTTTAGTCAGTGATTTGAGCCGACTAAGATAATCTGAAAGGTATATATATGTGGTCATTCAAGTTATGAATTAAAGTGTTTGATTATGAAAAGTTATGAATGTGAATTATAGTTTGAAGAGGCGAATGTTGAGAAAAGTCTAATGGAGGATTAGATGTGTTAAAGGAGCTGCAAAGTTGTATTTGATTAGTAAGGATCCAGTCAAGCATAACAGAGATCTGCAATCAACAAAGATAAGTTGCACATTATAATCAAGTCATTTCATTGTTTCTTTCTAACCATTGTAACAGTGTATTCAAAATCTCTTAACAGAGTTGGTTTAACAGCCATTCAATAAATCCTCTAACAAGCTGACAGTTTAGTTGAATTGTTCTAAAGACCTCTAGCAAGGCCACTCCTAACAGGGTGATTAAATCCATTAATAGGGTTACACCTAACCGTGTGTTTTTGTAACCTTTAACAGGGTTGGCTCCTAATAGGGCTCACTTCAGAAGAGTGAAAAAGTTACATTGGTGGTTTTTCCCATATTGGGTTTCCATGTTAAAACTGGTGTCTCTTGTGTTCGTAATTGCTAAATTACTTTGTGCATGATATCATATCAGTTCTTAATATTTATCATTTGTTGCATTATCAAGTTTCAACATTTTATTAATCAGACCAAAGGTATATTCAGGCATCTTAGGGACTGTGGAAAGTTTTTGTAGTAACTGATTCACCCCCCTCCCCCTCTTAGTTACTCTATTCTCATTTCCAACAATTGATATTAGAGCTTTTGGTGCTTACAAGAAAAGATTTCAAGGATCTAAGCCTAAGATCAAGATGTCTTACAAAAGAGAAATCCCAAAACTCAATAGAGATAACTTCTCCACATGGCAAGGATTGATGAGACTTCATCTGGCTACTGTTGGTGATACTAGACTAAAATACCTTGAAGAAAAATATGAAGAACCTCCTGGCACATTGTCTATCAATGACATTTCTGAAAAGAAGACTCACAACAATACAATGATAGACATAGCATCAACTCTCAGTTATGAAGAATTTGATGACATTAAGGACTACACAACTGCCTTTAAGATGTGGAACAAGCTAAAAGAAATCTATGGAGGAGATGATAATGTAAGAAGAGCAAAAGCAAAAAGTCTAAGAGGACAATTTGATCAAATGAGGATGAAAGAGGATGAAAACATTGCAAAATATGTTGAAAGAGTTAAAGCATGTGTGAGTGCAATCAAAGCATCTGGAGGTGATACCAAAGGAGAAAAAGTTATAAGAAAATTTCTCAGAACCTTGCTTCCTGTTTATGCAATCAGAGTTTCTGCAGTTCAGGAAAGAAGGTGTGAAGCAAATCATCAGATAAATCTTGAGGCCATAGTTGGAAGACTAACTGCATTTGAACTAGATAACTTTGACAACTATGTTCCAGCCTCCGAAAACATTGAATCAGCATTTCAAGTCAAGCTCTCACTCAAAAGGAAAAACAAAAAGGAGAAGGAATCTCAGTCAGAAAGTGAAGATGAATCAAGCCAAAGTTTAGACAGTGATCTTGAAGTAATTGAAGCTCTACTAGCAAGAAACTACTCTAGAAGCAGAAGAAAATACAAAGGTAAAGTACCTCTAATCTATTTTTCTTGTGAAGAAATTGGTCATATTGCAGCTAGGTGTCCAAACAAGAAAAACAATGATGAAAAGAAATATTACAAATGGAATGGCAAGAAAGACTTCAAAACATCCAAGAACAAAGGTAAGAAATCATGCTTCATGGCTGAAAATTCTAAAGATTCTGATAATAGTGAGGATGAAATTGTTTATATTTCCATTAAAGATGATTCTGACAGTGATGAGGAAGATAAAATGGCACTTGTCTCTCATGTAAGTAAGAATGATACATGGGTTATAGATAGCGGTTGCTCACATCATATGACTGGTGATAAAACTAAGTTTGATCAATTTGAAGACTATGATGGTGGCAGTGTAAGGTTTGATAATAATGAACCTTGTTTCATAAAAGGAAGAGGAAGAATCTATCTAACCAAAGAACTTGTATGTAATAATGCCTATTGGGTTGAAGGTCTTAAACATAATTTGCTAAGTGTGGCACAGTTACTCAATACTGGATTCAAGGTGGAATTCATGCATGGAAAAGAAAGACTGTTGAATGAGCAAGGAAAGCTGATAGGATCTGGCACCCAAAGTAAAGGTAACTTGTTCTAGGTAGAACTTGGTGAATGCTCATGTTTTATTGCTCAAATTGAAGAAAGTTGGTTATGGCATAAAAGGTTGTGTCATGTCAATTTTGATAACCTGGTAAAAATAAGAAAATTCAAAAAGGTAATCTAGGCATTCCTAACATTAAGAAACCTGAGGTTGGACTATGCAAGAATTGTCAAATTGGTAAAATGGGAAAGACTAGTTTTAAAAGTAAGAACTATCAGTCTGAAGATATACTAGAAATTGTGCATACTGATTTATGTGGACCCATTGGAATAGAAAGCTATACTGGAGAAAAGTTTTTCATTCTTTTTGTTGATGACTACTCAAGAATGAAGACTGTAATGTATCTAAGGAACAAATTAGAAGCATTTGAGAGATTCAAATGGTATTTAGCAAGAGTAGAAAAAGAAATAGGAAAAAGACTAAAATGCTTAAGGTTAGATAGAGGTGGTGAATTCATCTCACATGAATTCAACAACTTCTACATTGAAAAAGGCATTAAAAGATAGGTCTCAGCACCAGGAACTCCTGAACAAAATGGAATAGTTGAAAGAAGAAACAAATCTATCATGGATTGTGTAGAACCTTGATGATAGAAAAGAAGGTTGCTATCAAATACTGGAAGGAAGCCATCAGCATTGCAGTTCATACCTTAAATCGAGTACAGTTGAAGAAGGACTCATTCAAAACTCCCTATGAATTATGGTATGGCTACAAACCCAATATAAGTTATCTAAAAGTATTTGGAAGCAAATGTTATATTTTGAATGAATCAAGAAAATGAAAATTTGATGTAAAAGGTGATGAAAGAATATTTTTAGGATATTCTTACAAAAGCAAAGCATATAGATGTTTAAATCTATCCACTCACAAAGTTATAGAAAGTGCACATGTGAAAGTTGATGAATTTGCAGACAAATCTGAAAAAGAAAACAAAAGGATACCTGAAGATTATAGAAGATTTGTTTACATTGAACCAGATACTACACCAAGCATATCATTCACTCGAGAATCCTCAACTCCTGAGTCATCAGTAACCGAGCTGCAAAAAAGTTCAAACCAAGCCACAACAACATTTAGACACTATCGAGCAAGTATCTACCGAGTCTGAATCACTTGAGCCAATTCTTACTGAACCAGAACAGCCTGAACATGAAATTGAAGCACAAGGAGATAGAAATGAAACTCATTTAAGAGGCAAAGAACCTATATTAGCTAAATATGTCAAAAGGCATCATGCACCAGATCAGATCATTGGAGACAAGTCTGAAAGAACATTGACAAGAAGCAAATTGAAAAATACTTGTTTACTTGCTGATTTTGAACCTAGAAGCATTAAAGATGCATTAACAAATGATAGTTGGATTGAGGCAATGAATGAGGAAATAGAACAGATAGAGAAGAACAAGACATGGACTCTAGTACCCATGCCTAAAAATAAGAATGTAATTGGAACCAAGTGGGTATTCAGAAACAAGTTGACTGAAGATGGTAAAGTATCCAGAAACAAAGCCAGATTGGTATGCAAAGGATACTCTCAAAAAGAAGGCATAGATTATGGAGAAACCTTTGCTCCTGTTGCAAGATTGGAAGGAGTCAGAACCTTACTTGCTTATGCTGCTCACAAATGATTCAGAGTTTATTAGATGGATGTCAAGTCAGCATTCCTCAATGGAATATTGGATGAAGAGGTTTACATTGAACAACCTGAAGGCTTTGTTGATCCAAATAAAAGAGACATGGTCTGCAAGTTACACAAGGCATTGTATGGTCTGAAACAAGCCCCTAGAGCATGGTATGAAAGATTGCATAACTATCTTATTCAGATTGGTTTTCAAAGAACTAATGATAATAGTAGATTTTATATAAAGGAAGGACCAAATAATAAGATTGTCTTGGCAGAAATATTTGTAGATGATACTATTTTCACAGGGCATGATGATCTTTGCAAAGAATTTTCAAAACAAATAAACAAGGAATTTGAAATGTCTATGTTTGGTGAAATAAAATTCTTTGTTGGTCTTCAAATTCAACAAAATAAGAATGGCATCTACATCACTCAATCAAAATACATCAAGGAGATATTGAAAAAGTTTGGTATGGAGGACTGTAAACCTGTTGGAACTCCAATGTGTACTGGATTGAAACTTACCAAAGATGATGAATCAAAAGAGGTAGATCAAACATTGTATAGATCTATGATTGGAAAATTACAATACATAGTTCATACCAGGCCAAATATTGCCTTTGCAGTTGGTATTGTTGCAAGATTTTCAGCAAAGACAAGAGAAACTCACTTGATGGCAATCAAAAGAATAATCAGATATTTGAAAGGAACTAAAGATTATGGCTTATGGTACAAATTTGGAGGTAATTTGGATTTGAAAGTGTTTACTAATGCTAATTGGGAAGGAAACCTTGATGACAGAAAAAGCACAAGTGGAGGAGCATTCTTTCTTGGAAAAAGATTGGTTTCCTGGACAAGCAAAAAGTAGAATTGTACATCTCAATCTACAGCAGAGGCAGAGTATGTTGCTGCAGTAGTAAACTGTTCAAATATTGTTTGGTTTAAGCAGTTATTGCAAGGAATGAAGATGGAAATCAAAGAACCAATTGTCATGTTCTGTGACAATACTAGTGCAATCAACATATCTAAGAATCCAGTGATGCATTCCAAGACCAAGCATATTGCAATAAAATATCATTTTGTCAGAGAGTTGGTACAAGACAAGGAGATTAGATTGGAATATGTCCATACAAAAGAACAAATTGCTGACATATTCACAAAGCCTTTACCTAAGGATTCATTTTTGTATCTCAGAGGTGAGTTAGGGGTCATTCCCCTATCTGAAATCCACTAGAAATAAGTTCTAGTAATGCATCAACGCATACAGGATTGAAGATCTATCTGTTGATGCAGCTTCATCAAAAATCATTGGATATGAATTAGTACTAAAGGTACAATATAAATCACTTAACTTCTATTGTCTTTGGCATATGTTGTCAAAGAGGGAGAGATTTTACTATCATATCCTTTTGAAATTTGTGAAGTTTTGAAATTTTTTCCATGAAGTCCCTTAACAAAGGGAGACTATTGAACAAAGAGGGAGAAGTCTGTTATCTTGTTGAACTTGTTTTCAAAATTTCATTTCTATTATGACATGTTGTGTTGCCATCAATTCCAAAGAGGGAGATTGTTGGATAATGTTGTCCTTGATGTCACAAAAAAGTCATATCAGTCATTAGTCTCAAGTTCACCAAGCTCAGACAGTCTGCAATGCAATTTACAGTACCAACCGAGCTCACTCAGTCATCAAAGGAAATATGGAAGAAAGTGTTAACTGAGCTAAATTGGTCAATGAAGGAAATGTGAAAGGCTAGTGTTAATCGAGCTTCACTCGGTCTCCAAAGGTTAGTTTCCACCGAGCTCACTCAGTCATCAAATGAATTATGGAAAAGTTAGTGTTAACCGAGCTTCACTCAATCTCCAAAGGTTAGTTTCCACCGAGCTCACTCGATCATCAAATGAGTTATGGAAAAGTCAGTGTTAACCAAGCTTCACTCAGTCTCCAAAGGTTAGCTTCCACCGAACTCACTCGATTATCTCAGGAAACTCAGTAATTACCGAGTTCTCTCGGCGATTGATGGTTTGTCATGAAGTTTGCTGTATCAACTGAGCTCAGTCGGTTAACACAAGAATTATTTTCTGAACAAAGTTCACCGTGCAGGGTCGGCCAATATAGGGATTTTCTAATTAATTACTTTTAGTGAACTATTGTAATTGTTTGTTTTAGTCAATGATTTGAGCCGACTAAGATAATCTGAAAGGTATATATGTGGTCATTCAAGTTATGAATTAAAGTGTGTGATTATGAAAAGTTATGAATGCAAATTATAGTTTGAAGAGGCGAATGTTGAGAAAAGTCTGATGGAGGATCAGATGTGTTAAAGGAGTTGCAAAGTTGTATTTGATCAGCAAGGATCCAGTCAAGCATAATAGAGATCTGCAATCAGCAAAGATAAGTTGCACATTATAATCAGGTCATTTCATTATTTCTTTCTAACCATTGTAACACTGTATTCAAAATCTCTTAATAGAGTTGGTTTAACAGCTATTCAATAAATCCTCGAACAAGGTGACAGTTCAGTTGAATTTTTCTAAAGACCTCTAGCAAGGCCACTCCTAACAGGGTGATTAAATCCTTTAACAGGGTCACACCTAACAGTGTGTTTTTGTAACCTTTAACAGGGTTGGCTCCTAACAGGGCTCACTTTAGAAGAGTGAAAAAGTTACATTGGTAGTTTTTCCTATATTGGGTTTCAACATTAAAACTGGTGTCTCTTGTGTTCGTAATTGCTAAATTACTTTGTGCATGATATCATATCAGTTCTTAATATTTATCATTTGCTGCATTATCAAGTTTCAACATTTTATTAATCAGACTAAAGGTATATTCCAGCATCTTAGGGACTGTGGAAAGTTTTTTATCTAACTGATTCACCCCCCTCCCCCTCTCAGTTACTCTATTCTCATTTCCAACAGACATGACAACATGTTTGTAGTGGTTGACAAATTCAGAAATATGACACACTTTATTCCTTGTAGGAAAACCAATGGTGCTTCACATATTGCAAGAGTCTTCTTCAAAGACATAGTGGGACTTCATGGATTGCCACTCAACATAGTGAGTGATAGGGAGAACAAGTTTGTGGGATACTTTTGGAGAACCTTAAATAGAAAATGTTGGTGACAAAATTATCTTTCTCTTTAGCTTATTATCCTTAGTCATATGGGTAAACTAAGGTATTAAATAGGTCCATAGGTAATATATTTAGGTCCTTAACTAAGAAGCATGGAAAATCATTGGATCACATAATAAGATAAGCATAATATGCCTATAATGACTCCATTAATAGGAGCATTGGCTAGATCTTATTAGAGATAGTTTATGTCATAACTCCAAGGGGAGTAATAGAATTAAGAGACCTTCTCTCATGGGATAAAAGGAGTGATCAAGTAAAATCCTTTGCAAGGAAAATGAAAAAACTTCATGAACAAGTTAAAAGGACCTTGCAACATCAAGTGGAGAGGTACAAAACTAGAGAAGATAAAACAAGAAGTGATTTGCAGTTTAAAGTGTGGGACATGGTACTTTCTTATCTTAGGAAAGAGATATTTCCAAAAGGGGACCCAAAAAAGCTACTAATGAAGAAGATATGACCACCAAAAATCTTGTATAAGTTTAGGAACACTTCATATGAAGCAAAACTTCCTTTTGATTTAGGCATCTCACCCATTTTGAATGTGTGTGATTTGTTCCCTTACAAAGGTCTTCATTTTCATATTGGTCAACACATCATTGCAAACTTTTGGGAAAATGATTGGGTCAACAATTTTCCCATTCCCCAACCTTTGTAATTGGAAAACATAATGGAGAGGGTTACCATATGTTGAAGCCACTTGGATGACTAAAGCAGATATTCTAAAGCATGAGGTCACCATTTAAGACCTCTTAATTCAAGAGACTTGAGTTCTTTGTCCCAAGTGAGTATGGTGTAGAGCACCTCACTTTTTTGGTTTTGCGAGCTGTTAGTGTGTTAGTTAAGGATTTTTGTATTCCAATGGTCCTTGGAATCTAAATTGGCCCAATGTTTTTGTAAAGAGTGAAAATTGCTCACAAGGTCCTAGAGTTATCAAATGGGTAAAGGTTGCTAGGGTTGAAAAGATAGGGTATTTGGTCACCTATAAGGCCCCATGAATCTTAACTAATGTCCTAGAATAGGCCTGGAGATAACCATTTACCGAGAAACTTGAAAAAATGCAAAATTGCTCAAAAGTTTCTTGAGCAACTTTTGCAAGTTTTGGCAAAAAATTGCAAATGAAGGTTTTAGCAGTTCTAACCACACATGCTTAAGTATTTGAGCATGGGATGCATATTTTTGAAGGTTTGAAAGATTTTTAGTTGCATACCAGACATGTGAGAATATTGTACGGACTATTACCATATTTTTTAGTATTCTTGCAAAGTTTTCATACCCTAGTATGACTATGTATGGATTGGGATATATGACCTAACTTTAGGCATCTATAGTATCATGTCATATATTTCTTTTTCATACTAAATCTGGAACTCAAGTTGTTAGGTTGAATGCTTATAGGATTTTTTAGGTGATTAGTTTTTTATTTCCATTCATAGGGCTGCTAAAGAAAAAATGGCTCTAACCTGATCATCCTCTATTTAAAATGCATGAAACCATGTGGGATGATATTTTAGAACTTGTACATATTTTTTAATTTTTCTTTTCATTTTCTTGATTGGACTTCTAAGTATGGAGTGATGACCTAGGATGATAGCTAGAAGTAGGTGAGCCAAGACAACCAGAAGAAGTATTTACAGAGCACACCCATGATCTAACATGGCTAATCTAATGGCATGGTTATAAATCCCTAGGGTGTTCTCCCAATGGAACAAGTGGTTGAAAATGTTGGTGTGAAGTTTAAAGGACTCTATAAGTCTTTTGTGGTAGATATTTTAGAGTCCTAAAAGATAGCCTAAAAATGAGGTCTTGAGTGTGAACTAGGTTGTTGGTGATTTGGATCTCTATAAATTAGAATTCTAGAAGTGTCAGGTGATAGATTTCAGAAAAATATAGTCTTCCATAAGGTTATGTTGATGAAATTGGAGGAATTGACTAAAAATAGTGAGACTAGATTGAATGCAATTAGGCCTAACTAGCTCTATTTGGGGGTTAGTGACACTGTGGTGATTGTTAATGGGACCAAAATAGTTAGTTGGGTCCAAGAAGGGTGTGGGGGTTAAGATCCTAAGCAAAGGTTTACAGTTCTAATGAAAGGAAGGGGTAGATGCAAGGAGTTGGGTCTCAATTTTGCAAAAGTCATTGAGATTGTACTCCTTTAGAAATGGGTAACCATTTTAGGCTCGGGCACCCAATCCTATATTTAAAAAATGCGCACCCATTTTTTCAAAAATTGGGTACTCATTTTTTATTTTCAAAAAATGGGTACCTATTTTTGAAAACATAAAAAAATTGCATTTTTAGAAATGGGTACCCATTTTTTAAATTTTAAAAAATTGTATTTTCAAAAAAATGGGTGCCCATTTCTAAAATTTTAAAATTTTGTTTTTTGTGGGGATTTTGTATGCCAATTTCAAAATTTCAAAATGGGAACCCATTTTTTGAATTTCAAATAATGGGTACCCATTTATTACAACATTGGGCAGGATTTTTTTCTCCCACCTCAAATTTTGGTTTGGGATAGGCTTGGTGAGACCAAGCCTATGCCTTGACCTATCAAGATTTGGCTAAGGCATTGAACTGACAAATTCACGCCTTGCCATAGTTTTTAGAGGCTCTTCCCGATCAATTTTTTTTATGACACAAAAACTCATTAGGGCTCTCACTATCCTAATTTTAGAAATATAAATTTTATAGTGCTACGATTTTATTTACTATTTTTGCATTATTTTTTAATGAAAGGTGGTACGTAAATGTAAAATAGTGAAGTTAACTAAAACTTTAACAACTTTTTTATTTTATAATTTTTCTTAAATTAATTTATATATCATCAATCTACATACAATTCTTTTTAGGTTAAAAAAAGAATTTTTGAAAATAGTGATTTTTTGATCAAATTATGGTGTCCGTACACAAGAGGTTTTAAAATTTACCTTTATAGCCAATTAATAATTAATAGTAATAAAATTATTCAATAAAAAATTATGGAAAAATATTGTCATCAATCTTAGGTGTATTAGGTAACTCCCTTTAAAAGGATTTATGAAAATTAATTCATTTGTGTCAAATTATGGTGTCTATACACGAGTGTGGTATGGTCCTAAAACAAGCATTTTGAAAAAGTGGTTTTTAAAGATCTATATCAAAAAAAAATCTATTGGGTACACAAATCAATTACATATTCAAAAAATAGATTTCAGACAATAAAAATTTAATTTCTGAAGTTTTTTTATATTCAATCTCTAAATGCCTCAAATTTTGACATCAATTGACAAAAAGTTTCAAAAATAGGAAAAATACTTCCACTTTTTTCCCAAAAGTGAGACCCAACTTCTTGCACTTACCCAAAGGGCTAGTAGGACTAGTTCCTTAAAAAAGAAAGTCTTAGTTCTAGACATCAAATGAACTACACCTAGGAGGCAAGCTGGGAAAGAGGTTTTAGAGGCCAAGATTGGTGGAAAGAAAAAGGAATAAATGATCCATTGGATGCTTCAAGGATTAAACTATAACTAGAATTAATTAAGTGCTAAAACCCTAGAACCTCTTCATCACAGACTCCCATGGCCTATTAGTGACTAGTAAAGGTTGGTACAAACCTACATTACTAGCTCCTTTTTTGGCCCTCTACATACCACACATTCTTCAACATATCTTGTAACATCTCTTGCTAACTTTGGCCAATAGTAGAACCTTTGGACCAACTCTAGAGTCTTTTTTATGCCAAAATGTCCACTTAGGCTTCCATTATGTTTCTCTTGGATAAGGTCTCTCTCACAGAACCCTTAGGAACACACAACTTGTTCCACTTAAACAATAGCCCACTCTACAAGGTATAATAAAAAAAAAAAACTATGAAAATGACTTTGAAACTTAGAGTATACCTCGTAGGCTTCAACAAAGTCTTCATCATTTTTGTAGAGATATTTGAAACACTCTATACAAATTCTATATAGTTTAACTTCTTGAATTGTAAACATCCTCCTACATAGTGCATGTAAAACTTTATTCATCTTAATATTCTTATTCTTGATAATTAATGTAAAAGGTTGAAGATATCCCATCCACTTAAAATGCCTATTTCTTAACTTTTCTTGGGTATTGATGTAGCTAAGGGCTTGGTTTTTATTAAACCCCACAAACTCCATGGGTTGAAGGTACTGCCTCCATTTCGTAAGAGACTAAAATAAATAATATAACTCTAAATCATATGAAGAGTAATTCTTTTTAGCTTAATTTAGTTTCTCATTGAAGAAGGCTACTGGCCTACCTTCTTGACTAAACACAAACCCTATTACCATCTCACTTGCATCACATTCTAGGGTAAACAATTTTTCAAAACTAGGCAGTTTATGGATAGGTTGTGTAGTTAATTTCTCTTTCAACTTTTCAATTCCACTTCTTTCTCTAGGAGTCCATCTAAACTTAGTATTCATACCACATTTAATGGTAACTAATAATTTGGTGCATTATTCACAACCCCTTTAATGGTAACTAATAATGGTGCACAAATACCACTAAAATTTCTAATTAATTTCCTATAAAATTAAGCTAGACCATGGAAGCTTCTTACGTCTATTGCTGTATGGCTAGTTTAGGATAGCTACAAGCTTGTCCTATTCCATCTTCAAAGACAATTTAGATACAAAAAATCCTATGTATATGAGCTCTTGCTTCATAAACTCACACTTCTCCAAATTGATTTCCAATTTCTCCTTATGTAACTTCCTTAGCACCATCTCCACATGTTCTAATGTTCTAATGTGGAGCCTAATCAGACTTAGATGTTTATTTGGTGCAGTTTCCCTCTAGATTATTTCTACAAGAGTTTGGGGGTAGTACCCCCAAGATGGGGGCAAAAGGTGTCTTCTACTATTTTACTATTATTATAAATCTAATTTTGTAAGTGAAAAAAACTAGTATAAAAAGAGTTAGGGTTAGGGATTTTCCTAATGTGTGATGAAAAAATTGGTTCTTGTGGTGGTATTGATCTATAAAGGATTATAGATTGTAATCAGGTTCAAATGATTTGATCATAATAATATTTGACTTTCTATTGGTGGACATAGCCTAGGGATTGGGTGAACCACATTAAATCTTGGTGTCTTGTGTTCTCTTTTATGCAATCTACTATTTCTAGTATTGGTTATATTTACATGTAACTATTATTTCTATCTAAGGTTAATCCTACCATCTAGGTGTTCTTCCTCTCTCTTACTAAAAATTGGGTATATCATCAAGATACACCACCACAAACCTTCTAGTGTAGTCCTTCAACACTTCATTCATGAGCCTAATGAATGTGCTAGGAGCATTTGAGAGCCCAAATGACATAACAAGCCACTCATACAATCCATCTATGGTCTTCAAATCCATCTTCCACTCATCCCCTTCCGTTGTCCTTATTTGATGGTAACCACTTTTGAGGTCCAACTTTGTGAATTATTGAGCTCCTCCAAGACAATCCATCAAGTCTTCTATTATATGTATGGGAAATCTATAACTTATAGTGATCATTTTGATGGCCCTTAAATCTTTACAAAGCCTCCATTTTCCTCCTTTCTTGGATGACAAAAATACTAGTATTGTACAAGGATTGATGCTTTTCTTTATTAGGCCCTAATCTAGGAGTTCTTGTGCTTGCCTAGCTACCTATTTATACAGATATGGGGAAACCTTGTTGGCTACCTTATTAGGAAATGAAGCATCAGGAACAAAGTCAATATGATGGTTTATCACTCTTCTTGGAAGTAAAGTTGTAGGTTTCCCATCACTCAGTATGTCCTTATATTTTACAAGCATCTCTTGGATCTCATTGGATAAAGGCTCTTGTTTAAGTTTGTCTTCATCCTTAGGCTTAAAAAGAATTTCATACCCCTCACTCTCTTCATTCACACTACATAATAGAACACCATGAGTTTTGGATTGCGAGTCATTTTCCACAACAAGGACTGAATCTTGAAGGTTCTTCCATCGTTATTGAAAGAGATAGAATAATCCTTTCCATGATAGATAGCATCTATATCATACTGCCATGGTCTATCTAGTAGTAAATGACATACATCCATAGGCAATATGTCTCAAAGTAATTTGAACTTGTATCCTAAATTGAAAATTAAACAAAATTTTTCTCATTCACCAACACACTTTTTCCTTTGTTTAGCCATGTAAATTTGTATGGGTCAACCTGAGGTACCTTATTTAATTTTAGATTCTTTAATAATTTCTATAATATAATATTGTCTGCCGAGCTCAAATCTACAATCACCTTACATACCTTGTCCAAAATCTTGCACCTGAATCTAAACAAGAATCTCCTATGCCTAGGTTCATCCTTATCCAATTGTCTGATCAACACTCTCTTGAAAATTAATTTCTCTCCCCTCTCTAACACAATATGATCTACCTCAGATACCTTACAACTCATTGAGTCCTCTCAAGAACATGAAACCCTCTTGTCTCTACTTGAAGAAGTAGGCTTGTGAAGACATATATATGCACAGTGGCCTAATTGACCACATGTGTACAACATTTTATGCTTGCAAAAGATGAGTCTTTCCTACCTATACCTCTTCCTCTATTTGAGCCTCCTTAATTGCCTCTTCCTCTTAAATAACCTCCTCTTGAAATAGATTCACTACCTTTCTCTTCTAGCTTAGACTCATCTTGATTTATTTGATCATTGCCTCTTCCTTGGTATCCACCTTTATGATCTCTTTGGTTTGCCTCTACCTTTCAAGTTTTAATTACCCTTCTTCATGTTCTTCTCTCCCACCTTAAGTGCCAATTGATGAAACTTAAGAATTGTTCTAGGGGTCCATAGGCTTAGCTCCTCTTATATTCTCCATTTAAGCCCACCCAAGTATCTTGCTACCTTAACAAGTTCCTCTTCTTGAATATTTGACCTTCGGCATAGCCTTTGGAGTTCCACTATATAAGATGCCACATCCGAGTCTTTCTTCTCAAATCCTTCCTTTTTCTATGTAACTATAACTCATAATCTTCTAGTATATAGTTCTCTTTCATCTTGGTCACCATTGCATTCCAATTGACTATAGGCTTCTTGCCCATGCCAATCCTTTCATCTTGCAAGTAGTTCCACCACGTAAATGTTCATCCCCTGAGTCTTGATTCTGCATAATACCTTCACATTCAAAATACTTCTCCATCCCCTCAATCCATTCTAATACTCTATTAATTTCCATCTTTTCGTTAGAAAATGGTATTCTTTCTCAAGCTTTTTCCTCTCGTGCTTTGATGGCCTTTAAAAATGGCTCTTCATTCAATGGAGGGTCTAGTTCAGGTATGATGTCCTCATCATCAACCTTTTCCTTTCCTTTTTCACTAATTTCACTTTCTTCATCTTTATTCTTGGCTACTTCAACTACTTCTTCTATCTTAGTCTTCATTTCTTCTAGGGATTCTCCACAAATTTTATTTTTATCCTTTTACTCACACATCTCCTTGGCTAACTCTAGATTAGTTACCATATTTATTTCTCCTACTGACTCTTCTATATTTTAAAACATCTATCCACAATCCCAAATATTTTGGGGCTCTAATATAGTTATATAATGTAAGAACATATTTTTCTCCTCAACCCTAGCTTGGAAGGATCACAACTCTAATCCTTCACCCTTTTCAACATTTCCACACCAATGTAGAACCTAGCTTCAATCTATGAATGCTCCTTAGATGCTCTAATGGCTCACCTATACCAAATTCCCACATGTGACCAAAATATATGCAACATGAAGGGAGAGGATTGTTCCTAGTATTTCCTGACCATTACAATACTTCCATATCAAATTTGATTGAAATCTATATTGATTTCAAAAAATTATTCCAATTTAGGCCTAAAAGGGCTACAAGGAATTGGACCTCCAAACTAATCTTTTGGTGATTAACTTAGAAAAAGGATTAATGAGGTGGAAAAATAACTTCATATTTGGATAACCTTTTGGGAAACCATTATGATTCAGCTTGTCTTACTTCTCCAACTTGTCCATATAGTGAAATGTTGATTTTAAGCCTAAAATCAAGGGTTTGCTAATTTGTTGACTAAAATCACAATGGTTTGTCTAAACTCCCATTAAAATAGACCTCCACAAGGTCTCCTTTTTCATATATCTCCTCCACTCTCATATCCTTCTTTCTATGCACTTGGATTAAATAAATTATGGCATTCCATCCCCTCATCTACTACTTCAATCATTGTGATCCCTAACCGTGTTCTCTTGGCTTGTCTATGGCATCACCATAACTTGGCCAAACTTTCTTTCCAGGGCCAAATTTCTTGCACAATTATGTTACAAGGAGTATTCTAAGACATTCCAAGAGACCACACCATTTCAGTGTTGGAAAGGTGAGTTAAAGACTCCATTTTCCGAAACTACATGGTTCAAGACAACAACTAAGCCAAAAAAGAATATCCAAAAAGAGAAAGAAATTGATCCCACAAAATATATACACACAAGGAACTAGTAAATCACATCTATCAACTCATTAAAAAATTATAATATGAAATTCAATCCATCATATGTCCTCAAGAAACCAAAAACCTATATTGTGACAAAATCAACTTTGAAACATACTTAGTCATTCAAGAAAATTCCTTCCCAATGTCATCCAACCCTTGTTCAAGCTCAAAGGACGTTTATATAGACTTACTATCCATATTAAAATCACCTTAAGGTGTTTATTCAACCTCTTACATGAAATTACACCTTTTGCAACAAAAGTTGTCATGACAACTTTTGCAATTTTTGCAAAGTTGTCATGCAACTTGATATTTTTTTATCCACATGGATCAAGGTTTGTCAAATCCCCCTGAAATTTTGAAAAATATTTCAAAATGTCATCCAAGAAATGAAATCACCATTCCATCTCTTCCTTTTCCAATCTAGCTATCCAAATGCCCAAATGTCATTATTAGCAAGAATGACAATATTTGTACTTTAACTAGTAATTTGGACAAATAAGTTATCTTCCATGGTCACAATGACCCAACTTGACCTCCTAATGGCTAAACCATACTCTAGGACTGAACAGCCCCCTTATAAAATTGGTGGCTTGGCTAAGACCACTATAAGACAAAACTCAACTAGGAACCCTAGGTTAACAATTAGCCCCATCTAGGTGCTCCTGCATCACCGATCCTTCTAATTGATTAATGGGATAAAGTCATAGATAAAATACCAAGCACCTCTCACCAATAATTTTTTGATGACACACAACTTCTAATAAAAAAATTTAAATATGAATTCAAGAAACATAGAGACATTATTAAAAAACTACATTAATGCTTTATGTTAGTTAGTTAATCTACATAAAGATGAAGTTGTCTTCAATTTATACAATTTAGGTCATTTAGAAAACTAAATTTGTAAAATTTTATACTATAAATAGGAATTTTTTTCATGTAAATATACTATTGTTCCCATTGACAATGATAATATATCTTAAAAATAATGGGAAACTCTTATAAAGATATTTGATATGAGAAAGTAGAAAATTTGAAAGGGAAATGAGTATCTAGCTTTGGTAAATATGCTAGTACACTTAGTGCAGAGAAAAAAACTCCAATACATGCCCTATGGGCTTATAGTAGCATAAATTTGGAAATAATTTCTTCTCTCAGTACCTTCTCTCAAAATCCACTCTGCACTGCCTTTTACAATGCCAGAAATGTTCTTAAATAGACCCCAAAGGGTTAAGGATTAGGAATACATTCTAGAAAGTGCTAGTTGGCATCCACCGACCAAATAGAAGGCTCTAGAAGTCACATTAGAAGTTGGCACAAAATTAGAAGAATCTAGAAATGGTAACCAAAATTTTGGGAGGCATAACTTTTGAACTGTAACTCTGATTGACGAACCGTTTACATTTTTGGTAAGCTCTCGAAGTGCTCTATAGCCCCATGGAACAGCTTCACTCATCCCCCATTTTTTGGCCCTATTCAAGGTCATTTAATGCCCCTAACTTGACTTTGAAGAATTCTTAGGAGGTCTCCAAAAACTAAAAAATTGCGATAACTTTCAGGCCGTGGGGCCTTTCAACCTGATTCTTTTTCTGGAATGCTCTAAATTGCAATTAAAATCATTTGACCAATTTACACCTTCTAGCTCACCAAAATGATGGCTCAATTACATACTCCTATTTTTTTGGCATTTACACGTATCCCAAGGTGTTCAAATACTCTAACCTAGAACACTGATAGTCAAACTGTGAGAGTTGGAACCTTTATTTGACCCAAATGGGTATCCAAAAATGAAAACACATGAAATAGAAACTAAGTCTAAGTACATTTTTTTTGGGTGACATAGGATTGCCCTTATACCTTTGGATGCTCCTGCATCAAAAATTATAGAATAATACTGTATGATCTCTTAATATCATATGTTGGAAATATTTATGGGAAATAAAATACTAAGAGGTGGACTTAGGGAGGGTAGGGGGTTGGTCTAAATCAAGATCTATAAAAACTTTTCAATTCTTGAATAAAATAGTTGATTAGCTACATTCACTCATGTTCCATTAGATATCTTCTACCATATAACCATGCAAATTATAAAATGTAGAAAAATATAACTATGCATAAAATCCATTAACATATCAATGTAAACACATTAAATAGAGATTTTGGTTACTGAGAAACCCTCCAAGGTGAAGGTAAAACTAGGGTGGGCATGACAGCAACAAATATCCACTACTGCAATAAGAGTTTTCCTACTAAGCTCACAATGTTGGTCACTTATAATGATCTACCCTATGAGGGGTCTACTTGGTTAGAAGAATTACAAGATTTTTATGTCTACCTTGATTAAAGAATTTAAACTTATAGTGAAGTATGCACTTTGTTAGCAGATTTAACTAGGATTGTTAAAACCTTTTTGTTTAGAGACTTTCCATGATACAATAGATATAATGTCTTAGTAATTGATCCTTTGATATCCTCTTAAAGCTAATTACATGGTATGTCTTCTGTCTTCAATATTTGAATCTAATCTCCTTATCTAATTTTCTTTGTTCTTCTCTTCACTATTAGGTTGCTCTGCCTAATCTATATATATAAAACATAGCCTTCCTTTCTCTATCCTTGGCCTTTTCACACATACCACAATCTTCCTTTACACACTTACTAATTTAGGTTTGGACTCCTTAAATAGAAAAAAACTAAAGATTCTAGATCATAATCAATAATACACAATTCATTCGTTTACTACTTAGTCCTATTTTTTATTGGTTACTCTGCCTTCCTATGGATTGATGTCCTCTATCAAAACATGTAATTTTCTCCTTGGTTGTTACCACAATCCATAAATATCATATAGAAGTTGGCCTTAATGGTTTACATTGGTGTTTGTCCCATTAAAAACACATATGGTGAAACTGGTTTACTTAGCAATTGATTATCTCGATGCTCATTCATAACTAATATTCATGTTGTCTCTCAGCTTCTATTAAATTAGCATGTTGTGAATCACTTACTCTAAATTGACTTTATATTTCTCTATCTTTATATATTTCACTCGACATATGTTGTGACTCAGTCTATAATAGGGTGTCGAGTAACCTTGGACTTTTTTAGCATATAGTAAAATAAAATACTTCCACAAAGCTCAGTGTTTATTGGATGGGTCAGTGCTAGTGATGACCAACCAACACTTCCTAAAATATATCATTATAATTTTTTAGCTATTGAAAAATGCTCAAAATTAGGTGTCTAGTTCCCACCACAAAACTATATGGAAATAAACTTATTTCCCTTTGATCTCATACTATGTTAGAGATAGCATATATAATTAGAACACTCATAAATAAAAGTTGGCTTTAGACCTATGTTTTCTCTTTTACAATGATTCAAATTTCAACTCTCCTAAAATTGATAGTTTTCATCTTCCACCACATTTTCCAAAACAAATATATTCTAACAAGAAGAAAAATTATACATTCTAGAAGAGGACTCTCTCCTCTAGAACATCATATAATTTTTAATTTCTTTTTATACGATCTAATATTTTTTTCTTTCCCAAAATTGACATCTTTTCATGTGTTAAAATACGTGTTTATAAAACTTTTTAATTAAAACATACTATATCTAATTAAAACACTATAAAATCAATATGAGAATATTCTTGACTCCGACCTCTACAAAATAGTGTTCATATGTTATTAAAAAAATATCATAAAAGTAGTAGGAGTTATTGAAATGCTGATTTTCTAAAATAATTTTATTTCTTTAGTAATTGGATACAAACTAGTATAAAACATGCAATTAATAGACATTTCCAATTGGACAAGTGTGAGACCATATATAACTTAGCAAGAATGAATTTATCTAGATTGAATGTTTGAATAAAATTTATTTTTAGATTGAAATACTCAAATTCAATCATTTTGATAAGTCAGCCTAAAAGGTGACACAACTTTGTACTTTTACCCCTCTATTATACACAATAGCTACATGTATCTCTACATACATGTCATCTCTAATATTTCCTTAATTTTCCTTTGATGTTTTAGCCTAATTTCCCTTTCTCCTCTGATCTCATAAATAATCTACACCTTATTTTTTACACTTTATGAATTTGGGTTAGAAAAGGTTAGTTGATACCAATCCCAAAATGTTCTGTGATTAGACAAAATTACCTCTAATCCTTGATTCCATCAAGAGCAAGTTGATTCTAGGACATCAATATTGATTTCTAGCTGAATAGCTAGATCAACCAAACTATTTTTTTTAGAGAGATAAGGATGTCTCTTGAATAAGTCTTGTGCAACACATAGGTCCTTTTAAATGACCTCCATTAGACGTAGCAACATGGTTTATAAAGTAATCAAATTTTTCCTTATGTTGTCTTTAGCCATTAGCTTAGCTAACCTTCCTTGACCAAATGTTAATTTATTGAATGAATTTGAGTTTGAACTTGGATTCTTACTTGAAGAATTACTAAAAACCTTCAAATCTTCTTGTAATTGGTCAATTGAGTGTTGATTATCCATAGTGAAGAAATAAACATCACAAAGCTTTATATAAAATGAATGAATAGTTGTCAAAATTCCATCCAATCTAGTTATAGGGTTAGAAATCTTAACCCACCTGATTGCATGTTCAATTGCGATTTTCTCCAAAACTTTGTGCTCAAACTTTTTTTAAGACTATCTCATCATATTGTGATTGGTCTCTATATCTTGATTACTCACTTTTTCAACAATATACTCTAATTATTCCAAATTACACACCTCATATAAAAGTATCTACAAAAAATTCTTTTATATCATAGAGTAACTTCTTTCACTTGAACTCCCTCATTAACTGTTCTTTCTTTGTCTTGTTTCTCACAAATTTGTGTAGTTCTTCCATTTTATCCAATGTCATGTTGTCAAGTTGATACTTGGGTAAAGTAATCGCCTTGTCTAATCTTATTGGTGTCTCTAGTGTTGTGAACTTTTTTTCAATAATTTGTGACCAAGGGTTCTATTGCTAGGTAGTGATATTTTAAATTGTTTTACCTTTTCAATTAGTTTAGGTATTTGTTATTTCGTTGGACCAACACTCAAAATCTAAATAAGAGCTTTAATAGCCTCTTTCTTCTTGGGTTTCTTAGTCTTTGTCCACTTGGATGCTTCTACTTTCTTTTCTCCTTTAGTGGCATTTAGAATATATTATTCTTTTCCAACTTTATTTTTCTCTTTGTGTCCATCAATGACCTATGTAGACATTGGTAGTGCAATACTAGCCTTGCCCTATTGCTTGACACCATTTTAGGAACAATTTATACTACTGTAGAATGAGCATCATCAATTGATGCACTATCAATACTTGTATAATCTTGTATCTATAACAAAACTAGATTGGTGCATAGGGGAGTGGTGTCTCAAGTATTAAATTCAACATTTTTTAGATCTTTCTCAATTAGTATGTTATGAATCTATGGTGATGAATTAGGAACATCCTCTATAGTGATAACATCCTATTCTTCACTCCCCTCTACAAATTTTCTTACTACATATTATAAGCTATCAATTTCTTCACATAACATCTTTTCCCTCTTCCTCTTTTTCCTTATCTATCAACTAAACAAGAAATCCAATTGCTTTCTACCATATCAAAATTCTTTCTTTGTCTACCTCATCTAATTTATTCTTCAAAATTTAATATTCCCTTAACATTGGAATAAATTTCATTTCTAAATATCTTATAGACATAGGCATCTTCCCTAAGTTAGGCATAATTTTAGTGAATGTGGTGTCTATTATTTGTCTTCTAGTGGATAATTCCCACTTCCACATTGTATATAATTTATTGTATAAGTCCTTAAGAATACCCTTTCCTAATTCAAGGGATGTATATTTGAATTTTTTCACCATGTCCAGCATGGTCTTCTCTATCTTTTCCTAATCTTCTTTATTCAAAGAATCATACATTATTTTCTTAAAACTTACTATACTAGCTCATTATTGAAAATTATCACATGCCTATTAAATTGACATGGATGGTAACTTGCATAAAATTTGAAACATTTTCAAATAACCAAATTATACTTTCTCATCTTCATCCTCCTCCTCATTAGGTTTAACAACCACTTTTTTTACTTTCCCTCTTTAGTAGGCTTTGCTTCATCTCTTTAGACTGATTCCTCTTGGCTAGATTTTTTTGGAGTTTAGTAGCTATGGGATTTTCTACCGTGGACCTTGTAATTATTCTCCTATTTGGCTCTAGTTCAAGAGGTTTAACTACATTCTTCACATTCTTCTTTAGGTCCTTTTTGACCATAGGATCAACAATAATGATTTTTTTTTGTTTTTTTTGTCTTGGCCATGACAACAACTAACTCTTTACCATTTAACTTTTCATCTTCTTCCTCTTCATTTTCCTCTTCCTCTTCCTCTTCCTCTTCTTCTTCATCTTCCTCTTCCTCCTCCTCCTCTTCTTCTTTTTCCTCTTCCTCCTCTTCTTCTTCCACTTCTTCTTCCTCTTCCTCTTCTTCCTCTTTCTCTTCCTCCTATTCTTGCTCTTCCTCTTCGTCTTCTTCCTCTTCCTCCTCTTCTTCTTCTCCTTCTCCCTCTTCCTTTTATTCTTCCTCTTCTTATTCCTACTCCTCCTCTTCCTCTTCCTCTTCCTTCTCTTTTTCCTTCTCTTCCTCCTCTTCATCCTCCTCTTCATCCTCTACTTCATCATCTTCATCCTCTTCTTCTTCTTCTTCTTTGTTCTCATCCTCTTCCTCCTCCTCCTCTTTCTCTTCTTCCTCCTCTTCCTCCTCCTCCTCATCTTCCTCACCTTCCTCATCTTCCTCTTCTTTCTCATATTATTCTTCTCCTAATTATTCTCCTATTTGGCTGTAGTTTAAGAGGTTTAATTTCCTTTTTCACATTCTTCTTTAGGTCCTTCTTGACCTTAGGATTGACAATACTGATTTTTCATTTTTTAGTTGTCTAGGGCATGACAACAACTAACTATACCATTTATTTTTTCTTCCTCTTCCTCATCCTCATCCTCCTCCTCCTCCTCATCATCATCATCATTGTCATTATCATCATATTCTTCTTCTTCTTCTTCCTCTTCTTTAGGTACTTCGACACCTTAGGATCAATAGTAATGATTTTCCTTTGTTTTTTGTCTTGGGCGAGGCAACCCTCCTCCTCTTCTTCCTCCTAATTTTCTTCTTCTTCTTCTTCTTCTTCTTCATCTTCTTCTTCTTCCTCCTCTTCTTTTTCTTCTTCTCCTTTAGTTCCTTGACCTTAGGATCAACAATAATGATTTTCCTTTGCTTTTTGTCTTGGGCATGGCAACCAACCCCACCACCCCCCCCCCCCCCCCCCGCCGCCACCTCCTCCTCCTTATTTCACTTCTTCTTCTTCTTCTTTGTCTCCTCCTCCTCCTAATCATGCTCTCATGCTTCTTCTTCTTCTTCTCCTTCTCCTTCCTCTCCTTTTCCTTCTCCTTCTCCTTCACCTTCTACTTTTTCTTCCACTTCTCCTCCTCCTCCTCCTCCTTTAAATGAAATTATCCTTTGCTAGGCTTGACATCAAGATCTTATATCAACTTAGATTTCCATCTTGGGCCCTTTCTCTTGCATCATCATAATTTTAATCTTGGCTAACTTGTAATTGTCAAAAGGTTTGACATTCTTGTCTATCTCTTTACATAACAAAGTAGTAAGTACTACAATAATCTAATCAATGTTAAATTGATATTTTTTGGGCCTTAATCATGTAACACTAGGCAGCACTACCTATTTATATGTGTAATCTATGTATTCTATGAAATAAATGTGTTATGAATAGTAGTAACCCACCATTGATTGTGGGATCCTCTTTCTATTCTTCATCTTTTTGCTTAAAGTTGTCAAATGAGTTATCCATTATAATTTCAAAATTTTCACCTAACTACATAATGAAAAATTTGATTTTCTTAATAACTTGTCCATTCCTATCCCTTACAATTGTCTTTAGAGTGGGAAATAAATTTTGCACATAGAAAAATATACATATAGGAAAAGATCTCAACTTACATGAAGTGTTCTTGGCTTTTTAAATTGCTCCAAGATTTTCTAACAATGATTGTAATTGTATCTTGACTATGTCATACTTGTGGTCTTTCTTTACAATTTTGTAACCTAGGTTAGCAGGAACACTATATATTTAGTCCACTTGACAATATAGTGTGTACATGCAATCACACACACTACAAAAACAATAATTGGATCTTTAATTCCATCAATGGAAATTTGCAAAAAATTCCATTTGGCCTTCATCTGCTCCTCAACAACATTCTTGTCTGTGCATCATATTAATTTTAATCTATCCAATGTGGAATAACCAATATCAAGTTGTAGGATTTATTTTTTAACCTTTATTGATCCACCTTCTAGCCACAATTGCATGTCATGTACTTGACTCAGTACAATCTTTATTTATTTGACCTTGAAAACCATATGAAATGCTAGGGTACAAGTAAGCCCTTTCTTGGTAATGATCTCATTTTCATCTTTTAGCATTACATTATCACATAGCTTGTCATAAGCAGCTCACACTTCATAGTCTCCAATTTCTACAACCTTACACATGTAGAATGATCAAACATCACGAACCATTAAGACTCTTGGCAAGATCAATGACATGGAACCAAATACATCTCCATTCATCTCAATGTTGGGGTATGCCATGAGTTTGGGTGGATGACATTGATTGTTCCTCATAATGTGTGTGTTACTCTCCTTGAAAACCTCCTTCCCAAATGCAATTGAAGTGGATGCCATATTGAAACTAGGGGTTTAAATATCTCCACTTGAACAAATTTGAAAACAACTTAACTCTGAACTATAAACCTTGCATACTTAGCTCCTCAATCCTTGTCATCGACATGTTGTAATTAACTCACTATTCCTCTAGAATCACTTTAATCAACTTTGAGTCACATGTGTTAATTGAAATCACTTGGTAAATGAAAATAATAACTAGAATTTGATATACACCTTCAATCTATCAAATAAGCTTTGTAGTAAATGCATTGTATTGAGGTAGGTGCATTACAACTATCTTAGCCTTCCCATAGAATTGTGTTTGTGCTTCTTTTCATTCAATAATCTACTACTATTTCTTGGTTCTATCAATCTATCACCTTGGATTTGTATAATTTCTTGTCTCATTTCAAATTGCTTGGTCACTATAGATGATAATACCGATATGTTAGATCTATTATGCATATGAATTATTTTCTCAATTCTTTCCTTAGATCTATCTTGTTGCATCTTGATACCTTCTCTACTTATTAAGATTTTTTCCTTAGATATGTCCTACTGCGTCTTGACACACACACACACACACACACACACACACACACATTGTACTATTCTTTTCATACCTTCTTTGCTTAGTTAGATTTGATGTGATTACCTAATCTATTGGATTGAGGGATCTAGGCTTCACTCAATTTACTACTTTCATCTTATTCTTTCTTTTTCCAAGTTTGATTAATCTCTATCATTTTTTCTATGCCAACTTTTCCTTTTCCATTGTTGTGTTTATTATTTGGTGCTAGTGCCTAGGTCATGGAGTTCTTACTAACATGTCTAGCCTTGTGACAATATAAACAAATAAAGCTTCCATTTACCACTTTCTTATAATTTTCTCTAAAATGTGTCATAATATAATTTTATAGAATATGACCACACTCTCCACAATAATTATTATTATACCATGTATTGTAATCCCAATTATAAGAGTTACCTTGCTTAGGTGCATGTGCTTGGTTCTTATATATCTAGTTGGATTTTGTCTTGGGTTTGTATAATTAACCTTTATGTCCATATTTATGATAGATATAACAATGTCCTTCAAATCTAGGTGCAATAGGTACTTCACTTACCTTTGTCATGCACTTATGTGCTTGGTGTCCTTGTTTCTTGAATTTAAAATAGTTACAAAAAAACTTAGCTTTGGGATTTTTCACGCCAATCTTGCACCTATAAATGCTTTCTATGTGTCCCACCTTTCCATACTGATGACATCTAGGTTTCCCTTGCTTTGGAGTTCTTTATTTTCCACTCTTGGACCATTCACATTATTCAAAAGATGTGCAATACTTGATGTGTACTAATCCAAAAGTGCCACTAGATGACCTTAGTGATCTTATTAGTTTTTCAAAGTATCTTATGGATTCACTTTGTTTATTAATCCTTTCTAGTAGTTCTTTCTCAAACCTCAACTCATTTCTCAGTTGGTCACTTTCTGATCTCAAATTTGCAATCTTCACACCCTTTCTATTTTGTTATTTATTTTCAAGAAACAATTGATTCACCATGTCTAACTGAGTGTTTGTCATATTTTACACATCAGATGAACTTTTTCCAAGTCTAATAGCCATATATATATATATATATATATATATATATAGTATTCTTCAATCATGACTTCATCTTCTTCAATTTTCTTCTTTTGTTTAGTAACTTCTCATAGCCTCACTGATTGTCCATTTCATGCTCTCTTGTTAATCCTTTGACTTATTCATTTAGAATGAGTCTTTTTCGGTACATCTTCTATTGTTGCATCACTAGTACTGGAATTCCCATTAACAAGTAATCCTTTAGTGTTAACTTCTTGATAAAGTGTGTCATTATGTGAGATAGCCATTTCATTTCTTTTCTTTGAAGACTTTCTCAGTTCCTTTCCTACCATTTTAACTTACTGTAGTATGAGTTGGATGTCAATCATCTGATTTTCAATAAATTTTTCCAAATCTCAAAGATCTAAATTCTTGAGATTTTAAACTTCTTCAAAGAGAGATTTTTTTTTTATAGCAATTTTTGGAAGTCTTATTGGGAAACAAGATATTGAGAAAGGGGGGGCATGAATTAGGATCTATAAAAACTTTTGACTACTTGAACAAAATAATTGATTAACTAGATTCAATCTTGATCCATGTCATATCGTCTACCATATAGCCAAGCATTATAAATCTGAAATAAATCTAACAATGCATAACATCCATCAATGTATGAAAGTAAACACATAAAATATAGGTTTTGGTTTCCCCAAAAACCCTCCAAGGTGAAGATAAATTGAGGTGGGGTTGACACCCATTAATATCCACTACTGTAGTAGTTGTCCTGTTAGAGCTACAATGTTGATCACTTCTGACGATCTACCCTATGAGGGGTCACCTCAATAAGAAGCATTACAAGACTATTAAGTATACCTTAATTAAAAAATTTAATCTTACAATGAACTACACACTCTATTTAGATATTTAAGTACATATGTTACAATCACTTTATTAAGAGGTTAGCCATGATCCAATGCTTATAATGTCTTAGTACCCGATCCTTCAATTTTCTTTTAATTATGATTAGAAATCTTCTCGCCTCAATACCTAAATCTAATCTCCTTATCTATTTTTCTCTAATTTTCCCTTTACTACTAGGTTTCTCTATCTAATATATATATATATAATTCCCTTGCTCTGTCCTTGGCCTTTCTACACCTACCACAATCTTCCCTCACATACTTAATAATTTAGGGTTTTTTCCCTTCTTAAATTGATAACAATGCAAGATTCTATATCATAATCAACAATGCAGAGTTCATTATTTTTTTGGACTTAGTCATTCTATTTCCTTATTGGTTATTCTACCTTTCTAGGGATTGATGTCATCTATCAAAAAGAATAATTTTCTTCTAAGCTATCCCTACAATAAATAAATATCATATAGAAGTTGGCTAAAACAGGTTACATAGGTGTTTTTTCCATTAAAAACATATATGTCAAAACTAGTTTACTCGATAATTGAATATCTTAATGCTTAGTCATAACTAATATTCATGTTGTTCCTCCGCTTCTATGAACTCAACATGTGTTAACTCACTTGACATAAAATAACTTTATAATGCTCTATCTTTATACATTTCACTCGACATATGTCATGACTTGGTGTATACTGGGGTGCTTGGAAACCTTTGACTTGCTTGGTATGTTGTAAAATAAAACAAGTCCATGACACTCAACCTTTATTGGATGACCTAGTCGTAGTGATGACTGACTAACACTATAGAAAGTGACTACATTTTGAATACTAATAGGAAACAATTCATAGAGATCAACACATTAGACTTAAATTCACCTAGGATAATGGATTGGGGAACTCTACTAAGAAAGGAACTCTACTCTTTTCTTAAAAATAATTCTAGGGAGGTTATGCATCTCTATCTAACTGAATACCACTTTGTATCATAGATACTCTATCTAATCTATTAGAAAAAATACTTAATAATTTCATTATTTTCCATCATCAGGATCTAAGATTAGCTTGCAATAGAGGTCTATAAATTACAACCTTTTATTTGATGATAAAAAAAAATCTATAGCTTAGCTTATTCCTCTATAACAACAAATCCTAAAACAAAAGAGTAAAAACTCATTTAGGAAGGATCTAACTTAGCCTTACCATGCCCACAATAATTAGAAAGGTCTCACTTCTTATCAACATTGGTAAAAAAATGTGATTTTGAATATGGATGTCATAAGTATCAAATGGCGGTTTGAAGCTCTTGTATTCTTTAATCCTACAAATTGTGTTAATAACTCCATTCACTAAATTCATTGACCAATGTTCCCACATATATACCATGTATCATGGCTGCTATCATATCCCTATCATATATAAATACAAATAAACACACACACACACATCTCTCTCTCTCTCTCTCTCTCTCTCTCTCTCTCTCTCTCTCTCTCTCTATATATATATATATATATATATATATATATATATATATATATATATATATATATATATATATATATATATATATATATTTATGTGTATATATGTGTATGTTTATGTGTATATATATATGTATATGTATGTATATATATATCTATGTATGTATATATGTATGTATGTGTATACACACACACACACATACATACATACATACATACATACATACATACATATACATATACATATACATATACATATACATATACATATACATATACATATACATATACATATACATATACATATACATATACATATACATATACATATACATATATATATATATATATATATATATATATATATATATACATATATATATATATATATATATATATAATACACCCCCTCCACACACACACATATGCATATGAAAGCATGAGATATCTTTCATATCTCTATCGATCAAGAAAATATAAATTGAAGTGTAAATGATTAATAATCTTTCAAGACCATGAGTCACAAACTATATGGGATTTTTCTTTCTCCATTATTTCTCATTGTGGTGCCTTTATTTGAACAACATGTCAAATTATATATAATCATAAAGTATGGTTTCAAGGCTTCAACTAGTCATCTAGCAAAAATATTAATACAAATTTATAAGCTCAATTAGATTTTGAAATAAAGAGATTCTATATTTTTTTATTAATGGATAAACAACAAAATTTTTAAGAAGACAACCCAATTACTTAGGAAGAAATGATAGTATCCTTTTGATATATATCCATATATGAAGCATGTATTTCTAAGCTATATAGTCTCAATTGCATGACAGTTAAGATCAATCATTGGATTTAAAGTCCAGCTCCATCACTCTTGTGTTAGAGGTCCTCTAAATATCATTTTCATTCATATTTCAAAATTTATCAATTACTTTATTCATCAATGATGAAATTAGCGTATTAGAAAGGATTGTTAGTCATGTTTACACATTATCTCTTGTGACTTCAACTAGATTTATTTTATATTCTTGGAATCATCACTTCCATTTCATTATACCTCTAGGGCACATATTGATCCACAAGTAATAAAGGAAATTAAATTATTGTATTTATTGTGTTGTGGAGCCCAATAATACTCGAAGGTAAAATTTTCCCCTCTATATTTGGCATGAGTTCCCACCATATTCTACTACAGCAGTTTGGGGGAAGCACCCGTATTCTATAGGGGTCAAGCATAAACCACCTTTGAAAGTTTCTAGGGTAGTTCTTTAAATGGGATGGAGTAGTGATGCTTGCAAAGTCCTCAAGTCAGGGGCCAAAACCCTCAAAAGATATAGTCTTTCTCTCGGTTGACCTTTTCTAGTCCCAGTTTGCAAGTGGAAAAAAACATATGTATAAAATGGCTAAGGTTTAGGTATTTCACACTGTGTAATGAGATTGTAGCTTTTTGTAGTAGTACTGATCTATAATGGATTATAGATTATAATCAAGTTGTAATAACAAGATATCAAAAGTATTAGACTTGTTGTTTCATGGATGTACCCTAGGGATTGGGTGAAATATGTAAATATTCTTGTCTTGTATTCTCTTCTATGGGATTTATTATTTTCTCATATAAATTACATTTGCATGTAATTATTATTTATATTCCTAAAATTTATGATAATTTTGAGGTAAATGATAGGAATTTGGTTAAATGGCTTATCCCATCATTTAATTTTTTTCTTCAAGCTCATCATACGTGTATGACCATGACTCATACTCTTTTATCTTTTAATTTATTCATCACAAACTTTCTCTAGATTACAAAATTTTTATTTCAATTCTACCTACATTCATGTATAAATGTTCGTACATGTGCGTATATTTATGTATATATTTGTATATATGTGTGTGTGTGTATATGTATATATTTATACACTTATACTTATATATACATATACGTATACATATACATATATAGTCACATATATATGTCTATATGTATATGTATATGTATGTGTATATATATATTATGTGTATATGTATATATATATACAACTATATATACACATATATAAATACATACACACACAAATATATATATATATATATATATATATATATATATATATATATGTCTATATATAGACACATATATACATATATATAGTTATATATACATATACACAAACATATATATATATATATATATATATATTTACATGTATATATAATATATATGTATAAATACATATCTATATACACACATGTGGTTGTACATATGTGTCTCTATATACATGCATATACATATATATATGTACATGTATATATATCTATATGTATATAAATGTAGATGTATATATAGATGTATATATACACATGTATATATATATGTGTGTGTGTGTGTGTATGTATGTATGTATATGCATGTATATATGTGTGTGTAATTGATTTTAATTTTCAAAGTTTTGCAATCATTAAATTACTGTAGTCTTGATAATATCTCATCTTCAATTTTTTTAATCAATAAGAGGTTAAAGTCAAGACTAACTATTATTTTGTGTTATGATTTATTATTATTATTTATCAAGCTTATGTAAATTGTAACGTGAGACCTCCCAAAACAGAAGGTCATAGTTTACCATTAGGTTGTAGGATTTTTTCCCTTGATTATTTCTTATCTTATAATCAATAGATGCAACATAATTAGTTCATAGTGTTAACTGGTGACCATTCCTCTAATATATTAAATACCTTTAGTAAGATACATGATTTTATATAAATATATTAGAAGGATCTTTCAACTTAAGTTAGTATTTTTAAATATACGTAACAAAACTCATGATTTTTTTGACAAGATATAAAAGATTATGTTAGCCCATTTTTCAAGGATGTAAAAAAAAATTGAACAATGTTAATTTTTCTTCTTCTTGTGATTGTTTAGAAATGGTCATCATTTCATAATTGCAAGGAGATAAAGAGTGTAAGAGTGAGTGAGAAATGGATTGAAGAAATTAGGTACTTGAATGAAGACTGGGAGAACATAAATAGGCTTACTATTTCATTTATTTTGTTTTGGTATTTTTAAGTTCTTAGTATGTCCTATGTTGTTCTTTTTTGTTTTAATACTTTGAACCTGTTGATTATGTGGAGGTTTTATCTTGAATTATGAAGTTTGTTAATCCCCATTTTTGATGTGCTAGGAAGACTTGGAATTGTTAGTAACTTTGTTAGATTAAAGTTAGGGTTGAGTGTAGTTTATTCTAGCTACTCTAAGAGCTTGAATATTTTTGAATATTTTTTGGATTTACTTGGGTGGAACTCTAATTGTTGGGGTTAGACTGTACTTCTTTACTAGTTGCTTGATTAAAATAGTCCAAAGAAGAGATGATTTTAGTAAATTTCTATTATGTAGGTTCAAGACCATCTTCCTACCTTTTTAAATCAAAATAACTTAGTTTTATACCATGGCAAAAATTTTAAGGTTTTATTTCCCAATCTTACATGTGTCTAAGGATAGTTCAGAGGACAAAAGGTGGCCTACAGTGTGAAGGTGGATTACAAATATTATTTTCTTATTGCTTTGAATTCCACATTACCAAAAGAAAGTGGACTCAACACTAGAAGATTCAATCTAAGTCATTGATCCATATTTCTGCATAAAATTAATCAATATTCTTGGATCAAAATTGATCCATGGTCCCTTTCTCCCATTGTCCCCACTCCTCTAAGGAGAAAATTGAAATTTTTTTGGCCATTAATGTAATAAATTTCTTATGTTATTGTGTTTACTATATCATAAATCATTTTAGACTTCCAATACTATAAAGAAAAGAAGCATACATTACCAGAAGAAGTTGCAAGAGAATTAGGGATTTGGCAATAAATTTCATGTTTAAAAATTAGTCAGTACTTGTATCTAGGTCATTGAATTAATTCTTAGAAAAAAAATTGGATTATTGCTTGGGGGTAGAGTGTTATCATAAACCCTAGTAATTACTCATAAAAGGGATTTCATGGGAAAGATAAATTTAAAAGATATCAATGTGCGTGATGATTTTTTGGAACAATTAGATATATCTACGAATGATTATTCAAAAGAAATGAAACTTGTGTCAAATTCACCCCATCTTTAGGGTGTCAAGCATCTATATGTCAGAGGAAATTAAGTGTGGGATGCTAAAACAATAATGAGTGTTTGGAAAATCTTAAAGCACTAGTTTTCATAAAGAAACCTACTTTCCCAACATGGTAATGTTTGGAATTTATATTTTAGGAAATTGGTTGCACTTGGGTTTCTTTTATGGATACAATCTTCTTGACCCTAGTTACTAAGAAATATGATCTTGTAGCTCAATTTGTAAGAGATATTATGGGGAATTATTCAGTGAAGATAACACTAGAAAAAATCCATGAAGGTTTTGGAATGACTACACCTTCTTACTTCCATGAAACCATCTAGTAAAAAAGCTGCAAGAAGTCTATGAAGCCCAGTGGGTTTATCTTAGGAATGGTCCTTTGAGGGAACATTTTGTAGCTATTGGTAATTTGATTTTTGTTGCACTACCAACTTCAAATCTATTCTTGAAGAAATATAAATCAATTCCCATTCCTTATCCATTTATATATCTTTATATAAAGGCATTGATGATGATGAACAAGGTCATGTGTTTATCCAATTTATGTACATTATGGTCCAAATCTTCCATTATGGTGTTGATGTAATTTGTTATTTTGCTTCTTACATTCCTGAAGAGATTCATAATGACTTGATAGGAATGAAGAAGGCTAAAGTTGACAATCCTTTTGGATGGAACTCCATTCTTATGCATATATTCCTTTTCAAAGGAACCTCCTGCTTTAGGAAGGAAATGAAGTGGAGAAGAGAAAAATATGGTGAAGTATAACTAGTCCAATTATGGACTACAAATATGTCAATGGACAAGGAGGATGCTAGTTCTGTTAGATTTAATAGATATTTTTCTTCCAAGATAAAAGCATTGTTATCAGTTGGTAATGCCAGAGTTTCTAAGGCATTATTTGGGTTTCATTAGACCAAAGAAATTTTTTAAGGATTTGAAGTTTGTTCATAATTGGGGTGATATTATTCCTTGCCATTTTGTACAATTTTTGGAGTGTATGGTTTTCAAGGGATTCCATGTGTATTTCCTTGTGATGTTCATCTTAAGATAGATGTTGGAAAAGTATTACATGGAAAATTGGTTGATTAGATGAGAAATAATTACCAAATAGATCAAGAGGTATAATCTTTCCTTCTTATACTATCGCACATCAGTTTGTAATTACAAAGGTAGGATGGGCACATTATGATAAATTCTTGAATCTCTATAGGATGGAAATGTCTCATGCCATATTTGTAGACCTAAAAGGATTTTACAAAATATTTCATAAGAAAACTAAGGATAAAAGGCATGATCACCAGTTCCATTACCTTGAGCATATAATCAGAAATGAATTTTCCTAAAAAGAGAAAGAAGTCAAGAAAGAGAAATGGAGGGTTTACAAAAAGTCCCTATACTCTCTAAATTCTTTTAATAAAATTATATTCCTTTGAAGGATGCAAAGACATTGTGTGAAAAAAAAGTTGATGAAAACATTTTTTTGAAATTATTGAGGTTCTAAATGAGAACAGAGTCATATTGATTAATGCCCATCCTAATCAATTGAGAGAGGTAATACAAAGGCTTGCACTTACTCATGCTATTAATCTTGGATAATATACTCTCCAAAAGAAGATATGGTACATTGTCGTGAGATCAATTGAAGATGTTACTAGAATAGGCAAAGAAGTAAAGGCTAAGGCTTCATAACCCCATGCAATAGATGTGCCCTTAGTCTCAAAAAATAAAAGACCTTAGTCAAAAATTGTTCCTTTCAAATTTTCTTTAAAGAAAAAAAGAATAGAAGAGGCTATATACATGAAAACCTAATCCATTGGGAGCACACATAAATAAGAAAATGTTAGTTGTACATGTGCATATTCAAAATATTCAAAACAAATAAAATACAACTAAATGTTCAACTTGAGTTTTAAAACTATGCAATCGAAAAGAAAGAGTCCCCATGTAACCTCAAAGAAGCTTAAGAAGGGCACCCATAAGAGGCCTTGTTGGTGTTCTTTATATTGAAGGGATGATAGTGTGCTCTTCCCAACCACAACTATGGATCCCAATAACTGATAAATTATATACAATAATAATTATTCTACACTAAGATGGATGGAGAATACTTCAAGCAATGGCTGTGGAAGCAACCATGCTTGAAAGAACTCAAAGGATATGGATATGGATGCAAGAGATCAAACTAAGTTAACAATGCAAATGACATGAAATCTAGCAACTACCATAGGTTAGCAACAATGCATAAAATCTCTAACAAGCTCTAGAACTATAATAGCATGATAACAATGCAAATGAGAGATATGAAAAATGCTTGAGACAGGGGCTCTATGTATAGTTTTGAGAGAGGCCTTGGGGAGGTGGTATCTATGTGGCATCCACATAGGTGCCACAAGGGAGACACATGGGTTAAAGGGTAAAACCATGCAAAACTCAAAAATAGCCTTTATGATTGAGATACTCAAGGTGTGCTCATACATGTTTGAGCAACCTTGGGGGAAGGAATGGGGAATAAAGGTATAAGAGGTGTAAAACATGTGAATGAAGTGAAAGATTTATTGGATCATGAGATTTTCACACATGTGTGAGCAAACACTTAGGAGCTAAAAGGTGTTTAGAAAGGTGTTAAAGATAAATAAGTGGTATTAAGTAGTGGGTAGGTTTAGAAGGATGAGAGTGATGTGTGTAGACTAGGTTTTAGGATTGGATTAAGATTAAGTTAAATAAGATTTAACTTAACTATATGATTGAAGAATTTAATATCATTGAGGGAATTAAATAAAATATAATTTATTTAAAAGGGAATCTATAGAGTATTATGCATTAAATGAATTTAAAACATTAGAGGGAAAATATTCAAATTAAACTTAAATACATTAGTAAAAAATGAACCTATTTAATTAAATAAGTAGAAGAATATGAAAAATATAATTAACTAATAAATAATTAATTATAATGTCACATGAAATATTAAATAAATTAATACAACATTTGGGATGATTTTAAGTGTCTACATTTTCCCCCTCTCTGATGTAATGTCAGAACGACATTATATCAAAGAAAAGAAGATATAAGTTGCCACAAAGAGTATAGGAGTCCTAGGAGTTGTGTCATAATGAAAACATGGAAGGAGAGTATCGCCTTGTGCAAATAGACCAAAAAATTGTTTTTGCACAATTTTTGTAAAAAGGACTCTAGAAGAAAAAAAAAATGGTAGGAAAAAGGCATAGATGAACATTTTGCATGATTTGGGGATAAATAGGGGTCAACATGGCCAAAAAAAGGGTACAGGCTCAAAAGAGGACCTCTAAGGGCCTATACAAGCCTCCTAGGTGCTTAAGAAATAGTCATTTGCACACCTAGAGAGTAGAGAACCAAAGTGAAGGATAGATCTAATCAAGAGACTACTGCTTGGAGAATGCATTTGGGAGCACCAAAGGTCAATTGAGATGGGTCTATTGGTAAGTCATCTATTTCTAATTGTCAAATTTTTTATTATGCATTTAATTTCTGCATTTTTTTCTCACTAAATGGAGAGAAAAGTGGGTCAGGGCAAAGATGACAATTCTCTACTTTGTTGTCTTCATAGATGACAAATTAGGGTTTAGGGCTCTATGGAGATGATAGGATTTGTCATGTCATCTTCATAGATGCCAAAGGGGTGAATGGCCAGCAAAGATAGGTTCAAGACAACAATATCTATGTTGTCATCTTTGAAGATGACAGTCTAGTCAGCCATCGGTAGGAAACTGTCATCTACACAGTTATTGGAGATGCCAAATCAACATCTGTATAGTTTTTTGTCTCTACCAATCCACCTCTACATGGATCGGTGTTTGCACCAATTTATGTCTCCATGAATTGGCATCTTTTTCCAATTGACACAAATTAGTAGAATCAAGTGATAGGGGTGACTAGGGGTAAATAAAGGTAGGATGTCCCATGCTTAGATAAGAAAAAGGCATAGGAAACTAGATGATATACTAACCATTGTATATCTATGCTACAGATGGCGACGGTGACATTTTGTTCATGAGAGCACTATCTAATGATGATGATGTTAGGGGAGACACTAACCAAGATAGAGTGGGGTCAGGTGAGATTATGTAGTTTGGAAATGTCTATGGTAATGACATGCACATGATAATTATCTAGGTTATCCTCAATGTATTGGAAGACTACTTCAAAGAATTCCTCCACTTTAGTCTCAGCATTAGGTTCAACCGTACAATAGTTGTCAGCAAAGGACACCTTCGATTCAATGGAGCCTAAACCATGTCCTTTAGGATAGCTATTAGCCTCAAGGGGTTATTTGATTCCATCCTCTTTAGGCCCAAGGTAGGGACCATGATATCACAAGTTTTTAATGATGAGAGGAGCCTTGACATACTTACCTTTAGGGAATTCCATAGGATCATTTTTTCCATTAAAATATATCCAATCTAAGATATCAGACTCCATGTCTTCATCACTAAGTGAACCCCAATGTTTAAATGTTGTCTTATTAACATGCATAGTATCCTTATTTGTAGAAGGTGGTATTTTGGAAGGCTTTCCAAAGGATCGGTGGGAGAGTGGAAGTTGTCCAACACACAAGACATTTTCAAACTTATACTCTCCAATTCCTTGGTCAGCAAAAGTAACCTTCTTCACTACAGTATTGACAATAATATCTTTAACCTTCTCTTTTCCTTTACAAGAACTAGAATCAATATTGGCAAACCCTGGTACTATTGTAGAAGGTGATTTTGTTATTGTGAGAGATCTAGGTATAACCTTAGCAAACTCACTAACTAGGAAAAAATTTGTTGGGGGACCCTCCAACCTCTTACAAAAAGAAAAATGTAAAGGATCACCTATAATTGTGACCTCTCTTCCTTGGTGGGGGAATTTTAAGCATTGATGATATGTAGATGGTACTGCTTTGAGTGTATATATTCTAGGTCAACCAAGCAATATGTTATATGGCAAGTCCAAATCTAGGACATGGCATTCATTATTAATTACAATTGGCCCAACCTTTACTGGTAGCATGATAACTCATTTTATTCTCTCTCTCATTCATCATATGCTTTGATTATGATCCTTTTATTGATATCTAGGATGTCTTCTGGAAGCCCGAAGAAATGGATCATATTTAATGTAAAAAAGTTGAAACTAGGTCCATTATCTATAAGGACTCATTTTATTTTATGTCACTATATAAGGACTTAAATGTGGAGCAACAAATTGTGGTGTTGATTAGGACTTTAGATATATTTATCTGTGAAGACAAGGTGTTGATGTATGGCAAGATTTATCTCTTTATAGATAGGTGAGTTGGTGAGAAGTTCTAGAATGGATATTTGTGCACGAGTCTTCCTAACTAGGATAATACATCATAGAAAGAAGTGGGTCTTTGTGAAATGGGTTGTGCAACAGGTGCATGTGGAACCAATGGATTAGTGGGGTTGGGAGTGGTAGCTTGCAAAGTAATTCTTCCCTACCAAGTAGTTGCATCATAGTCGGCTACTTATAGGACAAGGGTATTTAGATGAGTGTCTACTTCTTCAATGTGGCCAAACATGGAGTCAAAACCACATATATCATTTGTTTCTATTTTACCACACAAGGAGTCAAATCCTTACATGTGGTTAGTAGAATAATCATAGTGGAGTGTGTTTCATGTGGAAGCTCAATTTACATTGTTTGTATTGTCATTATTATCATTGTTGTGGTTAGGGAATGGATTTTGAAATATCTTCAATTTAATATTCTTAGAGGGTGGTCCTCCTTCAACCTCAATTTCCCCATCATCAACAAGATTTCAGATGAAGCCTTTGAGTTTCATACACTTGTTTGTGTCATGTCCTTTGATGTAGTGGTATTTGCAATATTCATTTTCTCTAAACCATTTTTATTTGAGTTTATTTTCATCAAAGGGTCATGTGTTTGGGAATATCATTAGATTGTGATTAACTAGTTTTTGGAATATGGCATCCAAAGGTTCATGAAAGTTAGTGAAATTCCTATTTTGATCATAGTCATAGTTTTAATTGTTGTTGGTATTGTTGTTGTTGTGAGGAAAAAAATGTGTTTGATTATGAGATTATCGATTGTTCTGATTGTTCTTTTGATTCTAATTGTCATGGTTTGAATTGTTGTTGTTTTGGTTATGATAATTTTTGTTTCTTTTGTTGTTATTTCCACCTTGGAAGTTTTGTACACTTTTGACATCGATAACACCATCATGAGTAAAACCTTTGTTTTTGGACAAAAATTTGGGTTTGCTATTGTTGTTTGTGTCATTGTTTGAGGATTAAGAGCTATAATGTTTAATGGAACCCTTGTCCAAGAGTCCATTTCCAATGTTCTTTCCTTTCTTGACTAATGTAGAAAAGTCTTTAGGACTATCCATCTTCATTTGGAAGGACATCTTTGGTATTAAATTCTTGATAAATATGTCGACAAGGTGGCAATCCTCAATTTTGTATGGCATGTGATTAGCAAGATGCCTCCACCTTTATAGAAAGTTGAAAAATGTTCCACCATTTCGTTGTTTTGTGTTGCACAAATCACTCAATGAGGCATGGTGTTGAATGTTTTAATGGTATTGTGCTAAAAATTTTCCTATCAAATCAGTGAAGGAATTGATGGAACCCTTGGATAAGTTCATTAGCCACTCAAGTGCAGGGCCTCCAAGATGTTGTATAAAGAGTCTCTTAAGATAATCCTCAATATAGGCTACTTCTTGACATAAGATGGAAAATTCCTTGAGATGTGTGACATGACATTTTCTTCTATGTACATTTGTCAAATTTAGGAATCTCAAAGTTTGGTGGAAATGATATCATGGTAATGGATCTATCAAATGGAAAGGGACAAATTTCTTCAAAAGTGAAATCCTTCACCCCCTTTGTTGGTCATGTTATGGACCAAATTTTGAAGTTCATGCAACTGCTAGGCTAGATCTTGGTTTGGTTGCATTTTTTATTGTTGGGAATTGATGAACTGACCTCCTAAGTTTTATGGACTTCCCAACATACTATGAGGTGGTGGAAGTGGTACTACTCCACTTTGGCCAATGTATTGATATGCACTCATGGGAATTGGCACAGATGTTTTCATCATACTTGTTGGTATTTGTAAGTAAGAGAAATATATCGATTGAGTTGGAATTGTAATTTTTTGTTTAGATACTTGCCTAATGTTTAAGCATCCTATAGTTGGACCTGTCAAGGTTGTCTACAGAATACTAGCATGTGTAGTAGTGTTGGCATAGCACTAATGATTTTTTGAATATGTTCCACACTTAATTTGAACATAGGGTGTGTTGAAATACTTGATGTAGGTATGGAACTAGTTCTCCCTATAGGTTCTTTTCCCTTGCTAGATGTTTGGGCTATGTTTGATGTTGGAAACATGGGAGCAACATCCTTGGTAATTTGTCTAAACAAAGTGCTCTCATCAAAGCTCTTAGGGATATTAACACCATCTTTAAACAGGTTTAGGAAGATCTTAGTCTTGTTTTTCCTAATAGACCTTTTGAACATTTCCAAGTTGTATGGACTTGCAAAAAATGTTTAGAGATCAATAGGGATATCATTACTGTCTAGGGATCTTCCTCTTGGTACACTTCTTTGTTATCATGTGAATTACTCCCTAGAGTGGTGTTTTAGAAAGGATTCTATAGTTCTTGTGTGGATGTTGAGCTAGGCATACCAAAGTTTGTACTAGGGGGAAATGTGCTCCCCAATGAGGCTAATCGTGGAGGAAAAGGATTCTCCATCTCGTGTTGTCTTAGTGATTCCAACAAACGAGACATTGGGTTAAATGTGAATCTATCTGATCATGTTTGTAACATACAATTGTGACAAATCCAATGGGTGGAAGGTTGTGGAAGAAAAAGAAAATGTGAGAGAACAATTGAACCTTATATAATAAAAGGGGAAACAACCTAAATGTAAACAAAATACCCTGTTCATTTGAAAAACTAGGTGTGATGTAGGATAAAAAGTATCTTTCTCCTACCAAAGATGGACAAATGATCTCTGGGCAAGATAGGACACCAAATAGATTACTCACTATTTGGAGATGGACTTGTAATCCAAAATGAGTGAGTGCAACTATAATAATTATTTTCTTATGGATAAAGTTCTAGTGTTGTAATCTCGAAAGTTTTGTGACTAAAATGTTCTTGTGGGGAAAAGATTAAGGTTCAAATGATCAAGCTCTTTAGAGGAAAATTTGTGAAAGGAAGACTACAAATTTTTAAAATGGGTTGATGTAAAAAGTGAGGGTGATATGGTCACTATGCATATACTCAATCCTCTCTCACTAGTAACAAAAATCTTGGGTTCACTCCAGGGAAAGGAGACCAATTTTGAAATTTACCATTGTATTAGATTCTGTCATAACGATTCTATTTAGCTTTCTATTTCTTGATTTCTTTGATAGTGTATCAAAATTGTTTATCACTATGAGCTAGGTTTTCTCTTTCCTTGTGGTTAAATGGTTTTGATAATTTCACCTTCTTAGGTTTGACTTTGTTAGTCATGGTAGGAATAGAACAAACCCAGTTACAAGACCAAGTATGAAAATTTTGCAAATAAGCTTGTGACTAAAAGACCAAATGTAAGAACTTATAAAAATAACTATAGGTCAAGAGGACCCAGTTACAATAATTTCACTCACTGAATGTTTAGCTCACCATTTCACTCATTTTTTAACTTGTTTGATGTTTGGTATTGGTTTTGAATGTTTAGACAATCAAGCAAGCTGAACACGTCAACTATCCTAATAAGGATGCCACTATGATGTAAAAATATTATCTAGAGGGCATCCTCAATATATGAAAAGTACATAACACCCAAATCTATAGATGAAAGAAAATAGTGCCACATAGCTAGGAGGAGATGGTAACCAAAATCTCCACCTTCACTTCCTAAGGTTATAAAATTCTTTGGGGCTTAGCCAAGAGTGACAAAAAAATTCTTTCAAGAAAGGTGTCTTTCAATTCACCCCCCAATTCTTATACTCTGCCAAAACGCTATAGTTGAGGTCATCCCAAGGGGTGATGAAATCCCTAAGGAAGACTCCTAACAAATATAAATGAGATCACTTATTTCTTGTGCATTGAAGATCACCTAAAGGCACGAGAGGAGAGAAAACGTAAGTGGCCTAAGTTTTAAAAGACTCTTGTTCTTTCCCAATGAAGCTTAGATTTTCTATCTACTTTGAAGACACTTGTGTTTAAGCATGCATTGTTCTTTCCAACTTGACAGTGTTGTCAGCATAATAAAAGAAAGGATTCGTAAACATAAAGTAAATCGTTCATCTTCAATGTAAGAAAAATGCTGAAAATAAACAAATTCCTTTAAGTCATTAAAGATTGAGTGAATTCATTTTAAGGACCAAATCCAAATATTTCATAGCAATCTTCTTTGACCTTAGGCATTCAAGAGTGTATTTTCTATCTAAACATTCATTCCAATAAAAGTATGTCAATTTTCTTAGGGCACTGAAGACTGGGTTTGATTACTCTACATATTCATTCCAATAAAACACTTATTCATTCACTAAGGCATTTAAGAGTTTGTTTGAGTATCATCCATTCCACTAAAATGTGTGTAAATGTCATTAGATCATTCAAGAGTGTGTAATATTTTACCTTGATGCATTCAAGAGTGTGTTTGGCTTTTGATATTAGTTGCAGCATGCATTCCAAGGAAAATGATTAATTCATACAAGTTCATTCACCATTTAAATCCTACAAGTAATTAAAATGAATACAAATTTTTAAGTGAGTAAAATCACTATAAATCTCCAAGTGATTAAAATCACTACAAATTTCCAAGTGATTAAAATTACTAAAAATTTTCCAAAGCTTTTTTCTTGCAATAAAAAGACTGGATTATAAATCGTTGGAAATCAACCAATTAATGAATTAAGTATTAAAAATAACAACTATTTGGTCAAATCTTGGAGATAATAAACATCAAGCATAGATGATAGAGCAATGAAGCTGACAAATATCATAGATGATAGAATATAAAAAGAAACTGTTACTTTTCACTAGAACATTGACAGTCACAAACAATAGACTAGTTTGCATAGACACCAAAATACTAAGATGAAAAAACACATAGACAACATAGTTCAAGAAGTGTTGTTAGGTAGAGATGATAGAAAAGACTAGCATATATGACAATTTAATGATGCTTAAGGTTTAGTCCACCAACAAAGGAGACGAAAAACCTGGCTAAATTTTGTAGATGATAGTCTAATAACAACAAGTTTTTTGGCTTCCTATAATATAGATGATAGAATGGAAATATTCAAAGATGACATGATAAGAATCAAAGATGCCAAAACACTAGATGTTCAGAGAATTAGATTGGATTTTTATAACTAATGAACAGAGATGGAAAAATATGGAGAGACCAATCTATGGTGACACTGATTTACAAAGACAACAAAATGTCTTCATAGATGACACAACATCCAAGAAGAGATGGCGGTTCATAGGTTTTTGCAATTAGCTAATGGCTTGTTGATGAAAATTGAAGGTGGAAAAAGGGATGTGGGTCCCACCAAGTGTGCCAAAATGTATATGTGAAAACTTAACCTATCGGGACCATACATAAACAAGAAAATGTTAGTTTTACATGTACATATTCAAAAGATTCATACTAAATAAAATACAACTATATGTTAAACTTGAGTTTTAAAACTATGTAACCAAAAAGAAAGAGTCCCCACACAACCTCAAATTAGCTCGACAAGGGTGCCCATAAGAGGCCTTGTTGGTGTGCCCTAGATTGGAGGGATATGAGTGTGCTCTCCCCAAACACAACTACAAATCCCAATAACTAATAAATGATATGCAATGATAATGAGTCTACAGTAAGATGGATACAGAATACTTCAAGCAATGGCTATGGAAGCAATTATGCTTGAAAGCACTCAAAGGATATGGATATGGATGCAAGAAATCAAACTAAGTTAACAATGAAAATGACATGAATTATAGCAACTACCAAAGGTTAGCAACAATGCATAAAATCTCTAAAAAGCTTTAGAACTATACTAGCATTATAAAAATGCAAATGAGGGAGATGAAAAATGCTTTAAGACAAGGGCTCTATTTATAGGTTTGACAGAGGCCTTAAGGAGGTAGAATCTAGGGAGGTAGAGTGATGGATGTACACTAAGTTTTAGGATGGGATTAGGATTAAGTTAAATAAGATTTAACTTAATCAAAGGATTAAAGAATTTAATAAAGTGGAGGGAATTAATTAAATTAGAATTTATTTAAAATGGGATTTATATAGCACTATGCATTAAAAAAATTTGATACATTAGAAGTGAAGTATTCTAATTAAATTTAAATACATTAGAAAAAAATGAACCTATTTAATTAAATAAATTTAATTAAATAAGTAGAAGAATATGACAAATATATTTTAAAAATAAATAATTAATTATAATGCCACAAAAAAATAAAAATAAATTAATATAGTGTTTGATATAATTTTAAGCATCTAAAGAGGCTACATCATTAAAGAAAGGACATATATTCACCTTCTTGATTCCAAATGTATTTTAAAAATTAGCAAGTGGTTACTAAGAAATTGATGAAATTGGATAGCCAAGGTGGCTTTTTTGTTACAATGACAAAATTGTAGGAAGGGATAATAGAAGAGCCCCTAATTACAATCATGGATGCCACTGTAGAGGATTTGAGAGGAAAATAATTAGATGCTATTGTTGAGTAGGATTGTAAAAAAAAATTATGAGATGATAGTTTTGTTAGATTTAGGACTTTCATTCAGTTTTTTACAAATTGAACATATCCAATTTGGAGGCCACATGTAGGAAAAGGAGGATAGATAAACCAAATAAAGAGGACTATGTAATCAAAGATGAGGTCAAAGAAGAGATAATGGAAGAATTTGGAAAGATTTCTCTAGAAGAAGGAAGAATGATGATAAAAAATGGACTGCTAATTCTTCTTGAATATGACATTGTAAATGCCATGCATTTTTTATGTTGTTAAAAAAGAAACAAACACTAAGCATAGAACTGAAGAAGATGCTAAGTTAGCATCCACAAGAATAAACTATAGTGAGGATCATTATAACACACCGCTCGGGAACCCAAAAGAAATAAATCTAATGTGTTACAAAGTGTATTGAAAATTTTATTTTTAAATTTAAACAACATCAAAGTAACAATAATGTAGAAGTAATATATACATACACATCAAGAATAAGTAATCAATTACAAATATAGTTTCAATTCTTCAAGGGTTCCTTCATGTTGAGTCACATTTAAGAAAGTTTTATTTATAAGTTTAAGTCTCAATTACATTTTCCATAATCATAAAATGAATAAACACATACATAGTCATATAAGTAAATGCATAAGTACAACTAATAATATGAAAGCATATCTAATGAGTAACATCCACTACACAAGTCACAGTGTATGTGAAAATAGATACAGGCACATTAATATACAATACAATATCCAATAAGATATCAAAACATAGGATACATAGATACATTAAATGAATAGAAGACTTAAAGATAAGAGGAAAAATGATAATGGTACCACTTTGTCAAGGAGCATCCAACATCTGCTAGTCTGAGGGGGACCCAAATGGTAAGAATACACTACCTCCTGACCACGTGGTCATTTAATTAGGCTCCCACTCCCACCGTGCAAGAGAGATAATGTACAATTCACACACAAATAATCAAATCATAAAATAATTCTAGGAAAGGAATCTTGATAGCCAAAACTAGCTCAAAAGTAACATATACTACTCAAGAACATTAGATACTCCAAAAGAAAGAACACTCAAACCAATACCAACACTGCATAAAAAAATATCATTCATAAACCAAGAATAGATCAAATCACCAAAATCATAAGGTAAAGTCAACGAAAGATATCCACCTCAAGACAAAATCCACATGCCAAAAATTCATCAGCCATAAATTACCAATCATCATCAATGAAATTAAATAACCACATTAAATGCATCCAACAACAAGTGCACCACCATTAACAACACCACTGGAGGCAAATACAAAAAAATTACGAAGGAGACTCGGGCTACATTCTAGAAAATGTCATCACATGACCAAACTAATTGAATTACCCTGGACTAATCTCTCAATAGATCCCGAACACTCAAGCATTTAGTTACCCTAAACTAATTACTTTGTACCCTAGACCCTCAACATGACACATGTAGAACTAGAAAACTCTCTCAAGAAATGAGGAAAACCAGTCATGTGGTCATCCCATTCCCATCCTTAGTCTATGCAAGCACTCAAGGCATGGGTGTGGAAAATATCTCATCCCATTCCCATCCTTAGTCTATACAAGCACTCAAGGCATGGGTGGGGAAAATATCCCTAATTTATTTTTTTAGTGTGTTTCCTCAAAATATTTATTACTAGATTATAAATTATAATATAACTTACTATAGGTTACCCTAGCACTGACCACTTTAGGTTCTAGACCCTATTGTAAGCCACTTCCAATGATATGTACCTAGACTACCTCCCAAGAATCATAAACCACAATAGTGTCCCATACCACAAGAGTAATATTAATCGAATTTAGTTTGTTAATAGGCAACCCAAAAAATAACATTGGCTCTCAAAACCCATCTCCTCATAAATGTTCACTAGCATAAAGCTCATAAAACACAAATCTCAATTCAAATCATAAATTTCATCATGAAATCCCATCAAATAACCATAAAAGAAATCTCAAAAATGCCTCTTGTTCATATCCTAACTTGGCCAACTAAACAAACCACAAAGGAAAACCATCATAAAAATAAACATCACAAGACTATAAATAGAATAATAGAAAACAAATAGCTTTTAGCCACATGATTTAATTCCATTCATTTCTCTTGTTTAAGTTGGGTCATAAAGATGTGTTTAGAAATAAGGTAAGAATATACACGTTAATATAAATTGTTATGCTAATATACTTATTTAAATCAATGAGCATTTAAATATCCAATCTCTTTGCATATAAAATATCATGCAATATTATCATATTATTAGTTTAAACCATCTTAAATCCTAAATGATTTAATTAATAACATAAATGTATATTATTAGATTAAATACTAAAATCAATTTCATTTCTAAAATATTAATTTGACTTCTATTTTAGTCCAATCTTAACATTTAATTTTCCTTTAATTCATAATGAAAATAGAGATAAAATTATAAATTTAACTTAATTATTTACAATTTTTCTAATAAAGTCAAATAGTTATTCACTAAATGATTACAAAGTGAACTTTACCACAACTTCTCTCAAAATATAATAAAATTATAAATATTTATTTATTAACTTCTCTCTTGCCTTAATAATTATACTAGCTTATATATATATATATATATATATATATATATATATATATATATATATATATACATATGTATACATATACATATGTATATATATATATACATATATATGTATATGTATATGTATATATACATATGTATATATATATATACATATATATGTATATGTATATATATATACATATGTATATATACATATACATATATATATATATACATATATATATACATATGTGTATATATATATACATATGTGTATATATATATACATATGTGTATATATATATATACATATGTATATATATATATACATATGTATATATATATATATATGTATATATATATATATATATATATATATATATATATATATATAAAAGCTAAGAGATATCTTTCTTGAGGTGTCTATTTTCATAATCCCATAGTAATTGATTAGTGAGTTCCCTCTCATGATTGCACAATTAGAGCCCCAATTTAGGGGAGAACTCTTTATCAGAGATTTAGAGCTCATTTTGCAATTACACAGATTTTGGTAAGAAAAAATTGGAATTGGATCAAAAGAATTGTTGAAAGTTTTTTAGGGTTTGGATTTTCATGCATTCATAGATTGTCTCAAATTTTAGCTATGGTTTTGAGGTAGGGTTTGAAAACCCATTGTAGATTTTTTTTGAAAGATCTATCTACTAAGTGTCTTCTTGGGTGTTTGCATATTGCTTGTTAATATACTGTGTTGATTATTGGATAAGGAATTATGTTGTAGATTTTGAAGAAGAAAACTTATTAATCAAGAAAACATGAATGAGGAAAATTATCGAAAAACTGTAAAAAATTATTATGATTGTATTCTTTTAAAACTCTTTTACATAATATAGGGAATATTTGAACATTATTATTAGTGATTATTATTAGTGATTATTTAAGTTTAGTTAAACTCTTAGTTGCATATAAATGATTTTTAAGCCGAGAGGGTTTCTACATTAGTAGCAATCTTCAATGTAAACATTTTCCATTTTGAAAAAAAATTGACATTTATTTACATGTCAGAAAAACAAAATAGAAATAGACTAAATAATTATAATTAAAATTGTGAAAATTACATAAAGGAAATGGAAGTCTCAAATCATTTCCTCACATCTCTTAGACTCACATAAATATGCGATGATGAAAACTATGGGATTATGAAAATAGACACCTCAAGAAAGATATCTCTCAGCTTATATATATATATATATATATATATATATATATATATATATATATATATATATATATGAATGCATGCAAATTCAAACCCTAAAAAACTTTCAACAATTCTTTTTCTAAATTTTTCTTACCAAAATCTGTGTAATTGCAAAATTAGCTCTAAATCTCTGATAAAGAGTTCTCCCCTAAATTGGGGCTCTAATTGTGCAATCATGAGAGGGAACTCACTAATCAATTACTATTTATTACTTTATCACATTTTTCATAATTTGAATAATGAGTTTTGTCTATTTAATGAATGAGAGAGAGAGAGAGAGAGAGAGAGAGAGAGAGAGAGAGAGAGAGAGAGAGAGACCAAAGCCAAGATTAATTAGTATGTGTTATTATTACTTATTATTTTATTAAGCACAGGTAGATTTGAACCGAAGATCTCTTCAATAAGAGGCTCATAATTTACCATTGTGTCATAGGCTCTTGCCTAAAATATTTATTAATTTAATTAATAACAATATTTAGAGTTTATTATTAAAATAAAATTCCTAAATAATTATCATTAAATTCAATAAATATAACTACACCACAATTAGAACTATAACTTTATCTATAAATTTCATTTTTTTATATTTTATTTTGCTCCAGTTTATTAATTAGTGCAAGCACTAATTATAGAGTAGTTTACATTTTAAATTAATAATAATAATCAAAGGTCATCGTTTAAATGCAACTCTAATTCAATTATTATTAAATAAATAATTATAATAAGACAATATTAAATCTATAATATTTTAATCATCTCTTTGTCTGACTTCTCAAATTAGACTTTTAAATTAATACTTTTAAACTAAAGTACATATTTAATTAATTTTTAATTAATTAAATATCATCTTATTCTAATTTCTCTTAAACCAATTTTCTAAATTTAGGGTTCTAAATTAAAACATATGTTTAATTAGTTTTTTAATTAATTAAATATTCTCATGGTTTAATATTTTCTTTTTAATCAAATAATATTTAATTATATGATTAACCCAAATATTATTATTAAATCATTTACCAAATAAATCATAGAGCAAAATCCACATGAAAACAATATTACGAAAACAAACCAAAAATAAAAATCAAACAACATAGACAAAGATAAATTCACCAATTTTAAAAAGGGTGGAAAGTCAGTTATGAATCCTCTTGGAAAGATAGGTATTTAGGCTATGGCTAGAACTAGACCTAAACATTATCTCCCTATTCATACCATTGAGTTATTTTGATAGGGCATGCTTATCTTGGCAATTCAAGGAAGTCAATGCTTGGTACCTACATTTTGCATAAAAGATGGGCATGTACATGTATATAAATATATCTAAACTAAACAAACAAAGATAGGGAGTGGTACATCATGTAGATCTTGACTAGTCGGTGACTATGACTCCCTCCCTTAACTACATCAAACACAACAAACAAAAAGATAAAACATACAAACACACACAATACACATGCAAGTATGGGGTAAGTACCATAATAATTATAAGATAAACATCAAGTGCTCAGATAACATAATGCATCATTTTGATCAAGTAAAAACAAGTTTTTAAGGACCCAAAACCTTATTACAAAAGGACAGTCTCAGAAAAGATAGATCATTTAGAAACAAAAACAAAATATACCTCCAAAAATAAACACAAGAGGTCACAGACGGAACTGCTGAAAAAAATAGCAAAGAAACAACACTAGCAAAGCAAAAGGACAACACAAAAGAAAGAAAAATACTAGCTATGTGGCCTTAATTAGGTCCAGAGCCTGATCAACTTGCATCTGCATGTTTTCTACCATCGCCTTCACCTCATCCTTCTTGGCTATACCATTAGTCCTTTTAGAATGGGCCCTAGTGCATTTACTGGGGCCTTGGCTATCAACCACCAAAGGAGAGTCTTGGCCTTTATCCATGTCCAGTTTCTTCAGCAGGGTAGACACATTGTTAGCCATTTTCTTAATTAACTTCTCAAGGTTGGACATCTTGGCTTCCATCATTGTTATCCTGTCCTGATTTGCATTGAAGTCTCTGTTAATAGCCCTATTCTTAGCCTCCAGTTGTGGAACATAATGCATCATTATGAATAAGAAGTAATCATCATTAAAGCATCATCTGGCATTGCTATGAAATAAATTAGATTTATTAACTATGAATCATTAAAGCATCATTAATGAACCAGTAACCATAATCATTAAACAACACATGAAATATAGTCAACTAAGTAATCATTGTTGTTATATCTCTAGTCCAAGTTATCTAATAATATCCTTGAAACTAAAACATCCATGAAATAGGCATAAACATAGTTTGGTAAATATAATGAAAAACTAAACTATGTGTCTAGACTAGAATCATGCTATGCTAGCCATTTGGTCTTTACAAAAGAAAAATAAATCTAGGTAGCATAAATTATTTAATACTCATATAAATTTTGAAGACTTAAAGGAGGGCTCAAATTTTGATATGAGAAAGGATTTTAATTTTGAGTTAATCAGATTTTTTATGTGTCCAATTTTGTACTATCAATTAATGAAATGATCTATATAGGAGCTATCTAGAAGTCATTAGTTTTTATATTTTGTAGATCAAGGTTCTTATGTATAAACATCAAGAAAAGTTAATTCAAATTGAATAAAATAATAGAGTCAATACCATATAGATCATGTCACATCTTGTCTTGTTCTTTCATTTTCTAAATTCAACATCAAGAATATGTGGATGTTCAGTTGTAATTCATTTTGAATAATAGCTCATACTACATTTTTGTATTGATCTCATGGGTTTAGTAGTTTTTTGATATGGTGTGAGAGGATCATAAGGTTTTACATAAATATTATGATAAGTATGGGATGTTAATGGTAGATTAATTTTCTCTTACAAGGTAGGTGAATAGCTCATAGGTTATGGTGTCATATTTGTGAGTTGAATCTCAATGGAGAAAGTAGTAGTCACACTTGTACTTTGAATGGACATATATAGTTGCACAATAATACAACCTTTAATCAAGAGCTTTATATTTCATGTTATTTATATAGATCTGAAAGATTTTTCCTATACTTGACTTAGGAAATACTAGAGAAGAAAGATTTTATATCTTATGTTAATTTTGTTGTCTCTTAGTTATAAGAATCAAAGGTCACCATCTACATTAATGGGGATTCATGTTTGGATGTTATAAAGAAGGAAATACTAATTAATCGTAGGTATACCTACTTCAATCTTGTAGAATTCAAAGGGAAGAAAATTGTATTGTCTTGTTTGTTGGTCTTGTTCATCTATTTGGATATACTCATCATGATTTATATCATCCATCTATTTTCCACTTTTCAAAATGTATTTGAAACCCTATCAAATCAAGAGACTACACATTCTTTAAATAATATTTTAAAAAAATTATTCAGTGTATAATATCTTATTATTGAATTATTGTAAAAATGATTGCAGTTGGAAGATAAAAGACTTTTTCAAGCTTGTTTTCAAAAATTAGGTCCTCTAACATTGAAACAAGGATGCATATCAATGAATAACACGCAATAAATTCAAAACAACTCGTGCTATTTTTTTTAACTTATTATCTTTTATTCTAAATTGGTGAGAAATAAATTTTCATTCATTTAAACTCAACATGTAAATGAAAGAATAAAATATCTTTCATTTTTCCATTAACATAGGACAGTTGCATTCAAGTCCACATAATTTTATTTTTTTCAAGACTAAAAAAATTTATTTATATTAATAAAAAAATGTTTCAAAATTATCACACATTACATACAGTAATGAAGATATTATTATTAATATTCATATTATTTTAGCATATTACCATATATTAGGAATATAATAAATGAAATAGACCTTTGAAATTATGATGTGTATGGAAATGGTTAACGCGTTTTCTATTTTCAAATAATTGTATATTGATATTGAATAACATTATATTTATTTTAAAATAATATGTTTTACACTATGATACCTCCCCCCCCCCCCCTCTCTCTCTCTCTCTCTATCTCTCCTCCCCCCCAACACACACACACACACACACACATTGCCACATATTGGAAAACTTATTATATTTACAATGTATATAAGTAATTGCAATAAGTTTAATTTCTACACCAATCCATGTATATATAGTTTATATCGTATAGATTCATATATTAGTTATATAATTTACTTTATATATATATATAGGCTCTATGTGCATATAGTTTTATATTTTAGTTAAAACTCATATACAAATTTTTATGGATTTTAAATATAGTGCCCATTCATCTATAGACACATGTCTTTGTAGAGTTTTGATGTTTGGATTCTTTTTAGTCACCAAGATTCTTTGACACTCTTAATTTTTTAGTTCATTCAGTTACTTGGTTGTGTTATCCTTCTCTTTATTACTTTGGTTTATTTCATTTTTAAATTGATATTATCCTAATTGCTTGGGTGTTTGGTATTGTAAATTTTTCAAGTTAGTTTCTTATTGTCTTTTCTTTGTGTTCCATCATTCTTTTGTTTATTTATCCTCCCTCTATTTTAGGACTTTTTCTTCCTCCTCCTCAGTTGGTGTGCTTACATTACCATTCTATTCTTGCATTCTCTCATCCCAATGATTGATCAAATAGTCTAATCCAAAATGTTGATGATAAAAATCATATACACAATCAAATCCAAAAACAAATCATGTATCCTTATTACTATCAAAAGAGTTTATTATTATGAAATGAAACTTTTAAATTTTGTATATATTTGATTTAATTTATTCATATTTTTAGTTGGGAGATGTCTATTAAGACATTAAAAAAAGTGACAAGTTTTTGAAGAAATTGATAGCAACCAACAAGATGGTGGACTGACCCTGATGTACAAAAAGGCTGATAAAATAGCCAGAGGTAACCTCCCAATCAACTAACCAATACCAACTTTAAACTTTAGAAAACAATATATTTTTATAGCCAGCTTAACAATACTAGCAGTCTTTAAACTAATATGCCTAATAGACTGTTAAATAAACAACAACCTTAAAAAAAATTTTGGTGTAAGTCCCCTTAATCAACATAAACATAAGGACCCCGTGAGGAACCAAGTCCATAGGCGTAATCATAAACAAAACAAAAATAAGCAAAAGATAGGGCTAGTTGCCCTTTTCAAGCCCATGGTTGTCATCCTTCTTAGGTACATCCTTTTCCCCATCCTTTCCTTCTGCTTTAACCAATCCTTAGCCGAGAACCCATAGATGGATTTAGTGGTCTCAATGACTTTGCCTAGGTCCTTCTCCTCTTTGTCCAGCTATAGCAAATATAGAGTGGTGGCTATGGAGTGCATGACCTTGGTGGAAAACTCCACCAAGGTTTCAAACCTCTAGAAGATAGTAGTTTGGTTGTCAGCCAAGACCCTCATGGAATTCTCCATCCTTTCCAGTCTCACCTTGCTATGGCTATGCTTGCCCTTCTTCCTAACACATTTGGGGGTTTCCTTTATCAAGGAAGTAATATCTTCACCCCACTCCTAACTAGGGTAGCCTCGAGGGTGTTAGAGACATGGGAGGGACTTGTAGGGCTGGGGGTAGGATTTTTTTCCTAAGGCATTCCTTTTTAAAGCAATTTTGGCATCACTTTCAGTGAAGTTTGAGCTAGAATCATGTTGGGGGGTGTGGGGGAGGGGACTTAAATTTTTCCATCTTCTCGACTTCCTAGCATTTTTCAACCCTTCCTAGTGCCCAAATCCAACTCAATCAAACTTATTTTAATTGCAAGGTTAATTTTGACATCTAGGTTAGGGGTTTTCTTGAACTTTGTGTGGCTAGGGCCAGGGTCAAAGGAGGCTTGAGGGGTGATAGAGGCAAGAGGATTTACCAAAAGCGGTGGATTCAAGGGAAGATGATGGAAATAAAGTTTATTCATTAGTATGTAGTGGATGAAGTAGAAGGTTTTACCCTCCTCATGTTTCCTCCTAACCTTAAAAATACAATCCTCGAGCAAATGTAATAACAAAAACAAGAAGAAGATGTAGTCTGGATTCCTGAAATGATTTAGGATGGGAAAATTGTAGTAGTATAGTGCCTTGAAATGGTCGTCCAAGGTGATGTACCACATGATAGCATAGTAAATGACGTCCCAGGGCTTAGGAAATGTAGCCTGAGAAAACCCTCTATGCATTCTCACTGGTTCCTCCTTGCCTTTGAAGAATTTTGCATGCTAGCTTCCTCATTGACCTTAACTTGCCTCTCCCAAAAAAAATAACAAGTTAAATTGTTTACATTCAATAATAAAATAAAATTCAAAACATAATTATAATAAGATTTGTAATCTTACTATTAAATACATAGAATATTTGATGGATGGAGAGACATCTTCTTTTATTTGATAGTTTTGTGAACCCAATTTTGTGTGAGAATTTACTCCTTAGTGCATAACAGAGCATTGTTTAGGACGGCTGCAATTAGGAGATAGAACTTATGATTCCCAATAACAATAAAGAGGCATTCTTCTAGAAATGGAAATCTATTTAATGATAAGCCATCGCATCCTACTATCGCGGTACAAAAGAACCACTTCAACCATAGAAATAATTAAGTAATCTTATATTATCAGCTAAATAGAAATCTGAAACGTAAAGAGATAAAGAGTGGAATGGAATAAAACTAAAGCCGCCCCTTGCTGAGATATATACGATTTAGTTTGCTATTTAAACGTTACCGGGGAGAGAGCGAGTGGTGGGCGGAGGGGGCCGGCGTTAACTTTAATCAACAAACGTGTATTAGAATAACGGAGTGTCGGTAGTGGGCGACTTCAATGATGTTTCATCACATTTCTTTGCCAGGCGACATGTACAGTGTATATGTGCTTTATTCATCGAAAACGAGATCAATTTTTCCATTGCTTAGTTTCGTACGGTGTTCTCTGAAGACGGTCTTCCAAAGCTATCTTGTCAAAAGAGCTTGGTGAGTTGCTATGTCTGCTTTTTCGTTTCAAAAGGTTCGTCATTGCTTCGAAGAAATCTGCTTTTTCTTTTCTTATGTAGCTTGTTGGTTGGATTTATGTGCTGTGCTGAAACATCTGTAGATTATATTACTCTGGTTATTCGTAAGGATACATTAAAACTGGGTGTTAATGTTCGTTTTCAGGGATGGGCAGCGAGCGAGGATTTGGGACTGAGCTTGGGCAGCTGCTGTCCAGTAGCATTGGGCGAAACCTCAAACAAAACCGTCAATCACGAGGCTGGAGAAATATCAAATTTAAGCGACACCCAAATCAAGCTCACGGCTCAGGTACACTCGATCCTTGCAGTGACACACTCTAAAGATAAAAACATCTTCCCTTCACCTGGGTTGAGTAGAACTGGGAATATATCTTTCCAGATCTGCGGAGGCATCGAGGAGGAGGATGGGACTACAAATGGATCGGGAAAACAGCGGTCATCGCAGTACAAAGGAGTCCTCGCACAGCGAAACGGTCGGTGGGGTGCTCAGATCTACGAGAAACAGAGACGCGTGTGGATCGGCACATTCACAACCGAAGAAGACGCCGCACAATCTTACGACACCGCAGCCGTGAAGATCCGTGGTGAGAAAGCCATCACCAACTTTGGCCCTATTCAGTACGTTCACCCAAATGAGGCCTTTTTTCTAGGGCAGCATTCCACGGCGGAGATCATTGAAATGCTGAGAACACATAGCTACCGTGATGAGCTCCACAACTATTACAAGGGATCTCCAAATATGATGAAGCCTGAGGACCAGCGGAGGCACCTCTTTGAGAAGATTTTGACACCGAGTGATGTTGGAAAGCTGAACAGGCTGGTCATTCCGAGGCTCCATGCTCGGATGTGGCTCCCTCTTGAAGTTGTGTCTAGGTTAAATGGTGTCATTCTCCATTGCGAGGACAACGTGGGCAAAACGTGGAGGTTCAAGTATTCGTACTGGAGCAGTAGTAAGAGCTATGTGCTCACCAAGGGCTGGTGCCGTTACACAAAAGGTAAGTTCCTCAAGGCAGGAGATATTGTGTCCTTCGAATGCAGCACCAGTGGCTTAAGACAGCTTTACATCAGCTTCCGTCATAAGGCGCAGCAACGCTCCATTGTTAATCTCCCCGTTCAACGTCCATTTTTAGTAAACCATTTACCAAGCGATTCGGGCGCTGAGATGGGGGCTCGTGTTCAGGATGGATCAGTCAATGATTTGATCCCATTTACCTCTTTATCATCTGGATATGACTTCTACGGTTTTCAGTACTCTTCGGAGAAGAGAAACTCTAGGCCGCTTGAATTTCGAGATCTGCAAAGTAAAGATGTGTGTTCTTTTACATCTCCAGATTCTTCAAGTGTTACGGTGTTTGGAGTGGATCTGAGTCTATGAAGCTCTGTTACTGTTCGCCCACATTGAACAATTTTGCCTGTCCTGCGTGTGAAATGGTTTTAAGCTTTCGAGATCCTGGATAATTGAATATGCGGGAGCCCTAAGATTTGTACATTCTCCAGTCAAGGTCAGTAAGAATTGCTATTGCCGATTTTCCTTTAATTAATAGCTGCGAAAAGATAATCCAGTAACTGGTCTGGAATGCGAAATCTTTTTCTACTGTCTTTTCCAATGTTTTTCCTACCATTGGCTTAAAAATTCGCTTTACAAAAGTTCCCGCTTTTGTAATTTAAACAACTATCCCTAAATAGCATAGATCACTTTGTTAGGTTGAGCTTGGCTACACCTGTACTTGAACAGTTATTTATGGTATTTATTTTACGTATTTTAGTTATTGCATTGACTGTTCTCCACAAATTGCAACAGTCATCATGAGCGAGCGCCACATTAATAGTATTCAGAAGCAATTTATATACATTGAGACGATTTCTCTAGACGGTATTTGATTAAAATTTCAATAAAAGTACTATAGGTGCCAACACATATTAATTAAAAAGGTAAATAAATTTAGAAAATAAGGAGGGCGAAAAAAATCGAGAGCAATCGCCAACCAAAGATAAAACACTCTTTATATAGAATAATGGAGACAGAGACAAGCTCTCCCAATACCCAAACACATTTACAGTTGCAGAATACACCCCCTTCCTCAGAAGGGAACAACAAATAATTGTTAGAAATATATATATTTTATCGACTGCCTGGTTTTGTCCGCACAGACCAAGCCAATGCATACACCCACCTCATGCACATTATTCATTTGCTCACTACATTCAAGAGAGTCCATAATATTTCCTTTTCATTAATTTATAAATGAAGGTCAGGGATAACCAGAGTCCATTTTTGAGTTTCTTTTCTATTGATTTCTTGTCTGCCTGTTTTTTTAACTTAGTATCATAGGGAAAGGATGAGAATACTATACAAGTTGTTTGAGGCCTAAATACAAAGTGGTGAACAATATCATGCAAGATAAAAGAGTTTTTTCGAATTGTAATGCTTGATGTAGAGAAGCACATAAGTGCAGATTGCCCAAGAGTACTTGGCTGGAAAGAAGATCCGGAAGGAAGATTACAGAAAAGTGTAATCCGTTCAAAAGAAATCTGAAATATGTGGCCACGGAAAAGTGACTTGTAGATCATTCAAGTCACAACCTCCGACGAGAAGAACTTTTGTTGACATAATCTTTGCTACCAGTATTATAGAGAAGATAGGCTATTGGAGTTGCAGTCATTGCTCGCAATGTCATAGGGATTCCAAGGTCTAAGGGAGTCATTTCTTTAACCCATTAAGTGTTAGCTTTTTCGTTTTCTGATCAAAACAAATTCTGGTGATTTGGTCTGTGATGTGCTAAAGATAAAATATTGGATTCACGGTTATTGCCTGCAATGTCATACGGATTCCAAGGTGAAACAGAGTCATTTGTTTAATGGATTAAGTGTTAGGTTTTTCGGTTTTTCTGATCAAAACACATTGTGGTGATTTGTCTATGATGTGTTTGGAATGTGAGTTTATATCTGTTGAAGTGGCGTTGCGGGTGTTCATTTGGTATCAAAGAATCTCAAATATGGAGTCCTCAAATTTATCTTCTTGGCTTATGCAGTTGAGTTGTGTGTGGATGGATCATGAATGAGTATCTAGAAATATAGATATTAAGTGTAAATGTCAATTGTGATTATATAAGTGAAAATACTTTGGATTGGTGGTGAGTTAGTATTGTCTTACATATATAATTTGAATTGGATTGAATTTTTCAGATTTTGTCAGAAAGAAAATTTCTCGGTCTAATTGTAAAGGCTATGACATTGTCAAGATGTAATCAACGCAATAGAAGATTGTTGACTTGATATTCCTCAATAGAGTGTTGAAGATTGAATTAGAGATGATTGTTTTCAATTAAGTGTTAAAACAAATTATTTGTAATGGACATAAAACCTCAAAAGTTATTACAAAATATTAATAAAATAATGTCAATCTAAACATTCCAGGAAAAGAAAACCAGCACCCCCAATAACCATCATCTCATCAAAGACCAACAATACACAAAAACAAGAACTAGTATGAAAACCGGATGGAAGAACTGAGCTAAGAAGACAAAAAAGAAAAATAATCAAAAGGTTAAAGAACCAACCCAGTATTAGGCTAGCTCAAGAGTTAGCTCGTCCCTTTTTCCATAATCTTTCATGACCACTTTGACATTCTCTTTGACATGTTCATCATTCTTTACCTTCATCTTCCTCATTGAGGATCTGGTACTTTTCTTGTTAGTAGGCTTTTCCTTACCCTTGGCCTTGTCCAGGTCTAGCAGCATAATGTTGTCTATGTGCATTCCCATATAACCTACAAGTTTATTCATACTCTCCATCGAAGCCTCCACAAGATTAGAGATGATTATTAATGGGTGATGCTTTGGATTACCTCTGTAAGAGTATCTCACCTTCGTTAAAAGATAGAATCTACAAAGTGTATTGTACCTAAGTTGTCATAAGGTGTGCATTATCAATTATACATGACACCATAAAGTTTTGGTTTAAAATACTAATGAACATTTATTTGAAAATAATTTCTATAAGGTGGTTGGATTCCCATGTATCTCAATAAATAGATTTATTTTATATATGGACTCAATAATTAGTTTTGATGCAAATTAAAAAGGACACAAGCACAAAGTGATGATGATTTTCTCTTGTTTATGGATTGAGAACAATATGTGCTTGATTCATGATAATCCTAAACCACTTGTTTAGAGGTTTATGATGTTGCATCCCCACCAAAATCATTATTACGTAATAATTAATAAATAAATAAATAATACATAAATGATGATATAAATATAGTCATATCATCTCATATACTACAACATAATTATAATGTTATTTAAATAGTAAATGATCTCAATATACATTATTATTATTTATAGATGTAATAATAAATTAATATATAATATTATATGATATTATATATCAATATATATGTAATGTAATACACATACACAAATATTTATATGCATACATATACATATAGATACATGTGTGTGTGTGTGTAGACACACACACACACAATCAAAGATATAACTATTATGATATGAGAGATAAATATAATGATTTTAACTAGTATTAATTTGAATAATATAATTAATTTTAAACTAAACTAAGGACATTATTTAGTCACGCACTCTCATGCATGATAAGTATATAAAGGATATCAAAAGATCACTCTCTTAGATCATACATAGATTAAATTTATATTATCTTCATCAATTTTTGTGATAGAAACTATTATTAAGTCACAAACCTAAAAATAGAAAAATGGGACATTACGTGTCTTCTTGTTTTCTTGTCATGGCTCCTTGCTTGCTATTAGCTTATACTTAGCCTAAATTGTCTAAGGAGATTATGAAGACCATTTTTCTTTTGTAGTCTATTTTGTATCTTTCTCTAATCTTGTCCTCTCATAACTATGATATACTTGTGCTCTCTCCTTGCTTTGCTAGTTTCTACTCATATACCGTTATTCACTTTGATTCCATGTTAACAAAAATGACAACACTCTTTCTTAATTTTCTTACAACTATGCTTCATCAGTCTCATAGATTGAATCCTTTTAATCATTTTCTTTAACATACTCAACAACATAGATGATTCCTTTGGTAGTCCATCAATTTTATTCTTGGCTCTTTATTTCTCTATCACATATATTATTTATAAAATTCTACTACTAAATTTTTTTGAAATTCACTTCTTTAAGGCAAAACAAAACATTTTTCAAAATAGATTTACGAATACTTCACCATAGTTTGATTTCTATTCCATGGGATATCATTCATAACTTTAGTTTCTGATATTTTCTTGTGAAAACCTTTAGAGAATTTTTTAAAAACTAGGAATATTAAAACATATCAAAATCTTAGCCCAATCTAATAAATACATTTAAACCAATAACAAAACTTGTAACCCTACCTAGAGCATCCCATATATTTCCAAAAACAATTCAAAATGATACCAAATCAATTCACAATTAATCATACATGATTCTAAATATTGAATCTATAACCCATCAATTATTCCAATGCATAAATCATTACATGGATGCAAATCTATGCCTACTATTGATGTTTTCATAACTTTGATAGGACAAACATGTGAGGTCAATATGTGTGTGTGTGTGTGTGTGTGTGTGTGATTATATTTATCACATTGTTGAATAGACATGTCCCAAAGGACATATCTATTCTCTTGTTTTATCTCTCATACAAATATAAGGATGCTTTTATTTGGAAAACACATACTAGACATTATGTCAGTGCTATTACAAATACAACAATTCTAATGAAAACTAATATGATACCAGAGCCTAGTTCAAATATAACAAAGAAAAAGTTAATGTGACATCTAGGTCAAGCATAAAATATTAAAATCGTAGTAGATGCATCCCTGAACTTGCATTAGTTGATGGGAACGAAGTGTCAACAATAAGAAAGTGTGAACAATTCCGTTGAATAAGGAAATTTATTGTTGTACGAGTCTAGCATTAGTTGAAATAGGATAGCCAACTAAGAGAGATAGAAATGTGCGAGAATTATAAGATTTATTGTGGAGCCTATTTTGAGTATTATATGTGTGGGCGCTTATCCTTGAGATCATTTTATTTTTGGAAGATCGACTCCACTGATTTTGAAGCTATTTTTAATATTGATAGAGCAGGCACTGGCAAGAGGTTATTATGTTCAAACTACACCTACAAATGACATTTTCTTAAATGTTTGTGTAAAAATATTATCGAAAACGTTTGCTTCAAATGTCATTGATCTCAAAATATGAGATAAATATAATCGTATCTGCGAAGAAATAATATACAATTCTATCAACAAATATTGTTCTAAAAGAATACATGTTGCAGATACTTATGTTGATCATAACTAGAAATCTGTAGCAAATATTGGATGAGTGTTGTAGCGTCTTACTTATACTGGGGCTTGCAAAATAAAATTGGTCATACAAAGGATTGTTCAGGGAAATTGAACCATTACGAGGCACAACCAATATTTCATATCCACGCAGATGGAACGAAAAATAAATAAGGAAATGCATTGCACATGAGGTGGAAATATTAAACTTAAAAGGAAAAGCCGAAATTATAGGGTGAGAAAGCCATGTCAAAAGGTAGAGTGGTCAAATAAAAAAAAATGAAATTTTAAAGTTGAAGTGACGTCAAACAAATATGCAAGGGGGAAGGAACTACTCAAGGAAAATACATTAAAGGTATGTTATTTATTTTTTATTTACACATTATGTAGAAATTATCATTATATATATGTACAATTAAAATTCTATTTGAATTACTTATATTTATTTAAAATGATCATGAATAATTTGATATATGAATTAGTATAATTTATTTGTTTGATAAATGATAAAGTAAATATATATAAATATATTTTGATTTTCATGACCACATTATGTAATCTCTAATATATTGATTGATTTCTAACTATTATTTTCAAAAGGGGTTACTTTTATGTTAATATAGGAGTATGAAAGGTATAGTTATATTTATATAAAATAAACTATTATGCTATTTTATTTCTATTATTGAAAATAGGAAATAAATCTTATGTTATAATCATATTGTTGTTAGTAATATGCATGAGTTAAATTACTAACATACAATTTAATGATAATATCATTACTTGTATTTCTATATGAGCATTTGCCTTGAATTTGTCCTTTAAGAAGGTTATTGCAACAAAAGGGAGATTTATATTAGATTTAGAGGGAGTCTAACACTTCTTCGAAGGTAACAGGGCTAAGAAGATTGATGTTTAGAGGGAGCTTGACATGTTTTTAGAGGAAACCTTGAAAGAGAGGGAGAAGACTAAGAAGTTATTTAGTTAACCTTCAGTGAACTTGATCTTATTGATTAAGAGGGAGTAAACAATGTTGAGATGGTTTCTCAAGTGTTCTATAAATTTTCACAGTCAAGAGGGCCATGATTCATCATCATGACCATGTGATTTATTGACCTACCCCCTTTGTACATTATGAGGAAGTGCTGACTTCTAGATGATGTCACTTGTATTTGGAGAAGTTATTTTAAGGTGACGATCTTATAGTAACTTGTATTATGAGATTAAACAAATTGAGTAAATGGTGAATGTCTTGCATCTCAACATTCTAGGAGACCATTACTCAGAGTATTTGGTGAATATCATTGATATTCAGGGAGGCCAATACTCTTGATATCATATGTGATATAAAACCTTATTTTAAGTAATTGGTGAATATTGTATGATATTATGGGAGGCCAATACTTGTGATGTCAAATGTGATATCTCACCTTACTTGATTACTTGGTGAATATCATATGTGATATCAAAACCTTTTTGAGTACTTGATGAATATCATGGATATTCTAAGAGATCAATACTTGTAATAACAACTATGTGTGTGTGTGTGTGTGCACGCACATGTGTGTGTTGGCATACCTAATATTACCACTAGTGTAATACATGTCTTATGTTTATCCTCCCTAGCTAAGAGGGAGTGTTGATGTTTTCATAGCTTTGGTAGGATAAACATGTGAGGTCAAAATAAATTAACATAAGCATCATGATATATATATATATATATATATATATATATATATCAATTAATGTCATTATATTTATCACATTGTTGAATAGACATGTCTATTCTTTTGGTTTATTCCACATACAAATACAAGGATGCTGCTATTTGAAAAACACATACTAGACATTATGTCAATGCGATTACAAATACAATGATTCTAATGAAAACTAATGCCAACAATTAAAACCAAAAATAAATAAAAGTATATTCATACATATATTTCCAATAAATCTATTTAGAGGTTCTAAATATTCAAGATATTTTTGTAACAAATGCTTAATCTAACTAAAGTCAAAAAATCCCCAAATTTGTAAACAACCACTTTTACCAAAGCATTGATAACTTATTCATTTCTCCACATAATCACTCCAAGAAAAAACCACAAGGAAGTTTATTCATCGGGCACTATGAAAATGTATAGATTATACATGGTTTTTGGGCCATTCATGGACATACAAGCCCTGAAACAAACACAAAAACTGAAATACTAATCAAAATAGCAACTTAGAATCACTCCAAATTTGCTTCAAATGTATTTCTTCCTTCCATTATGATTTTCTTCCACCATATATCAGTTTTTATAGACTCTTTGGTAGTTTAAAACTTCCCAAATACCTTTTGAACCAACTTGTGACATTATTTTAATCATGATGTATTTTCATGACAAAAACTTATGCATTTTATGCATTTTTGCATTACAAATGTTGCAAGTTTAACTCCAAAATTTAGAAATATTTTTTTAGACACTTGAATCACCCTAAAATAGAATTAGATGGAAAAATTACATCAATTTTAGCCTTTATAAGGCATTCTTTCAAATTCTTACCTTTCTAGCCACTTTAAGACCTCTTTGCACAATATTGACAACATACTACAAATGGCTTTTTTAGCCATTACATCTTGACACAAATGGTCTCCAATGACTCAAATTAATTTAAATATCTCATATAAGATATCTTATCCTCCTTGTGTTCTTTTTCTTAAGGTGCCCCTACACCACCTTCCTATCATACTGCCATGGTCTTCCCTACAATATATGGCAAGCATCCATATGGATAATATCACACCATAATCCATCCTTATAAAATTTTCCTATGGCAGATTTGATTAACCTCTTTTATCAATAGTTACTTCATTTGTTTCTTAAAATATACAATAGAATAAGGATGAGGATGCATTTCAGATTGTAAATTAATTTCTTTACCATTTCTCTACACACCATATTATTACAACTAACCCCATCAATAATAAGTTGACATACCTTTCCACCAGAAGTGCATCTAGTTCTGAAGATGTTGGTTCAGAGCCACAAATCATTAGAGTTCTTTTCGAGAATGTCATCTTTTTCTAAAATGATCATTGATCTTCTCATCATGATGGTTTCTCCCACATCTAGTAAAAGTTCCTGCTCCTTCTCTTCTATCTAAACTAGGTTCACTCTATGTTGTCTTCCTTGATTTATTTCTAGCATGTTATAATTTGAGCATTCAAAGACTCTATGTCCTTCTTCACCACATCTAAAATAGGTAAGCAACCTCTGTTGGTTTTCCCAGCCTCTTTTGCTACCATAACCTCATCCTCACTGAAACCCCATTCCTCTTTCCTATCTTGCAAGGTCTTGTCTAGAATCTGTATTTCTTTCAAGTCCTTTGGAGGACTCTCCTCAGTCGTAATTAGAACCTCCTTGAAATCGTGTTGAGGAACCCCTTTTTGTTCCTCTATCCTCTAGTTGTACTATCAATTTTGTTTTTCTCCAGCCCTTAGGGCCAAATGGTAGGCTTCTTCCATACTACTAATATGATGTATGCTCAACTCATCTAGAATATCAAATTTTAGGCCATTTATGTATCGAGGATCCATCTATGCATCATCTTCCTGATGCTCTATTCTCATGGATAGCTTATAGAACTCCTTTGTGTACTCTTGTAAGAGGTACAAATTTTTCTTCCAATTCTAGAACTTATGAAATATGTTTTGTGAGTTATTTAAGGGTAAAAGCTTTTCCCACATCTTTTTCTCCATCCTGCTCCATGTTTTGATATTTTCATTTTATTTTTTGGTTCATTCTTTTTGGAGGTGATCCAACCATATCATTTCATGTCCTTTTAAGTTCGCGAATGCAAACTTAATTTTCTTTTTCTCTACCATAGGCTTCCATTCAGAAAATTTCTCCATCTCATGTAGCCAATCTATCAATTCTTTTGGCTTAAGACTACCAACATATTAAAAAACTTTGATCTTGATCTCATCATTTTTACCTTCTAAGGCCCAAAGAACTCTATCTTCATAGATCAACTCTTCCAATTCTTCTTATTCAATTTCTTTATTTTGATTAGCACCCCTTAAGTTTCCCTCTTTATCTGATTTGTTCTCGCCTTGTACTGTTGATATTCCTTGATTGTCCATGACTTGGGTTTTCATGGTTTGTAGTAACCTTTGAAATAATAGTTTTGTTATATCTGTCATAGTGATTGTTGGGATGCAATTTGTGTATGGTTGTAAGCAAGTCTACATTTGTTGTCTATGAGTTCAGTTTTCTTTAGGCAGAATTGATGATCATAGGAATTTGTCAAGGGTAAGATAAATAGAAGCTTGAGACATTGATGTTGCTTCCATTGTACCACTCTGCATCAGGTGGTATTAGAGCCTAGGAAAGGTTCCTGGTTTTCATCATGTTAGACCTAGAGGGACCAGATGACTATGGTCTGCATGCCAATGTTACAAACAAAGAGATATCAAAGATCTTGAGGAGTCACATAGCAAGAAGCAAGATGGTAGAAGACTATAGCAAAAATTTGGAAAAAGAAGTTGCAAGGCTAAAGGGGATCAAGTTAGTCAGTAGTGAAGAAGGTTCCTCAGAAGCGGATGAAGAAGACAAAAATTCTCCACATAGGGGATTGGAAGGGATAGGAGGCCCTACATAGCAGGATAAAATCTTCCTTGAAGATGTTGGTAAGCTTGGGAAGAAGGATACAAGAGGAGAGATTCCCAACTTCTATGGGAAACTAGATGCTAAAAAATGCCTAGAGTGCATAGAGACTTTAGAAAATTGCTTTGAATGTGAAGAAATTGAACCTAATCAAAAGGTGAAGATTGCCAAATCTAACATGGGAGGAGCAACACTCATTTGGTGGAATTTCCTCCAACATGAAAGGGTAGAGAACAAGAAGAATCCTATAACTTCTTGGAAGAAGATGGAAGCTAAAGTTAGAAATAAGTTTGTTCTTGAGGGTTTTGAGTTAACTTTACATCAAAAGTTGCAAAATCTAAAACAAAAAGATTTAGATGTTACTACATATACTGAAGAATTTCATAAATTGTCTTTGAGATCAAGATTAGTGGAGACTGAAAGTTAGAAAATAGCAAGGTATCTTAATGGTCTGAAGTTTAGCATACAAGATGAACTTAGCCTATTCAATCCTGATACTATCCATAGATGTTATCAAATGGCCCTCAAAATTGAAGAAAGACATAAGAGAAGGAGTGGACAGAATGTTAGAGGAGGAAGATATGGTGGTTTAAGAGGAAGGGGTAGATTCCAGGGAAGAGGCACACCAAGCAAGAATCAAGTGGAGGCAAGTAATTCAAGATCAGATGGAGACTCTAGCAACAGAGGAGCATTTAAAGGAAGAAGACCAAGTAGTAGGGGCAGCTTTTATGGTAGAGGACCAAGTGTCTTCACAGGAAGGTGTTTTACTTGCAATCAAACATGCCACCAATCTTTTAGATGTCCTCAAAAGGTTGGCGAGAACTCAAGACAAGGTGCAGAAAGAAGGGTGTAGTTACTTCAAGAGGAGGATGAACAAAGCATTTCATTACACCATACCACCACATCTAGATCTACTGATCCTAAACAAGGTGAGTTCCTCATGATGTAAAGGAGACTCCTAAGAGCACCTCAAATGACAGAAGCACCACAAGGAAATCTTGGTTTAGAACCACGTGCAAAATCAAGGGCAAGGCATGTAAACTTATTGTTGATTTTCGTTCCACTAATAATATTTCTTTTAGGGAGTTGGTAGACAAATTGAAACTTCAAAAGATGCCCCATCATACTCCATACAAAGCCTCTTGGTTGACTAAGGATAGACAAACTCTGGTAGATGAACAAGTATGGGTAGAATTCACTCTAGGAGAATATGTGGATAGAATTTTATGTCATGTCACTGATATGGATGCCTACCATGTGCTATTGGGAAGCCCATGGAAATATGATGTCAAAGCAAAAAACGATGGGGAAACCAACATCTACTACACAAAAAAGGGGGTAATACACTACACCATGAAGCCTTTACCTAATGAAGGGAAACAAAATCATGTAGTCAGTTCGATTATGTTAGTAGGGGAAAAAGAATTTCTACAAACTATAAAGTAGAAAGACACTCCATGCTTTGCTATAGTAGCCAACCAAGAAGTGAAGTCTTCATGAAACCCTTAGACAAACCTAAGAAGGAAAATTAGTGGGAGAATGTTGGTCCAAAAGAAGTTAGAGAACTCTTGATTAAATACCATGGCATAGTGGCAGGAAGTACACCAGAGTCTTTACCACCCAAAAAAGAGGTTAGTCATTATATTGACTTGATTCTAGGAGCCACTCTACCTAAAATGGTTGCTTACAAATTAACTCCTAAGAAAAATGCTGAAATTGCTAAGCAAATTGAAGATTTGTTATCAAAGGGGTTTATAAGAAAGAGTATTAGTCCTTGTGTTGTCCTTGCACTCTCAGCTCCTAAGAAGAATGGTACTTGGAGATTTTGTATGGACTCTAGAGCCATCAACCGGATAACAATTAGATATAGGTTCCCAATGCCCAGGATAGAAGATCTCCTAGATTGCCTAGGTGGAGCAAATTACTATTCAAAGATGGATCTTAAGAGTGGGTACCACCAAATCAGGATAAGAGAGGGGGATGAATCAGAAACTACCTTCAAGACTATAGAAGGGCTTTATGAATGACTTCTAATGCCATTTGGGCTGTCTAATGCCCCAAGTACTTTTATGAGGCTCATGAATGAGGTCCTCAAACCATTTCTTAACAAATTTGTTGTGGTATATTTAGATGATATTTTGATTTTTAAATGTAATCAAGAAGAGCATTTGAAACATGTAGATCAAGTTTTGAGGACATTACATGAGGAAAATCTGAAGATCAATCTAGAGAAGTGTACCTTTATGAAGGAAGAACTCATATTCTTGAGATTTGTGATCTCAAAGGATTGCCTTAAAATGGACCCCTCAAAGATTCTAGCTATACTTAATTGGCCTCCACCTACTGTTAGAGTAATTATTTGTTCTAACTTATTAATTAAATCACTTTGATTTAATTAATTAAGTTGCCTATTACTCTAGTTTGCTTAAGCTATCTTATAGGTGCATATAATTAATATTCTATTAATTATATTGTGCAACCCTAGCTTTTTTAGGCTTTAGTTTCCCTTTTCGGGTTTCCTGATTCCTTTATAAGGATTCACCTCTTTGTATTTTATTGATTCACTTATTGGATTATATGAGATGTTGCTCTTTGCATGTCCATAAGATGGATCTAGCTTTTTTGGCCTCCATGATTTATCCTTGCCTTTGTTCTTTGCTTCATCCATGTGACAGGGTTATACATGCAGGTGTTCTTGGGAGATTAGTTTTTCACCTAATCTAACATGGTATTAGAACTAGCTTGCTGCTCATTGTTCGTGGTTTGTTGAAGCGTTTCAGAAGCTGAATTTTTCGGAGCAGTGGGAGGCTGTATGGAAGGCCGTTTCCAGTCAAAATCCATATAAAATTTGTCCATTTTGGACACCGATGGTCTGGGAGGCAAATTTTTTTGTCCGACAAGGCCGTACGGCCCCCTGCATGCAGTACGAGGTGTCAAAAATAAAAAAAATTGCAAAAAAATCTTATTTCGGCTATTTAAGCCGCTGGCGGTTAATTAATCGTAGCGGAGCCGCAGCGGTCACCGCTGACGGCCACCGCTAGCGGTTACCGCGGCTTGCAGCGGCTCAGCCAACGGCCACCACTGTAGCTCCACCTCACGGCGGCTCTCCTCCCTCCCGCCGCCCGGCCGCCGCTCCGCCGGCGGTGGAGATTTTTTTTTGGAGTTTTTTGTTTTTTTTAAAATAATTTTTTGCATTTTCAAAGGCCCTGGAGGTTTTTTCTCCATAACTTGAGCATACAGACGTAGTTTTTCAATCTGAAAAATGCACTGAAAAGCTGGTTTCGAGACGGAGATGCTGGTATAGGTGTTTTTGGATTTTGATTTAGTTTGGTTGCCTATTTTGGCAGTCAAAGCTGGATGTTCTATTTTTCACTCCGGGAGGCGTATCTTGAGCTTCTGATATCCGATTTTGGACTTCTTTATATCACTGGAAAGCTCTTTCTGTGATCTTTCTAGTGATACTAGTTGTTGTTCCAGATTCTATTTGAGGAACATCCTATTCAATCTTTTTCTTTTTAGCATTTTGGTGGATATCCTGTTTGTTTCAGGTTTGGATATCGATTTTGTTGCTTCAGTTGCTTCGTTTTGGGCTCTACCTTTTGTTGTTTCAGCCTTATGTTTTTTCTGATCATTGTTGATATTCATTGTAAGCATCTTTATGCAACACACTGAGATAAAGTGCCACTCTTGCATTTCAGGATCTTTTTCATCATTGTGATTTGTTGTACTCGCACTATTTTATAAAGTGCCATGGGGGGATAGTTGTTTGCCGCTTATAGGACCTCTTTCTCTAATTCCTCATGTAGTGTCGATGACACGTGCCTTTATTGGTGTTTTGTACCTCACTCTCGATGTGTTTGGCTCCTGTGTTGTAGGAGATTCTTGGCCCATCTTTTCAGCTACCTGTCACCTCACCTGCCTTAAGGGGAGGTTATATTGCTATTCTATGCTTCTTTGGTTGATGGTTTGTGCCTTCTATTTCCATGGAGGTTCCTTTGGTTGATGGTTTGTGCCTTCTATTTCCATGGAGGTTCTACAGATCAGCATTTTGACAGAGTTTTGTGATTCTTCATGCTTCAATGATTCTCTTCTGATCTCTTTGTTCCTTCTTCTAGAACATTCTTTTCTATCTTTTTTTGGAGTAGGGTTTTTCCCATGTGGTTTTCTCTATTTCTCCTCTTTATAGAGATTTTGTTGTGATTGGGTACCTGATCTAGCCTTGTTGCCGGGACCCAATTCTCTTTCATAGCTGTGCTAGGTTAGCTTCCTCCCAAGCTTCGCTTAAAGGGGGATGTTAGAGCAATTATTTGTTCTAACTTATTAATTAAATCACTTTGATTTAATTAATTAAGTTGCCTATTACTCTAGTTTTCTTAAGCTATCTTGTAGGTGCATATAATTAATATTCTATTAATTATATTGTGCAACCCTAGCTTTTTTAGGCTTTAGTTTCCCTTTTCGGGTTTCCTGATTCCTTTATAAGGATTCACCTCGTTGTATTTTATTGATTCACTTATTGGATTATATGAGATGTTGCTCTTTGCATGTCCATAAGATGGAACTAGCTTTTTGGCCTCCATGATTTTTCCTTGCCTTTGTTCTTTGCTTCATTCATGTGATAGGTTTATGCATGCAGGTGTTCTTGGGAGATTAGTTTTTCACCTAATCTAACACCTACTTGTCCTTTAGAGGTAAAAATTTTCCATTGTTTATGCAATTTTTATAGGAAATTTATGAAGAACTTTAGTGGATTATGTGCACCTATTATCAACACTATGAAAAGAGGTAGAAAATGTAAATTTGCTTGGACAAACGAAGAAGCAAATGCTTTTGAAATTCTAAAACAGAAAGTTGCTAAAGCACCAGTCTTGAGATTTCCTAATTTTAATAAATTTTTTACCATTGAATGTAATGCTAGTACTAAGGCAATAGGAGGAGTACTCAGTCAAGAAGGAAAGCTTCTAGCCTTCTTTAGTGAAAAATTAAATGATGCAAAAAAAAAGTATTCTATTTATGATCTTGAATTGTATGCAATGGTGTATTCTTTAAAGAGATGGAGACATTACCTTTTTCCAAAAGAATTTACCATTTTTACTGATACCCAGGCTTTGAGTTTTCTTAATAGGTAGAACAAGCTGAGTCAAAGGCATGTTAAATGGATGGAATTCATGCAATCTTATACCTTCTCCATCAAACATAAAAAGGGAGTTGTCAATAAGGTTGTTGATACCCTTAGCAGGAGGACTTTGCTGATCCAAAACATTGAATTGGAGAGTGTTGGTATAACACTTATGAGAGATATGTATGCACATGATGATGATTTCAAGGAGATTTTTTCAAGTATGTCTAGACATGGGAGATAGATACCATAATGAATTTTTTGATTATTTAATCTAGGAAGGACTCTTATTCAAAGGGGGACAGCTATGTGTACCTAAGGGTTCTTGTAGGGAAAATATTATAAAGGAGAAGCTTTGTGGCAGCATGTCTGGTCATTTTGGAATTGACAAGACTTTAGAACAATTTAGGAGATTTTATCATTGGCCAAGAATGCAATTAGATATTAGAAATTTTGTTGAAAGTTGTTTAATTTGTCAAAAAGCTAAGGGACATACCTCCAATGTAGGACTCTATACCCCTCTACCTATTCCTAGTAGACCATTGGATTCAATTAGCATGGATTTTGTATTGGGATTGCCAAGAACAAAAAGTGGATATGATAGTATTTTTTTTTATTGTTGATAGGTTCTCCAAGATGGCTCATTTTATTCCTTGTAGTTCTAGACATGATGCATCTCACATTGTAGGTTTGTTTTTTGAAGAAGTTGTTAGATTACATGGGTTACCTATGTCTATAGTTTCAGATAGAGATCCTAAGTTCTTAGGACATTTTTGGAGGACATTATGGAGAAAATTGGGAACAAACCTCTCATTTTCATCTGCCTATCATCCACAATTAGATGGGCAAAAAAAGGTTATCAATATGTCCTTAGACAATCTTCTTAGATGCCTTACACAATAGCATGGAAGTTCTTGGGACTCCATTTTATCTTAGGCAAAATTCTCATACAATACCAGTTTTACTTCTTTTCAGATTGTTTATGGTAGCCACCCAAGGGGAGTCTTAGAACTCAAAAATGTGAAGGATTTGGATAAGAGAAGTGCACAAGTAGAGTACTTTTCTCTGCTTATGAAAGATATCCATGATCAAGTCAAAAATAGATTGCAATCCACTAATGACAAGTACAAATAGCTGGTAGATTAGAAAAGGAGAGATTTGAAATTTAAGGTGGGAGATTTGGTTATGGTCAACTTAAAGAAACAAAGGTTACCCAAAGGGAAGTATACTAAGCTGATGATGAAGAAAGTAGGGCCTTTTAGGATTTTGAAGAAATGTGGCAACAATTCCTACAAAATTTATTTGCCTCCTAACATTGGTTTATCTCCTATTTTTAATATTTCTGATCTTTATGCTTTCAAACCCCCTATTGCTGATGACATTGCAGGTATAGGTGTTTCTCAGGGTACAGATGTTCAGGTAGACCTCACACATCTTCCAAAGCTGACCCCACCTAAGATTGAGTGCATACTTGACAAGAAGGTTCTCGAGGAGACTAGGAGGGGTACTTATTATTCCTATCTAATCAAATGGTAGGATAAACCACCAGAGGATGCTACACGAGTGACTAAATTAGAGATTTTGAAAACTAGCTACAACCTCCATTCCATCCCAACTCAAGGGACTTGAGTTCTTTTGAAGTTGGGCAATATGGTGCAAGGCACCCTTGTGTCAAGGGGTCATCAAATTGAAGTTCATTGTTTTTTTTGGTCATTCAGATAGGCTTAGGTCATGTTTAGTTATTTTGGTCCAATTGTAAAGGTTTTAGGCCACTTGGTGTTTTATAATCCAATGGCTTTTCACCTATAGGACCCTTAGGCTTAGGTTCATGCCAATGACATCTAGACCCTAGATTATGCACATTTGCATTCCAGGAGTGTAGGCTAGGAGTTAGTCTCAATTTTGGTCAATAAGAGCACTTTTCATATATAGTTACTCAAAAAATGCATTAATGTTGAAATAATGTTCTAATGCAACATTTTTGACAATGTTACAAAAAGTTGTCAATAGTTGCAAACTAGCAAAAATTGAAACTAGTCAGGAAATTTAACTATTTCCTATGACCCAAGGTAGTTGGATCAGGTAGGAGGTCTTTAAAACTAGTTGTAAACCTATCACAAGGAAGAGTTCAATCATTTGTACAGGTTTATTTTGATATCAATAAAATTTTCTCTGTTTTCACTTTAATTTCACTATTTCAGACAATTTCTTCATACTTGTATGGATTGGCACGGGTCTAAGAGTTACATGAACAAGTAGTGCTCCGAGTCTTCTTTTGAATGCTTCAAGTTTGAAGGAAATTTGTTTAGTTTCAAGCAAGATGTTGTTATTTTTTTTAGACTGGGTTAGAAACCCTCCCTATTCTAGGGTTTCATGCAAATGGATGTGTATCTACCACAATAACTAGTCAATTTGCTAGAAATTTTTGTGATGTATAGTTTGATGAATCTATTAATGGATTTAGAAGGAGAGACTTGGAGGAGGTGGTTTACTATTTTTTAAACCCATGCCCTAGGACAAGCAGTCAGGTGAGTTTGGCCTAGGAACAATTCAAATTGAACTCACAGACCGAGATGTGTGGATTTAATCTATCAAAATAGATAGTGCAATTCATGAGGCATTTAGAAGGTATTTTGAAAATCAACATTTTGGCTTATGTACCCATTTTGGTAGGGTTTCTTTGCAATCAAGCCTAGATAGGCCTACTAGGATTGCATATGCATTGAATTGTTTCATCATGCTGGAGTAAGTTTTAATTTTTAATGTTGGGAAAATTGTTGGATGTTTGAAATACATTGTGTCACCATCCTCTGTCTGGTCAAAGATTTTGGTCTTTCTATATTTCCAACGAAATTAATAGAGGTATAGTTTGTTAAGACTATCACGGTTAAGTAGTGACTATTTGGAGATGTCTATGGTGAATGGAAAAAAAGGAACTATGTTGGTCCCTTGTGTAAAGAGTCAATAAAGGCAAACCCTTGAATAGTGTAAAGTTTGTCCATGACTTGGGTTTTCATGGTTTGTAGTAACCTTTGAAATAATAGTTTTGTTATATCTATTACAGTGATTGTTGGGATGCAATTTATGTATGGCTGTAAGAAAGTCTACATTACTATTTGTGAGTTTAGTTTTCTGTAGGTAGAGTTGATGATCATAGGAATTTGTCAAGGGTAAGATAAATAGAAACCTGAGACATTGAAGTTGCTTCCACTGTACCACTCTGCATCATGAATGATACCCAAGGAGCTAAGAATTTAGACCTTTGACCAAGCTCTGATACCACTTGCTAGAGTGGGGCTTTCATTGTACCAAAATAGTAATCTCTCAATGACTGATGCAACTACTACACATATAATATTTAGGAATCATTTAAGCCCTTGTCTTGAATCATGAGGGTAGCACTAAATTTTTTGCCTATATGTGTGTGTGTGTGTGTGTAGGTATGTATGTATGCACTAGGGATACCCAAGGGTCCGAGCATTCAAATATTTTACCAAACTCTGATACTACTTGCTAGAATGGGCTTTTCATTTCACCAAAAGACTGATATCTCAATGCCTTATATAACCACTAAAAAATTAGTATGTAGGAATCATTTAATGGGAAATATAAATTGCATTTCCACATAAAATTCTTGTGTCAAATTTGTGTGAGTGAGTTTGTGGTATTCCATGTTTACATATCTCTAAACTTATTTTGACCTAGGAAAGTGACCTACTAAGTTAAGTTATTGAATGTTCTAATGGATGCATGCATGATATGGTTTTATGGATATGAATTTGTTAGCCACTAAAATTTTTTATTCATACAGTTCAACCTTGGATAACTAATTCATCCCCCCTCTCAGTTATTCTAAAAAATTCCAATTGTTTGTGTGTGTGTGTGTGTGTGTGTGTGTGTGTGTGTGTGTGTGTGTGTGTGTGTGTGTGTGTGTGTGTGTGTGTGTGTGTGTGTGTGTGTGTGTGTGTGTGTGCATGTGTGCATGTGTGTGTGTGTGTGTGTGTGTGTGTGTGTGTGTGTGTGTGTGTGTGTGTGTGTGTGTGTGTGTGTGTGTGTGTGTGTGTGTGTGTGTGTGTGTGTGTGTGTGTGTGTGTGCGTGTGTGTGTGTGTGTTACACAAATGTTACATTCTAACACAGCACTACTAGTAGTAATCAAGCTAAGAAGACTCTAGTATCACTGAGAAAAAGTTTAGAATAAGCCAAGTTTATTAATCAAGTGTAAACTGGGATAGATTGGTCATTGAAGGATTTTTGTGTAAACTGAGTCAAGTTGGTTACCAAAGGGGTTTAATGTAAATTGGGTCAGGTTAGTTACCAAGGAACTCAGTGGTAAATGAGTGACCCAATTTGAGTATCAGCTGACTTGCTACAGAACAATTTTATTTATTATTTTGTTTTTGCAAGGTGACTTAATGGAGGTTAATTTTTTATTTGTAAGGTTATTCAACGTAACTTGACATTGAGTTTCATATATATGAAAGGTCAAGTTGTGTATTGAAATATGAAGTTGTAGAAGAATATAAGATGCAAATAAAGAAGGATATCTGATAAAGGGAAGAACATCCAAGGAGCTACAACAAATATTTTGATCAAGAAGGATCTAGAGCATAAGCCAAAATGGTGATCTCAAATATAAATTAGTTTCTTCATTAATAAAGTTTATCATTGTTACTCTCTAACAATTATAGTAGTGAAGAAATCTCTTGACAGAGTTGACTTAACAACCATTTCTTGTAAAGCCTCTAACAAGGTGGCTTTTCTAGATTGAAGTCTCTTAAGACCTCTAACAAGGCCACTCCTAACAAGGTCATTCAAATTATTTAATAAGGTCACATCTAATAGTGTATTTTGTAACCTTTAATAGAGTTGGCTCCTAACAGAGCTTGCTTCAGAATAGTGAAAAGGATTAACTAGCTACATTGGTCGTGGTTTTCACAAATTGGGTTTCCATGTTAAATCTGTGTCTAATGTGTTCATGTTATTTTATTGTTTCTCTATATTTCTACAACTAACTTGCTAAAGATTAATACGCACTAATATCTCAAGATTGCTTTGCTAACTGAGTTATAGTATATATCTAGTTTTAACTAAGTTTTGCAAGGATTTTAGCTAATAAGAATTCTTTATTGACATCTAAGAGATTTGGAATTATTTTAGTGGTATCTGGTTAACCCCTCCCCTCTTAGTTACTCCTCTTATATTTGTAAAAATTTGTATCAGACTTGTTGTTTCTTGCAGAAATGGTTTGAATGATCTAAGCTAAAAATAAAGATGGCTTACAATAGAGAGATTCCTAAGTTGATCAAAGAAAAATTCAAAGCATGGGAGGAACTCATGAGGCTACATTTGGGAACCATTCATGATATAGGCCTACACTTCTTGGAGAACTAGTAGGTGGCACCTTATAATCCTTTGACTGTGGCTAAGATGGTAGCTAGAAGTAATCACAACACAATGATGATTGGCATTGCTATCTCTCTTAGCTATTCTAAATTTGATGAAGTCAAAGACTATCCTACTACCTTTGATATGTGGAACAAACTAGAAAAGATCTATGGAGATGTAAATGTGAAAAGAGCTAAAGAAGAAAGTCTAAGAGGTTAGCTTGATCAAATGAGAATGAGAGTAGATGAAACCATAGAAAAACATAGTTAAAGAATTAAAGAAAGCATGAGTGCAATCATAGTTGCAAGAGGAACAATCAATGATGTGACAATAGTCAGGAAGGTATTAAGAACTCTTCTTCTTGTTTATACAATTAGATTTTGAACTATTCAATAGATGAGATGTGATCCTAGAAATGATATAACTTTGGATGCACTAGTGGGAAGGTTAACAACTTTTGAGCTGGATAAATTTCATAACTATCTTCCTAGATCTTGAAACATAGAATTGATAGTCAAAGCAAAACTGACTCTTGGTAAAAAGGGAGGAAACTCAAAAGGAAAACAATTTGATAGTGATGAAGAAGAAGAATCAAATGATGACCTTGAAGCTAGTGAAGCCCTTTGTTCCAAGAAGGTTATTAAAAGGAAAAGGTAAATATAAAGGAAATAATCATTAATTTATCTCTTGTAAAAAGTTGGTCACATTTTTGCAAGGTGTCCAAGCAATGAAAAAAAGGATGATATAAAATTAAGCATGTTCAAAGGAAGGAAAGATTTGAAAAGCTCTAAAGACTACAAAGACAAAGGTAAGAAGTCTTGTTATATTGCTGAAGATTCTGACAATGATTATGAAGATGAAATGGTATATATTTCTATTAAAGATGATGAGGATGATTAGGATAATGAAAAGATGAAACTTATTTCTAATGTTAGCAAAAATGAAACGTATATAATAGGTAGTGGTTTTTCTCATCACATGACTGGCGATAAACCTAAATTTGAACACTTAAACCATTGTGATGGTGGAAGTGTTAAATTAGGAAACAATGAACCATGTTATATAGAGTGAAAAGGATGCATTGTAATGACTTATGAACTCAAATGTGATGTAATGATTACTGGGTTAAAGGACCGAGACACAATCTTCTAAGTGTGGCGCAACTGAACAACATTAGATATAAGGTAGAATTTATGAATGAGAAGGCCAAGCTACTAGATGGTAAAGTAAACCTAGTTGGAACTGGCAATCAGAAATAAGGTGGTCTATTCTATCTAGATCTCACTCAAAGTTCATGCAATTTGGCACAAGTAGTGGAAGCTGGCTATGGGATAAACCTATGTGTTATGTAAACTTTGATAATTTGGTTACTATAAATAAGAAAAAAAGGGTAAGAGGTATTCCAAATCTAAAGAAACCTAAAATGGCCATATGAAAACAATGTAAAATCGGGAAGATGGGTAAAACTAGCTTCAAAAGTTAGAATCACACTACTGAAGAAGCCTTGTAACAAGTTCATACATATATTGATGGAGAAATAGGAATAGAAAGCTATAGTGGAGATAAATATTTCATTTTATTTATTGATAATTATTCTAGGATGCTAATAGTAATGTACTTAAAAGAAAAATTTGAAGCTTTTCAAAATTTCAAGTGGTATTTGGCTAGACTTGAAAAAGAAAGAAGAAAGAATTTAAAATTCCTAATGTTAGACATAGGAGGATATTTCATATGTAATGAATTCAATGAATTCTAAAATTAAAGTGGATTCAAAATATAGGTATCTAGACCTGGTAGACGTCAACATAATGGCATAACAGAAGTAAGGAATAAATCCATCATGGATTGTGTAAGAAGAATTATGATAGAGAAAATATTGCACCCAAATACTAGAAAGAAGCAATCAACACATAAATTCATACCTTGAAGCAAGTTCACCAAAAGAAAGGTATAGAGAAAAAACCTTATGAATTATGGTATGGCTATAAACCTAATGTCTATTATTTTAAATTATTTGGAATCAAATGTTATATCTTAAAAGAGACAAGGAATGTAAATTTTGATGTAAAAACTAATAAAGGAATTTTCCTAGGGCACTCAAACAAGATCAAAGCATATAAATGTTTGAATCTTCTAACTCATAAGGTTATAGAAAATGTACATGTAAAAATTGATGAGTTCATAGAAAAGAGTATAGGAAAAATCATCAAGGAGCCCAAAGACTACATAAATTGTGTTTACTTTGAGCTTTATACTTTACCAAAGGTACAATAAAATGTGACTAGGCAGCAATAGATATCATTACTCCAATAGTCAACATCTCCCAAGTCACCTAAGTCTATAGTACAACCTAAGTGGTAACCAAAGAAAAATGATCAACAATCAATGAAACTCAAGTTACATCCAACAAAAAAGGAATCCAATTCACAATAAGAGAAAACAGAGTCTCAAACAATAGGACCTGAGTAGAGTTTAAAGTTTCATAAAACCTTTGAACATGGTGAACCAAGTGAGATAAGTCCACAATCTAGAAGAAAGGAACCTTTACTTGCTAGATATGTTAGAAGGTGTCACCTATACCAGAACAAGCACTAATTGGAAATTAGACAAATGGCATAGTGACAAAGAAAAAACTAAAAGGTACATGTTTTCTTAGTGATTTTGTACCTAGAATTGTAAAATATGCTATCAATAATGAAAGTTGGATATATGAAATGAATGAAGAGATTGAGTAAATTGAAAGGATCAATACTTGGACTATTGTTCCTAGACCTAAGGATAAAAATGTATTGGTACAATATGGGTATTTAGAAAATAATTGAATGAAAATGGTGAAGAATCAAGGAATAAGGAAAGCTAGTGTGGAAAGGATATGGTCAAGAAGAAGGTTGAGACTATGGAGAAACATTTTCTTCTATTGCTAGACTTGAAGGGGTAAGAACACTGCTTGCATATGCTATTGATATCATTTTGGTTTCGAAACATGAGTGATCATACACTGAAGTCATTACGTAATAATACCTAGTGCATGTTGAGTAAGAAGTGTATACCAAGCATAAGATGTCAGATAATGAATGCCAAGAAAAATATATAGTATGTCCTAAATACCAATATGTGTCAAGTGGATAGTTAGTGTTGAGTCAATCTAGTGACATGAAAACTAATATATGTTGACTGATTTAGATGCCATGTGAATAGTGAATGCTGAGTCATTCAGAGGCCATATTACAACATGGAAGATATAGTGGATGTCGAGCATCAGAGGCTTCAAGTACTGAGTAAATAGTTTTGGACATAGTTGTTTGTAATGACACAAACTCCTATGCAAATCATTTTTGGGCTGACTTAAGGATTGTTTCAGGATTCTAGAAGATAAGAACAAATCTACATTGAGAATCCCTATGTAGAACATATGACCAATTAGATATAGGGATGAATTAAGAGGCAAAATGGGTAAATCATACTCGTTGGTTGCTTCCTAATCTTAGGTCACCTAAGTCTTTTTAATAATGGTAAGCCCTAAAGAGTTTAAGTATGAAGAGAGAAGTTTGCATGCATAGATAGAGCATTCATGGTGACCAAGGAGTTGTCAGAGAGAGAGATATATATGAATTGCAAAATTAGTTAGAGAGAATAAATGAAAACAAAGAGAGGAAAAAATTGATACATCTAATCAAGAGGATCAAGTATAGATCAAGAAAGAGAAGATTTGATGTATAGCATACTAGAGCTAATATAATGATCATTGCTAAAATATTCTAATAGGTAAATTAGTGAAAGTATCCTAACAAAGTAGTCCTAGGAGGGTTTTATAAATCCTTTAATTAAGTGCTTACTTTATTGTAAGTTAAAGTCCTTTAACTAGGCACACTTCTAACATAGTGTTGAAATCCTTTAGTAGGGTAAGATTTAATAGTCTTTGTAAGTGTTTAACAAGGTATACATTTCACATGGTAGATCATAGTTTTTGATCAAACAATTGTAACCTTCTTTCGATGCACTTTACAATTATAGTAGTGAAGATTTGTGGGTGTCATCACCACCCTAGTTTTACCTTCTCATTGGAGGGTCTCTAGGTAACCAAATATCTTGTGTCATATGTGTTAATTATTTTCATGCTATGGATGAATATGTTTAGTTTGGTATTTCAATTTACATGCAAATTGTGAGATGGGTGTGTGGTGAATTTTTAATGGTTTGAGTTGAAGCACTTATTCACACCCTTCTCCCCCTCTCAAAGTTTAATTTAACTATTGTTATTTCCAACAATAGGTATTAGAGCCTTGTTTTTGGGAAAGGAAAGCTTTGTAACTTTCAGAAAAGATCTTGAAGATGGAAGTCTACAAGTTGGAAAAAGTTATTGAGAAATAGAAGATTGAAATCTTGTTTTCCCTACACTAACTTAATGAAGTAAAAGATGATTTGAAGTACTCATTAAAGAGAAGGAAAAAGATATCTATTGAGGGAAATGAGAAACATTACCAAATGGAAGACACTACTAAATTGTTTGCAGATGGAAAATCAAGTGAGTTTGATGCAGTAGTTGTAGATCTAATGGAAAGAAATGGTTCTATAACTAAAGTGGTCATAAATATTAACAAGAAGTCCAATTAGTATTGCTATGTGAAGTGGCATAGCATAAAATTAAAGTTGATGAAGATGAAGTCATGATTGAAGATGATAAAAGGACATTGACCAATAGACTAGAAGAGAAGACATCAGAGGTACAAAGTATTGCTAACATGCAACTAGAAACAATAAATCAAGTGATGACTACCACTCATTAATTGAATGGCAAGGACATTGAGATCACAACCCTAAAATTATAGAATGAACAATCAAGCAATGATCTTAAAAGAGAAAATGAATTTGCTAGAAGTTTCAACAAAACTAGTAAAGCCATCAAGTACTTTGAGAAATTGATGAGATCTCTAGATCTAACAATGATACTACTAGATTGGGAAACACTAGTATTGACGAATGAGGATCATCTAAAAGTGGTGAAAAAAGAAGCAACAGAGGTAAGAACTACAAACCCACTTTTCATAATTATGAAAGTTTAGGTCATACAAAAAATTTTGGTAGGATAAACAATGCAAATCAAAACCCTAAGAAAAACTTCATGGGTTACTATCATAAGTTCAACAAGCAAGGACATCAAGCACATTAATGCAAGACCAAGAGCTCAAGCACACCAAGATTTGAAGGATATTGCCACAATTGTTAGAAGTATGGACATAAAGAATATGAATGTAGATCTAATGCCAAGTGGACATCTAACAAGTAGAAAAAGGTAAAATATAATGGAAAATCCTATAATTGGGATTAAAATACAAGGTATAGTTGTCACTATTGTCAAGAGTATAGATGTGTTGATGTGAATTACATTAGAAAAAATTTCAAAAGTGATTATAATAGATGGTTGAGTCAAACTACATGCTTTAGTCGTTTGAAGACTAGTCACATAAACAAGAACTATCAAACAATGTCAAAGGCACCTGGTAGTGAATTCAATAAAGGAAAAGAGAAGGTTGATGTTGAGAAAATCGAAGTGTAGATGAACTAGACATGGAAGAAAAAAGAAGATTGCAACACATCAAGTTCATATAAGGTTGCTTCATCCAATGGATCAGATGATCACATCACCCCCAACTAGGCAATCAAAAGGTATGTAGGACTAATATTTCAATGATATATTGTACATCAATTCCAAGAATCTAAGTTTTGAAAAGATTATATATGCATGGATTAATATGAAATGTATTGGTAATAACTAGAAGAAATCTATAAGTTTTGTTATTTTTCATATTGCTATCAAGAATGAAAAGTTTCATAGTTGTTGCCAAGTGAAAATGAAATTTCAGTTGATGCCAAGCTATTAAGGGTGATAGTATTGGCCGAGATTGATATGGTTTTCAAATGTAGGAGAAATTATGTCTAAGCTAAGTGAGTTAAAATTAATATGATACCCAAGCTTATAGTTGTGTAAGCACTGAGCATTTGTTGTCGAGTTTTAAGGGTTATATAGTCAATTTTTGACTCATTTGGATTCATTCAAGATTGAAGAGAGAAAAAAGGGAATAAGGTGAATTGAGGAGAAATATTCAAACATTTGTGAACTTGATTTAGCTACTACTCATTACCAATCATCAGATTCATAAGGTATTTATCATGTGTCAAGCTACATTGTCTCAATTATCACAAATCCTAGTTATTTAAAATGGCATCTAGCTCTTCTACTACTATTAGGAAGGAAGGAAAAGAACTTTAAAATTCTTTCATAATAAGTAACGAGATTGAGCAAACACCCTTCTAAGATATTCCTAAGATAGCATACAAAGGAGACTCTACTAGTGCATTATTAATGATACCACCATAGGTTTTGATGATACAAGATGTTAGATGCTTCTACACTTCTAGGGTTGTAGTAGTATTGGAGACATGGAAATTAGAGATTTGTATGGAAAACTATGTAGATGGACTATTGAAGGAGAAAAACAAAATTGTAGAGAGAAAAGGGTTAACCGTGCCTTAGATTTTCCAAATGCAATAAAAATGGAATGGATCAAGATAGTACTTCACAAGATATATGATCATGCTATATGGTTGGAATATGGTCCTACCAAGATCAAAAAATGGACCATCCAATGACTACTCAGGTATCCTACCCCAGACAGACTCAAGACCATATGAAGTGATTCTAAGTAGATAATTGAGAAGAATACATGTGCTATATGGAATAAAAAAGGAATGACCATAGATACAATTTTAGATCCCCTAATTGCATTTGGAGTGAGAATAATTTCTCTCAAGCTATTCAAATCTAGCAAATTGAATAGCATGTGTTGTATGCCTATGGATTTTGGCTATAGGATAGTGAAGAAGGACCACTCTTATGACCTTGTGGAGTTGCAACTTTAGAAGTTATCAGAAAAATTGGTGGTCGTAAGAAAGACAATGAGTCCACAATGAAAATTTGGTTCACTACTAGATTGCATATATTTTTATGTGCAGAAGCCCTTTCCTTCACTTGGAAAAGCTACTTGGAAAACCTACAGGTCTATTGCATTTTAGATTGGAGAGTTCATAGAGAAACTTGGGGACAACTTTGGGTTAGTAATGAAGAGTTATTTTGAGAACTTTAAGAAGTCTATGAAATAGAGACTAAGGATACTAGAAGATCACTAGTGGAGAAATATAATAATTATGTTTATTTTCTAGTTGATTCTGATCAGACATATGTACAAGTAGATCTTCCAAGGGTTATATGGCTAAGGCCATTACCCTATGAAATCAATGTGGTTGAGGCATCAGCAACCATCAAAACTTTACTTGGATAAGAAGAAGACAAGAGTCCAACCTTATTTGGAAGTTATGAGGAAGCCAAATCAAGAATCACAATAGACTTGAAGACAACTTATGTGCTAAGAAAGAAGAAGAAAATTGTGAAGAAGCTTAAGGAAAGATATGGTGAAGGGGGAGAAGGAGAAGAAGAAGATGATGATGAGGACAAGGATGATGAAGATGAACAACCAAACCAAGCCCCACTCATAGTTACACAAGCTCAAGAAGAGGACCAAGAAGAAGTAGAACATGATGAAGAATTTGAGGAAGCACCTAAACCAATAGAAAAGAAGAAGAGGAAAGATAAGGAGCCAACATTGAGTAAACCAAAGAAAGTTATGAAACCAACACACAAAAGCTAAGAGTACCTATTACCAGGGCTAGCACAATGGCAACTGCAAGGAAGACAGAAGAAGTTGAGAAGCCTAAAGGTCCAAGAGCTATTATAGTGTCAAAGGAGGATGATCCTAAGAAGTAACAGAGGAGAAAATATGTAACTCTAGCTAAGTTAGATAAGGAGAGGAAAAAATTAGATGACAAAAATCAATTCCAAGTGGTAAGCCACAGTCACTTTTCTGATTTTGACAACTTCTGTGATAATATTAATAATAATATAGATTTATTAGGGTTCACACATGTTGAGTTTCATAATCTTGGAATGTAAGATATGAATAAGGTGGAAGAGTTTTTATATAAGATGATGGCTACATTTAAGAACACTCCTATTGAGATTTCCAACTCATTACCTAAAATTCTATATGACATAGTTGAGAAAAGGTGGTAATATAGTCTATATGTTAGAGTTGAGCAAAGGTGGCTTGAGTAAAGCAAGATTTGTACAAGTCATCAATGATTTGGACAAGCACCTAAGGAGGTTGGTGAAGGAAAAGATGATCAAGAGGTAGTTGAGACTACTAAGAATGCATCTATCAAGGATGGACATGAGGGAGGAACATGTAGAAGGAAGTAGATGAAGTGTCTACAACTAAAGACGAGTAGAAACAAGATCAAAATGTACCTGAGGTACATATGCCAAGTGTCAGTCCCCCTTGTGTGGACCAAGAAAGACAACAAAATACAATAAAGATAAATAATGTTTTTGATAACATAGTGCAAAAAATAAATCCTTTGGTAGAGGATGATTTGAAAAGCATATTATAGGATTCTAATTTAGCAACAAAATTATGCACTAATCCTATATTAGTAAGCATAGCTGAGATTTATAGAGTATCACTAGGGGAGAAGAAAACTGACACATCTAGTATATGTTAGAAACAATAGTCACCAAGATAACTGATAGGGTGGGGTGGGGGGTGAATCAATTATCCAACAATTAAAACACTTATCTTCTTTAAACAAACTTAACCATTCAAGAAAACTAAATAGTAACCATAAAAAGATGCACATAAACAATTACACTAGATATGTTGACTAGGGAAACACTTGATTAGAGGGAAAACCTTGAAGGGAATGATGCCCACAAGATGATGTACTAATATAAATATTCCTTGTTAGAGGATGGACCCTATTAGTAGTCTATTACAACATTTTGGACAATGAGTCCCTCTTAGGAGACTCTGAATCCCTGTTAGGATATTCCAACCCTATTAGGAGTTTTAGTACAATGTATGCAAGAAGAGCCCATTGCCCAAACATACAATTTCAACTACAAGAAGAGCTCACTACTCAAAGAAATAGTTTACTATCATTTTCTTCTTTCCTTGTTCTTTCCTCTATCTTTTTAATTGGACTAATTACTGTTAGACATTGTAGACCAGGTGACAAACCCCAGATCCAAATACCAAACCTTAAATCACTTAGCAAAACCTCAGGAATAAAGTTTCCTTCACTTCCACATTTCTCTACTCAACTTTTCACTCTGCATTCTCTATTACTTTCCAAATATTCATAATTGGCATATATCCATACCATGATAAAGGAAAATATCCTTCCTTTATACCAAGTCCATTAAAAAATTCATTGAGTCAGCTATTTGTCCTTCTCAATTATTTATTATAGGACCACATTAAGAAAATGTTACACATAGTGATAACACAAAGCTTCTTCCTTGCAACTTGAATGACTTTTTGTAAACACAAAATTATGATGAGTGAGATTAGCCATGTCATGCTCAAGATGCCTTCTCCATGTCCTTAGCCTTGATCCTCAAGATATCAACTCTAGTAAGAGATATAAAAAGTTTACTAGAACATGCCTTTGTAAACTCTATCTCAGAATATATATCTAATAAACATACATAATTTCTTCTAGACTTATCCTTTTTGCTTCCAACATTAACTGCATATGCTAGATACATAGAAGTATCTCTCATAAGCTTGGGTGGTTGTCATGCTCAAGTAGCCATCTGTATCAACTTGATTTTTCTATTGTTCTTCTATCAGATACCATCGAAGACATCAAACATGCTATGTTGACATCAACGACAAGCTCTATCATGAATGTAACATATCATCATCAAACCAGTATTCCAACAATATCTCCATTCTTCCAACAATCTCCCCTATTTTCATTGATGGAAACATTGATGAAAACCATCTAGTTCCAAGAATACCAACAAAAGATTGTCCATCTTCAAATTCTTTTCATCAATCACACTCCCCCATTGATACACCTCAATATGTTCTATACCAAACTATTATTCTACATATTGAGCTTATGTCGAATATCTTCCTCAACATACTGCCAAACTTTTCTTCTTAGCATAATGTTTTCTTGCAATACTTCTCCTCATTTAGCATAATGTTTTTCATGCCAAACTTCTCCCCCATTGACATCAATGTCAAAGGTTTTTGCAACCAATATCTCTACATCAAACATACCAATATCATCATCTCTCTTTATGTAACACTTACTTCCAAATATTCTATAATACTTAATTGTAGGTGAATGACCAAACCATAGTTCACAAGGTGTCTTCTTTGTGTCCTTGCTGACTTGCACTCTATTCATAGTGTAGACTGTTGTATTCACAACTTCTCTCCAAAATGTCTTGGATACATCATTCTTTGCTAACATAACTCTTGTAGTTTTTTAACAAATTTGTTCCTTCTCTTTGCAATGCCATTTTGTTTAGGGGTTCTCAGAGCTAATAGCTATCTTTCAATTTCATTTTCTTCACAAAACATGTTAAAATCATTTGAAATAAATTCTTCACCTCTATCTAATATTAGAAATTTAATCTTCATACTAGATTCATTCTCAACTCTATTCTTCAATATCTTGAACTTGTCAAATACTTCTGATTTCTCTTAAAGAAATGCAACCCATATTGTTCTAGGAAAATCATCAACTAGAATCATAAAATACCTTTCACCATAAAATCCTCTAGTCTTTGTAGGACCATTGGGATGTGTGTGTACAATCTCCAACTTCACTATAGTGGTAAAAAATTTGCTAGGAAAAGAAGCTCTATTATATTTTTCCAAAACAAACTCTTGCAAATTGTGTTAGTAGGCTTTACAATCTTTGGTAAATCTATAACAAAAAACATTCTACTTGTCCTCGCAATACTATCAAAGTTCATATGAAAAAATCTCCTATTGCATAACCAACTGTCATCTACCTTTGCAACCAAGCATGTCATTTTAGTAGGATTCAACTGAAATACATTACCTCTAGATCTGGTTCCTATTCCAATTACCTTTTCATATTTATCTTTGATCATGCATGTCTTTTCTGAGAATTGCAACTAATAACCTTTGTCTACTAGTTGTCCAACCTTCAAAATATTATAATTTAAACCATCAAAAAAGTATACATCCTCATTATTAGTTTTACAATTAAGAGTTATAGATCTAATACCTTTTACTTGGCATGATGCATTGTTTCCAACTCTAACGATTTCTCCATCCTAATTTTTGAAGTCAGCAAACTTGTTCATGTCACCAATCATATGATGTGAACAACCATAGTTAATTATCCAATTAGATCTTTTCTCAACCTATGATACCAAATATACCTTCACTCAAATTTCTTCTTTAATTTTCACAAATCCAATTTCATCATTACTAGCACTGAATGCTTGTTCATCAGAATCATAATCTTCATTTACATACAAGCAATCTCTATCTTTTCTAGGCTTATAATTTCCCTTATACTTTTTTCTCTCTTTTAGGATACTTAGATACATAATGACCATATTCATCACAAGTTAAACATCTAAAGATTTTCTTACCTCCTTTTTCTCTTATCACGAGAAGGGCTACTGATTCATCAATCTTTCTGTCTTCTTCGAATTTGCTGCTACTAGAAAAATCTCCTCTAACACTTGTGCTCCTTCAAAAATTAGGTTGAATACTTAAGGCACTAAAAGTTGCCTCGATTCTGGTCAATTCTCTGGACTATCTAAATTCGTTCTCAATTGCTTCAAGTCTTCCATGTAATGTCTCCTTTGTGAAATCTTTGGTGCATGATATCAACAATTGTATCATCTAAATTGCTAACTAGAATGGTCATGTTAGATTCTTCAATATCTTCCATATAACTTCATCATGATCCTTGGTTCCTCCTTGAGCTTTAATACCTATCGTAATTTCTCATATACTTCCTATATATGTTCTTAGAGATTCATCTTCCTTCATCTTGGCATCTTGAAATGCACAAATCCAATTTTGTAGCCTCAACTTCTTAGAGTGTTCATCACCATCAAAACTATTTTCCAAAGATTTCCAAATCAAATGTGAAGTAGCAAGTGATTTTACTTGATTGTACTCAATTTTAGGAAGTCGAGTCAATAGTGCTTCTCTCACTCTCATGTCACACATGAAAATATCACTTTTTTCCTTGATGCAAGTTTGCAAGTCCTCTTCTTCAATGATTGTCTTCTCTATTTTTGTCAAGATCCAATATCCCAGACCCATACACAACAAATGTATCTTCATCTTTTCTTTCCAGCAGTCATAATTTGGTCCATTAAACTTTGGACTATATTTCTTGAACATGTTTTCTATGGATTTTCCAAAGCTATTAAACTTTTTCTTTAAGGACCTAAAGCTCTGATACCAATTGTTACAAACAATAGTTCACCAAGTTAATTGAGAGGAGGAGGGGGGTTGAATCAATTATCAAAAAATTAAAACACTTAATCTTTTTTAAACAAACTTAACCATTCAAGTAAAGTAAATAACAACCATAAAATGATGCACATAAATAATTACACTAGATATGTTGACTAGGGAAACACTTGATCAGAGGGAAAACCCCAGTGGGAATGATGCCCACAAGATGATGCACTACTATAAATATTTCTTATTAGAGGATGGACCCTTTTAGGAGCCTATTACAAAATTTAGTACTTGATGAGCCCCTATTAGGAGATTCCAACCCTATTAGGATTTGTGCCAACCTATTAGGATTTTTCATACAATGTATGCAAGAAGATCCCACTGCCCAAACATGCAATTTCAACTACAAGAAGAGTTCACTACTCAAAAAAATAGTTTACTATTATTTTCTTCTTTCCTTATTATTTCCTATGTCCTATAAATTAGACCAATCACTATCAAACCTTGTAGACTATGTCATGAACCTTAGATCCAAATACCAAACCTCTGATCACTTAGCAAAACCTCGAGAATGAAGTTTTCTTTACTTTCGCACTGCTTTGCTCAACTTTGCATTCCACACTCTATGCCACTTTTAAAATATTCACAATTCACATATATCCATACCATGATAAAGGATAATATCCTTCCTTTATACCAAGTCCATTAAACAATTCCTTGAGTCAACTATTAGGCCTTCTCAATTAATTATTGTAGGACCACATTAAGAACACATTACACTTAACAATAACACAAATCTTTCACCTTGCAACTTGAATAACTTTCCATAAATGCAGAATTATGACAAGTGAGCTTAGCCATGTCATCCTCAACATGTCTTCTCTATGTCCTCAACCTCAATTCTCAAGATATAAACTCTGCTAATAGATATAAAAAGTTTACTATAACATGTCTTTGTAGACTCCATCTCAGAACAAATATCACCAAAACTTAACCTCTTCTAGACTTATCCTTTCTACTTGTAATGTTATATGCATATTCCAGATATGTAGAAGCATCTACCATAACCTCAGGTGGTTATCATGCTCAACTAGCCATCCACATCAACTTGATCTTTCTACTATTCTTCTATCACATACCACAAAAGATATCAAACATGCTATGTTGACATCAATCAAAAACCCAGTCATGAATGTAACATATCATCATCAAACCAATCTTCCAACAATCTCTCCAATCTTCCAATAGTATACCCCCTACATCTACAGAGATAAAAGGTACATAAGGAAAATAAGGTGTCACCACTGACACACATGTTTCAATTCCTATTGTGGTATATCAAGTGAAGGACATAGTGACAATAGGTGTTAGCACACTAGATCCAAATTCTTCAATGCAAGCAATTTTTATAGTTGAGCAGGATGGGACACAAGTCCATATAGGTCAAGAAGTCAGTTATGTACCTATCTCACAAGCACAAGGTGAAGTTTTGATAAAAGAGAAGGAGAAGGATAGGACAAAAGAGTCATTTTTAACTACAAAAATAAAGGAATTGATAGCAATTAATACATCAGTTACCTTACCATTGTCAACCTCCCCTATTCCTAGTCAAACTCTGCATAGGCTGAGTGTAGATGCTACAACATTACAATAATCAAGGCCTAGTCCTGACACATCTAAGGTTGAAGAAGTCACATCTTATGGTGATGTCAACTTAGATAAGGTGATTGAACTTCCAAATTTTGATCTTGAAACAATTATCATAGAAGAAATGAGCATATTGCAGGAAGCTCTGGCAAGAAAGAAGCACCAAAAGTTACTCAAAAGGAAGCACAAAAAAAGACAAGTTATACATGACATCAAATAAATATTACTTGATGCATTCATCCTCCCAGAACTTAATGAGGATAAACCTATTATTGAGCAATTGGTTGATAAGATTAGCGATCTAGACTTGGACACAAATACTAAACTTTTAGAATAGTTTGAGAAAAGGCTTCAAATAAAAGTTGATGAAAGGATTTCTAGTGCCATTGCACTATGATAGGTTGAATTAGAAACCAAGATGGAGAGTGTAAGAAAGGTGTTAGAGAATATATTTTCTATTTACACAAAACTTTATGTTGTGAATTTATTCACACAAAAATGTTCAGAGGAATACTAACCAGAAGGAAGGAGACCTATGAACAATAGGTAACATTCTTAATTTTTCTCCTAATTAGAGCCAAGATCATTTTTAAAGGTTGTTATCTAGTCAAGGTCAGCTAGCTACATTAAATGCACAAGATGCAAATATTCAGGAAACCTCAATAAGTATTCAATCCATGTTGACCCCACACATGGAGGTGTTACAAAAGGAAATAGCCATCACTTGAACATTCATGAAGAAATATTATAATCTTTCTACTCATGAGGGCTTTGTAGACCTTGCTACTGAGTTAGATGTTCAATTTCAATATCTAGAGGTAGCATGCAATAATTAGGATGCAACACTCAAGATTATAATGGAATTCCATAAGCCATTTATTGACAAACACACTATTCGTGTACCACCCATGACATCACTATCAAGAAAGGGAGATATTATAAAGGAATGGGGATATTGAAGAAAAGGAGACAAAAGACAAAGGGGGACTAACTAAAAAAACTAATTAAGCTAGCAGTTCAATCAAAATCTACTAACAAGGAGTATCAAATTCAGAGACACCACAGAAGAAATCAACTTAGTGAGAATTATGAAGTATTGAGGTATGATTGATAAGTCATGTTGCAAATTTTTGACATTTTGAAATTTTGTATGTGAGCTGAGTAAAGAATATGGATTATTTGAGTTATACTCACAAGTTAGGGTTATGTATGCATGAAAAAGTTTTTTTGCCACTCATGTCAAATAGATAGATCGTTGATCTCATTTTTGTTTTGACATATAAGTGATAATACACTAAAGTCATTACTTAACAATACTTAGTGCATGTTGAGTAAGAAGTGTATGCCAATCATAAGATGTTAGATAATTCATGCCGAGAAAAATATATAGTATGTCCTGAGTACATAGTTAGTACTGAGTCACTCTAGTGATGTGAAAGATAATACATGTTGAGTGATTTAGATGCTCGGTGAATAGTGAGTGCCAATTCATTCAAAGGTTGTGTTAACATTGAAGATATAGTGGATGTTGAGCATCAAAGGCTTCAAGTGTGGAGTAAATAGTTTTGGACATAGTTGTTTGTAATGACACAAACTCCTATGTAAAGCATTTTTTGGGTTGACTTAAGGATTGTTTTAGAATTCTAGAAGATAAGAACCAATCCACATTGAGAATCCCTTGCAGTATATGCAACCAATCAAAAAAAGGGATGAATTAAGAGGCATAATGGGTGAATCACATTCCTTGATTCCTACCTAACCTTAGGTCAACCATGTCCTTTTAAGAAAGGTAAACTCTAAAAAGTTTATGTGCAAAAAGAGATGTTTGCATGCACCGACAGAGCATTCATGGTGACAAAGGAATTGTGAGAGAGAGATATGAATTGTAGAATCAATTAGAGAGAACATAGTAAAGAAAAGAGTGGATAAAAGTGATATATCTAATTAGGATGATCAAATATACATAGGGAAAGGGAAGATATGATATCTAGCAGACCAATGCTGATCAAAAAATCATTTTAAAATCATTCTAATAGGTGAATTAATCAAAATATACTAACAAAGTGGTCCTAGAAGGATTTTGTAAATCCTTTAAAAGGGTTCTTACTTTATCGTAAGTTGATGTCCTTTAACTAGACACAATTCTAACAAGGTGTTGGAATCCTTTAATAGGGTAAAAGTTAATAGTCTTTGTAAGCCTTTAACAAGGAAAACCTTTCATAGGATAGATCATAGTTTATGATATAACAATTGTAACCTTCATTAGACACACTTTACAACTATAGTAGTGAAAATTTGTTGGTGTTGTCCCCACCCTAGTTTTATCTTCTCATTGGAGGGTTTCTGAGTAACCAAATATCTTGTGTAATATGTGTTAATTACTTTCATGCTATGGATGAAAATATTTTGTTCGGTATTTCAATTTACATGCAAATTGTGAAATGGATGTGTGTTGAATGTTTTAATGGCTAGAATTGAAGAACTGATTCACACCACCAACCCCCCCCCCCCCCCCCCCCGTCCCCCCCACCCCCCCAAGCCAAATCTTACATTCCCTTTTGTTATTTCCAACATATCCTACATTTAGAGGATTCAAATTATATCAAGTGGATATAAAATAAACTGTCTTAAAAGGAATTCTAAAGCAATAATTTTACTTTGTTCACCATGAAGGTTTCATTGATCTAAATAAAAGAGACATGGCATGTAAGTTACACAATGTTTTGTATGGTCTGAAACAAGCTCCTTAAGCATGGTATGTGAGGCTATATAGATACCTAGTAAAGATTTTCATGCTATGGATGAAAATATTTTGTTTGGTATTTCAATTTACATGCAAATTGTGAGATGGATGTGTGTTGAATGTTTTAATGGCTAGAATTGAAGAACTGATTCACACCCCCCCCCCAAGCCAAATCTTACATTCCCTTTTGTTATTTCCAACATATCCTACATTTAGAGGATTCAAATTATATCAAGTGGATATAAAATAAACTATCTTAAAAGGAATTCTCAAGCAATAATTTTACTTTGTTCACAATAAGGTTTCATTGATCTAAATAAAAGAGACATGGCATGTAAGTTACACAATGTTTTGTATGGTCTGAAACAAGCTCCTTAAGCATGGTATGTGAGGCTATATAGATACCTAGTAAAGATTGGTTTTCAAAGAACCAATGATAAAAATAGTCTATATATTAATTGACCACAAAATAAGACATTGTTAGGTGAAATATTGTGGATGATATATTAGCCACATGTCATTGTTGGATACAATTGTTAATTGTGTATTGTCTTTGATGTTACACAAATGTCATATCAGCCATCAGACAAAATCTACTGAGCTCAGATGGTTAACAAAGCAATTTATAGTGACTACCAAGCATTCCTGAACATTACACAATAAGTTAGCTTTTACCGAGCTCACTCGGTAAGCGAAGAAAAGTTAGCTTTTATTGAGCTCACTTGGTAAGAAAAGAAAATTTAGCTTTTACCGAGCTCACTCGGTAAGTGAAAAAAATTTAGCTTTTACCGAGCTCACTCGGTAAGCAAAGGAAGGTTAGTATTTATAGAGTTAACTCAGTCTCCAAAGGAAGTTGCAAGATTTGTAGTATTTACTAAGCTCCATTTGGTTAACACTGGGGAAAGCATTCTAAGCAGTGGTCACCGAGCTAGGTCAGGCGGTGAAGAATTTTATTGTTCTAAAGAATTAAGTTTAATTGTTTTATGTAGCTAGCTAATTTATGTTTTTTAGTTGATTGAGCCAACTTGACAATCTATAAGGTATATATGAAAGGTCAAGTTGTGAATTAAAAATATAGAAGTTTGTGGATACATAAAAGTGTGAATGTATGAATAAGAAAATATATGAGCGAATGTTGAGGAAGAATTAGATATCGCTATGAAGCTGCAAAGTTGCATTTGATCAGTGAGGATCTAGTGAAGCAGAACTAAGATTTGTATTCAACAAAGATAAGTTGCATATATTTTAGATCACTTCATTGTTGCTTTCTAATTATTGTAACAGTGATTCAAAATCTCTTAACAGAGTTGGTTTGACAACCATTTTGTAAATCCTCTAACAAGGTGACAATTCAGTTGAATTGTTTTAAAGACCTCTGATAAGGCCACTTCTAACAAGGTGATCAAATATTCTAATAGGGTCACACCTAACAGTGTGTTTTATAACCTTTAATAGGGTTGGCTCCTAATAGGGCTCACTTCAGAAGAGTGAAAATTGGTAACTGGTTACTTGGTTGTTTTTCCCAAATTGGGTTTCCACGTTAAATCTGGTGTCTCTTGTGTTCATGTTATTTCTTTATGCATGCATGTTATCACTTTAAATGCTAAATAAGTTATCAGAACATCTATCAAGCTTCAGATTTATTTGTGAGATTTTTAGTAGCTATATTTTAAGACATCTAAGGATCTGTGGATATATTTTTAGAGTAACTAATTCACCCCTTCTCTCTCAGTTACTCCATCTCTATTTCCAACAATTGGTATCAGAGCTTTTGGTGCTTGCAGGATAAGATTTCAAGGATCTAAGCCAAAGATGAGGATGTCTTACAAAAGGGAAATCCCAAGACTTAATAGAAATAACTTCTCAGCATGGCAAGGACTGATGATCCTTCACCTAGCATCCATTGGTGATATAGGACTGAAGTACCTTGATGAAAAATATGCAGAACCAACTGGTACACTATCTGTCAATGATATTGCTGAAAAGAAGACTCACAACATTATGATGATAGATATAGCATCTGCTTTGAGTTATGAAGAATCTGATGATATCAAGGACTACAAATCTGCCTTTGAAATGTGGGAAAAGCTGAAAGAGATCTACGGAGGAGATGATAATGTTAGAAGAGCCAAAGCAGAAAGTCTGAGAGGACAATTTGATCAAATGAGGATGAGAGAGGATGAAAACATTGCAAAATATGTTAAAAGAGTTAAAGCATGTGTCAGTGCAATCAAAGCTTCTGGAGGAGATATTAGTGAAGAGACAGTTATAAGTAAAGTTCTCAGAACTCTACTTCCCATTTATGCAATCAGAGTTTCTGCAATTCAGGAAAGAAGATGTGAAGCAAATCATAAGATAAATCTAGAGGCTATAGTTGGAAGATTGACTGCATTTGAACTGGACAACTTTGATAACTATATTCCAGCTTCCAAGAACATTGAATCAGCATTTGAAGCCAAACTTTCACTCAAGGAGAAAGGCAAAAAGAAATCTTAGTCAGAAAGTGAAGATGAATCAAACCAAAGTTCAGACAGTGATCTTGAAGTAATTGAAGCCCTTCTAGCAAGGAAATATTCTAGAGCCAGAGGAAAATACAAAGGTAAAGTACCCCTAATCTATTTTTCATGTGAAGAAGTTGGTCATATTGCTGCTAAATGTCCAAACAGGCATAATAAAGATGAAAAGAAAGATCAAAATGGCAAGAAAGATTTCAAATCATTCAAAGAAAAAGGTAAGAAAACATGTTTTATGGCTAAAGATTCTAATGATTCTAATGATGAAGAAGAAGATGAGATGGTCTATATTGCTGTGAAAGATGAATCTGATAATGATGAAGAAATGATACTCATTTCTCATATGAGAAAAAATGATACATGGATCATAGATAGTGGTTGTTCTCATCACATGACTGGCGAAAAAACTAAGTTTGAATACTTTGAAGACTATGATGGTGGCAGTGTAAGATTTGGTAACAATGAACCTTGTTGTATAAAAGGAAGAGGAAGAATCCCTCTAACCAAAGAACTTATATGTGATAATGCCTATTGGGTAGAAGTACTAAAGCATAATATTTTAAGTGTGGCATAGCTACTCAATAATGGAATCAAAGTAGAATTCATGCATGGTAAAACAAGACTGCTGGATGGGAAAGGAAAGCTGATTGGATCAGGCACTCAAACTAAAGGTAACTTGTTCTATCTTGAACTAGGTGATTGTTCATGTTTCATTGCTCAAGTTGAAGAAATTTGGTTATGGCATAAAAGGTTGTGTCATGTAAAATTTGATAATCTGGTAAAGATAAGAAAATTCAGAAAAGTAAAAGGCATTCCCAACATAAAGAAACCTAAGGTCGGTCTATACAAAAATTGTCAAATTGGAAAGATGGGAAAGACTAGTTTTAAAAGTAAAAACTATCAGTCTGAAGACATATTAGAAATTGTGCATACTGATTTATGTGGACCCATTGGAATTGAAAGCTATACTGGAGAAAATTTCTTCATTCTTTTTGTTGATGATTACTCAAGAATGATGACAATCATGTATCTAAGAAATAAATCAGAATCATTTGAAAAGTTGAAATGGTATTTGGCCAAAGTAGAAAAGGAAATAGGGAAAAGATTAAAATGCCTGAGGTCAGACAGAGGTGGAGAATTCATTTCACATGAATTCAATAACTTTTGTGTTGAAAGAGGAATTAAAAGACATGTATCAACCCCTGGAACACCCCAGCAAAATGGAATAGCTGAAAGAAGAAACAGATCCATAATGGATTGTGCAAGAACTTTAATGATTGAAAAGCTCATTGCTATCAGATACTGGAAGGAAGAAATCAGCATTGCAGTCTATACCTTGAATCGAGTATAGCTGAAGAAAGACTCATTCAAAACCCCCTATGAGTTATGGTATGGCTATAAACCTAATGTAAGTTATCTTAAAGTATTTGGAAGTAAATGTTACATTTTGAAAGAATCTAGAAAAGGAAAATTTGATGTAAAAGGTGATGAAGGTATATTCTTTGGATACTCATGCACAAGTAAGGCATATAGATGTTTGAACTTGTCTACTCACAAAGTCATAGAAAGTGCACATGTGAAAGTTGATGAGTTTGCAGAAAGAACTGAAGAAGAAAGAAAAAGGGAACCAGAATATTTTAAGAGGTTTGTCTTCAGTGAACCTGATATAGTACCAGTTACATCAGAGAATCAAGAAACTTATACTCCCGAGTCATCTGTAATTGAGTTACAGGAAGTTCAAACCGAGCCACAAAAAATTGAGTTAAATTAAGTATCTACCGAGCAAGTATTTATCGAGCAAACATCTACCGAGCAAATATCTACTGAGCCAGAATAGACAGAGCCTGAAGTTGAAATGCAAAAAGATAATAATGAAATCCATTCAAAAGGCAAGGAACCTGTATTAGCTAAGTATGTCAGGAGACATCATTCAGTAGATCAGATCATTGGAGATAAATCTGAAGGAACCATGACAAGAAATAAGCTGAAAGGTACTTGTTTACTTGCTGATTTTGAACCTAGGAATATCAAAGATGCATTGGAAAATGATAGCTGGATCAAAGCTATGAATGAAAAAATAAAGCAAATAGAGAAAAACAAGACATGGACTCTTTTACCCAGACCTAAAGACAAAAATGTGATTGAAACTAAGTGGGTATTCAGAAACATTTTGGATGAAGATGGTAAGATATCAAGAAACAAAGCTAGACTACTATGCAAAGGATATGCTCAAGAAGAAGGAATAGACTATGGAGAAACTTTTTCTCCTATTGCAAGATTGGAAGGAGTCAGAACCTTACTAGCATATGCTGCTCACAAGGGATTCAAAGTTTATCAGATGGATGTCAAATCAACATTCCTCAATGGTATACTGGATGAAGAGGTTTACATTGAACAACCTGAATGTTTTGTTAATCCAGATAAGAAGAACATGGTCTGCAAATTACACAAGGCATTGTATAGTCTGAAACAAGCCCCTAGAGCATGGTATGAAAGATTGCATAAATATCTTATTCAGATTGGTTTTCAAAGAACTAATGATAACAACAACTTGTATATTAAAGAAGGACTAGATAATAAGATTGTCTTGGCAGAAATATTTGTAGATGATACTGTTTTCATAGGGAATGATGATCTATGCAAAGAATTCTCAAAACAAATGAACAAGGAATTTGAAATATCTATGTTTGGTGAGATCAAATTCTTTGTTGGTCTTCAAATTCAACAGAATAAAAATGGTATCTACATTACTCAATCAAATTACATCAAGGAGATATTGAAAAAATTTGGAATGGAAGATTGTAAACCAGTTGGGACTCCTATGTGTACTGGATTAAAACTTACCAGGGAAGATGAATCAAAAGAAGTAGATCAAACAGTGTATAGATCTATGATTGGAAAGTGGCAGTATGTAGTTCATACTAGACCAGATATTGCCCCTGCAGTTGGTATTGTAGCAAGATTTTCAACAAAACCAAGAGAAAACCACTTGATGGCAATCAAAAGAATACCAAGATATTTAAAAGGAACTGAAGAGTATGGTTTATGGTATAAGTTTGGAGGAAATTTCGATTTGAAAATATTTACTAATGCTGATTGGGTAGGAAACCTTGATGATAAAAATAGTACAAGTGGAGGTGCATTCTTTAATGGAAAAAGGTTGGTTTCTTGGACAAGAATAAAGGAGAATTGTACATCTCAATCAACAGCAGAGGCAGAGTATGTTGCTGCAGCAATAAGCTATTCTAACATTGTTTGGTTTAAATAGTTGTTGGGAGGCATGAAGATGGAAATCAAAGAACCAGTTGTTATGTTCTGTGATAATACAAGTGCAATCAACATATCTAAGAATCCAGTGATGCATTCCAAAACCAAGCATATTGCAATAAAATATCATTTTGTCAGAGAATTGGTGCAAGATAAGGAGATTAGATTGGAATATATTCATACAAAGGACCAAATTGCTGACATATTCACAAAACCATTACCTAAGGATGCATTCTTGTATCTAAGAGGTAAGTTAGGGGTCACTCCCCTATCTAAAGTTCACTAAAATAAAGTTTTAGTGATGCATCAACTCATACTAGATTGAAGATCTATCAATTGATGCAGCATAATTAGGAAACATTGCATATGAATCAGTATTAAAGGTACACTAAAATTCATTTGAGTTTGAGTTGTCTTTGGCATGTGTTGTCAAAGAGGGAGAGTTTATTACTGTCATATCTCTCTGAAATTTGTTCAAAAGAGTTTTCTATGCAATTTCTTCATAGAAGGAGATTACTGTAAGAGGGAAAGTTTTCTGTCTTAGAGGGAAAATTGTTATATTGACATGTTGTGTTGCCATATAAGTGAAAGACTTATTTTTTAAATTTCATTTCTACTATGACATGTTGTGTTGCCATCAATGCCAAAGAGGGAGATTGTTGGATACAATTGTTAATTGTATATTGTCTTTGATGTTACACAAATGCCATATTAGCCATCAGATAGAATCTACTAAGCTCAAATGGTTAGCAAAGCAATTTATAGTGACTACTGAGCATTCCTGAACATTACACAATAAGTTAGCTTTTACCGAACTCACTCGGTAAGCGAAGAAAAGTTAGCTTTTATCAAGCTCACTCGGTAAGCAAAGGAAAGTCAAGTTTTATCAAGCTCACTCGGTAAGCGAAGAAAAATTAGCTTTTACCGAGCTCACTTGGTAAACAAAGGAAGGTTAGTATTTACCGAGTTAACTCGGTCTTCGAAGGAAGTTGCAAGGTTTGCAATATTTACCAAGCTCCATTTGGTTAACACTGGGGAAACTATTCTGAGCAATGGTCACCGAGCTGGGTCAGGCAGTGAAGAATTTTATTGTTTTAAAGAATTAAGTTTAATTGTTTTATGCAGTCGACTGATTTACGCTTTTTCAGTTGATTGAGACGACTTGACAATCTGTAAGGTATATATGAAAGGTCAAGTTGTGAATTCAAAATATAGAAGTGTGTGGATACATAAAAGTGTGAATGTATGAATAAGAAAATATATGAGAAAATGTTGAGGAAGAATTAGGTATCCTTATGAAGCTGCAAAGTTGTATTCGATCAGTGACGATCTAGTGAAGAAGAACAGAGATTTGTATTCAACAAAGATAAGTTGCATATATTTCAGATCACTTCATTGTTGCTTTCTAATCATTGTAATAGTGATTCAAAATCTCTTAACAGAGTTGGTTTGACAACCACTTTGTAAATCCTCTAACAAGGTGACAATTTAGTTGAATTGTTTTAAAGACCTCTGACAAGGCCACTTCTAACAAGGTGATCAAATCCTCTAACAGGGTCACACCTAATAGTGTGTTTTATAACCTTTAACAGGGTTGGCTCCTAACAGGGATCACTTCAGAAGAGTGAAAATTGGTAACTAGTTGGTGATTTTTCCGAAATTGGGTTTCCACGTTAAATTTGGTGTCTCTTGTGTTCATGTTATTTCTTTATGCATGCATGTTATCAATTTAAATGCTAAATAAGTTATCGGAACATCTATCAAGTTTCAGATTTATTTGTGAGATTGTCAGCAGCTATATTTTAAGACATCTAAGGATCTGTGGATATATTTTTAGAGTAACTGATTCACCCCTCCCCTCTCTGTTACTCCATATCTATTTCCAATAGTCATGATGACTTATGTAAATCATTCTTTGAAGAAATGAGCAACAAATTTGAAATGTCAATGTTTGGAGAGATAAAATTTTATGTTGGTTTACAAGTTCATCAACTAAAAGATGGCATTTACCTTACTCAGTCAAAATATATCAAGGAGATATTGAAGACGTTTGGAATGGAAGATTATAAAATAGTTGGAACACCTATCTGTAGTGGACATAAATTATCTAAGGGCGATGATTAAATAGAGGTAAACTAGACTACCTTTAGATCTATGATTGGGTAACTTCAATATGTAGTTCACACAAGGCATGATATTGCATTAGTAATTTGTATACTTGGAAGGTTTTCTAAAAATCCCAAAGAAAAAGTATATGATGGATGTCAAAAGAATTATGTGATATATAAAGACACTAAAGACTATGGTCTATGGTATTGTTAGATACAATTGATTAATTGTGTGTTGTCTTTGATGTTACACAAATGTCATATTAATTGATGGTCAGTGCATGCCAAGCTCACTTGGTCAGTGAAGACATTTTTTCTTGTCTATTGAGCATTCCTAAGTTTTCCTAGCATAGAAGATAGTTTCTACAAGTTTACTTGGGCATTAATGGAATTCATGTTGGAAAAGAGTGTTAACTGAATTCACCTAGTTAATGAAGGAAATTTGAAATAGAGTTAGTGTTAATCAAGTTCACTCAGTTACCAAAGGATTTTTACAAGTTCACAGTCTTAACTAAGCCTCTATTGGTTAACACAAGAAATTACTTCAAAGTTAGTTTCTACTGAGCTGGTTTGACTAACGAAGGATTTTCTTATTTTGGCATGTAAAGCCTAATTATTTTATCTATCAGTTCTAGTTGAATATGATGATGAATATTAGTTATTCTAATTTGTATTTGAGCAGACTTGAAAATTTGGAAGGTATAAGTAAAAGGTAAATTTGTGATTTCAAACTATCAAGGTGTAATGAATGTATTGCAAGAAATGATGAGTGGAAGCGAACTTGAAAGATAAGAAAAATATCCTTGTGGAGCAAGAAAGTGATATTCGACCAGGAGGGATCAAGTATAAGTTAGAACTGAGATCTATAATCAGCAATTGAGTTGCATCTCAATCAGGTCATTTCATTGTTACTCTCTAACGATTATAACAGTGATCTAAAATCTCTTAATAGAGTTGGTTTAACATCCATTTATAAATCCTCTAACAAGGTGGCAATTCCATTGAATTATTTCAAAACCTTTTACAAAGCCACTCCTAATAGGGTGATTAAATCCTTTAACATGGTCACAGCTAACAGTGTGTTTTTAAACCTTTAATAGGGTTGGCTCCTAACAGGGCTCACTTTAGAAGAGTGAAAAATAGTAACTAGTTACAATTGGTGGCTTTTCCCATATTGGGTTTCCACATTAAATTCTGTTGTCATATGTGTTCATGTTTTTGTTTTCATGCTTGCAATTGAGATTAAGTAATCACTGACAATATTTTGAGTTCTATAAAGTTAACATTTTTTGCATTTACTGAGCTACAATATTTTATTTATGTTTACCAAGCATCAATAGAATTCAGTTATTAGATTATATTTTTTATTGACATCTAAGGGATTTGAGATTTATTTTAGTGGTAGTTGATTCTCCCATCCCCTCTTAGTTACTCCTCTTATATTTCAAACAATTGGTATCATAGCTTTTGGTGCTTATAGAGAAGGTTTCAAGGGCCTAAACTAAATATCAGGACGTCTTACAAAAGAGAGATTCCAAAGCTAAACAAAGACAATTTTGCAGGATGGCAAGGAATTATGAGGCTTTACCTAACTACCATCAGTGACTCAAGTTGAAAATATCTTGATGAAGAATACAAAACTCCCATTGGAACATTATTAGTTGAAGATATTGCTAAGAAAAAGAACCATAACATCATGATGATTGATATTGCATCTTCTCTTAGCCATGCTAAATTTGATGAGGTCAAAGACTGTAAAATTGCTTATGATATGTGGAACAAACTGAAAGAAATCTATGGAGGAGATGAAAATGTAAGAAGAGCCAAAGCTGAAAGCCTTAGAGGAAAATTTGATCAAATGAGGATGAGAGAAGATGAAAATGTTGTAAAATATGTGGAAAGAATCAAACCCAATATAAGTGCAATCAATGCATCTAGAGGAGACATCAAAGAGGAAACTGTTGTAAGTAAAATACTTACAACTCTTCTTCCCATCTATGCAATTGGAGTATCTTCTATTCTAGAAAAGAGATGAGATCCAAATAATAAAATAGGCTTGGATGCCCTAGTTAGAAGACTGATAGCTTTTTAACTAGACAACATTGACAACTATGTTCCTACTTCCAAGAATATTGACTCTGCATTTGAAGCTAAACTCTTACTCAAAGAAAAGTGCAAGAAAATAAAAGACAATCAATCAAGAAGTGAGGAAGAAAATAACAAAAAATTTTATAGTGATATTGAAATTGTTGAAGCCCTACTTGCAAAGAAATATTCCAGGAGTAAAGGAAAGTATAAAGGTAAAATCCCTCTAATCTAATTTTTTTGTGAAGAAATTTGTCATATTGCTGCCAAGTGTCCAAACAAAGAAAGCAAATATGAGAACAAAATCTACAAGTAGAAAGGAAAGAAGGAATTCAAAAGTCACAAATCCTACAAAGACAAAGGTATGAAAACTTGTTTTATGGCTAAAGATTATGATGATAGTGAAAATGAAATAGTGTATATTGTTGTAAAAGACAAATCTAATGATGAAGGAGATAAGATGGCACTTGCCTCTCATGTTAGTAAAAATGATACATGGATCATAGATAGTGGATGTTCTCATTGTATGGCTAGAGATAAAAAAAAATTTGAGCACTTTGAAGACTACAATGGAGGCAGTGTAAGGTTTGGAAACAATGAACCCTGTTGCATAAAGGGAAAAGGTCGTATCTCATTAACTAATGAACTTGTTTGTGATAATGCCTATTGGGTTAAAGGACTAAAACATAATCTACTAAGTGTGGCATAGCTGAACAATATTGGATTCAAGATAGAATTCATGAATGGAAAAGCAAGATTATTGGATGACAAAGGAAATCTGATTAGATCAGGCAAGCAAATAGAAGGTAACCTATTTTATCTTGATCTTGGTGATCATTCATGTTATGACACAAAATATTATGTCATCTAAAATTTGAAAATATGGTAAAGATAATAAAACTTAGAAGTGTATGAGGTATCCCTAGTTTGAAGAAACCTGAGGTTGGATTGTACAAAAATTGCCAAATTGGTAAAATGGGAAAGACCAATTTTAAGAGAAATAACTATCAGTCAGAAGATGTCTTGGAAATTGTGCATACTAAATTATGTGGACTTATTGGAATAGAAAGTTAGAGTGGAGAAAAATTCTTCATTCTTTTTGTTGATGACTATTCTAGAATGATGACTGTGATGTATCTAAAAGAAAAATCAAAAGCCTTTGACAAATTCAAATGGTATCTGGCAAGAGTAGAAAAAGAAATTGGAAATAGATTGAAATTCATAAGATCATATAGAGGTGGTGAATTTATCTCCAATGAATTCAATAATTCTTACATTGAAAGAGGAATCAGAAGACAAGTATCAGCCCTTGGTACACCTGAGCATAATAGAATAGTTGAGAAGAATGTTGTTATCAAATACTGGAAGGAAGCTATCAGCACTACAATTCATACTTTGAACTAAGTTTAGTTGAATAATGACTCAAATAGAATAAAACCCCCTATGAACTATGGTATGGGTGCAAGCCCAATGTAAGTGAGTTGAAAGTATTTGGCAAAAAATGTTATATCTTGAAAGAATCTAGAAAAGGTAAATTTGATGTAAAAGGTGATGAAGGTATATTTATAGGATACTCCTACACAAGTAAAGCATACAAATATTTAAATTTGTCCACTCATAAGTTAATAAAAAGTGCACATGTAAGAATTGATGAGTTTGCAGAAAAGATTGAAAAAGAAAGAAGAAACAAGCCTAAGGATTGTAGGAGATTTGTCCACCATGAACTTGATACATTGCCAACCATATTTGACAAAAAGGAGACTTCATCTCCTAAGCTTCCTAAATCTCCAATGACTACTGAGTTGAAGGAAGTGCAAATCGAGCCATAGGGACTCAAGTCACATTTAGAGGCTACTGAGCTAGTTCAAACTGAGTTAGAAGAACCTTTGTCATAGATAGAAGGACCTGAGCCTAAAGTCGAGGTTCAAAATAAAGACAGTGGAATTCACTTAAAAGCCAAAGAACCTGTATTGGCCAAATATGTTAGAAGGCATCATGTACCTTATTAGATCATTGGAGATAAATCAAGTGGAACAATCAGAAAAGGAAAATTAAAAGGTACATGTTTACTTATTGAATTTGAACCTACAAGTGTTAAAGATTCCCTAGAAAATGAAAGTTGGATTGGGGCTATGAATGAAAAGATAGAATAGATAGAAAAGCACAAAACTTGGACTCTTGTTCCTAGGCCTCAGGATAAAAGTGTGATGGGTACAAAATGGGTATTCAGAAATAGATTAAATAAAGATGGAAAAGTGTCAAGAAACAAAGAAAGATTGGTGTTAGAACTCTACTTGCATATGCAGCTCGTAGAGGATTCAAATTATATCAGATGGATGTTAAATATGTATTCTTGAATGGAATTCTTGATGAGGAAGTCTACATTGAACAACCAGAAGGTTTTGTAGATCCTAATAAAAGAGACATGATTTAAAAATTACGCAAAGCATTATGTGGTCTCAAACAAGCTCCTAGAGCTTGGTATGAAAAATTGCATAACTATTTGAATTAGACTAGTTTTCAAAGAACAAATGATAATATTAATCTATATATCAAGGAAGGACTAGATAAGAAGATTGTGTTGGTAGAGATATTTGTTGATGATACTCCATTTACAACAAATGATCACTTATGCAAAGCATTTTTAGAAGAAATTAGTAAATAATTTGAGATGTTCATGTTTGGTCAGATAAAATTCTTTGTTGGATTGCAGATACAATAGAAAAAAAATGGTATTTATATCACTCAATCTAAGTATATCAAGGAGATACTGAAGGAGTTTGGAATGGAAGATTCAAAAAAAGTTGGAACTCCCATGTGTATTGGGAATAAGCTTACCAAAGATGATAACTCCAAAGAAGTAGACTAGACCTTGTATAGATCAATGATCAGGAAATTAGAGTATGTAGTACATACAAGGCCTAACATTGTCTTAGCAATTGGGATAGTTGCAAGATTCTCAACAAAACCTAGAGAAAACCACATGATGACAATCAAAAGAATCATGAGATATCTAAAAGGTATTGAAGATTATGGCCTATGGTACAAACTTGGAGGTAATTTGGACTTAAAGGTGTTTATTGATGCTGATTGGGCAAGAAGTCTTAATGATAGAAAAAACACTAGTGGTGGAGCATTCTTTCTTGGTAAAAGACTTGTATCTTGGACAAGAAAGAAACAAAATTGCACATCCTAATCCATATGAACAATAGAGTTTGTGGTAGCACTAGTAAACTATTCTAACATTATTTGGTTCAAACAATTGTTTGGAGAAATGAAGGTTGAAATCAAAGAGCCAGTAGTCATATATTGTTATAACACCAATGCAATCAACATATCAAAGAATCCAGTGATGCATTCCAAAACAAAGCACATTGCTATAAAATATCACTTTGTAAGAGAATTAGTACAAGATAGAGGAGTTAGATTGGAATATGTGAATGCAAAAGAATAGATTGTAAACATCTTCACCAAGCCATTTCCTAAGGATGCATTCTTGTATCTAAGAGGTAAGCTAGGGTTCATTCCCCTATTTGAAGCTCACTAAATGGAGTTTAGTGATGCATCAACATGAACTAAGTTGAAGATCAATTAGTTGATGTAGTATTGTCAAGCAAATATTGCAGATGAATCAATGCTAAAGGTACATTGATACCAATGTGAACCATTGTCTTTGGCATGTGTTTTCAAAGAGCGAGAAGTGTATTGTTATATCTTTCTCAAATTTTATCATTTCCAAGAGGAAGAAGTTAAGTAGTTCCTTCACAGAGGGAGAATACTACAATGTATGAGAAGCTTTCTATGTCAAATCAAAGAGGGAGAAACTTTTTGATAGAGGGAGAAAAGTTGAAAAGCTCACACTAATGGAAGGAGTCTTGTCTTCAAAATTTCATTGTACTATGACATGTTGTGTTTACATCAATGCCAAAGAGGTAGTTTGCTAGATACAATTGATTAATTCTATGTTATATTTGATGTTACAAAAATTTCATATCAAATGATAGTCAGTGTATGTCGAGCTCACTTAGTCAGTGAAGACAATTTTTTTTTCTACCAAGCATTCCTAAGTTTTCCCAGCACAGAAGATAGTGTTTACCAAGTTTACTCAAACATCGAAGGAATTCATGTAGGAAAAGAGTGTTAACTGAGCTCACCTCGTTAATGAAGGAAAGTTAAAATAGAGTTAGAGTTAATCAAGTTCACTCAGTTAGCAAAGAATTTTCATAAGTTTGCAGTGTTAACCAAGCCTCTATTGGTTAACACAAGAACTCACTTCAGAGTTAGTTTCTACTGAGCTAGCTTAGCTAACAAAAGATTTTCTTATTTTGGCATGTGAACCTTAATTGTTTTATCTATTGGTTCTAGCTTACTATGATGATGAATATTAGTTATTATAATTTTCATTTGAAATGACTTGACAATATTGAAGGTATAAGTAAAATGTCAAGTTGTGATTTCAAAGTGTCAAGGTGTAATGAATGTATTGCAAGGAATGATGAGTGGAAGCAAACTTGAAAGATAAGCAGAATATGCTTGTGGAGCAGAAAAGTGATATTCAATTAGGAAGGATAAAGTATAAGCAAAAACTAAGATTTGTAATCAGCAATTTACTTTCATCTCAATCAGTTCATTTCATTGTTACTCCCTAACCATTGTAGCAGTGATCTAAAATCTCTTAACAGAGTTGGTTTAACAACTATTTGTAAATCCTCTAGCAAGGTGGAAATTCTATTGAATTGTTTCAAGACCTCTTACATGGCCACTCCTAATAGGGTGATTAAATCCTTTAATAGGCTCACACCTAATAGTGTGTTTTGTAACCTTTACTAGCATTGGCTCTTAATAGGGCTCACTTTAGAAGAGTGAAAAATAGTAACTAGTTACAATTGGTGGTTTTTTCAATATTGAGTCCCCACGTTAAATTCTAGTGTCATATGCGTTCGTGCTATTGTTTTCATGCTTTCAATTAAGATTAAGTAATCACTAACAATATTTTAAGTTCTACAAAGTTAACATTTTTTACATTTACCAAGCTATGACCTTTTTTGTATGTTTATCGAGCATCAACATAATTTAATTATCAGATTATATTTTGTATTGACATCTAAGAGATCTAGGATTTATTTTAGTGGTAGCTATTTCACCTCTCCCCTCTTAGTTACTCCTCTTATATTTCCAATAGGGACAAGAAAGGATGAACTTTTGAGTTTAAAGTCTTTATTGATGTAGATTGGGCTAGAAGCATTGATGATAGAAAGAGCACCTATGAAGGAGGATTCTTTCTTGGAAAGAGGTTAGTGCCATGTCCGAATAAGATTAGAATTACACCTCTCAATCCATAATAGAGGTAGAATATGTTGTTGCAACAATTAATTATTCCAACATAGTCTAGATCAAGTAATTGTTGTTAGCAAAAAAGGAAGAAATCAAGGACCCAAAGGTTATCTACTATGATAACAAAAGTGCAATCATCATATCCAAAAATCTAGTGATGCACTCTAAGACAAAAAACATTGCAATCAAGTATCATTTTCTAAGAGAATTAGTTCAAGATAAAGAGGCAATATTGGAATATGTAAACACAAAGGAGATGGATTCTGACATATTTTCCAAACCATTACCTAAGGATGCATTTTTATGTATTAGAGGAAAGCTAGGGGTCATTCCCCTATCTGATGCTCACTAGAGTACAAATTAGTGATGCATCAACCTAACTACATTGAAAATATATCAAGTTGATACCAAGGAGTCAAATCTTATTGCATATGAATTAGTACATCAGGTACATTGTAAACTTATTGTATAAATTCTTTGGAATTTGATTGCAATGAGGACGAGATTGAATATGTCATGTTCATATCAAAATAATTGATGGAGATTATTTTCACAAATTAGAGGAAGAAACTTTTATATCAGCAAGAGGGAGAACATGATCAATTGGAGTTTGAAGATAACATATTAGAGGGAGAATCTTAGAGCAAGTTTGCATGAATGAAGAATCAGAATGATACTAAGGATATTATAAAATCTTATAAATAATTTTAATTTCTCTAAGTTTCCTTTGCTTATGACATGTTGTGTTTCCATCAATGCCAAAAAGGGAGATTGTTGAAAACAATTATTCAATTTCATATTGTCATTCATTTTAGACAAATGTTACATTCTAACAAAGCACTAATAGTAGTAATTGAGCATAGAAGACTCCAATATCAGTCGAGTAGAAGCTCATAATAAGCCAAGTGCAGTGATAAAGTGTAAGCTGAGCTAGGTCATTAATTGAATGATTCCTATGTAAATTGGATTAGGTTGATTACCAAGGAACTCAATGGTAATCGAGTGACCTAGTTTTTGTATCAGTCAACCTTGAGCAGAATAATAAATTGTCTATTATTGTTATTTTGCAAGCTGACATAGTGGATGTTAATAATTTATTTGTATGTTAATATATGAAACATCTATTAGAATATATAGTCCACCAATGTAACAGGGGGGGTGGGGGTGGGGGGGGGTGGGAGGGTGGGTGGTGAATTAGTTATCCAACTATTATCATAATTATAAACCTTAAAATTAACTTAACCATGTGAACAATATAATTAGAAACCACAATAAGATACTCATGCACAATAATACCAGCTATTTTAACTAGGGAAACCTTTGATTAGAGGGAAAACCTTGGTGGGGATGGTACCCACAAGATGATGTACTAATATAAATATTCCTTGTTAGAGGATGGACTATGTTAGGAGTCTATAACAACATTCAATGCATATCAATCCCTCTTAGGTGATTCCAACCTTATTAGGAGTTGTGGAAGGTAGATGTACACAGTATGCAAATAGCTTCAGGGGCAAGATGAATGCACCCAATGTGCAAATGATCTCTATATTATTCCTTGTAGGAGAATAGTTTTGAATTGTACTTCCTTCCTCTTTCTCTATCCTATTAACTTGACCTCCACTCCTTCTTATAAACTCTAACTCACATACATCAATACAATTTTCTCCTTTTCTCACTTCCTTGATTACTTCTCATTCAAATAATTGATCACACAGACACTTACAAAAAGGAGAACATCTTTCCATTATACCCTATCTTTGAAATAATTCCTTGAGTTAGCCTTTAGGATTTTCCAATTAATTAGAATAAGATAATTAATTAATTTGTAATTATAATAGCATTGTCGGCTCACATTCTATACAAAAATTCACACATGTGACTTTAGGAGTTGTAAACTCACTAAAATCACTATTAGAATGTCTTTTGTTAGTGATTATCTACACACCACTAGATTATATCTCTACTAGAAGATATAATAGGATCATCATAAACTAATTTCCATGCACTCTATCTCTACACTACTCTCTATAAATCACTTATAGCTTATGTAAATCTTTGACTCAAATAATGCATATTTAACCTTGTCATTTGGACAGAGTGTGGAACATGTCCTTAACCATTCTTAGCTCATACATAAAATCTTTTATCCATCCAAGTATGATCTTTGTTTGCTATTCTATTAGTCTTCATAGAATTAGTGCTACGTTGACATCAATGAAAAACATAGTCATGAATGCAACATGTCAGTGCTCTCCAATTCTTAAGATACTCCCCCAAAGACAAATAATTAGAATTCATGATAACAATATTCCCTTTCGGCACTGATGGCAACATAGATGAATAACATCTAAGTTGCAAGCATACCAAACAATACTCTATTGATGTTGTTGTTGTTCTCATCTTTTCAAATCCTCTTCATTAGTTAAATCTAAAATCCTTTGAAACACTTCTCTATTTTGTATCTTCATGCTAGCTATGTCCCCCATAGAAATATTCATGAGTATTTCTAAATCTCCCTAATAGAGATATGCAACTATCTCTACTATATTCAACTAGATGATGTTTTTCATGCACTCTTTTACCCCATTGACATCAATGAAAAAGGCCTCATTATGTCAATTATTTGGTCCAAGTTTTCAACTAGATCAAGTGTCTAAAGGCACTATTTAATACCAAATACTAAGATTCCTTAATGACTCTTCTTATTAGAGATACTCCTTCATACAGGAAGCATCAAAATTTAGTCTAGTCAAATAGTAGTACTCTTTATCACTAAACTGATGCAATCTCTGCATTATCTACTTTGAAGTAGGTAGGGGTATAACCCCAAGAATACATGTCAAGTAATAAAATGTATCTTAAGGTAAGGGCTTCATAAAGATATCTACAATATGATCTTTAGTACTTACATACTCCAATCTAATCTCCTATTTTTCTAAATTCTCTATCAAAATATGATACTTAATAGATATATGGGTAAGTGCAAGAAGTTGGGTCTCACTTTTGGACAAAAAGTAGTGTTTTTTGTGTTTTCTATTTTTTTTGTCAATTGATGTCAAATTTTGAGGCATTTAGAGATTGAATATAAAAGAACTTTAGAATAAAATTGTAATTCTTAGAATCAACTTTTTGAATATGTAATTAATTTGTGTATGCATATGATAGATTTATTTTTTGGTATAGATCTTTAAAAACCACTTTTTTGAAGTACCTTTTTTGGACCATACCACACTTATTTACGAATGCCATAATTCAATAAAAATAAATGAATTCTTGTAAATCCTTTTCAAGGATGTTAGCTAACATAAAAAGATTGATGTAAGTAGTTTTTTCTTAATTTTTTATTATTAATTTTTTATTGGCTATAAAGGTAAATTTTAAAACCTCCCTTGTATAGACACCAAAATTTGATCGAAATTTCACTTTCTTCAAAAATTCCTTTTTTCTTAACTTCAAAAGAGTTGTATGTAGATTGATGATATATAAATTAGTTTAAGAAAAACTATAACATAAAAAAGTTATTAAAGTTTTAGTGAGCCTCTCTATTTTACACCTATGATTAAGAAATAATGAAAAAATAGTAAATAAAATCATAACACCATAAAAATAATATTTCTAAAATCTAGATAGCGAGAACTCTAATGGGTTTTTGTTTTGTAAAAGAATTTGATCAGGACGACCCTCTAAAATTATGGAAAGGCTTGAATTTGATAATTCATTGCCTTAGCCAAGCCTATCCTAAACCAAAATTCTAGGTGGCAGAAAAAAATCCCACCCCATGTTGTAAGAAATGGGTACCCATTTTTTGTAATTCAAAAAAAGGGTGTTTATTTTGAAAAAGTAAAATTGACATTTTAAATCCCAAAAATAAAAATAATTTTTTTTTTAAGAAACAAACCATTTAAAAAAATAAAAAATGGGTACAAAATTTTCAAAATCGGGTTACCATGTTTTCAAAATCGGGTACCCATTTTTTATTTTTAAAAAATGTAATTTTAAATTCTTTTTAAAAATGGGTGTCATTTCTAAAAGAGCATGATCTCAATCCATGGACTTCCATGTATTTGAGACCCAACTTCTTGCTTCCACCCATATTCTTAGACTTAGAATGCCATACAAGATTCTTAGACATACTCGTTGTACTTGTGTTATCATAGTATATGATAATAGGTTTTGAGAATTCTTTTCTAATATCTTTTAGTATGTGTTTAATCCTCAGAGGTAATCCAAATCTGAAAGTCTCAGAGGTAAGCTTAATGATATGAGAATGCAAGAAGGTGAGAATATTTCTTAATATTTCTCTAGGATAAAAGATGTTGTTAATGCAATAAGAGGAGCCATTGGTAAAATGGATGATGATACTATACTAAGAAAAGTTTTGAGAACACTTCTACCCATCTATGCTATTAGAGTTTCTATAATACAATCAAACTAAGATGTGTACAAGGGAATGATCTAACTCTTGAAGGTTTGGTGGGTAGGCTTACTAATTTTGAGTTGTAAAATTTTGATAATTAAAAACCTAAAAATATTGAATCTTCTTTCAAAGCTAATATGTAATTGAAGGAACCTGATGAAAAGAAGAAGAAAAAAAAGAAAAAATATGTATCCAATGATAGTGATATAGATGAGGAGGATGTAGATTAAGTTGAAGTGCTACTAGAAAGAAGATTTCAAAAAGGTAAAGGAAATTTTAAAGGTAAATTACCTATCATTTGTTTCGATTGCAATGAGGTTGGTCATATTTTTGCTAGATGTCCAAAGAAGAAGAACTACAAAGGTGGCGACAAGTACAAAAGTAGAAGAGATGAAGACGTTAAAGTTTATAGAGATAGATGAAGGAAGTCTTGCTACATTGTTGTAGAGGAAACAAGACATGAATCTGATGAACATGATGATGAAGTGGTGTATGTTGCAATGAAGGATTAATCTGATGAAGATGAGGCAAGTACACTTGTGTTTTGTGGGAACAAGAATGATAGATGGATCATTGATAGTGGATGTTCACATCACATGAATGGAGATAAAATTAAGTTCATTACCTTAAATTATTATGATGGAAATCATCTAATATTTGGTAATGATGCACCATTTTTGGTAAAAGGAAAATGTTCTATCAAACCCACATAAAAGATTTTTTGTGACAATGCTTACTATGTTGAAGGACTTAACTATAATCTATTGAGTGTGTCAAAACTAAATAATTTAGGATGTAAGGTTGACTTTCAAAACAATATTTATAAGATATATGATACTAATGAAAAATTGATTGGAAAGGATGATCAAACTAGGAGTTATCTATTCTACCTTGATATAAAAGATGCTACTTGTCTAGTTGTAAAATTTGATGATGTGTGGCTGTGGAACAAGAGGTTATTGCATGCTAATTTTGATATCTTGGTTACTATCAATAACATGAGAAAATTTAGAGGTTTACATAAGTTGAAGAAGCCTAATAATATAATGTGCAAACAATGTTAGTTAGGAAAAATGACAAATTCAAGTTTTATGAGTAAAACTCCTACCTCTAATGGAATACTAGAGATTTTTTATACTGGCTTGTGTGGATCAATTAAAGTGTAAAGATACAAAGGAGATAAGTACATTATTCTTGTTGAGATGACAATTATGTTTTTGAAATAGAAATCTAATGCTTTCCAAATGGTTAAGCGGTACTTAGCAAGAGTTGAGAAGAAAACATTTAAAAGTCTAAAATGTTTGAGATCTAATAGAGGAGGAGAATTTACATTAAATGAGTTTGAGATGGTTTGTAATGGAAAAGGAATCAAAAGATAGACATATGCTCCTACAACTCCTCTACAAAATGGAATTACTGAAAGGAGGAACATGTCTGAAATGGACTATGCTAGGACACTCATGATGGAGAAAAATATTGCTTTGACATACTGGAGACAAGCTATAGGGACAACTATCTATAATTTGAACCGTGTACAAGTCAGAAAGGTACTCATTCAACAACTTTTGAACCATGGTATTGATACTCACCCAACGAAAAATATTTTAAGGTGTTTGGAAGCCAATTCTATATTCTCAAAGATTTCAAGAATGGTAAACTAGATGCAAAAAAGTGAAGAAGGCACATTCCTAGGTTATTCCACAAAAAACAAATCTTATAGGTGTTTAAATACTAACACTAGCAAATTTGTGGAAAGTGAAAATGTGAAATTTGATGAATATATAGAAGTACATGAGGCTAAATCTATGAAGGAACCAGAAGAATACAAATCATTTGTATACTTTTATGAAGGTATGCCTACTGAAGAAGGTATTGCAAATCAAGTTACAAACCAACAACAAGTTTCAGTGACTCTCGAGTCACATACTATGAATGTTAAGTTGCATTTATGAACTGAGCTACATTTAGATGATTAGTTACAAAATGAAGTTGGGGAAAATTCTAATTCTTAGTTTAGTGTAAATGAAAGAATTGTGGAACTATATGACAAAGATGTACATAGTGACTCAGAAGTTGAAAGAGTAAATGAAGAAACTAGAGCTCAACAAAGATTGTCCAAATATGTCAAGAGACATCATCCTGCTACACAAATCATTAGAGATAAAGATGCTAGACCAATGACTAGGAAGAAGTTGAGAAATGATACATGTTTTCTGAGCATGAAAGAACCTAAAATAGTGAAAGATACCTTAGAAGATTTGGATTGGAGTAAAGCCATGGAAGAAGAGATTGAACAAATTAAGAAAAACAAGACATGGACTCTAGTTACTAGAGCAAAAGACAAAAATGTGATTGGCACCAAGTTGATGTATAGAGAAAAGCTAGATGTAACTGGTGAAGTTACAAGGAACAAGAAAATATTAGTCTACAAATGATATGCATACGAAGAAGGAATTGACTATGAAAAAACCTTTGCCTCGTTTTCTAGATTGGAAGGAGTAAGAACTCTTCTTTCTTATTCTGCATACAAAGGTTTCAAAGTTTTTAAAATGGATGTTAAATTTTTATTTGAAAATGTTATATTAGAGGAAGAAGTTTGCATAGAATAGCTAGAAATATTTTTTGATGTTAATAATAAAAACATGGTATGTAGATTACACAAAGATTTATATGGTTTGAAGTAAGCACCAAGAGCATGGTATGAGAGACTTCATAATTATCTTGTGAAGATTGGATTTGCGAGGATTGATGATAACATCAATCTTTACTTGAAGATAGAGAAAGGGCAAGGTATATTTTTATCTAAAATTTTTGTTGATGATATCAGATTTGGAGGTCAAGATGATTTATGTAAGTCTTTAGTAAAAAAAATGAATCAAGAATTTGAGATGTCTATGTTTGGAGAGATCAAGTTCTTTATGGGTTTGCAAGTACATCATATGAAATAATGTATATACATCACTCAGCCAAAGTATGTCAAGCAAATATTGAAAACTTTTAGATTGGAGGATTGCACCAATAAGTACACCTATGGTCATAGGACATAAGTTGTCAAAGAATGATGATTGAACTAAGGTGTATCAAACATTATGATTGGAAAATGGAAATATTTAGTACATAGAAAACCTAATATTGCACTATCTATAGGGATAATTGTAAGATTCTCTACTAATCCCATGTTGAAAGATTTGGTGGTTGTAAAGAGAATAATGAGATCTATGAAAGGAATAGAGGAATATGGTATATACTATAAGAAGAATGAAAATTTTTTATTAAGAGGTTATACTAATGTTGATTGGGTTGGAAACATTGATGATAGAAAGAGCACTAGTTGAACAACATTTTTCTTAGGCAAGAGACTGGTTACATGGACTAGCGAGAAACAAAATAGCATTTCACAATCTACTGTTGAAGTTGAATATGTTGTTGTTGTTGTAAATTGTACAAACATTTTATGGATCAAATAGCTACTCAAAGGTATGAAGGGAGAGATTACTAACCCAGTGATACTTTATTGTGATAATACAAGTGTTATAAACATATTGAAGAATCCTATGATGCAAACAAAGACTAAACACATTACAATCAAGTATCATTACTTGACAGAATTAGTTCAAGATAAACAGGTGAAGATGGAATATGTTAACACAAAAGTGCAAATTTTTGATATCTTCACAAAAGCATTACCTAAAGATGCTCATGATTATCCAAGAGGTGAACTAGGAGTGATACCTCTATCAATGACTATCTAAGGAAACAAGAGGATTTCCCTACATCAAACAAGATAATTACCATGTATTACAAATTAATGTAGTGGATCTTACTTTAGGAGCTACCTAAAGTAATCAAAGAGCTAAAACTACAAAATAGTCACAAGCGAGGTTATAAAGAGAGAAATAAAAGAAGTTCATATCTGCATATTAAGATCACAAGTCATTCCAATTATTTTCAAGGAGGGAGATACATACATACATACATACATACATACATACATATATATATATATATATATATAGAGAGAGAGAGAGAGGATAAGGGAGAAATCATAACACATAGTATGAGGGAGAAATTTTGATTGTTGAGAAAGAAATTATTATTTTTGAATACATATACCTAGGAAGAGGAACATAATATAGAGGAAGATATAAAAAGTGATTCAAAGGGAGTCATAAGGATGATTTGATTGTCTGTTGATTAGAACATAACATAATTTTATAATGTATTTAAAGGATGAAAGTTTGTAGTAGAGGGAGAGATTTCAAATTAAGGAATTATTTTTTGGGTATTGTGTTGGTCTTACTATTTCAACTGAGTTAGTTTGGTTGATTAGTTTGGTTTTCCATCAATGCCAAAGAGGGAGATTTTTTAAAACATATTGATACAAGTATGATAAATGTGTTTCAAATATTGTTTTTTCACTAATGTCAAACCTTATATTTTTTGGTAAGACAAATACTTATGTGATTTAAGTAATATTACTTATTTGATTGATGAAGAGGATTTGATCAAGTGATGTAACAATAACACCTAGAGGAAAGATTGAGTTATGATATGAAAAGGAGTACAAGAATTAGCAAAGATAGTGGTATCATAGTGCATTGATAATCTACTGAAGGTTTCAATATTTGGTTGCACTAAGAAAGTTCATAAGAAAAAGTTAAACAAAGTGTGTCTGCCAAGCTTGACCAAATGGACTATAGTTGCTAAGAAAAGTTAGTGCAAGTCGAAAAAAATATCTTTTGGAGCTACGTAAAAGTCTATTTTAGTGTATGCCAAGTAAAATAGTTGATGTCAAGTAAAGTTTATTTAATGCCAAGCACTAGTAAAATTTAGTCATTGTCAAGTGATTTTATGGAGGATGCTCAGAAATGCAGTATATGTTGAGCATTAGAACCAAGTTAATGCCAAGTGTCAACATTATTTGAAAGATCATGAATTCAATGGATTTGATCTGATAAGTTTATTTTCTTGGATTGTGTAAACCAAAATGCAAGATAAGATTGATTAGCTAGTGACACAAAATTCATGGTAAACTATTTTGAGGAAAATTCAAACAGGATTGTAGGAGAAGTTTTTAGAAAGGGATGAAATAAAATTAGAGGTAGATTCATTGAATCCTACATAATATGTCCTAACCCTAAATTGGATGATGGAGAATGAATAACAAAATGTTGGAATTTACAATAGGAAAGGTAAACTTCTTGTGGGGAGGGGGGAGAATCAGTAGTTTAAACTTCTACCCATAGAAACTTTCACCACACATTGATCTTATTCATTCACTAAGTAAACTAAAATACCATGTAAAGCATGTACATCTAAAACATGCAAACAAGAAAACACATATGACACTAGATATGATTACCTAGAAACCCTCCAATGAGAAGGTAAAAATGGGGTGGGGATGACACCCACAAATCTTCACTAATATAGTAATAAAGTGTATCCAATGAAGGTTACAATGTTTGATCATGAGACATGATCTACCATATGAAATGTCTACCCTATTAAAGGCTTACAAAGACTGTTAGCTCTCACCTTGCTAAAGGATTTCAACACCCTGTTAGAACTATGCCTTGTTAAAAGACTTCAACTCATAATTAATGAAGTACCTTGTTAAAGGATTTTGACACAACTTGGTAGGACTACTCTGTAAAGAGATTTGACTAATTCACCTACTAAAATACTTCAATAATGATCATGTAGTTAGCACTTTATTGCCTGATAATAGATCACCTCTAAACTAATGTACCCTTGATCCTTCTTGAACAAATTTCTCTTTGTTGTTTGCTATCTTCTTTATTCTATTCTCCTTTAACTAATTTTTTAATGTATTATTAGATCATAACTCCTTAGCCACCATGAATTCTCTATTTTCACATGAAAGCTTCTCTCCTTGCTCCTTTGTACACCTTCTTCACATCATAGATAGTTTAGGGTTCATCCTTCTTAAGAAGATTTTGATGACTTATGGTTAGGTATGAAGCAATGGTTGCAATTCATCAATTTTGCTACTTAAACATTCCATTTTTATGATTGGCTACATGTAATGCATTGAGAATCCAAATTAGGATTCATCTGTATCTCAAAATATTGTAATTCAATATTTAAGTCATGTCAAAAATGGTTTACATAATTTTTTGTGCTATTACAAACAACTATAAAACAAGTGTCTTACTTGGCATCTGAAGTCTCTAAGACTCGGCATATACTATTTTCTATACTCTAACTTGGCATTTGTATCACTCGACATACACTACCTTCTCAAAACTTGAGTGAATCAACACATGAGTGGCTTGGCACTCACTATAGAATTGACATGCTCTATTATATACATGGTGTGCTCAACATGTACTACTTATTTGGCATGAACTAAGTAAATGACTAAAGTGTGTAGACACTCACTTGTTAAAACCAATATGAGATCAACAATCTCCCGCTTTGACATGAGTGTCAAAAAAACTTGGTCATGCATTAATATCCTTTATTCTTATAGAATAACATATCTTTTATTTGGCTTATATATAGAGCTTCATAGTTTCAAAATTTGGTAACAACTTTTACCTCAAAATATCTCCCCCTAAATTAATAGGTCTATTCTATATCCAAAATTCTATACTCCTACTAAGTAAATGTACCTCAATTGATGCTCTCTAACTTCATGTTATTTTTTCTTGCTCCCCCATATCTTATTCTATCTTTTCTCTTACTCTCTACTCTATATCTTCCTCTTTTTATTTCTCCCCCTTTGCTCATCTCCCCCTTTACTCTCTATCTCCCCAAAATTTTGTATCTCCCTGAAAATCTATATATCTTTGTTGTTTTAATTCTTCCCCTTTTTAAAAATTATGTCAATGAGATTATACACTAATTGTGTATTTGTCCAAAAAGGATTAATGAACATCTAGGATAATTTTGAGTGATGTATCCCAATTTTCACATGCTACATCCAAAGACTTAATTTGGATAGCGAGCTTGGCAGAAAGGTGGACTAGGTCATTTAATGTTGAAAGATTTGGATCTTTCTTCATGAGGTTTTCATCATAGCCTAATTCATTGTGCAAAATTTTCATTTGGGGTGTCAATGTTCTTTGGTTGCTAATCAGCTCAGCCCTTATATTGGCTTCTTCTGCTAATAATGAAACTAACTAACTCTAGGTTTGTAACAATGTTCTGTAGTGCTTTTTCACTTTGAGCTAGTGTCATAGGCAATTTTGCACCTGATGCACTAATCTAACTTTCCAAAATCAAAATGTGGCTTCTAGTCTCTTGTGTGAAGAGTGGTGTATTGCACAATTTTTTGTATAATGAGAAGATATTCTCAAGTACCTACTTCACACTTTCTACCTTTGTTGTCAATGCAACTTCTGTGAGTGCTATGTCACTTGATATTTTCTCATTTACTTTTCTTTGGAATTTATTTTTTTACCATTCTAATAGTTTTGCATTTGTGTCTAGGTCTGTATCACTAACCTTCTCTGCTATCTTTGTTAATTTTTCAATCAGTGGCTTGGTTTCATCTGGATTTGATAGACTAAATGCATATAAAAGGATGTCATTGATATCTTATAATGGTTGTTTCTACCTATGCACCTTTCTAAGTAGTTTGTGTCTTCTTTTTCTTGCTAGGACTTCTTGCAATATGCCCATCTACTCAATTTTCATTGTTTCAAAGTCATACTTTGGTAATATAATTTCTTCATCAAGGCTAACATCACCATATTCTATTACTTCTTTAGCCTTTGATGAGCTCGAGCTCGACACTAAGATTTGCAATGCTGTTGCATTTGTGCTTTACTTTTGATGAACATGACTTGAAGGAGTGTTTGATTCTGGTAAGGTTACTAGGGCTTAAATTGCTACTTGTTCCTTCACCTTAGGTATCAATTCTATCTCTTCAAGCTTATCCTTGACTTCCACAATGCCTTTTGATGCACCTTGTGCTTGTACTATAGGTGTAGATAAGGTTATCTGACCTTTTTGATTCTACTCTTTAGTAGTGGCTTGAGTTTCCACTATGTTCTTTGTAGTTGTATCAAAATTTTTAGATGTAGCCTTAGTTAATTTATCCAAAGTTTTTACATTAGTGACTTGAAGGGTGATGATAGGTGGTTCTTATGAATTCACCTCTTCACTTGTAGTTTTAGTCACTTGTGTCTGCAATTCATCCACACTCACAAATATAGGATTATGACATAATTTTCCCTATAGTGCAGACCGATCAAGTATCTTATTGATATCTTCCTCTATAAGATGATAGATGATCTAAGCTATGACATCAGATACATCCTTAAATTTTATTGTTTTAGCACTTGTTACATGTTGAGTGGTGACATTAGGTAATTGTGTATCTTGTACACTTTGTTCTTCTTGCTGTTGTACCTCAACTGTTGCCTAGTTGTCTGCTTGGATCTCTATATTTCCCTCAATAATGTCTTAATCATTATCATCTTCATTATCTTTCACCACAATAGGTTCCTATTCTCCTATTTTTACTATTTCTAAACCATATGTCACTTTCCACATCTAAGCAAACTTTCACAACATCTTCAATATTATTTTGCAATATGCTAAAGGCTCTATATTTAGGTACAAACCTAACTACATATTTCTTCATGGCCTTAGAAATATTTTCCTTACTTAGTTTAGGGATGACTTGTACAACAGAAGTCTCAATTATTTTTCTTTCCAAATTCAAACAATATTGTCATTTCAACACTCTCATATAAGCTCTTAGGTATTGAGTTGGCAATTTCTAGTGGGGCTTTCTTAAAATTTTCCATCATGGCATATATGGGTTCTTCCACTTGATTTTTCTCAAATTTACCAAGATTATCAAAATCCACATAATTGAATCATATCAAGTCTACATTATTCTTGACATTAAATCACATAAATTTTCTAAGTCTGATAGAGGATCAATACTCAGCACTTTGAACTGGCTATTGTCATCTGACTCTATTTTCTCCCCATCAAATTCTGCTTGTGCAATGCACTATCTTCTCACACTTTTCTACATTTCAACTCCTTGCTCTATTGGTTTTTTCTTTTCTTTTTCCGTTTGTGTAGTAACATGTACACTAACCCTTGTAGTAGGTGCTATATATTTGGGCTAACTCAGCTTGGCTACCTTGTTTTCTTTTATCACTAGTTGGGCCATAGCCTTCCTCTTCTTTTGGTCTATGGGAGTAGGTGCTTCCTTGGCTTCTTCTCCCTTAGCACTTTCAGTCTTCTCCACTAGCTGGTCTTCATCCATTCTTTGTGTTAAGGTAAGTGGTGCTCGTGCTTGGGTGTCTTCTTCCTCTTGATCCTCTTCTTCTTCATCTTTTTCCTACTCGTCACCTTCTCCAAATTTAGCTTTTAATTTCTTCACCAATTTCTCTTTCTTCTTGATAAAAGAGGTAGTCTTTAGTTCCATGGTTATTTTGGATTTGGCCATTTCACAATTTCCAAATGAAGTAGCATTTTGTCTACCTCTTCTGCTAGTAAAATTGTAATAGCTATAGAGGCCTCATCTATATTTATTTCATATCCAAGTGGCCTCACCCATCTCACCCTTGGTGTTGCTTCTTGAGAAAATTTATAGTCAGGATCTACTAGAAAGAAAACATCATCATAATGTTTCTCCACTAGGGATACTAATATTCTCAATCTTTTCTTCATTGATTGCTTAATATCCTCAAAGTAGCTAGTCATAAGTGACTCAAAGTTCTGACCTAATTATTCAATGAACTCACTAATCTATACTACCACTGACCTATTGGTTTTTCATGCAACTATGTGAAATGTAGGAAAAGTGTTTTGTACATAAAATAAAATGCATAACAAAATAGAACCAAACTTGCACTATGCACTCTTTGTCTTCCTTATTGCTCCTAGGTTTTTAACCAATTTTTGTAGTTGTAACTCTACCAGATCATATGTGTTATCTTTCTTGACAACTTTATAACCAACATTTACTACAATATAGGGTACAATATTCAATCTATTGGATTGGTAAAACTTGTGTCAAATAACCCTGACTACAAAGTCTATCAAACGATTAGTAATGGTATCAATATTCATTCCTCTCTTATTCCATATAGCTCTAGTGTTTTTCTCAATAACTTCTTTTGAGTCACTTCTTAGGGTCTTAGCCAATCTAGGGTTGGATACCCTATTACCCTATGGATTATCCTTTTGGTTATCTTGATGGGTCCATTATCTAACCAAAGTGAGTTGTCATGACTTATGCTCAATACTATTTTAATCCAGTCCATTTCGAAAACATTCAAGAAATCTAGGGCTCATGTTAACCCTTTCTTTTCTATAATTTTGTACTCTTCTTTGAGCACACCATTCTCACAAAGTTTGTCATATGCTTTCCTAATCTCCATATCACCTATACTTCTAATTTTATAGTTATAGCATTTCCATACATCTTGCACCATTAAAACATTTAGTGGTATCATGGACAATGCATTGGAGGCGTCTTGTTTGTAAGAAATGTCTGGTATAGCTTTCAATATTGGTTGATTGACCTTGTTACTAAATAATTGAACATTCAAAACTTCCTTTCGCTCTACATTCTTTGAACTCAATGTCATTTTGTGAAACTAGGGTGTATGCAGATATAAACAACGTAACTCAACACTTGATAAATATCTTGTAAGATTCAATGAAATGATGTAGAATCACCACTGAAATCATGTACAACTACTTTGGATGAGTTTTATGATCACCTTCTACTCTCCTTTCTCTTTCTCAAATTTGAAATGATGAAAATGAGTTTTAAATTGATCAAATACCCTTTGAAACCTTGTAATTAATGATGAGTGCTTACATAGTTGTAAGCTTAGCATAAACTAATTTCTAGCTCACTCAACATCTTTTATCATTCCATTTGTTCAACAACCATTACAATCTTAGCATCACCTAGCCAATGTGTTAGCTTGACATCTTCTAGCATTCCACTCAGCAGTCATAGGAAACATTTCATGCTCAAAAATAACATGAAAAACTTAGAGATGTTTCTTGGATTCCAAATGTCATCTTACATGTTTATTCATGCTTATATAGTATTTTTAGTGCTAAGTCCTTTTAGAACTAATGTATGCTATAGCCTATGAATATCAGTCCCACATACCTCTTGATTGCTTTTTTTGATAAGGTCTGATCACCTGACTCATTTGGTGAAGTGATCCCTTCTCCATTTGATGTGTTGCAACCATCCTTTTTCTTCCATGTCTTATTCATATTTTCAACATCTACCTTGCCTTTGCCTTTATCAAATTCAAAACTTGTTTCCTTTGACCTTGTTGGACAATAGTGATTGATGTGACTAGTCTTCAAATATCTAAAAATGTGGTTTGACTTAACCACTTTTTATAGTCACCTCTGAAGTGTTTCCTAATGCAATTTTTAGGAATATGTCCATATTCTTAAAAATAATGATAGTTATATCTTGTGTTATAATCCTAGTTATAAAAGTTATCATTATTCCTTACATTTGTTTTCCTATTTGATGACCACATGGGTTTGGATCTACACTCAAAATATCTATGTCCATACTTCTAATAGTTATAATATTATCCTCCAAATCTTTGTGTGTGCATGGCCTTGGTTTTTCATTCATTTACTTGATATCCATGCTTTTATGCTAGACATTCTCATTTACAATCTTGCTCCTACACACATTAGTATTATTTCCTTTCTTATCACAATTATGACAAGTAGCTTTAGAGTTCTTACCTTTGTTATTCCTTTCTTTAGCATTTTTGGATGACTCTCCTTCTTTAGTGCTTGTGTATCCTAGTCTAGATGTATCATTATTGGATATAGGAGATCTGAATAATTGCTCAAAGTATTTGATGGCTTCATTTGGTTTTTTTTAAACTTTTAGAAAATTCCTTTTCCCTTTTTAGGTTTCTCTTCAATTTCTCATTCTATAGTTTGAAGGTTATTATCTCAATGTCCATGACATTCAATTCATTATTTGGATTCATCATTTGGCTTAGAGTATCCAATTGCATGTTCGAAATATTGGTTAGCTCTGATGACTTTTCTTCCAATCTATTTTTCAAAACTCTTTTCTCATCTTCAATCATGGCTTTTTCTTCCATAGATTTCTTCTTCTATTCAATCACCTCACATAGTAGTATGGCTTGTTTTTCTTGGTCTAACATGAGATTTTAGATTTCCTCATCTTGGGCTCTATTCTTTCATATTAGATCTACAATTGTTGAATCAAATTTATTAGAATCTCCATTTGCAAATAGCTTAGCAGTGTCTATCTCTTTGTATTGTGTGTCATTCTCCTCAATAGAAATTTCCTTCCTTCTCTTTAAATATTTCTTTAGTTCTCTTGCTTCATCTAGTTGATGTAGAATGAGTGGTATTTTAATTCCCTAATTCTCAATGATCTTTCCCAACTTGTAGACTTCCATTTTCAAGATCTTTTCTCAAAGTTGCAAAGCTTCTCTTTGAAAGAACTAGGCTCTGATGACAATTGTTGGAATTTACAATAGGAAAGGTAAACTTATGAGACTTGGGGGTGGGTGTGTACCAGTAGTTTAAACTTCTACACATAAAAACTTTCACCACACATTCATCTCATTCAATCACTAAGTAAACTTAAATACCATGTAAAACATGTATGACACTAGATATAATTACCCAAAATCCCTCCATTGAGAAGGTAAAACTAGGGTGGGGATGACACCCATAAATATTCACTACTACAGTAATAAAATGTATCCAATTAAGGTTACAATGTTTGATCATGAGTCATGATCTACCCTGTGAGAGGTATTCCTTGTTAAAGGCTTACAAAGACTGTTAGGTGTCACCCTACTAAAGGATTTCAACACCTTGTTAGAAGTTTGCCTTGTTAAAGGACTTCATCTCACAATTAAGTAAGTAAACTATTAGAGGATTTTAACATAGCCTATTAGGACTACTCTATTAGGAGATTTAACTGATTCACCTCCTAGAATGATTCAACAATGATCCTATGGTTAGCACTTGATTGCTTGATAATAGATTACCTCTAAACTAATGTACCCTTGATCCTTCTTCATCAAATGCCTCTTTTTTGTCTGCTATCTTCTTTACTCTATTGTCTTTTAACTAATCTTGCAATGTATTCTTAGATCATAACTCCTTAGCTACCACAAATGCTCTATTTGTAGATGTAAACTTCTCCCCTCACTCCTTTGTACACCTTCTTCACATTATAGATAGTTTAGGGTTTATCCTCCTTCAGAAGACTTTGGTGACTTAGGGTTAGTTATGAATCAATGGTTTTGAATCATCAATTTGACTGCTTAAACCTTCCCTTTTTCTGATTGGTTGTATGTAATGCATTGGGAATCCAAATTAGGATTCATCTTTATCTCCAAATATTATAATTCAATCTTTAAGTTATCTCAAAAATGGTTTATGTTGTTTTCTGTTGCATTACAAACAACTATAACAAAAATGTCTTACTCAACATCTAAAGTCTCTGATCCTTGGCATATACTATTTTCTATACTCAAGCTTGACATCTATATCACTTGGCATACACTATTTGCTCGAAACTTGAGTGACTCAGCACATGAGTGGCTCGACACTCATTGCAGTCTAATATACATGTTGTGCTCAACATGTGCTACTTATTCAACATGAACTAAGTAAATGACTAAAGTGTGTAGAAATTTACTTCTCAGAACCAATCTAAGATCAACACAAAATATCTTAATTCTCTATTTATATGGATGGTTGGTTAGAAGAAAGGGTTGTTAGGTGTGAGAACCTAAGGAAGGAAAGGAGTCTAGGGTATTGCTTCATTTAGTGACCTAAGTGAAGAGTCTGCATTGGCATGCTAGGCAAGAAGGCTTAAGGATATGGATGCTTGAAGGGTGAACAAGCTATCAGATTTGAAGTGTGTGAAAGGCAAGTAGAATAGATGACTGGAACAAAGATATGTAATATGCAAATGGAATTTTATGTTTTTATCAGATCCAACCTTACTTTTACTCTCTAATAATTGTATTAGTCTAGGGAAATCCCTTGGATTAAGATTGACCTAACAATCATTTGTAAATCCTTTAACTAGGTGATATTCCAAGTGAATTATCTAAAGTCCTCTAACAAGGCTCACTCCTTATAGGGTAATTGAAATCCTTTAACTGGGTCACACTTAATAGTGTGCATTGTAACCTTTAATAGGGTTGGCCTTTTACAAGGCATCACTTCATAAGAGTGAGAAAGTGTAGCATGTTACTAGTGGTTTTTCCCAAATTGGATTTTTGCATAAATCATTGTGTCAAGTATGTTATTGAATCTATTATGTTTCATGTTTACATTTTGGAAAATTGATTTGACAGTAACCTACAAGTTCTAAGTGATTGCATAATCTTATGGATTTATACATGATGATAAATGTTTTATGGGTTCACTAAGCTATGAAAAGTTTTATTTGTACATCTGGACCTTGAATAAGTTATTCACCCCCCCTCTTAGTTATTCTAAATAATTCCAACACAAAATTATCAATTTCTTCATCATTACCTTCAAATATTATATTATTAAGATATATTACTAATATCAACAATCCATTGTCTATTTCTTTCAAATACAAGGTCCTATCTATCATACCTATAGAAAATCCAAGCTTTTCGAAATAGTTGTACAACCTTGCACACCATGTTCTAGGTGCTTTCTTTAGACCATATAGATTTTTTTCTAGTTTGGATATCATGTCTTTTTCTTCTATCAGAGGGAAACCTTTAGGTTTCTCAATGTATACTTCTTCTTCAAGTTCTTCATTTAGGAAGGTTGATTTTACATCTATCTAATACACATTTAATTTCTTATTCACTACATAAGCTAAAAATATTTTTACTACTTCCATTATGGCTATAGGGGCATAAGTCTCCTCATAGTCCATTATGGCTCTAAATATCCTTTGTGCACAAGTTTGGTTTTGTTTCATATATCTTCTCCTTGTTCATTCATCTTGTTTTTGAATACTCATTTGGTTACAATAGCATTCTTCTATTTAGGCCTTTGAACTAATTCCCATGTGTCATTCTTCACAATCTAATCTAATTCTTCTTTGATTGCTTGAATCCAATGATCATCCTTATAGGCTTCATTTTTACTGTTAGGTTCAACTTGAGAAATCAAACATATCTCTGCATTAGCTATGTTCCTTGTCATCACTCTTTTGTCTTTTCTTCCAATTATCTACTCTAGAAGTTGATTCTTTATGAAATTCCTATTAGAGGTAGGATTTTCTAACTCAATTCTTATCTCATCCCTTGGTTTAGATATTTCTTCCCTTCTTTTGTCAATACTTTTCACATCATTCTGTAGATCATTTTTAGTCTCAAAGAAAACTTCCACATTATGTCTACCAATTTTTGTATAATCCTCTTCTTCATTAGAATTCTAATCCATCATCTTTTCCTAAATTCTAAACTTTTCATAAAATTTTACATTTGTGTATTTAACTATAGTCTTACTTCTATGGTTAAAAAATCTATAAGCTTTACTTATCAATGAATAAACAAGAAACATACCTTCATCACTTCAATGAATGACATTTACTTGCAAATATTTTGAAATACTTTATTGAGGATGAATGACCAAACTATAATTCATAAGGAGACTTATCCATACCCTTTCTAATATGTACTATGTTCATAGTGCACACTATTGTATTGACCACTTTTCTCCAAAATTTCTTGGCTAGATAATTTTCAAACATCATTGCTCTCATTGCCTCTCCTACTTATCTATTTCTTCTTTTAGCAATTCCATTCTTCTCATGGGTCTTGGGTGAAGACAACTATCTTTTAATTCCATTCTCTTCACAAAACATCTTAAACTTTTGAGAGGTAAACTCGTCTATCTAATCTCAAAAAATTTATGTTAACACAAGATTCATTCTCAATTCTATTATTAAATATGTTAAACTTCTCAAATGCTTCAGACTTTTCTTTAAGGAATACTACCCATATTGTAGTGAAATAATTTTTTTTCCTAAAATAATTTTCTCGATAGAATCCTCTTGTTCTTGAGGGACCACTCAAATATGTGTGACTAATATCTAGCTTCTCTATAGTAGTGAACTTCCTAGTGGGAAAACATACTTTCTTCTACTTAGTCAATATACATTCTTTGCAAATAATATTAGTAGGGTTTATTATCTTAGGCATATCTCTAAATGCAAATGTGCTAGTAATGTTTATAATGTTATCAAAGTTTATATGACAAAACCTCCTATGTACCATAACCAATTGTTATGCACTTTTGAAACTAAACATGTTATCTCATTAGGATTCAACTGAAATACATTACCTCTAGACTTTGTTCATGTTCTATTCTTCTTAACATTTTTTATTTGATAATACAAGTCTTTTCTATGAATTACAATAGATACCCTTTATCTACCAACTATCCAACACTCAACAAGTTATTTTTTAATCCATTAACAAAGTAAACATCATCAATGATAGTATTTCTATAAAGAGTAATAGATCCTCTCCATGTGATGTGATATGACACATTGTTACCAACTCTAACAATACCTCCATCATGATTCCTAAATTTAATAAACTTACTCATATCACTAGTCATGTGGTGTGAAAATCTACTATCTTTTATCCAATTAGGTTTCTTTTCAACTCAAGAAACTAGATATTTTTCTTTTCTAATTTCTATATAAAGATCATCTTCTTTAATGGTTACCAATCGTAGCTCATCATTACTTTCTCTCAAAACTTTTTCATATGATTCTTCATCTTTATATGCAAAGAAATGATTTCTAGGTCTTCTAGGATTAAACTTTCCCTTATACTTTTTCTCTCTTTTAGGATATTTAGATGCATAATGAATAAATTCATTATAAGTCCAACATTTAAAGATATTCTTACTATCTAGTTCTCTTCTTGCAAGAAACACTATACCTTCTTCAATTATCTTACCTTCATTACATCTAGTTCTACTATTGCTAGAAAAATGTCCACGTGTGCATACACTTCTTGTCAAATTAGGCCAAACACTTAAGGAACTGAAGGATACTTCAACTCTTTTCAATTCTCTAGATTGTCTCAGACTTGCTTCTATTTATTCTAATCTTCCAAGAAAGTTTTCTTTGGTAAATTTCTTAGTACAGGTTATCAGTAGTTTAATCATTTGAGATTTTTGCTTCAATGTTGGTATCAAATTGTTCAACATCTTCCACACAACCTCATCTTCTTCCTTGGATCCTACATATGATTTGATTCCTACAGAAATCTTAGATATTCTACCAACATAGCTACTTATATATTCATCTTGTATCATTTTAGAATCTAAAAATGTGCATATCTAATTCAGAAATCTTATTCTCTTCATATGATTATCACCTTCAAAAGTAGATCTCTAGAAGAGCTCATACTAAGGAAGAGCTAGATCACATATTACACATAAACAAATCTCTTTTTTCTTCACTGCATTCTTCAAGCTTTTCTTCTTTTACAATTTCCTTCTTGGCTTTTGTAAAAAACTAATAATCTAGACCCATACACAACACATGAGTCTACATCTTATCCTTCCAACTACAATATTTGACCACATAAAATTTAGGACTATGGTTTCTAAAATTATTCACCATTGATCTCCCAAATCTATTAAGCTTTCTCTTCAAGGACAAAATGCCCCGATACCAATTGTTAGAATATATAGTCCAACAATATAACTGAGAGGGTTGGGGTGGTGAATTAGTTATGTAACTATTATCATAATTATCAACCTTAAAAAATCTTAACCATGTGAACAATATAATCAAAAATAAAAACAAGATACTCATGCATAATAACACCATATATGTTAACTAGGGAAACCCTTAATTGGAGGTTAAACCTTGGTGTGGATGGTACCCACAAGATGATGTACTAATATAAATATTTCTTGTTAGAGGATCGATTGTGTTAGGATTTTATAACAACATTCAATACATATCAGTTGCTATTAGGATACTTCAAGTCCTTGTTAGGAGATTCTAATCGTATTAGGAGTTGTGCCAAACCTATTACGAGTTGTGGAAGGTAGGTGGACCCACTATCCAAATAGCTTTAGGAGCAAGACCAATGAACCCACTATCCAAATGTTCTTTGTATTATTCCTTTAAATATAGTAGATTTGAATTTTCATTCCTTCCTCTTTCTCTATTCTATCAACTGGACCTCTACTCCTTTTGATCTTGATACCAAGTCACGAGATTTGCATCCAATAATCCCTTTGACTACTTACTCATATTCAGCAATACACTCCACTCCTTCTCACACTTTCTTGCTTACTTTGCATTCAAACAATTAATCTCACACACTTACAAAAAAGGAAAACATCTTTCCTTTATACCCTATCTTCAAAATAATTCCTTGAGTTGGCCTTGTAGCTTTCCCAATTAATTATAATAAGATAATTAATTAATCTGTAATTGCAATAGAATTGATGACTCACAATCTATACAAAACTTCACACGTGTGACTTTAGGACTTGCACACTCACTGACGTTACCATCAAACTTTATTTTGTCATTGACTAACTTTGCAACACTAGATTATATCTCTACTAGAAGATATAATATAATCATCAAAAACTTATTTCCATGAACTCACTCTCTGTACTACTCTCTGTAAATCACTTATAGCCTATGTACATCTTAAACTTAGATTATGTGTATTTAACCTCATCATTAGGACACATTGTCGAACATGTTCTTAACTATGCTTCACTTGTACATAAAAAAATGCTCCTTACAAGTATGATCTCTAACTGTTATTCTCACAGTCTTCACATAATTACTGCTATGTTGATATCAATGATAAAAAAAAGTCATGAATGCAACATACCAATGCTCTTCAATGCTTAGGATACTCCCCCAAAGGAATACCAAAATCATTCATGCTAACAAGTTCAAATTGTGGATTGAAATATGAAGTTGTGGAAAATGATAAGATGTGAATAAAGAAGGCTATCTGGTAAATGGAAAAATATCCAAGGAGCTGGAAATAATATTCTAATTAGGAAGGATCCAAAGGATAATCTAGAATAGTGATATGTATTTTCAAATCAATTTCTTCATTCACTAGGTCAATCATTTCTACTCCCTAACAATTGTAGCAATGAAGAAATATCTTCATAGAGTTGACTTAATAATTCTTTCTTTTAAATCCTATAACAAAATGGCATTTGTAGTTTGAAGTGTCTTAATACCTATAACAAGGCCACTGCTAATAGGATGATTCAAATCCTTTAATAGGGTCACACCTAATAATATGTTTTTAAACCTTTAACAGGGCTGGCTCATAAGAGGGCTCAATTTAGAGGAATGAAAAGTTGTAACTATTTGCATTGACCTAGTTTTCCAAAATTGGGTTTCCATGTTAAATCCTAGTGTCTCATGTGTTCATGTTGTTTTCTTAGTGTTTTATCTTTCCACAACTAAGTTACTAAAGGTTAATACACATTAATATCTTAAGATTTCTTTGTTAACTAAGTTATAGTAAATAACTAGTTCCAAATGAATTGTGCAAGGATTTTAGATAATAATTTGGAATTGTTTTAGTGGTAACTAATTCACCCAAAATTTCTCAATTACTCCTCTTATATTATGAACAATACATATACATACATACTTACATACATATATATAGATCTATATATACATACATATGGATATCATCCTCCTCACATCACATTATTACTAAAGGTGTCACAAAGAGTTCAGGTAGGAGAAGACAGATTCCTTCATCAACAATAGGTACTTTTCAGACTCAAGGAGAATATAGCTATGGAAAAAACTTGAATGAAACAATAGGCGGACCAACATCATAGTCAAAGAAATTTTGAAGTTGGGGATCATGTCTTCTCGACATTGCAACCTTAGAAAAAAATCTCAGTGAAGAAATAAAAAATAATAATAAGTTGTCTACAAGATATTATGGATGATAAAAAATCATACAGAAGATTGGTAGCATTGCCTACAAGCTAGAGTTTCCACCAACAACAAAGATACATATAGTTTTTCATGTTTCTTATTTGAAGAAGGTAATTGAGCATAATATTCCTACTCAAAAAGTACTACCAGAGCTTGATGAAGAAGGAAGAATAATTTTAGAGCTTGAGTGTATTGTTTGAAAACACATGATGAAGCTAACAAATAGAACCCTCATCCAACATCTCTTCCAATGGAGGAATTTACTAGTTGAAGAGGCCACATAAGAGGATGAGGAGTTCATTCAAAAGAATCCACACTTGGTTAGCATTAAGGACAATGCTTCTTTCAAGAGAGGGGACCTACTATGCTTTTAATATTGGTGTATATGTGGTTATGAATAGTAAAATTGTGGCTATCTTAATTCTTAATTAAGTCATTTTATTATTCTTCTATCATTATTTAGGTAGGTAGGTCAGCCTATGTGTTATGTAGGGTTGTGTCTATTCAACCTAAGCATAATTAGGTATATATAGGAGGTTGTGAGTCTTATTACAAGATGACATTGTGAAGTGTGTCCTCATTAGAGATATTTCAAAGTTTCCCCCTCAAAGTGGCCTATTACTCTCAATTATTATCAAGTATTTTTATAGAATATTTCATATTATCTCTTCTATTATGCAAGTTATTTCATTCCATAGCTAGCTATGACATAGGAAATTTTTTGTTTGAACTTTGATAATATCTTAATAATTTATAATTCAAATAGAGTCAAAGACCCACCTAATATTATTAAGCCTACTATCATGGTGTCCAAGGAATATGTGATGGGTGAATATATTTTAGAGAAAGACAAATTGTGCTAAGAAAAAATTGGATCTAGTGCACACAAATCTATGTGGTCCTACAAAGACTAGATCATACTATGGTGAGATATACTTTGTTTTTTTTAAATTTATATTTCTTTAAGGATTATATGGGTTGCATCTACTAGGGATAAATCACAAGACTTTGAGATGGTCAACATTTATAAGTGAAGATAAAGAATGAATCTAGTTTGAAGATTCAATAGTCAAACATAAATTTAGTTCTTACTTTGAAGAACATGATATATTAAAAAATACATCATCTTCGAGTATGACTCCAATAAAAATTGAAGTAGAAGAAATAAGGAATAGAGTGATACTTGATATTGAAATTGACTATGAGTTGAGGTACATATTATATGTAAAATTTTATAAGAAATTTAATTTTCTCATCTACCTTGAGCTAAGTGTTTTACAATCTTCTATAGAAAATGTTATATCATAAGAGATGATGCAATGGATAAGTTTTATCCTAGAAATGATGAAAGAATGTTTCTTGAATATTCTACTCAGAGAAAAGTGTATAGGTCTTATAATATGAGACTTAGAAAGATAATTTTAAGTGTTAATGAGAAGATTGATGAGATATTTTAGATTAAGAAAAATAAAATTATGTGTTAGATAGTGAAGTGAATTAGATGTATCTACAAGTTAGAATTAGAATTAGAACCATGAGAAAGAGTCATTTGTTAAAAATATTTAGGTGATCATACTACTAGAAGTATTAGTAGTGGCGTGATGACTAGAACAAGAATGAATAGTGTATTTTTATATCATGAGTTGATACTAAGAGAACTAATGAATCATGTAGAGATAAATTATGCATTAGAGGTATGAAAGAAGAGTGAGAATATATTTAAAATAAAAATACATGGGAATTGGATCTTGAGCCTAAAGATAAGATTATATAGGAACTAAATGGGTATTTAGGAATAAAATGAATGAGAAAGGTGAAATTCTGAGGAACAAAGAAGGGTTAATATATTTCTTTTGTACCTAGAGTTGGACTAGTATGATTATTTTTGGTCTCTACCTTCTTCAGTGATAATTTGAGGTGGAAGTATACACTAAGAAACCTCATAGAAATGCTTCGATAGTTAAAGAAAACATATTGGTATGGAGTTTGAAGAAATCACTATATGGTTTGAAGGGACCTCCAAGAGGTTGGAATACGAGGTTAGATAAGTTTATTTTACACTTGCTTTTCTGGAAAAGCAGTACATATAGTAACCTATATTTGATAATTAATTATCTTGAAGGAGAACTATGGTAATTGAAGTATTTTTGATGATATTTTATTTGGTAAAAATAATGAAATTAGTAATTAGATTTTTAAAGAGATGAAGAGTAAAATTGATATTATAGAATAGGTGAGGTAAAATAATTTCTTGGTTTAAAAATATCTATTAATACTTGGGTGGGATTTTTATATCACAAACTAAGTATCTAAGATGAAATTATTGCTAATATTTACAATGAAAAATATTAAACTAGTAGGGACTCCTATGGTGACAAGTTGTAAGTAAAATTATATTAGTGATTTACCTCATACATTTTAGAATAGGTATAGATCTATTCTAGGAAAATTTCAATATATAACTCATAAAATACTATATATATCAAAAAAAGTTTGGATTGATCCATGGTTTCAAGAATAACCTCATCAAACACACTCACGAGTTGTAAATGTTATTTTTATATGTTCAAAGAAAACACCAGTTCACAGTTTATGCTATGATAGGTCCAAATATTTGACCACGTATGGTTATAATGATGAGAATTAGTAAGATAATCTTGGTGATGACTAAAGAACTAGTAGAGGAGCCTTATGCCTAGGAGAGAGATTGGTTTATTTGTTGAGTTACAAACAAGAATGTATATATCTTGTTCACTATTGTTGTAGAGTATGTTATTAGTCCAAATGATTATAATCAATTGGTTTGGATGAAGAAAATGTTCAAAGATATTTGTATAAGTATTAACGATCCTATTGTTATTCAATGTGGGAATATAATTATTATCAAAATTTTGAAGAATCTAGTGTTTCATTTTAATGAAAAAAAATATATATATGAATTATCATTTGTTTAGAGAAAGTGGAAGAGATGAAAAATATTGGAATATGTAAGAATTGAGGAATATATTGGTTTTAGTTATCAGTTTGTCCTCCTAGTTTGGTTGTTGCCTTGAATCTTTAAAATGCCCAATGTTTGGAGTAGCACAAGGATGTTACCAATAGATGGGTTAGTTTAGGTTTTCTTTCACTACCATCTGAATTGAAAGGCATAGTTCCCCTATCTTAAAAAGATTTCCAATGAATGATTTTTTAGTAGATCGGGGGTTTTAGGGGGAGGCTCTTAAATAAAGACCAATCGATGACACAACTAGGATTCTCATAACCACAAGAACCCCAATAAAAATGAAGGATTTGGATAGCCCATAAAACCCATTAAAATGACAATTATAAGCTATCTTTCATATTATTGATTCTACTTTAACTCTAAGTCCTAATCTATCCTCACTCCTACTACTACTACTACTACTATTGAATGCAAGGATGCAATGCAATCAAGGAAAAGATATAGAATGTTAGAAATATAAGAGGAGTAATTGAGAGTGGAGGGGTGAATCAATTACCAAAAAAATAAATTTGAGATCCTTTAGATGTCAACACAGAATATAAAGCTTTACTAAAATACTGATGCTCAACAAACACACAAGCACTCAATTTACACTAGAAACTGATGTAACTCATTAAGCACTAAAATAGAAATAGTAACTTGGAAAATTCTTAACATGTAAATTTTTTTATTAACCTTACTTAACTTAGTAACATTAAGATTTAATATGGAAACCCAATTTGGGAAAAATTACCTATCGCAACTAGTTACTAATTTTAACTCTTCTATAGTGAGCCTTGTTAGGAGCCAACCATTTTAAATATTAAAAAATAAATTTTTAGGTGTGACTCCATTAGAGGATTTAATTAAACCATTAGGAGTGGCCTTTTTAGAGGTCTTTAGACACATTAATCTAGAAATTCCACCTTGGTAGAGGATTTAGAAATAGCTGTTAAGCCAACTCTGTTAAGAGATTTAGATCATTGCTATAATGTTTAGAGGGTAATAATGAGATGAATTGATTTCTAGTGAAACTAAATTACTAATTATAGATCTCAATTCTAGCTTGTGTACTTGATCCCTTCTAATCAAATGTATCTGTATAGCTCCATAAGTATTTTCTACTTATCCTTCTAGTTCATTTCCTTTAAGCATCTTTAAATCTTCTATTTTCTTCCACACATTCAATCCTCAAGCTGACTTTATATTTTATGTCTTGCACATAGTCAAGTGAGCTTGAATACAACTTAAAATAATTAATATTGATGTCCCCAGTTAGCTAGAACTAACAAACAAATCAATTGAACTCAATATGCCAAAACATTAAAATCCTTTGTTGGTCAATCCTGCTTGGTAAACACTAACTTAGAAATGATTTTTATGTGTTACCTAAGTGAACTTAGTTAACACTACATCCTTAGAAAGTTCCTTTGGTAATTGAGTGAGCTCGATTAACACTGATTCTATCTAACTTTTCCTTCATTAACCAAGTGAGCTCAGTTAAAAATCAATCTTATATATAAACTTCTCTTTATATTGTGATGTGGAGCCTAATTAGACTTAGAGGTTTATTTAGCATGATTTCCCTCTAGATTATTTCTATAGGGGTTTGACAACAGCGCCCCCAAGATGGCGTCAAGGGGTAGCACCCCTGTAGGGTTCTAGGGCAGTGCCCCCAAGATGTGGTCAATGTGTAGTGCTCCCTATGGGGTCTTGGTCAATGCCCTTATATTGTAAAAGGTGCTAGCTAATAGTTTTCTATTATTCTAGCCCTAATTTTGTAAGTGGAAAATGCTTGTATAAAAAGGCTTAGGGTTAAGGATTTCATGATGAATTGTGATATTTTAGCTTCTTGATGCGGTATTGAGCTGTAAGAGATTACAAATTATAATTAGGTCATAATCTCTAGATAATAATAATATTGGGTATGTGCAAGATCATGGTCAACCAAACTATGCTCTTAAGTGGCAATCAAAAATTAAAAAATTAGGATTATGTCAACTTACGTGCAATTTTCTACTTGTTATTAACTTTATGTCAAAAATTTGAGATAAAAGAATGTATAGAAAATTGAATCTAGTTTTTAAACTACTAGGACTTTTCTCAAAAAAATAAAAATTGATTATTCAAAATTTTGAAATTTAATGTAATATTGGAAAAATTTCAGAACAAAAATAAGAAGTAGACATATGTCTAACCACCTTAATCAAAATCAAATGATAATATATTTTAATAATATTCTAGATATAAGTAGTAGACTCATTCCTGGATGTGACACATATTTTTGGGTATTTTTATTCTAAATGAATAATTAATAATTAATTTTTGACTTTATTATTTTTTGAATAAAAAACTCTCGTGTTTGACCACCTTAACTAATTCAAAACTCTGCAAAATTTAATTTTTCATTTTTTTCTCCTTATAGTAGAAGAAACATAGAATGTGATGCATCTTTTGGATTTAAATAATGTTGTACCATTTGAAAGTTATAGTTATTTTTCAAGTAGCATCTCAGTCAACACATTATATGTAACTCCATTAGAAAATAAGTAATAATTACTTACTAAACTCATAATTTGACAAACTTTACATTTATGGAAAGATAAAAACATTCTTAAGAAATTCTTTTCATTTCATCAAATTTTGGTGAAAAAGAAGTTGTCATCTACATGTTTGAAGTAAAAATCACATAAAAATAGGCCAAAAGCATATTTTTAGGATTTTTTAAAGTTAACCATATAGGTTTTGTATCAAAAGATATAGTAGACCTTATAAAGATATTAATTGTTTTCATTTAGTATCAGAGTGGGTGGAAAAAAAGTTGGAATAGATTTTGAAATAGTTTGAGATATTTCAGAACTACAAATTTTTTAGATCGCCACTTTTTGGCACACCATGATCCTACACATACCCTATTATACTTGTTGTTGGTGGACATAGCCCAAGGATTGGGTGAACTACATTAAATCTTGGTCTCCTATCTTCTCTTTTATGCAATCTACTATTTTATGGTGTTGGGTATATTTGCATGTAACTATTATTTCTGTCAGAAGTTAATCCTAACAAGAGGTATAAGAGCTAGAAGGTCATCATTAAAAAAAAAAATTGGACCATCATCACTTTTTTGGAAATCCTCTGTAGGAAGGTCTCATGTTTGAGTGGGAGTCTCATGATTGAGTTGGAGCGATGGCGGATGACGGTAAGCTGAGGGTTGACAATTTTAATGGGCATAATTTTTAGCTATGGAAAATGAAAATGGAGGACTATCTTTATTAGAAGGATTTATCGAAGCCATTAGAAGGAAAAACCAAGAATCAAGGATTTATGATAAATGGCAACTAGGATCTTTTAGACAGAAAGGTACTTGGAAGAAGTCGATTATGCCTGGCACCATCGGTGAAATTTAATATTACAAAAGTGAAGACAATAGAAGAGTTGAAGCAAACCCTAGCAAAATAGTATGAAAAGCCCTCTACTTCAAACAAGGTATTTCTCATGAAGCATTTACTTAAGATGAAAATGACCAAAGGTGGATCTATTGTGGATCATTAAAATGAGTTTAATACTATTAATAGTTAGTTATCTTTTGTGAGTATCAATTTTGATGAAGAAATTAGGGCTCTCCTTATTTTGTGTTATTTTCCTAAAATTTGGAATGGCTTGGTGATGGTTGTGAGTAATTTTGTTTCTGGATCTAGTACCCTAGAATATTATGATGTTATCGGTGTTATTTTGATTGAAGAAAGTCATAGGAAAACCTCAGGTGGATCTATATTAGGAAGTGCTTTGAACACACAAAGTAAAGGTAGAGTGACTAAGAGAGGAAATAATTAGGAAATTGTGGGAAATTGAGAGGAACGTCAAAGGGGAATAGGTCTCAATCTAGAGGATTGAGAGATTGTTGGTACTATGGGAAATCAACACATAAGAAGAAAGATTTGTTGACTCAAAAGAACAAAAAAGGAGATAAACAAGAAGGGAATAAGGAGGCAAATATGGTAAGTAAAAAATCCAAAGAGAATTCTTTTCTTTTCTCTTTAGAAAGTGTTGATGATTCATGGGTTTTAGATTTTGGTGCTTCATTTCATGCTACACCTCATAGAGGTTAGTTTATTTATTATGTCCAAGAGAATTTTGGGCTTGTTTATTTGGGGGTTAATGAACCTTGTTAGATTGTTGGAAAGGAAGAAGTTAAGATTAAGTTGTAGAATGGGAATTATTGGCTACTACATGAAGTAAGACATGTTCCAAGGCTAAGTAGGAGTTTAATTTTATTTTAATAATAATAATTGAAAAGTTTAAAAAGAATCCTTTGTAGTAGAAAAAGGTGTGAAAGTAGGCACCTTATATCTTTGTACATGTCATATTGCTCCTTCTACTTTGATTTTTTTAGGAGAAAAATGAATGGTCAGAAAAAATTACTATAGTTGAGTAGCGAGAACAAATAGTTGTTGTAGATTATGACATAGCACTATGGCACAAAAAACATGGGTACATGAGTGAGAAAGGTATGAAATTAATTCATTCAAAGAAAGTTTTACCAGGTCTAAGATGTGTTAATATGGATATTTGTGAAAGTTGTGTGTATGGAAAACAAAAGAGAGTGAGTTTTGTGAAGACTGGGAAGGAAAATAAAACTGAGAAATTAGAGCTTGTGCATATAGATGTATGGGGACCAGCTCAGGTATCTTCCCTTGGTGGCTCTCATTATTATGTTACATTTATTGATGATGCAACTAGAAAAGTATGGGTTTATTTCCTTAGATAAAAATCTGATCTACTACAAACTTTTAAGAAATGGAAATGGTTGGTTGAAAATGAGACTCGAAAGAAATTGAAATGTCTCAGATCTAATAATGGTGGTGAATATTGCAGTCATGAATTTGAAAATTTTAGTTCTGCTAATGGTATTTATAGACAAAAGGTTGTTCCAAGGACTCCACAGGAAAATGGAGTTGTTGAACACATGAACGAGACTATAATGGAGCATGCAAGAAGCATGAGCTTGTGTGTAGTGTTGCCCTTAAACATGAGGGTGGAGGCTATTAATAAAATTTTATATTTGATTAATAGAGGTCCCTCTACTCCTTTGGGTAGTGGTATTCCAAAGAAAAAATGGACTGGCAAGAAGGTGAGTTATTCTTTTCTCAGAATTTTTGGTTGTGAAGCATTTGCTAATGTAGATTCTAAAAATAGAACCAAGCTAGAAGCTGAGTCAAAGAAATGAGTATTTTTTGGATACGACATTAATAAATTTGATTATAGGCTTTGAGATTTTGAAAATCATAAAATTATAAGAAGCAGGGATGTCATATTTAATGAGAAAGTGTTGTACAAATATTTGTTGCAACAACATGAGAAGAAAGAAAATGATTATGTAGTGCAAGATGATACTCCAAAAGCTGATCTTCTAGAAATTCCTCATCACCTGCAACAATCGCAACAACAAATACCACACACCTCAGTGAATGTTAGATGGTCAACAAGGATGAGTAGACCTTCAAAATGATTTGCTTCTTCCTTGTATTCTATTTTACTTACTAATGTTGGTGAACCTAAATGATATGATGAACCTATGTAGGTGGATAAAAATATTCAATGGGAATTTGCAATGAAATAAGAAATGGACTCTTTGTTTAAAAATAAGACATGGGATTTATGTAAGTTTCCTGTAGGCAATGAGGCTCTATAGAATAAATGGGTTTACATGTTAAAAGAGGAGGATGGAGGTAAGAAAATATTTAAATACAAGTTAGTTGTGAAAGGATTTGCACTAAAAAAGGGCATTGATTTTGATGAGATATTTTCTCCTATTGCTAATATGACTTCTATTCACATTGTTTTAAGCATTGTGGCTACTAAAGATTTGCATTTGGAGTAGCTTGATGTTAAAACATCCTTCCTTCATGGTGATTTGGATGAAGGTATATATATGGCTTAGCCACAATGATTTGAGGTCAAAGGTAAAGAGAAATTAGTATGCAAATTGAAGAAAAGTTTATATGGCTTGATGCAAGCACCTCGGCAATGGTATCTAAAATCTGACGGTTTTGTGCATGAGCATGCATATAATAAGTGTCATTCAGATCATTGTGTTTATTTTAAGAGGTTGGATGATGACAACCACATTATTTTAAATTTTTATATGTTGATGATATGCTTGCAGCTATGTCTAAGATAGATCATATTAAGGGGTTGAAACACAAGTTAGCACATGCATTTTCCTTTGGTATGAAGATTTGCAGAGATAGGTAGAACAAGAAATTAACATTATCTTAGGCTGATTATATTCAGAGGGTGTTGCAACATTTTTCTATAGAGAATGCTAAAGCTATCAGCACACCTTTACCTAGTCATTTGAAATTGACTAAGGAGATGTGTCCCAAGACACAAGAAGAGGAGGAAAATATATCTAATGTATCTTATACTTTAGTTTTAGGATTCCTAATGGTATGGTATGTACTAAGCCAGATATTACACATAGTGGGAGATTTTAGTAGGTATATGAGTCATCATGGGCTTGAGCATCGGAATGCAATTAAATGGATTCTCAGATATTTGAGAGGAACATCTAGTAAGTGTTTACACTTTGGTGGCTATACTACTAATTTATAGGGCTATGTTGACTTTGATTTGCCAAGGGGTATTGATACTAGGAGGAGTACTATAGGTTATATATTTACTATTGGTGGGGCATTCGTGAGTAAGATTTCTAGGTTATAAAAGGTTAATGCTTTATCCACTATAGAGGCAAAGTATGTTCCTACTATAGAGGTAGCTAAGGAGATGATATGGCTTTAGTTCTTCCTGGAAGAATTTTTACACCCTTAGAAGGATAGTTATTTGTTTACAGATAGTCAAAGTGCCATTAATCTTGCAAAGAATTCAGCTTTGCATTCAAAGAAAAACCACATACAATTGTGGTACCATTTCATTCGATTAGTTTTGGATGGTGGAAAATTAAAGTTGGAAAAGATATATATAAATGATAATCTACTAGATATGTTTACAAAGGTTGTGACAAGGGAGAAGCTAAATTCCATTTTGGCTTTGGTTGGTCTTCTCGACTGAACATAATAAAAGAACAACAAAGTCTAGGGTGGTTTGATATATTCTAGTGGGACCTATAGGATTAGTAGTACTATAATTAGTCTCCATGTGGGAGGTTATTATTGTGGAGTCTAATTAGTCTCCAAGTAGGAGATTAATCTTATGTGGATCCTAATAAGACTCAGAGGTTTATTTGGCATGATTTCCCTCTAGATTATTTCTATGGGGGTTTGGGGTTAGCACCCCCAAGATGGGGTCAAGGGGTAGTGCCCCTGTAAGGTCCTCAGTCAGTGACCCCAAGATGGGGTCAAGGGGCATTACTCCCTATGTGGTCCTAGGCAATTCCCTTATATTGTAAAAGGCATTGGCTAATATTTTTCTATTATTCTAGCCCTAATTTTGTAAGTGGAAAAAGCTTGTATGAAAAGGCTTAGGGTTAGGGATTTCATTATGAATGGTGATATTACAGTTTCTTGCATTCGTATTGAGCTATAAGGGATTATAGATTCTAATCAAGTTGTAATAATTGGATAATAATAGTATTGGACTTGTTGCTGGTGGATGTAGCCCAGGGATTAGGTGAACCATGTTAAATCTTGGTGTCTTGTGTTCTTTCTTATGTGATCTACTATTTTCTATTATTGCTTATATTTGTATGTAATTTTTATTTCTATCTGAGGTTAATCCTAACACTTTGTCACCTGAGTGAACTTGGTGAACACTATCTTCTAAACTAGGAAAAATTTGGAATGCTTGATAGACACAAGAAATTGTCTTGAATATTCAAGTGAGCTTGACATACACTAACTATTAATGATATGACATTTTGTGTAACATCAAAGAGAATACACAAATAACCAATTTTTTTCAACAATCTCCCTCTTTGGCATTGATGGCAACACAACTTGTCATAATATAATAAAAATTTTAGAGAAAGACTAAAGTAAGGAACATATCCTTAGTTTCATTCTAATTCTCATCCATGAGAACTCCCTCTATTAGTTTGAACTCCCTCTGCCCTCATTTTCTCCCCATGTCTACAAACTCTACCTCTTGAACATCTTTGAACAATTTTTTTTATGATATCATGACAAAAAACTCTCTTTCTTTGACATCTTATGCCTAAGACAATATTTAGAGAATATCTATGTATCTCTTGTACTAATTCATATGCAATAATCCCTTTTTTAATGATGTATCAACTGACTGATCTTGAACATTTTTTTCTTGATGCATCACTAAAATTCATTTAGTGAGTTTTAGATAGGGGAATGACCCATAACTTACCTCTTACATACAAAAATGCATCCTAAGGTGATGGCTTAGTGAATATGTTTCCAACTTGTTCTTTAGTATTCACATATTCCAATCTTATGTCTCTATCTTGTACTAGTTCTCTTATAAAATGACATTTTATAGCAATGTGCATGGTTTTGGTTTGCGTCATGCAGTTCTTTGATATATTAATTTTACTAGTGTTATCAAATAAGATAAACATTGGATCCTTGATTTCTAACTTCATACCTACAGAAAGTTGCTTGAACCAAACAACATTGGAACAATTAACTGATGCTGCAACATATTATGCCTCTATTGTAGACTAAGAAATACAATTTTGGTTCTTACTTGTCCAAGACACTAGTCTTTTACCAATAAATAATGCTCCACCACTAGTATTCTTCCTATCATCAACACTTCCTACCCAATTAGCATCTGTAGGGGCTTTCAAATCAAGATTGCTTCCTTTCTTGTACCATAATTGATGGTCTTCAGTACCTCTCAAATAATCCATCAATCTCTTTATTTGTATCATATGGTTTTCTTTAGATTTTTCTAAGAATATTTCCACCATACCAATTGCTAATGCAATATCAGTCCTTGTATACACTACATATTGCAATTTTCCAATCACTGGTTTGTATGTGGTTTCTTCTACCTCTTCAAAATCATTATTCTTGGAAAGATTATGTCTAGTACACATAGGTGTTCCAACTGGTCTTGAATCTTCCATTTAAAAATTCTTCAGTATCTCCTTGATATATTTGGATTGATCTTTCTTCTACTAGATCTATAATCCAATAAAGAATTTTATCTCTCCAAACATAAATATCTCAAATTATTTACTCATCTCTTTTGAAAATGCCTTACATAAATCATCATTTCCTATAAATAAATTTTCATCCACAATGATTTCAGCCAACATAATCTTCTTGTCTGGTCCTTTTTTGATATAAAGGTTGTTGTTATCATTTGTTCTTTTAAAAACACTCTTTATCATGTAGTTATGAAGTGTTTCATACCAAGCTCTGGGAGATCTCTTGAGTCCATATAATGCCTTATGTAGTTTACAAACCATATCCTTTTTTCTAGGATCTACAAAACCGTTAGGTTGTTCTATGTAAACTTCCTCTTCAAGAATTTCATTCAAGAAAGCACATTTTACATCCATTTGATAAAATTTATATCCTTTGTGTGTAGCGTAAGAAAGTAAAGTTATAACTCCTTCTATTATTGTAATAGGAGAAAAAGTTTCACCATAATCAATACCTTCATCTTGCAAATAGCCTTTGTATACTACTTTTTCTTTCTTTTTGGAAACTTCACCATCTTAGTTCATCTTATTTCTGAAGATCTACTTTGCGCCAGTTAGATTTTTATCCTTGGGTCTAGGAACAAGAGCCCAGGTCTTATTCCTCTCTACCTTCATTCATATCTTCAATCCAACTTTCATTTTTCAAAGCATTTTTCACTAATATAAGTTCAAATTTAGTAAGTAAATACAACCTTTCAATTTGTTTCTTGTCATTGTTCCCTCTAACTTGTCTCCAATTGATTAGGTGCATGGTTCCTTCTCACATATCTTGCTAACATAGGTACTTTGGATTTATAATTTGTTGCACTAGCCTCTCCATGACCTTCTATATCTAGCTTGGGTCCCACTATCAATGATTCAAGTCCCTCAAACTCAATTTGATTGAGAAATTGCTTAGTAGCTTCTAACTGCAAGTCAATTCCTTCAAACTTTGACTTGGGTTACACTAGTTGAAACTCAATAGCTCTTGGATATTTTTGGGACTTGAGAGTTGAATTCTATTGACTTCAAATTTGATTTGGTAATGTATCAGGTTCATAGTAGGTAAACTTTCTATTGTCCTTAAGTTCTTTGTTACTTTCTTCTTCACTCTTTTCTACAAACTCATCAACTCTTACATGTGCACTTTCTATGATCTTACATGAGTTAATAAATTCAAACATTTGTATTCTTTGCTTCCATAGATGTACCCTAGGAATATGCCTTCATCACCTTTGACATCAAATTTACTTTTCCTAGATTCCTTCAAGGTATAACATTTTCTACCAAATACTTTCAAGTAACATACATTAGGTTTGTAGCCATACTATAGTTCATAAGGAGTTTAATTTGAGTCTTTCTTCAACTATACTCTATTTAAGTATTTCATTGCAACATTCTTTTCTATCATCAAGTTTCTTGCACAATCCATGATTAATCGGTTCCTTATTTCAGCTATATCATTCTATTGTGGTGTACCACGGGCTGCTACTTGTCTCTTAATTCCTCTTTCAATGCAAAATCTATTGAATTCATTGGAAATGAATTCGCCACGTTTATCTGATCTTAAACACTTTATCTTATTTCTAGTTTCTTTCTCTACTCTTGCCAAATACCACTTAAATTTTTGAAATGCTTCAGACTTTTCTTTCAAATACATTACAATCATCATTCTAGAATAGTCATCAACAAAAAGAATAAAATACTTATATTCATTGTAACTCTCTATTCCAATAGGTCCACATAAGTCTATATGAACTAGATCCAAGACTTCTTCAGAATGATAGTTTTTTCTTTTGAAACTTGTCTTGCCCATCTTACCAATTTGACAATTTTTGCACAGGCCCATACCAAGTTTACTCAAACTAGAAATACCTCTCACTCTTTTGTTTTTTCTTATCTTGATTAGATTATCAAACTTCACATAACCTAACACTTTTATTCCATAACCAAATTTCTTCTACTTGAGCAATAAAATAGGAACTTTGATTGAGTTCTAGTTAGAATTGGTTAACTTTTGTTTGTTTGCTAGACACAACCGAATTTCCTTTTCCATCTACAGCTTGGCCTTCCCGTTCATGAATACTACCTTGAATCCAATGTTATTCAACTATGCCACACTCACTAGATTATGCTTTAGTCCTTCAATCTAGTAAGCATTATCACATCTAGGTTCATTGATTAGTGAGATACAACCTTTTCTCTTTATGCAACATTGCTCATTGTCTCCAAATCTTACACCTCAACCATCATAATGTTCCATATGTTCAAACTTTGGTTTGTCACTAGTCATATTATAATGTGAGAAAATACTATCAATAATCCATGTATCATTTTTTATAACATGAGAGATAAGTTCCATTTTCTCTCATTCATCATTGGATTCATCTTTTGCAACAATATAAACTATTTCATCATCTTCACTACTATCTAAATCCTTAGCCATAAAACAATATTTCTTATCTTTTTTCTTGTAGTCGTTGAATTTCTTGAAATCCTTCTTGCCTTTGTACTTTTTGTACTTCTTTTCATCTTTGTCTTCTCTGTTTGGGCATCTTGTAGCAATGTGTACAAATTCTTCACAAGAAAAACAAATCAAAAGGATTTTACTTTTATATTTCTCTTTTCCTTAGGGATATGTTCTTTCAAGTAATTCTTCAATGGATTCAAGATCACTTTCAAAACTGCCTTCCTCTTTACATTCAGATTGTTTGATTTTAGAATTTTTATATTTCTTCTTAAGTGACACCATGGCTTCAAATGTAGACTCAAAATTTCTAGAACTAGGAGTATAATTATCATAGTTATCTAGTTCAAATGGAGGCAATATTCCAACTAAAGCATTCAAAGTTATCATGTTATTTGGATCACATGTCATCTCCTGAATAGAAGACACTTTGATTGCATAGATAGGAAGAAGGGTTATAAGTACCTTTCTTACCACTATCACATCTTCATTTGTTCCTCCAGAGACTTTGATAACACTAACATTGGATTTTCTCTCTCAACTTATTTTTTAATGTTCTCATCCTCTATCATTTTCATCTGATCAAATTGACCTCTCAAGATTTTTGTCTTGGCTCTCTCTACTTTGCCATCACCTCCATAGATATCCTTTATTTTGGTCCACATTTCATGAGCAGCAGCACTTCCTTTAACCTCATCAAACTCGACATAGTTAAGAGATGAGCAATGTCAATAATCATAATGTGTAATTTTTATTTTCACCAATCTCTTCCATAGCCAGTGTTTCAGTAGGAGCTTTGTAAGCATTTTCCAAGTATTTCAAACTTGAATCACTAATGGTTTCTAAGTGAAACTTTACGAGTTCCTTCCATGCTAGGAAGTTATCTTTGTCTAGCTTGGGAATCTATCTTCTATAGGACATCCTCATCTTTAGTTTAGGTCCTTGAAACCTTTCTCTACAAGCTCCAAGATGCTATGATACCAAATTTTGAAAATATAAGAGGGGTAAGTGATAGGGGAGGCATGAATCATTTACCCCAAAATAAATCTTAGATCTATAAGATTTCAACATAGAACATAGAGCTTTAATAAAATTGTTGATACTCAGCAAACACATAGGCACTCAGTTTACACTAGAAATTGTTGCAACTCGATAAGAACTGAAATAACAGTAATAACTTGACAAATGCTTAACATATAAATTTTTTGATTAACCTTACTTAACTTAGTTGCATACACATGAAATAAATAGCATGAACACAAGTAACAACAAGATTTAACGTGGAAACCCAATTTGGAAAAAACCACCAATTGCAACTAGTTACTAATTTTTACTCTTATGAAGTAAGCCCTATTAAGAGCCAACCCTTCTACAAGTTACAAAAAAAATTGAGAGGTATGATCTTGTAAGAGAATTTAATCACTTGATTAGGAGTGACCTTGGGTAAAAGCACAAATCCGTGTTGCTGTTTATGATACCAAAACCTGTTTTGGTCAAATCTCATTTCTCTAACAAAAATCATTTTTTTTTCAAAAACTAAAAATACCCTTTTATAGATCTTAGATTCAATATCATCATTATATAAATTTTTGAGTGTTTTGATTAGTTATAATATGTTATAATATCATAATATTATAAGTTGATATTTCAAAATTTTAGAAGATGCTCCTTCAAAAATGAAAAAAAAAATAGTAAATCATATCAAAAAAATTTTAAAATTATATTTATCTCTAGAGGAGAGAATCCTCTTCACGAATATGTAATTTTTTTCAAGAAGGTATAGACTTGATAGGGAAGTTTTTACGGGAGAAAAAAACTATTGGATTCTGATAAGGTCAAACTTTTGTACTTATAACAAAGAAAATATACATCAAAAATAATTATTTCTTTTTTTGTTCACTAGCTATACATGTCATCTATAAAATATTTTCAAATCAGAACAAAAAAAGATGATTTGCATATACTTGTTTGACGCGAACTACATCTTATAGTTTTTATAGTTAAAAAAGGAACTTCAAAATAATATAAAATTAATAAATTCTTACTCAAAAAAATTATAAAAATGATAGGCATAAAATTCATCCAATTCTACACATTTCATTAGTTTACATCATCTTCATATTTTAAACACAAATACAATTTTTTTTTTCATTAATGTTGAATTGTCACATTCTAATATCCCATTTGTTTATAAAAGCTGACAAAGGTTTGTGTTTTTACCCACTTGTTAGAGGTATTTAAACACTTACATCTAGAAATTCCACCTTGTTAGAGGATGTACAAATAGCTGTTAAGAAAACTTTGTTAAAAGATTTATATAATTGCTATAATGGTTAGAGAGTAACAATGAGATAACCTAATTTTTGGTGCAATAGAATTTCTTATTATAGATCTCAATTCTAGCTTGTATACTTGATCCTTTCTAATTGAGTGTATCTTTGTAGTTCCACAAGGATATTCAACTTATCCTTCTAGTTCGCTTCCTTTAAACATCTTTAAATATTCTATTTTCTTCCACACATTCAATCTTCAACTTGACCTTATCTTTATATCTTAAATATTGTCAAGATAACTTTAATACAGCTTAGAATTATTAATATTCATCTCCTTAGTCGGCTAGAACCAATAAAAAAATCAATTGAACTCAATATGCCAAAAAAAGTAAATCCTTCCCTATTTGACCCTACTTGGTAGACACTAACTTAAAAATGATTTTTCTATGTTATCCAAGTGAGCTCAATTAGCACTACATCTTCATATAGTTCCTTTGGTAACCGAGTGATCTCAGTTAACACTAGTTCCATCCAATCTTTCCTTCATTAACCAAGTGAGCTCCATTAACATTCAATCTTCTGCAAACTTCTCTTTATTGCCTCAGTGAACTTGATGGACACTATATTTTAAACTAGGAAAACTCTAGAATGCTCAACAAAAATAAGAAATTGTCTTTAATGCTTGAGTGAGCTCAGCATACACTAACTAGTAATAATATGACATTTAGTGTAACATAAAAGATAGTACACAATAAACCAATTTTTTTCATCAATTGAAATGCATATGAGAGATCAAAATTGAGTTCCTCTTGCTATTAATACTTCATCAAAATATAATTCAGTAAGAAATCAATAGCTTCACACATAATTTTCTTTCAATTCAAAAAAACCTAATTTAACATGTAATGGACGACAAAACCTTCAATGAAAATTGATTCCCATCAAATTTTTGTCGATCCTCCATTTAACTTTGAAAGTTACATATATAGGTCCTTTATATTTGGCCAGTTACATTGCATAATTAAATCTAAGATCAATTGAATGGGCTAATCTCAAAATAGGATTGACTATCACCCATCTATTATAAAATGCCTTCATGCAAGGAGAATTTTCATATTTAACTAAAATAAATAGAGGAAGCCAAAAGAGAATGAAACTTGGAAAAATTCAAACTGAAGGATCATCATGAGAAGAATTATAATGCTTCAATTCTTTTTTGCAAAAATGGCCTTATGTTCCCTTAACACATCTAGTACCATCTTTATTTTGTTGATACATGGAATGAAAACATTTTTATCTTTTAGCACCTAGAAGTCATGGTCAAGTAGGTTTGGAAGTTGGCCAGGGTAGTTGATTCTTATATAAATTCTATGAACTTCACTTTCATTCAGTCAATTCCAACTAATTTATTATATGTATTTACATATGACTAAGTATGAATGTCCTTGAGGTATATGTAGACTTTTTAAATCACTTTTTTCACACTTCCATATACACTCTTTAAATCCTAGTCATCATTAACCAAGCTCTCTTTTTTTCTAATCCAATTGATTGCTGCAAATTAAGCATGAGCTCTTGACTAGTTGTAATGATATCAAGGCTAATGGAAACATTAGCCTTCAGGTTAATAAATTCCTAGATCAACACCAATTCATCAGTTAGCTTCTCTAACTCTATCAGCATTGAGACTTGGTGTGTAGACACAACCTCTATCAATCTATGCACATCCAAAATTAGATTACGTAGGTTCTTGATTAGAGAAGGGACTCAAACCTTCAAATATTTAGTCAATGCTCAACCAATCTTCCTAAAATGTCTTTCCTATTGCAAGTTCATTAATAAGTTTTTGTTCTATTATGCACTTACATCAAATGTACTTGTACAAGAACTATCGACTGGTACTATGGCAAGGGGTCCAATTATGGATCTAATGTAATCAATAAATTTCTTATTAGAGGTGTCATCTTTCTCTTTTTCCATCTTGAACTCCTCTAGTCCTTCTATTCTTATATTTGTGGATTTTCATATATTTACCATGGAATCATGTACTGCTGGTGCTATATAAATTGACTTTATCCAAAATTTACTTGGAATTAAATCTTTAATTCTTCCCTCACTCAAGGGTTCAAATATCTAAACCACTATGTGCCCTATATCTAGATTTGTGACCAAAGTAGTGAGTGTCTTCTACTTCTTCACCCTTTATGATGTTGGTTGTCGCAGTTGTATTTGTTGTGAAATCAATTTCTTTTAGAGTCCATTTGGCTATGGGAATATAAAAATAGGAATAAGAATACTTATTCTCAAATAGAAAATGGGGTTACGTATTCCTATTCTTGTTTGATTCACCCATAATTTGATGTGGAATTCACAAACTCAGAAAATTTATATTTTCTAAAATAAAAAAATTAGAAATAGGAATGTGTATTCCTATTCCAACTATCTATATGGAATAAGAAATCCTCATTTTTGGACAAAACTTGAAATACGTATTCCAATTTGGTGCATCCAAATAGAGAATTCAAAATTTTAAGAATATACATATTCCTATTCCATTTGTATTCCCATTTCCAAATGGGCCCTTATGGAATGCTCTCATCCATTCTCATATTATTTGTATAAATGGTGTCCCTTAGCCATGACTCAACTTTGAGGATGTTTAGTATTGACTAAAGAGATGATGGATCAAACAGCTTTCTAGAAAAAAGATGAGTAACTTTTTTCTATTATAGAAAGGAAATTTTATAGTTTTAGTAACATAATGCTTAGGAATACTGCCTCAATTTTTGGTTTCCTATTGTTGAGGAGTGACTTGGGCCTATTGATCATCATAATGTCCACCCTCTAGTGGGTTATCTCTTGTCTTATTATCATTTCCATCCAACTTGATAATTGACACAATAGAGGAGTTTTTAACAATAAATTGTTCTTCTTCTTTAGGTTTCCCCTTCTTTACCTTAGTATCTCCACCATTTCCAAAATCTCACAGAGAACCTCTTCGACAAGTTGGAGGGACTTGCATATTCTTTTCAGGTGCCTGATCTCCATCTTCTCAACCTAACGATTGTGAAGGTCCCATGGATGTAGAAGAAGTGGCAATGATAGTGGAAGTAGAAATATATGAGGTATGGGTAGGTCCTAAATATACTCCATCTTAAGAGCCACTAGATCTAGCCCTATTCCTTCTCTCTTTGGTCCACTCTACCCACTTGTCCTTTCTCTTTAAAATCCCATCCATCAAGATTTCCAATTTATCAACCACCGAACTTTCATGTGGAATGAAAAAAATGCTTATCCTTTATTTCCTTCCCATAAGTAGAGGATGTCACGTTAGAACCACCATCCTCAATATTACCCATATTGATGTTCACATTATACAATTTGACTTGCTCCATAATGAGTTTTGACTAATACTTCTCCTAGGTCTGATATTTAGTATAACACTCAACCCAATAATCTTCTACGTTAGGAAAATGTTTAAAACTAGTACCTAGCTAAATATTATTCTTCAGAAATATCACAATTTCAAATCGAGACCTAATAACTTAATAATCTTAAAATGTATACCTACTTTCAAAGTTGTTGATGAGGTTCTTTGGATTAGATCTTTATGCACATGAAAATGCTCACACCTTAACCATTAATGAGATTCTGGCCTTCTTATTAGCTACACAAAGAATTTTTACTTTTAGAATTTTCCTACAAATCTTGATCAACAAAACTTTTTGATCTAGATATTTGGGTAATCGCCATAGAAAGCCATTAGATCCACTTATAGGAATGTAAGAGAAAAAAGGGAATTGTATAAAACAACAACCATACTGCATCACTAATGTAATAGCCTCTAGAGAAGATCTCCTTTCAAGACACCCATAAATCTCTCTACATAGCCTCATAGTAAAGACATCATTCACCTTTAGAAATTGTTCATTGTTCTTTTCCTTTTTAAGGTAGGGATGCAACTCATGTACCTTGGTAGACTCATCAAAGTCTTCAATGCATGGAAAGATAGACCACAAATTGTGTGGTGCTATTCCATATATTAGACAAGATTACATATAAAACTACTTAAAATGCTTGGATGAGTTCATTCATCTTGCTAGTTCATCATATATAATATTTTCCTAGTCTATATATTAACCATCAACACATAAACCTTGTACTAAAAAGAAATATTCTTCCTTGAAAATCAATGCCTCCAATTTTTTATTTAATCTTAGCAACAAGACAAAAATGTCAATAATTTCCCTTTTACAAAGAGTACCCAATATGGTGCTAGGAAAATTATTCTTTGTACTATTTGGTGGTTGGAACTATGTGCTCATAATATCTCCTTTCCTTAGAGTCCTCTTTTCCTTGTACATGGAGGCTTAAGACCCAAAATCAATATCACAAAATTCATTTCTATTTGGCAATCCAAAAACACTCAGCATTAGTTCTATATATAAAGTCAACACACAATCATCCAGCATCATTATCTACTTTTTCTAATGATCATACAAGGATATATATTCTTGTACTACCTTAGGTGCATGAATGACCATGAGGAAGCCTACAACTTCAACCAAACAACTTTCCTTGAGTTTCTCTATAAATAGATGGACTGGTTGTGAATTCAACCTTTAGTGAAGATTTAAAGAGAACATAGAAATGGAAAGAAGTATCAATGAAATATTTCAGCTTGCTCAGGAAACCATGCAATTTATCTTGCATATAAGTTCTCAAGGCCATGAATTATCACATAAGCTCAAAAAAATTTGCATGTATAGAAAGAAAAAATGTCATTTCAAGATAGAATGAAAATAGCATGAGCATACAACCTTTATTCAGTTTTAATTTGATCATTACTTCTCATTTTTCACATGTGACACAAGTGAGGTAGAGGGGGTTAGACAAATTATGGCTTTTAGGATCGTAACAATTTTTTCATTAATATGGTGGTTAAATCGCTCTATTTAAATCAAATATTTATTTAAGAATGATCCCTACCATTAATTTCATACATCTTGACCTTTTAAATTCAAGCATAGTAGAAATGATGATTTTCTATTTTTCTATTGCATCCTAGCTTATAAATGTTTGAGGTGTGAATTTGGCTTCAATGATCAATAGTCAACTCCTTATTCTTTACCCTTTGCAAGAATTCTCTACATTATTTTGAGTGCATAGATATTTTGGTGATTTTCTAATGACTTCAAAATTTTATAGTTTTCCTTTGAATAAAAAATGAGCACTTTAGCTTCTTTTTCAATACTATCAAAACTCCACACTTAGTTTCTTTTATTTCCTCCCATCTTTCCTACTTCCTTAAGTGTATCACATATTGAGCATCTATGATAAATATTTTTCTATGTAAATAATCCTTTCATCTAATTTTTTTTCCTTATTAGAGAGGTGACTCATCAAGTAACCTTTCTTCAGATCCATAGCTAAAAGCACACATTTTTGACATGACCTCATCTAGCATGAATTCCTTCCTTCTAAATCAATTGAGGCCTTGGAATTGACTATACATGTGCCTAAGGATTGAAAATATCATCATCCATAACCATAACTTAATACATCTATAATAGGAGAGGTAAAATACTTTCTTGGTTTGTAAATAACTCATAATGAGGTGTTGGATACAATTGATTAATTGAGTATTGTCTTTGATGTTAAAAAAATTTCATATCATTATCAGTCAGTGTATATCGAGCCTAGTTAGTGAAGATAGTTTTCTTTGTCTATCAAGTGTTCCTATGTTTTCCTAGTTTAGAAGGCAATATCTACGGAGTTCACTCGTGCGTCGAAGGATAGTCTATAGATGATGAGTTTTAATCTAGCTCACTAGGTTAATGAAGAAAATTTTGATGGAACCAGTGTTAATTGAGCTCACTCAGTTGCCAAAGGATCTTTAAAAGTTTGTAGTGTTAACAGAGCTTCTATTGGTTAACATAGGAAATAATTTTTGAGTTAGTGTCTATCGAGTTCAGTCAGCTAATGAAGGATTTTCTTGTTTTGGCATATTAAGCTTAATAGATTTATCTATTGGTTCTAGACAATTGAGATGATGAATATTAATTATTCTATGTTGTATGTGAGCCCACTTGACAATATGAAAGATATAAGCATAAGGTCAAGTTGTGGATTCAATGTAAGTGAGAAGTTATGAATGTATTGAAGATTTAATGATGAAAAGAGGGAGAGAATTAGAAGGATAAGTAGAATAGCCTTATGGATTTGAAAAGCTATATTCAATCAAGAAGGATCAAGTACAAGCTAGAACAAAGATCTATAATCAAAAATTCAGTTGCATCCAAAGTAGGTCATCTCATTGTTACTCTCTAACCATTGTAGCAATGATCTAAATCTCTTAACATTGTTGGCTCAAGAACTATTTGTAAATCCTCTATATCATTGTGGCAGTTCTATTGAATTGTCTTAAGACCTCTAACAAGGACACTCCTAATAAGGTGATTAAATCCTTTAACAAGATCACACTTAATAGTGTGTTTTGTAACCTTTAATAGGGTTGGCTCCTAAGAGGGCTCACTTCAAAAGAGTGAAAACATTAACTAGTTGTAATTGGTGGTTTTTCCCAAATTTGGTTTCCATGTTGAATCGTGGTGTCAAATGTGTTTATGCTATTTTATTTTGTGTGTTTGCAACTAAGTTAAAGTAATGGTAATCACACAAAACATTTTAAGATTTGCATAATTAGTACTTAACTAGTTACATCAGTTAATGTGTATTTGTCAAGCATCAATAATATTTAGTTTTCATACTTTATTTTGTAATAACATCTAAGGGATCTCAGATTTATTTTAGTAGTAACTGACTCACCCCTCCCCTCTCAGCTACTCCTCTTCTGTTTCCAACAATTGGTATTAAAACTTTTGGAGCTTGTAGAGAAGGTTTCAAGAACCTAAGCTAAAGATTGAGATGTCTTACAGAAGAGAGATTCCTAAGCTAAATAGAGACAATTTTGCAGAATGGTAAGGACTTATGAGGTTATATTTGGAAACTATCAATGATTTAGGGTTCAAATATCTTGATGCTAAATACAAGACTCCTACTAGAACATTATTAGTTGAAGATATTTCTGAAAAGAAGAATCATAACATCATGATGACTGATATTGCATCTGCTCTTAGTTATGTTAAATTTGGTGAAGCCAAAGACTACAAAAATAGCTCATGAGATGTGAACCAAACTAAAAGAAATATATGGAGGAGATGACAATGTAAGAAGAGCTAAGGCTGAAATTCTTAGAGGTCATTTTGATCAGATGAAAATGAGAGAAGATGAGAACATTGCCAAATATGTGGAAAGAATCAAAGCAAGTGTAAGTGCAATCAAAACATCTAGAGGAGACATTGAAAAGAAAACAGTTGCAAGAAAGGTACTTAGAACTCTTCTTCCTACTTATACAATTACAGTGTCTTCTATTCAAGACATGAAATGTGATCTAAATAATAAAATATCCTTGGATGCTCTAGTTGGAAGATTGACGAATTTCGAGTTAGATAACTTTGATAACAATGTTCCTAGTTCAAAGGTTATTGAGCCTTCTTTTAAAGATAAACTCTTACTCAAAGAAAAGGGTAAGAAATCAAAGTCTAGTCAATCAAAAAGTGAATAAGAAAAAATAGAAGAAAGTTCAAATAATGATCTTGAAGTTGTTGAAGCCCTACTTGCAAGAAAGTATTCCAAAGGTAGAGGAAAGTATAAAGGTAAATTTTCTCTAATCTGTATTTCTTGTGAAGAACTGGTCATATTGCTGCAAGTTGTCCAAACAAAGAAATCAAAGATGAAAAGAAAATCAATAAGCACAAAGGGAAGAAGGATTCCAAGAACTACAAGAACTACAAGGACAAAGGTAAGAAATCTTGTTTTATAGCTAAAGATTCTAATAACAGTGAAGATGAAATGGTGTATATTGCTATGAAAGATGAATCTGATGATGAAGGAGATAATATGGTACTTATCTATCATATTAGTAAAAATGATATATGGATTATTGACAGGGTTTTTTCACATCATATGACTGGAGATAAAATAAAATTTGAGCACATGGAATATTATGATGGAGGTAGTGTGAGATTTGGAAACAATGAACTTTGTAACATAAAAGGAAAAGGATGAATTTCATTGAGTAAAGAACTTAAAAGTGACACTGGTTATTGGGTTGAAGGACTAAAGAATAATCTACTGAGTGTGGCATAGTTGAATAGCATTAGATTCAAGGTAGAATTCATGAATGGATAGGCCAAGATATTAGATGAAAAAGTAATTCTAGTTGGATCTGGCAAGCAAACAAAAGGTAATCTATTTTATCTTGATCTCAATAAATGTTCATGTTTTATTTCTCAAGTAGAAGAAAGCTAGTTATGCCACAAAAGACTATGTCATGTAAAATTCTTTAATTTGGTTATGATAAGAAAACATAGAGGAGTAAGAGGTATTTGTAGTTTGAAGAAACTTGATATGTGTTGATGCAAGAATTGCCAAATTGGTAAGATAGGAAAGACTAGTTTCAAAAGAAAAAAACTATCAGTTAGAAGAAGTCTAAGAAATTGTTCACACAAATTTATGTGGACCTATTGGAATAGAGAGCTATAGTGGAGAAAAGTTTTCCATTCTTTTTGTTGATGACTATTCTAGAATGATGATTGTAATGTATCTAAAAGAAAAATTAGAAGCTTTTCAAAAGTTGAAATGGTATCTTGAAAGAGTAGAAAAAGAAACTAGAAGGATATTGAAATGTTGAAGATTAGACAGAGGTGGTGAATTCATCTCCAATGAATTCAATAATTTTTGCATTGAAAGAGAAATTAAAAGACAAGTATCAACCCCTAGTATACCACAGGAGAATGGTATAGTTGAAAGAAGAAATAGATCCATTATGGATTTTGGAAGAACCCTAATGATTGAAAATAACATTTCTATTAAATATTGGAAGGAAGCTATCAACACTGTAGTTCATATCTTGAATATAGTACAGTTGAAGAAAGATTCAAACAAAACACCTTATGAACTATAGTATGGCTAGAAACCTATTGTAAGTTACTTGAAAGTATTTGGCAGCAAATGTTATATCTTGAAAGAATCTAGAAAAGGAAAGTTTGATGTAAAAGTTGATGAAGGCATATTTCTAGGATACTCCTATAGAAGTAAAGCATAAAAATGTTTGAATATTTCTACTCATAATATCTTAGAAAGTGCACATATGAGAATTGATGAGTTTGGAGAAAAGAGTGAAGAAGAAAGCAACAAGGAGCCAAATGATTACAAAAGGTTTGTTTACTATGAACCTAATATCCTGCCAAACCTATATAAAAGAAAGGAAGATTCATCTCCAGAGTCCCCAAAATCTCCAATAGTTAATGAGTTGTAGACAATGTAACCTGAGTCACAATCTGAAGGACCCAAGTCATAGTCAAAGGCTACTGACCTAGTTCAAACTGAGTCTACTAGACCCAAGTCAGAGACAATGGGACTCAAGCTTATTATTGAAGTTCATGATGAAAATAGTGATACTTATTCAAAACCCAAAGAATCCATGCTAGCAAGATATGTCAGAAGGCATCATGCACCTAATTAGATCATTGGAGACAAATCTGATGAAATAATGACAAGAACAAAATTAAAATGCACGTGTTTACTTGCTAAATTTCAACCTATAAATGTTAAAGATGCTCTAGAAAATGAAAGTTTGATTGAAGCAATGAATGAAGAGATAGAATAGATAGAAAAGAAAAAAATGTTGACTCTTGTTCCTAGACCTAAGGATAAAAATTTAATTGGCACAAAGTGGGTGTTTAGAAATAAGCTGAATGAAGATGGAAAAGTTTCTAGAAAAAAGGCAAGACTGGTTGTAAAGGTTATTCTCAAGAAGAATGTATAGATTATGGTGAGATTTTTCCTCTTGTTGCAAGATTAGAAGGCATTAGAACTTTACTAGCAAATGCAGCACATAGAGGATTTAATGTATATCAAATGGATGTTAAATCTACATTCTTGAATGGAATTATTGATGAGGAAGTCTACATTGAAAAACCATAAGGTTTTGTAGATCCTAGAAAAAGAGACATGATTTGTAAGTTACACAACACATTATATGGTCTCAAGAAAGATCCCAGAGCTTGGTATGAAAGACTCATAATTACTTGATACTGATTGGCTTTCAAAGAATAAATGATAACACTAATTTGTATATCAAAAAAGGACCAAAGAAGAAGATTGTGTTGGCAGAAATATTTTTTGATGATACTTTATTCATAGGAAATAATGACTTGTGAAAAGAATTTTTTAGAAGAAATGAGTAAAGAATTTGAGATGTTCAAGTTTGGCGAGATAAAATCCTTCATTGGGTTACAGAAACAACATAACAAAAATAGTATCTACATCACTCAATCTAACTATATCAAAGAGATACTAAAGAAGTTTGGAATAGAAGATTCAAGACCAGTTGGAACCCCTATGTCTACTAGACATAAGCTTTCCAAGAATGATGATTCCAAAGAAGTAGATTAGACCACATATAGATCAAAGATTGGAAGATTGCAATATGCAGTACATACAAGGCCTAAAATTGCATTAGTAGTTGGTATGGTGTCAAGATTCTCAGCAAAACCAAGAGAAAATCACATGATGGAAATTAAGAGAATCATGAGATATCTGAAAGGTACTGAAGACTATGGCTTATGGTACAAATGTGGAGGCAATTTGGACTTGAAGGTGTTTACTGATGTTGATTGCGAAGGAAGTCTTGATGATAGAAAAAACACTAGTGGTGGAGCATTCTTTCTTGGTAAAAGACTAGTGTCTTGGACAAGCAAGAACAAAAATTGCATCTCTCAATCCACAAAAAAGGCACAATATGTGGTAGCAGTAGTTAATTGTTCTAACATTGTTTGGTTCAAACAATTATTGGAAGGAATGAAGATAGAGATCAAAGATCCAATAGTCATATATTGTGATAAAACCAGTGCAATGAATATATCAAAGAATCTAGTGATGAATACCAAAACAAAGCACATTGCTGTAAAATATCACTTCTTAAGTGAGTTGGTGCAGGATAAAGAAGTCATATTGGAATATGTAAATACAAAAGAATAGAATATAGAAATATTCACCAAGCCATTACCTAAGGATGAATTTTTATATCTAAGAGGTAAGCTAGGCATCATTCTCCTATCTAAAGCTCGCTAAATAAAGTTTAGTGATGCATCAACCAGAGCAAGTTGAAGATCAATCAGTTGGTGCAAAATTGACAAGGGCATATTGCAAATAAATCAGTACTTAAGGTACATTGATATTTAAAAAGTTTTTTTCTTTGACATGTATTGTCAAAGAGGGAGTAGTTTACTATCATATCTCATAGAAATTTCTATTATTCTAAAGAAGGAGAAGTTTTCTATCATATAAACTTTATGAAGAGATATCTAAGAGGGAAAATGAACTTGGCAAAAGTTTTTGTAGATAGACGAAGGAATTGAAGAAAGAAAGAACTCACACTAATAGAGGGAGTTCTCATGAATAAAACTAATGATATGTTCCTTAATTTATTCTTGTTCAAAAATTTCATTGTGTTATGACATGTTGTCTTGGCATTAATGCCAATGAGGGAGATTATTGGATACAATTGATTAATTGTGTATTGTCTTTAATATTACAAAAATGTCATATCATTATCAATTAGTCTATGCCAATATCACTTGGGTAGTAAAGATAGTTTTTTGTGTCTACTGAGCATTCCTGTGTTTGCCTAGTTTAGAAGGTAGTATCTGTCAAGTTCACTCGAGTATTCAAGCATAGTCTACAAAAGATGAGTGTTAACCAAGTTCACTTAGTTAATGAAAAAATTTGGATGGAACCAAAATTAATCAAGCTCATTCAATTTCCAAAGGATCTTTTTCAAGTTTGTAGTGTTAACCAAGCTTCTATTTATTAACACAAGAAATCATTTCTGAGTTAGTGTCTACCGAGCTAGGTCAGCTAACGAAGGATTTTTTTACTTTGGCATATTAAGCTTCATTGATTTATCTATTGGTTCTATTTGACCGAGATGATGAATAGTAATTATTCTAGGTTTTATATCAGCCAACTTGATAATATGAAAGATATATGTATAAGGTCAAGTTGTGTAATCAATGTAAGTGAGAAGTTATGAATGTATTGAAGATTTAGTGAACAAGAGATGGAGTGAATTTGAAGGATAAGAAGAATATCCCTGTGGAGCTGAAAAGATATATTCGATCAAGAAGGATCAAGTATAAGCTAGAACATAGATCTATAATCAATAATTGAGTTGCATTTAAATCATCTCATCTCATTGTTACTCTCTAACCATTATTACAGTGATCTAAAATTCTTAATAGAGTTGGCTTAACGGCTATTTGTAAATACTCTAACAAGGTAGCAATTCTATTGAATTTTCTTAAGACCTCTAACAAGGCCACTCCTAATAGGGTGATTAAATCCTTTAATAGGGTCATACCTAATAGTGTGTTTTGTAACCTTTAAAAGAGTTGGCTCCTAATAGGGCTCACTTCAGAAGAGTGAAAATAGTAACTAGTTGCAATTGGTATTTTTTCCCAAATTGGGTTTCCAAATTAAATCTTGATGTCAAACATGTTCATGCTATTATTTTTATGTGCTTGCAACTAAGTTAAAGTAATGGTAATCACAAATAACATTTAAAATATTTGCATAATTAGTACTTACCGAGTTACAACATTTTATGTGTGTTTGTCGAGCATCAACAATATTTAGTTTTCAGACTTTATTTTGTA